>OX453010.1:12758497-13385461 GCA_949699075.1 Asteroscopus sphinx
CGACATGATAGTGCTCCAAATGTATCGGTCGTACCCTTAAGTGCCCTACTCTAATAATCGTCGTTTATCGAATTCCCAGACAAATAATGTGAATTTTTACGACGTCATAGACAATGTTCGGAGTGAATGAGTTAAAAACAAACGAAATAGGTACTGTCAATGACGTACCAGGTTAAAAGACCCATTAAATTGTCTCCAACCTCGGCTACAGGCCGTACCTTGTGTTTTTTTTACACTTTTTCTAGCCTTTTCGGTTATGTTTTGACCAGTACTATAAAAATTAAGTACCTACTACCTAGTGTAGAGCTATTTTAATATATTTAGGTATTGATGCTCTAAAAGTGTATAATATCAATATCATGACACCGGTATGTCGTAGACACTTGCTTGTAGTATTTACGAATGCTAAAAAAAATTTAGGACCGATAATAATATTGACGAATTATGTAAGCCTCCAAAATGACCGCGACACAGCTGTTAGGTACATATATAAATTTCTCTAACATGTTTTTTTATGCTAAATTATTTAAAATAAAAGCTAGTTGTGTAATCTCGTACGTTTTAATATCAAACAAATTGATATGGCATCCATTAGGAATAGGTTTTAGAAACTATTGTGTTTGCGTTTTACTTCTTTAACGATTGCAAAATTCTGATATTAAAAGCACCAACACTAAATATTTACCTTTCAATATTTCCAATATAATTCTGAAAAGAGCGGATTCTTTAACACAAAACAAAGATAGAATTCCTAGGTGTCGTCATAAAATGGATGTATGCAAATAGTGCGCACAAACTAACCTTGAGACGATTTGCATTCCCACATAGAGATTTCAATCTTTTTACATATTTGCATCGGCATCTATTGACTCGATAGGTGCGTGAGATGAGGTACAGCTGATTGAAACGATTGTGGGAAGGCCACCTGTCAGGAAACAGATGAGCTCAACTAAGTGATGCCGACATTGTGGTTTTTGCTGTCGTATAAAGCTTAATGTAAAACTAAATTTACGTGGTAGAGGAAGTATGTTTTAATAGTCTTAACTATCGGAAATAGCAGCTGGAATCATAAACTTAAGTACCTAAGTGTTACGATTCAATCACATTATAAAAATATTAGACTTTGCACGCGGCTCAGTTCATCCTCAGGAACCTTTCTTATTTCATAAATTGTGCACACAAAGTTTCGCTCGAACAAACAAAGAGACATTTACAGTTTTACAATAGTTAGGATTGGGATTATCTCACGTTACCCAATGATTAAATAGAGGAGGAATAATCGAGGGGCTTGTGGCTAAGTAATAATCGCGGGGATTGCAAGATTCCGAGGTTAAGATGCTCTAGCCGTGGTCAGTCCTTGGATGGGTGACCGTTTCGTTGCATATCGGGACACTTCTGCGCCTCGGAACGCACGTCAAGCTGTCAGTCCCGGTTGCCATATGAATATCTATGGCAGTCATTACGGATAGTCAGAAGCTCGAAAGTCTGACAACTGGTTTAACTTTAGAATGTCGGTATTGACCCAGTAACTGGTTTGTGGGAGTCTGATGGCAGTTGCTCCGTGTAAAATACTGATGTCCAGCCACATCTGGTTAGACTGGAAGCCGACCCCAACATAATTGGAAAAAGGCTAGGAGAAAGAAGACCCAGTTAATATAATAATGTAGCTAGGCCTTTATTCCTCTTCTGAGTAAGAAAGTCCCAGTCCAAGGTCCACAATTAGTCCATAGTTCTGCAATTCAATACTTTTTAGAAGGTTCTAAACAAATTGAGAAGAACCAATCTCAATTTTAGACTCCTGAAAAGTTTCCTCGAGTTAAGAATCAAACCTAGGCCTCATGTTCCGCAATTTCATTCGCAACTACTGGACTGAACTGAACAAGATAGACAATATTTCATTTTCCTAACTATACGTTATTCTATTTCAGATGCAAAGACGGCTCTCCCACCGCACCCCTATACAAAGCTCTTTTATCGGAACACAACCGTGTAGCTGGCGAGCTGTACACGTTAAACCCTTTCTGGGATGACACCACGCTGTACTTGGAGACCAGACGCGCGGTAGCAGCTATCATCCAGCACATCACTTATAACGAGTTTTTACCCGTTCTGTTAGGAGAGGTAAGCAAGCACTGACAAAGCACTGACAAACCACCGATTATTAAATACACAACACTTACTTAGCAACGGAACTAGCGCCACAGTAATAATACAGCGCTACCAAAATGGTATACGTCACATCCCACGATTTTCCTTAGGATGTGATGTATACCAATTTCCTTTAACTTGCCCTGTCTTCAAAATGTAGGAGATACTCCCACCATCTCTTACTTATGCTGGGGCCTCATACAACGCGATAATATTCGTGCGAAAACACTTGGTTTTTGGCATAGAGCGAAATACATGGCCACATTCCTTCTGAATTGTATCGTCGTAATATTTTGTTGCAAATATACCAATACACAAGCCTATTTAGGCTTATGTGCTAAGCTAAGCTAAGACTAAGGTTCATCTTAGATCTTTCTTTTTAATGTCCAGTTCCTTACGGTTCCAAAATATTGGCTCTGCTCTAGTTGTTAGACACGAATTGTAATATTTTTCATTTTGCGTATTCCAATCCATATTTTATGATATCACATGGAATATGAATAAACATTTTATATTATCACGTCCACTGCCTTTGAAGCTATATTACATGTACTCTGTGCCTTGAAGCCAGTGCGTGCGACTGAAGTGGTGCCACAGAAGCGAAGTTCATCGCTATGAAATCCTTGATGTGCAAGCGGTTTACCGACAGCGGAACAATGAGTTTTCGTCTTCGTTCAACGTGACGAAATCTACGAGTCGATTTGATTTGACCACATACATCGTGATGGTGCAAATTTTCGCGTCTTCGCAATGTATGAAGCTTTAGGCACATCACAGACTAAAACTACAATAGTATTGTATGACGCACATTTATTATTCTACTACCCACTTATATCCTCGTGTGTAGTGCAACACAAATGTATGACACATAGAAACATTATTTAGATTTCTATGGTCTAACAGCACAGTAGGTACGTTTCTGGTCTGTGATATGACTTACGCGTTGTATGTGTCAGAGGTCAGAGGCCTAACATAATATGAATCTAAACTCCTATCGAATCAATGTACTAACCATAGAATTTATTATTGCAGGTTGGCATGGCTAAAGCGGAGCTAAAGTTGACCTCCCTCGGTTTCTGGCGCGGATACTCCAGCGCTAACCGCGCCGGTGTCTACTCCGAGCTTGTCGCCGTAGCACCCATCTTCCAGGCCATGATGAACGATAAACTGGTGAGACAAACATTTATATGATTTATCATACATTCGCCATTACTTTGCAGCTGCTAAATGAAGGCATTCTAGGCAGTCTCAACATCATTATAATACGGTTTGATAAAAGAGTTTGTGTCTTAAGTTTACTATTGTT
This sequence comes from Asteroscopus sphinx, assembly GCA_949699075.1. Classification (NCBI taxonomy): domain Eukaryota; kingdom Metazoa; phylum Arthropoda; class Insecta; order Lepidoptera; family Noctuidae; genus Asteroscopus; species Asteroscopus sphinx. The sequence continues at coordinate 12,761,952 of OX453010.1, forward strand.
GACTGCAATAATATTATCCCTACAACAATAGTCACACCAAAAGCATTTACCAGCTGCTCCTTCAAGTCCAACTAATGCTCAAAGCTTCCGTTTTGAACGATAAAGCACTTATTACATCACACTTAATTCAGAAATTCTAACTTGGATTTAAGAAAGGAACCTCCCGATTACACCAACCTAACTTATCCCACTTCCCATATTTCCTGATTTCCTTTCCGAAACCCTTGTTAGGGTTTCTGAATTCAGAGCAAGTAATAAGCGCTTAATACACAACATTGAGTGGAGACCGCGAATGGGCAAACGCAAGGTAGGGCGCCCCCTGCCAGATGGACCGATGACCTGAAGAACGTGGCTGGGGGGGACTGGATGCGGAAGGCAGAGGACCTAGTGTTGCGGTGCAACTTGGGAAAGGCCTATGTCCAGCAGTGGACTGAAATAGGCTGAGTTGATGACACAACATTGAGACGAATCAAATTCAAAGACATCAATAGCTCTGTTTCTAATCAAAATTTACACTTTCAGATTAACTCAACAACCAGCTTAGAACACCTCATACGTACCAACGCTCAACACGTATCCCACTTCCCGTCGTCCGCTCAGTGGGACCTGAACAGGTCTCGTGACCATGGAGTGTCTTCGTACCTGAGGGCTCTGCGCATGTGCGAGCCGATGTCGAATGTCAAGTCCTTCGGAGACTTCAGTATAATGGGCTTCGATAGGAAGCAGCAGGAAATGATGGCTGATATGTACAGGTGAGAACTAAATGTCTGTCACTGAAACGAAGTTAAAGCGCAATAAAAATGAAAGAGATTTTATTATCTGAGCGACCATCTATTCCGTTGTGAGAATCAAAATCAAGACACTTCTGACCCAACTCCTACTCCGAACCCGTTAAGGGTTGCAAAAATAAGTAATGGAAAAAATCATTTCACATAAATCTCAATGAATTATGTTCGACTATTTCAGGAGTGCAGATGACGTAGAGCTGATGATCGGGGGTGCTATGGAGAAACCAGCATCCGGAGCTGTTGTCGGATCAACTATTGCATGCGTTTTAGCATTGCAGTTCGCTAATTTGAAAAAGAGTGACAGGTAATAATTATGTGTACTTATTAGTATGAAGAGATAGGGACTAAGGGATTCACCAGAGGATGGGAAGCAGCGTTCTCTGGGTATTTAATCAACCAACTGCGATCGCCAACCCACCTGCCAAGCGTGGTGATTATGGCATATTCCCCCTTTTGGGGGAGGCCTATGTTAACCGTGGAACACCTAGGTGAACTACATAGGTAGACCATGGGTTCGAAACCCAGTGGACATATTTCAGCTGTAATGATTATTAGAATGAAATCATAAGATACATAAGCTTTTAAAACTAGCCGCGGAATGGCTACTGGAGATAATGAAGGCAAGGCTAAGGTAAGATGTATATATTTACTGATCAAGAGACTTTTGCTAAGCAACCAATAATCATTTTACGACATAAAAATCATTTAATTTTATAAAAAAAAATCCATTATTTCAGATTCTGGTATGAAAACGACCTGCCCCCATCGTCACTGTCGCCCGATCAACTTGGAGCCATCAGGAAATTGTCTCTCGCGGGAACGCTGTGTGCCGCTCAAGATTCTCTCAATACCATCCAGCCGAAAGCTTTCGTGAGGGAGGACCCCTATTTGTAAGTATTCTTGTGACAAAGCATATTTGAATAATAGTGAAGCTTTTTTGTTCTAAAGACTACGTATTTAAATAAACCTACATGGAATACAGAGTTTCAGTTTGGAAAACTTTGTAACAACCGCTATCAACTGCAATATTCAGAATCTCTATGATCCTTAAGACGTTAAACGTTACGATGACGTCATCAATGTTATTTTTCAAAACTTGTAGCAAACCAATAAAGTAAATATTTCCTCCAGGAACGCAGCGCAACATTGTTCACAGCACGGTCGTCTGGAACTTTCCGCCTGGAGAGACGAAAGCGGTGCCAAAGCTGCGGAGAGACTGTCACAAGAAATGCTCTCTACTGCCCTCGAGAAGGCGAAACAAGAGATGGCTGACAGGAAGAAACTTGAGTACATGATGTGGGAATCACGTAAGTTGCAAATGCTTCACCATCATCATCATTTCAGCTGAAAGACGTCCACTGCTGGGCATAGGCCTCCCCCAAGCATCGCCACGACTTGTCCTGTGCTTTCCGCATCCAGCGGATTCCCGCGACCTTCACCAGGTTGTCGGTCTACACATACCTACGCTGCGCCTTCCAGTACGCGGTCGCCACTTCAGAACTTTAAGGCCCCATCGGCCATCCGTTCTGCGAGCAATGTGCCCCGCCCACTGCCACTTAAGTTTGGCAATTCTTCAGGCTATGTTGGTTACCTTCGTTCTCCTGCAAATCTCTTCATTTCTGATTCGATCACGCAGGGACACTCCGAGAATAGCCCTCTCCAATGCTTAGATTAATTAAAATGCTCAAATCCGGACTGTAACATGACTCGGAAATCCTTCCCTTTACAATTCATGTGATATAACTGTGCCCCTCTGAATCCAGACTTTGCGAAGAGCCGCGCAGGGACAGTCGTGTTATAAGTGTAAGTAGGACATAAGGATGCATTGAACGTCAACGAAGACTGAGACAGCGAGAACATGCATTCCCCGCCATCTTGCTGCTTAGATGAACTACCTATCAGCAGAGTCTTGCCGCTATTACCACGCATGTGCTCTACTGATTCGGTTGCAAAATTGATTACTACGCAGTCACCTGTTTCTGTTTTCACAGAGGCTGAGTTATTGTAAAAAACACTTCTTTAAAAATAAAAGCAAGACAGACTAAAATATACTGAAAAAATAAACTACACTAAATTGTTGCTTTAACAAAATATCTATAACTAAGCTTTTACTCGATTTTATTTCCAGGTGGTGGAGCTGACCCCAAGTCCCCAGTGGGTACGGCAGCGTCGTTCTCAAAAGCCAACAAATATGCCCTAAAACTAGCCAATCAATCACTTTTCTTGGAATTCGCCACCAACGAACTTCTTAACACCATCAACAGCGGGTAAGCATTTTATAAGTCCTTGTCAGATGTTTTTGCACTTTGCAGTTTTTTCCACTGTTGACCTATTTTCGGGACAATTCTTCAATAATAATAGGCTTGGTAGTAATCAATCGTTAATAAAAAATCTAATCTTCCAGACACCGTCGCAAACGACAGATCTTCGACGACTCCCTCGGTTTCGGGACCTCAGACTTCGTAGACTCGCTCCAATCTGTCGACATCAGCGGTTTCCTTGGCAACGACCAGTCTGGACCCATCATCGAGCCGCAGTGTGACGACAAAGGACCATGCAACCCCGACAGCCCCTTCAGAACTTATACTGGATACTGTAACAATTTGAGGAACCCTAACTTGGGCAAAGGTTTAACAACCTTTGCCAGGTTGTTGCCTCCAGTTTATGAAGATGGTGAGTTTAATTTAGCCTTATTTATCCTGTAAATATCTACTGCTGAAACTAAAAAAATACATCAGAATTTCTTCTTCTACCCTGTTAACAAAAAAGGTAACTTTTCAAATCAGCAAATAGAGCCTTATGAGCATTAGACATTATGGAATAGTTTTAAAGTCAACTTTGACAAAGTCTCTTTTTCGTTAGCACAACAGCATTGTCTCAGTCTACCGTTTCTATCAGTTCCTTAAACTGTTATTATGAAAGTTCAGTTACAAAAGTTGTATCAAAACTCTCCACAATCACTTCCGTCCGAACCTATTTCTGCTGCCAAACAATGATGCTTGCATTGCTGTGTTCCGGTGCGAAGGGTGCTCGAGAAATTACTATTATATGAGACTTTCCATCTTTTAGGCTTTTAGCAACAACGTAGGTGGTATTGCAGTTGCTATGGGCAAAAATTACTGCTTAACATCTGGTGGGCCTTTAGGTCATTTCCTCACCCTATGCCATTTTTTTTTTAACCGACGAAAAAAAGGAGGAGGTTCTCAATTCGACGCGTATATTTTTTTTTTTTTTTTTTTTTTTTTTTTTTTTTTTTTTTATGTATGACCACGCATAACTTTTTACAGAGTGGTCCGATTTTGATGATTCTTCTTTTAATGGATAGGGTATATCTCGAAGTTGGTCCCATTTAAATTTCAAAATCAAAATCCACCCCTAAGGGTAGGAAAACAAGGGTTGAGTGTTTCTTCACCTACTGAATTCGTCGTCGTGTAATCGATTTTGTTGAAACTTGGCACACATAAATGTAGTTCTAGACACTACAACTAGACACTACAACATAATAGAGACATGGAGTTAGATTTTAGCCACAAAAAAATTAAAAATAAAACTTTTTAACAAAAAATTGAACCGACGAAAACAGAAACTGAAAAGCGAAAAATAAAATTTTGCTTTTAGTCTTTTCCTAACTAAACTAATGTAAATAACTAATTATGAGTCGGCGCCAAAGAAACAATCAACGAATATCATTGAATTACTTTAAATAAATAATAAAAACAACATAACATCAAATACAACGTGAAATTTTCAATGTTAAACAATAACTTTCCAAAAATGCGTTCGCCGCTCGACCACTTGCAACATGCACGCACTTTGTTGGTTTGTTTGCCGTGTGGCGCCGACTCATAATTAGTTATTTACATTAGTTTAGTTAGGAAAAGACTAAAAGCAAAATTTTATTTTTCGCTTTTCAGTTTCTGTTTTCGTCGGTTCAATTTTTTGTTAAAAAGTTTTATTGCTAAAACGAACTGTTACATGTTTCCAGGTGTGAGTCGTCCGCGTATCAACTCAGTGACGGGCACCCCCCTGCCGTCCCCTCGCGTGGTGTCCACGGTGATCCACCCCGACATCTCCAACCTACACACGCGCTATACGCTCATGGTGATGCAGTTCGCGCAGTTCGTAGACCACGAGCTTACCATGACACCCATACACAAAGGTAAGGCAACACAGTAACACAGGCCGATCGATCTAAGGCTTACATTCAGAGACGAATCTAAGCGTGAACTCATGCTTGCAACTGTCAAATAGCACTGCATTTAGACAGTTGGAAGCATGAGTTCACGCTTAGATTCGTCTTTGAGTATAAGCCTAATTCTAGGGTAAGGTCACTGCTATCTAATAGCCTGCGAAATTCAAAATTTCTTGCGTTTCTTGCAAACTGTACTTAGCTCTATTTCACGTTTCATTTTGACCGGAATATGATTCGCGGCTGTAATAATAATATATCTACTGAATAATATTCATAAAACAACTTTAACCTAGCTCTATAAGCTGAATAATATTAATTTATTTTCAAATTATCGATTAAAGCCCGAAAAACTCACATTTGGTATAACTAAATAAAAATATCTGTATAAAAATAAAAATAAAACCCCAGTAATCCCAGCCATATACCCAAAATCGGTCAATCAATAATTCAATGCTGTATATCCCAGCAATTGAATTTCGGAGTTCGGAATCAGTTGGCAGGCACTCCGTGTAAAATTCCAAATAAGTCCTGTAGGCCAATTCACGTAACTAAAGAAGTGCAGTTGCAGTTAAGTTTCGATCAAAACAATGCTTTTCATATTCTCTTCCCTACGGCGATCGCTCTCAGGGGCCTTAATCCCGACTCGATCGAGTTCTTTATCAATCGAGTTCTGTATCAATCGAGTTCTGTATCAATCGAGTTCTGTATCAATCGAGTTCTGTATGAATCGAATTTGAATTCGAGTTAGTATCAATTCGTACTGCATTTCTTTAGGTATTGACTTGAGCTCGATTGGGTTTGGAACTCGAACCAGTCGGGCTTTAGCCCCAGAAACGAACTGCAGCGTCACTTCTGATCAGCGTGTCATAAAATTACGTGAATTAGGGCCCTGAACTGATAACACTGGAACCTAACCCTGAACACAGAATATCTAATAGTACCAACGTACAGTACGGCCACTCACCGCCCCCCGCCAATTTAAGATTCCTCGCCCGCGCCCCACACCCACCCGCGGTTTACCGGCAATTGGACTGCAAGATTGCAATGGATGTCAATCGTCAGTCGATATACAAGCGTGCCATATCTGAGAACTACTGAGAAGCGCTTGGAACCCAGTCGGCATTGCGAACTGCGAGCATCCCTAACCTACACGTGTGTGTGCGTTCGTATACAGACGTAATCTAGTGTATGTAGGTGGTGCTAGCATTTATATTGTATTGATCTTGTGAAGGTATCAGGTATCCGCTGGATGCGGAAAGCGCAGGACCGGTCGCTGTGGCGATGCTTGGGGGAGGCCTATGTCCAGCAATGGACGTCTTTCGGCTGAAATGATGATGATGATGATGATGAGTAGCCGAGGTGTGCCCTGAAGCTAAGCAAAATTTGACGATTTACAATCACAACAGGGCCTTACAATATTTCCGTTACAACACCTAAGTCCTCTAACACAACAATCAAGCGCCGCTCTATCTTCCACAGGTTTCCACGAGTCCATCCCGGACTGCCGTTCATGCGACTCCCCCCGCACGGTGCACCCGGAGTGCAACCCGTTCCCGGTGCCGCGCGGCGACCACTACTACCCGGAGGTCAACGTCACGTCCGGAGAGAGGCTCTGCTTCCCATTCATGAGGAGTTTGCCTGGACAACAGCAACTTGGTGAGTACTAAAGCCTGTCATCAGGACTTAACAACTTTTTCTGTCCACTTTTGCCTTCTGGATTCTGAGTTCATACTTTTTTCTGGATTCTGACATCATAAGTAACTTCATGCATTTATTTTATTGTATCTGACATGATAATTCATTTAAATTTACTGACAAAAATATTGAAATCATTACTTCTTCTTAATCAATCTTATTATGTAATTAAATCACAATTTTAACAAGTATCCTTGTATCTCTTGTTGTTTAAATTATAGCCATTTATACTGAAGAAGAATTTTAAGTGGAACTGCTTACATTGAAATACCCTAAACTGATATTTGCATGTCAATAATTTGACTAAAGTTGTAAGAACTAATCCTATTTACATGTAAGACCAACTGTGTTATGTACCAACTTTTATGCGAATAAATGAATTTAAATTTGAATTCCGCACTTTTTTGGGGTTGCCGCGACGTAATACAGTTGAACTGTAACAAATAATGATAATATTGAGTTTGATATGGTTCTAAGTAGATTTGTTTCAGTAAACTGGAAAACTTAATTGGATAAAATAAGGCCCATACTTACATCAAATGACAAAGAATTCTTTTTCAGCCGCTTACATAGTAGAAACTGTGCCCAAAGTGCGAGAGAGAAAACGTAACCACCACCATAGAACAAATAATAGTAGCCACCACGTTTGTTTGTAACAAATGTATGAAAACATAAAAAGCCCCCCCCCCCCGCCCCTGTTGGAAAGTATCGCAAACTTCATGTTTCCATACATTTGTTGTTGTTATTTCATACGATACACGTACGTTACGTTTTCTTGAACAAAAAACTCGCACTCGAGGCTGTGGTGGTCATCAATCGAATCTAGAAATGTTTCGTTTGTGTACCTATGTTTTTTTATTATTATTTACACATTAATGATACACTTAATACGACAAAAGCTTTACGTTTTTGGGTGACAAGTAATAACAGGCACTTTTGAAACGTCCGGCTCTAGTTGGACGGTTGCAAATTGTGGGTCCTATAGAGAGATTCTAAAGACTAATAACTAATCTAACTTTCAGGTCCTCGTGAACAAGTAAACCAGAACACGGCCTTCATCGACGCCTCGGTCATCTACGGCGAGAACCCCTGCATCGTGCGCAACCTGCGCGGCTTCAACGGAAGACTCAACGCCACCACCAACCCCGCCAACGGAAGGGAGCTGCTGCCCAGGAGTGACAGCCATCCGGAGTGCAAAGCGCCCAGTGGATTCTGTTTTATTGCTGGTGAGTTTCCTTTAACTGTTTGCTACGGTCACAGACCAGTAAGCCTCTAGACGACAATTAGCCGGATACCCCCGGTCACCATGCATTTGCAGGACCACTGCATATCATACGCCCTGCCGCCAATTGGAACGTCACTCCGTCAGCGAGCGGCACCAATCATAACGCGCCGTCCGCCCCTGGCCTCCGCCAACTTTTTACGACTGTGCAAAACTTTGTTTATGCGGCGTTTTGAGGCTTACTGGGTTGTGGCTACGATTTAAGATTACCTAAAATTTTACCTATTTTATTTTACCAAAGTAAAATCTTAAGAGCCTCTAAATGTGTTGTAATTTTCTTACAAAAGTGTTATAATAATAATAATTTCCTCCTGCCCCTTACGGCAACCAATCTCAACGAAGACTAGTCATCTGCGCGGGACATATTATTATAGTGCACAAGTGTGTGCACAAAAATACAGGTGCACTCTCTATTCCCTCACTCTCATAATCCGATGAGACAGCAATCCGACACGACCGGAGAGAGATCAGGCGCAGGACCGATGGCTTTACGTGCTCTCCGAGGCATGGGGGTATGATACCGCCAAGTTCCTGACTCTGGGATGTTACTGAAAATTTTTCTTGACAGAAAAATCCCAATGATACTTTTTGTCCGACTTGGGAATCAGTACCAGGACCTCCCGCTTAACAGTCGCGCTTGCAACCACCAAACCAACGAGGGAGGGAGTCAATAACAACTAATGCAGAAATAAGAAGATTTTTTAGGCACTGCTGAGGGAGAAGAAGACACCCTTAGCTGTGAACTAGGATATGAACTATAGTACATTACTGCAGCGACCGGCAAAAAAGTATTGATGGACGAACGTGAAAATATGGGCCGAGTCGAAGCCGAGGCATACATACGTGAGTCCATCAATGATCAATGTCTGGTTGCGGACAAGGCATTTATCGTACTATTATCAAATAATGCGCGGAAATTCAAACTAAGTACCTAGTACTTAATAAACTTATTTTGTCAAATACAACCAACAATTAACTATAAATTCCAGAACCAATATGTAGAGCAACAAAAAAATTTCAATATGTTAATTTTTTTCATAATTACTTTAATTAAACAGCTCTGAGATAGATATGAGTTTTCATAGTAATTAATTTTGCCGCTAAAAGGACAGAAATGGATTTTCATACTAACATTGCCGGCTGCTGCTCGAGTCTATTTGACCAGTAGGTAGGTACTCCATTTTCGATTTATTTCGAAGAAGTTTGACAAAATAATGTTCAAATTTCCAAGCATTTTTTAGAAACAACTTATGTTTCTACCTAAAAATCACTAGATACCACAGTTATTTCTTGAAGTAAGCATATTGGACATGTTGAACTATGTTTACGGAACTTGTCGCGCACAATTAAATCAAAATATAACGAACATTTTGATTTAATTGTGCGCGACAAGTTCCGTAAACATAGTTCAATATGAGTGAAATTCGCGAAAGTTTAAAAACTTATATTGAACATGTGTTGACAGGTGACGGGCGAGCCTCCGAGCAGCCCGGCCTCACCGCCATCCACACGACGTTCCTGCGCGAGCACAACCGCGTGGTGGAGGGGCTCCGCGGCGTGAACCCGCACTGGGACGCCGAGCAGCTGTTCGAGCACACGCGCCGCATCCTCGCCGCCACCTTCACGCACATCATCTACAACGAGTTCCTACCCAGACTGCTGTCCTGGAACGCTGTCAACTTGTATGGACTCAAGCTGCTGCCTTCAGGTAACTATGGCGTTTAATACGCTGACAACAACCAAATACCCCAAATAGGCTTCTTTTAAAGACATTTCTAGCTGTATCTATTCAGTTTGGGCAGTGAAAAAAATATATGTTAACCTTGATCGTATTTTCTAAAACTCAATAGAGTTTTTGCCCAAAACACGTTTTATTGAAGTTTTCTCGATAGAAAAGAATTTTAAACTAACATCTTAAAACATGCTTTAAAGCAAACAATCTCTTTTATGTACCAAATATTATAAATGAAATTAAGAAAACATGTAAGAAAGACAATAATCTAAAACATAGTTGTTTCTGTTTTTCAAATAAGCTTTTAGTTTTTTATTAAAAAAAAATATTGTTAATTTTCATTCAAGTTGAGCGGCGCACCCGACGTCTCTACGCTGGTTGCCTCTCTTTCAGCTCTGTACGAAACGACAGTGACGAAACGACAATAACCGCAGAGGTCTGATTTTTAAGGTGTTGTCAGCCTCTTAACCCCCTCTCGGTGCAAAGTCTTCACCGCGCGATACTTTTACCACAGATTACTTATAAGTTTCTACGTAACAGATATTGCACTCTCTGTAAAATCTTCCATAATTACTGCTTTAATAGCCTTCTTTTACTCCGCATATTAGCGGGGTTGGCAGCGAAAGGGAAACACTATAGGGTCAACACTTACAAGTCGAATAAGCACGCCTTATTATGGCTACTTCCACACACATAATTATTATTTAAAAGTTCTTTACCGGAATAATTTATGAATTCAAATAAGTTATGTTAAAGCTGGAGAAGAAGTGAGTCAGGAAATTAGTCACACGTGTTTAGGGTTACCAGCGCGAAGATTCGATGCATTTGTGATGCGGGTACGGGTATGTGAAATTGAAGTGAAATAATTCCGGACAACTTAAAATACCCCCCGCATTCCGGACCATGGACCATATTTCCGGAAAATTCCAGACGTAGGGCAACCCTTTAGTTACGTGTTAAAATTTGGTACATTAATAATGCTCGACAGTAAAGTAGGTAAGCTTTACATTTAAATATTTTCAATAGAGTTGACTTTTAAAGGACATCATTCATTTTAAACCAAAAACTGATTTTTGTTCCAGAAATGTACGAAAACTTAATTATGTCCTTTGCATCTTTCTGTTCACATACTAAAATCAACATATTTTTTCCTTCCAGGCTACTACAAAGAATACTCACCGACCTGCAATCCTGCTATTGTTACTGAGTTTGCCGCCGCCTCATTCCGTTTCGGTCACTCCCTCCTGCGTCCTCATCTCCCGCGTCTATCGCCCAGCTTCCAGCCCGTGGAGCCCCCGATCCTGCTCAGGGACGGATTCTTCAGGCCTGACATGTTCATGACTGTAAGTAGCACACAAGCTTTTGTGTTTATTATTGTATATTAGACACATAGGTACACTCTGATTTTTCTTACTTGTCTTATTTAGTAAACAATCTAGGCTTGTATTTTTAATGCAATTCGTGAATAATAATTATTAAAAGATTTTATGTTAACAATTTCACATACAATTTTTTTTTTACCTAATTACACGTGCAGAACTAGTAATTATATTATATCAGTAGTTATTTGAATAAAGAGATATGCCAAGATTGTTTACTAAATAAGACAAGAGAGAAACAACAGACTTTAGTTAGATATCGTACCCCGGTATTAGTCATGTCCGACAATAAAAGTTATGTTGAATATTATTGGACTGTTACAGACTCAAAGTTCAAGGTTAATAAATGTACTTGGCAGCAATATACTAAGATAACCTAATAAGTTTCGCCAAAAATACTTAAAAAAAACTATCTTATTTCCAGCACCCACCAATGGCCGACGAGCTTATGCGAGGACTCGCCTCTACTCCTATGGAAACCCTCGACCAGTTCATCACTGGAGAAGTCACCAACCATCTGTTTGAAGACCGTCGCATTCCCTTCTCAGGCATCGACCTTGTAGCCCTCAACGTTCAGAGAGCCAGAGACCACGGTGTACCGAGCTATAACAATTACAGAGCGCTTTGTAACTTGAAGAGAGCGACTACTTTCGAAGATCTGTCGAGAGAAATTCCTGATGAAGTTATTGCAAGGTAAGAACGAAATAGATTAACTGTTCTGTCACCTTGCTTAAATTGTCCCTGTTTGCTGCAATCATTCTTGGCGCAGGGCTCCGTCACTCACTCAAGGTCGCGTTATATACTTGCCAGCTAGCGTAGTCCCGAGAGTACAAGTATCAGTGGGGCGTCCTCAACTCTCTGTACGCGTACAGAAGGTATATTTCTGCTTGCAGCTAACGCTTGGGATTATTAATAAATGTAGGCTAACAAAGCGTAGGAATTTCCGCTTTTGTATGGGAGTGATGTATCTGTTACGTAGTAACTATTATCTAATCTGTGGTACAGTGGTTAAAATGTGATTACAATGTGACATTACATCTTATAAAACAGAATTTGAAAAAACTAAAAAAGGTTAATCAATTTGTTATCCAATCTAATAAGTCCAATCAGCTTAATTAAAGCTTACACAATGAAAACAATAATTAATGTCTGGTCACGTCATATTTCAATATCGATGAATCTGTGGCGGACGAGATAACAGGACAACAGCCAACCGGAAGGCAATATAGTAGATACACCCAAATTCAGTCATACAATCACAATTAAATCACATGAGCTTTACCATCTTCATGTCTCAGTTTGGCAAACAGGATTGGCGTTTCCATTTTGTCAGCAACCTAGGTGGTTTGCAGTTGTTATGGGAAAAGATAACCACTTAACATCAGGTAGGCCTTTAGCTCGTTTCACCATCCTATACCATACAAAAGAAAAAATAAAAGAATATCATATTTGCATCTCAAGCCGATATGACAAATGCGGGCAGAGAGACTTTTGATGATTAGGTATTATTTCTAAGAAACTATCGCTGTCGCTTTGCCTCAAGTAAGTGCGATAAGAACAACTGCAGTTCCGCCTGAATAGCCTTAGTAAAAAAGTCATAATTCGGGATTTGGCTCTTGACTATTTTTTCCTCCGAAACTGGACCAATTTTAAAGATATTCCATAAACTGAATAAGAAGAATATGTACTGCGCCGCTATGTTGTTCCTTTTTATTAATAGTTGTCAAATTAATACACTAGGCCTCTGTAGACAGCGGTCTAAATAGAAAAAGAAAATAATGAGTTTCTAAGGGCTTCTAGAAAAAAACTATCAAAAAAAACGAAACAAAAAATATAGCTGATATTTATTTTAATCTAAAAAATCTTTGTTCTGGGATTATAAACCAGAAAGAAAACAGTCCAGAGCGTGTATAGAGAAAAAAACACCCGCATTTCCTCGTAGGCGTAGGCCCGTATGTCACCACACTGCCTCAGAGGTATGGTGACAGCAGATCTGCAGCAGATACAGTCCTCTGACAGCTCTAAGCTGCCTTCTTTGTCACAAATTGTGTCAACGTTAACTTTTCATTCAAACACAGCAGACAAAGTTCTAGTCTTCTTCTATCGTGTCGACATGAGCTACATAATGATAACAGCTCATGCCGTGGGGAAAAGATTAGCCAGTCAGCATGTTGGTAGCGGGGCTGACTGACCAGGGTGCGCCGAACGATCAATTAAATATCGTCACTCGTGGAGGCTCTTTTAAGTTCTAGTAAATTCTCGTTACTAACCACAGAAATATATAGGTAGAATGTTTCTATTTCTAGAAACAATTTTACTTGCGATTCATGCGTGGCAACTTTCGAACAAACTACGTACGTTACATATTGAACTCATTAATTTTTTTAAATTAACTTTAACCAAATGTACTTTACAGCTTTTGTTTCTGCAGTTAGAAACAGTACAATAAGGCATTTTTGCGGGTTTTTGTTACAGTATTTACAGAAACAAGTCATAAGGCGAACTGAGAAAGGCTTTGAAATGCCCTGCACTATTGCACGCGCGCCCTGCCCACTTTTCCATTCTATCTATTTCTGTGTTACTAACCAAAATGTATTTGATCTCAGGTTCAAGCGCATCTACGCGACGGTGGACGACATCGACCTGTTCCCGGGCGGTATGAGCGAGCGCCCACTACAGGGGGGTCTGGTGGGACCCACCTTCGCTTGCGTCATCGCCATACAGTTCAGACAGCTCAGGAAGTGTGACAGATTCTGGTGAGGATGCTTCTTTCTTGTTAAATCTTGTCTTGGGACCCAAAAGGGAAGAAAAGCTTGACGATATAATTGTGTTGTCGATTGCAATGCAGTTTCCTGCTGATATAGAAAAAATTTAGTCATCAATGGTGTCGATTCTCTTGTTCACGAGCTAAACTTATTTTAAACTATCGCTCTCTTTTACTAATGGTAGATAAAAGAAAGGGATGGCAAAAAATTTAGAACTGTCAAATTAGTTTACGTGTTACATTTCTTTGTATTTTAGTGGGCACGTTCTGAGATCACAACTAAACTTGTATGGAAATCTAAATTCCGACTAATTTGACAGTTCCAAAATTGTTGCCATCCCTTTCTTGTGTATACTATTAGTAAAAGAGAGCGATAGTTTAAAAAAAGTTTAGTTCGTCAACAAGAGAATCGACACCAATGTCATGGCGAAGTGTCTGAGAGAATTTTTTTTGGTGACAAGACCGTACTTTTTTTTCTGTCTTAACCACATCCAATGGAATTCTTCGTCTATCGTGTCGACATGAGCTACATAATGATAATAGCTCATGCCGTGGGCAAAAGATTAGCCAGTCAGCAGGTTGGTAGCGGGGCTGACTGCCCAGGGTGCGCCGGACGATCAATTAAATATCGTCACTCGTGGAGGCTCTTTTAATGCACCCCAATGAAATTAATAAGTATAGTCGAAAGCACGTCAGTGATAACACTTGCATCACGAAAACCACCCTTACTACTTATAAAATAAAGACGCTGTCAAGTAAGTTACCTATCATAGTCCAGCATGGTTCAAAATGCTCAGTGTTAAACCTTAAAAAAAAAGTAAAAACAGACTTCAAAAATAATAAAATAATTTGTGTGAAACAGTTTAGGAAGCAGGTGCCTTTGGTTTGGTTTGATTGAAGAAAAAATTGGCACCGACTTCGTAAACTGTTTCACACAAATAATTTTATTATTTTTGAAGTATGTTTTTACTTTTTCTATGTATTTTTTTATATTTTGAGTGACAGAAACAATACATAGCCAATCGATTTCTGCAATCAGGGTGATTTGCTGTTATCCATTGAAGAGTTCCCTTCGATATCTCCGAAGATCCAGATTTGATCCAGAGACCAAATTTTAGTGGAACCACCTCGAGAGCATACCTCCTCCTTTTTTTGAAGTCGATTAAAAATTATTGTACCTTTCAGGTATGAGAACGACAACCCGGCCGCACGCTTCACGGAGCAGCAGCTGGCGGAGATCAGGAAGACC
This sequence comes from Asteroscopus sphinx, assembly GCA_949699075.1. Taxonomy (NCBI): domain Eukaryota; kingdom Metazoa; phylum Arthropoda; class Insecta; order Lepidoptera; family Noctuidae; genus Asteroscopus; species Asteroscopus sphinx. The sequence continues at coordinate 12,777,033 of OX453010.1, forward strand.
ACGCTCGCCAAATTGATGTGCGACAACTTCGACCACCCCGGAGACATACAGAGGGCCGCCTTCGACCTTCCCAGCAACTTCTTGTAAGTATCGAATACCGATAGTTTTGAATAGGCAATAGCTTGACGTAGACAAGACTAGAACAGGGAAGATTAGAATGTACTGAAACAGAAAGACTTATGCAGTGGATTTGATAATGATAATGATAGGTTTTGGTTTGGCCACATCTCCACCGAGTTGTGCCGTCATCGTGACACCGCGCCCTGTCGTGTTTCACTCTCGAACCTCAGTTTGTTTCTAGACACAGCACGGGACGTTTCTTGAATAATGACACAACATAACATCACGCCTGTATTTCCCCGAAGGGGTAGGCAGTGGTGTATGGTACACCCACATTTCGGCTATAAGTCCCACCCATGTAATAGCAGCCGTGCGTATAATAGTAACACTCTACCAATAATATCAATAAATCAGTATCGATATTGTCTGCCATCTTTTTTTGCACACTTTTACTGAAAAGCGGCGCGTCGGCCGTCGTATCAAGTCGCAGCGGCGACGTAACGTCTTGTCGTGTATTTGCACGACATGGCAACATGCCAACATCAATCAACTCAGCCTATCGCAGTCCACTACTGGACATAGGCCTTTCTCAAGTTGCGAGCGCCACCTCCTGGCCACGTTCTTCAGGGGCTTCTTCCACCTGGCGGGGGAGTGCCCTACGCCACTGCCACTTGAGCTTACTGATCCTATAAGCTATGGCGGTCACTCCGGTTCTTCTCCGGTTCTCGTTACGGATTTTATCCTTCAAAGAAACTCCAAGCATAGCTCGCTCTATAGCTCACTGTGCGACTTTGAATTTGTGGACTAGTCCAACTGTCAGTGTCCACGTCTCGGCACCGTAAGTTATGACAGGCAGGCAACATATCAAGGCTGCCACACCGTTTCACGGTAACAGCGCCGCGCCGGGGTGATGTGGCCAAGCCTTTTGACCCGTTTCTCCAGCAATACCATGCTGAAAAAGCCGCACAAGATCGAAGAGACTGGCAAAAACGAAAGGAAGCCTATACCCAGCAGTGGGTGATAACGGGCTGGGATGATAATGATGATAATGACCGTGCTCTTGTTTCTTGCCGTAGATTTAAACAATGATTTCTGTTTCATTATTTTCTATAACCAGTAGTTCGTTCTTAGTCCTACGTTTTTGCAAATCTATTTAAAATTGGCTGATGTAATTATTTTCTTGTCTCCTTTGGGTTCATATCAATTTGTGCTATTTTTGTGTTCAGGAACCCACGTGTATCGTGCGCATCGCTACCTCAACTGGACTTGTCCGCGTGGCGCGAGAGTTCAGCGCAGGGCTGCCTCATCGCCGGCAGATCTGTCGCCGTCGGGGACTCCGCCTTCCCGTCACCGTGCACATCGTGCATATGCACCGTTGAAGGGGTGAGTTACTATCATCCTTACATGGGCGCTGGGCGCGCTGGCACCCCTTGGGAATCACGGGATCAACAGGAATTATTAAAATAAAAAGCCGTCTGTTGGAAAACATTTTTTTATTCACAATAATTAGTAGGCAGTAATTACACAATTCTCATTTAAAAAGCAACTGCAGCTATTAACAATCATATACGGCAAAGATTGTAAGAAAACTAAAATCTGCACCACCTGGAAATTATTTCTGCCGGCGCCCATGCATCCTTATCCAATTAGTTTAACAAAGAGCCAATCAAAAAAGTTTCTTTGTAAATCCACTGGGACTATTATTGTTTGGTCTACTAAGCCTCAACAAACGTTTTTCAATGTCACGTACCGACGACGCAGCGACAGTTCAAAGAAACTGGAATGATTACTCCCATTGGTATCAAGAGAAAAATATAACATATATCATGAAGCGGATACTATTAAACTTTCTTCTTAATCCTAATTTATTTCCCAATTAATTTTCTCGCGGGTTTTAATATTTTTTCCGGGACATATAATTTTTTCGGCGGCTTTCTTATAATTATAGTTTATTTGTTTCACCAAAAATTACAATATTAAACTTACAGCTGCTTGATTCATCATCCGACATTGTTCATACAATTAATAATTGGAAGCATATACTGCCGAACTAAGTGGGAAACCTGTATCTTGGCGAGCAGCGCCAATTCCTTCAAGATAAAGTTTAATTAGATTTTTTTAACTTTCGCGAATTTCACTCATATTAAACTGTTTACGGGACTTTTCGCGCGCGTATAAATCAAAACAAAACAAACATTTTGACTAACCTCGATGTTTCGGCCAAGTTGCGTTGGCCGTGGTCAATGCAACTTAGCCGAAACTTTGTAAGGGAATGTTTTACGACCGTGAGCCACAGACATAGTAAAAATATAGACTAAGTGCTGCGAACAACCATAGTGAAGTCAACAAAAACCGTGCTCCTTCATGTAAAACCAGTGCTCACGCACACACATGCACCTTAAACCGTGCTCACCCCTCTCAGTTCACATGTCGCGGCATCTTCCAGTAAGCATCGTGAAAACAAATATCCTTCAGGTGCATGGTGTGTACGTGAGCACTGGTTGTACATGAAGGAGCACGGTTTTTGTTGGCTTCACTATGGTTGTTCGTAGCACTTAGTCTATATTTTTTACTATGTCTGTGCCGTGAGCTTATTCGCGTTGTGAGTACTGTACGAGTGTATGCTACTGTTAGTAACTAGTGTAGTGAGCTAAATTTAATCTCACATATATCGCCACTTGCATGATAACAATCGATGGCAGCGTTATGATGGCCAGTCTCTTAAAATGAGGTCTCGCAGAGAAGTCTTGCGGTATTCCGACAATGGCCCTTACTGCACACTTCTGCATACAAACACGCGCTCCCAATCAGCAGCGCGTCCCCATAGCTCCGCACCGTATTGCAGCACTGAGTGTACCGTAGCAAAATAACATGCACGGGCCACCCCCATAGATACTACTCTTGCAACACGACGCAGTGCAAAGCATCTTTCCCTCCATGTGGCATATCCGTGGGACGCCCTGTACAGATCCGGGCTTAAAGGTTTGTGTCAAAAAAAAAGAAGTAGCATCATGTATCACGTTTGTTCCAGGCTCAGTGTGCGTCCTTACGTATCACAGACTGCGCTCAGCTGCACCGCGAGTGGCCGCGCGACGCCGTGCAGCGCGACGACGTGTGCACGGCGCAGTGCGGCGCGTCGGCCGCCGGCGCTGCGCGCGCCCCCCGCCGCCCGCACCTCAACTTCAACTTCCCCGACCTGTCGCCCTTCATCGCCAAGTGAGCAGCCACAGCTCGACCCTACTCGGCCAGACACACACGGTAACTTGTCAATGGATCTTTTGAAAAATTGTAACTTCCAAATTTTTGTGGAGTGACGACCGCGTACTGGAAGGCGCAGCGTGGGTAGACCCCCCACAAGGTGGACCAACGACCTTGTAAATTAAATGTGATATACCTAATCACTTTTAATAATGATCTAATATTTAATTTGATTATTATGAATTGTGTCCTTACGTTAGAATATCGATTCTGATAACGTAGCTCACAAGTACAACGGGGTTTTTGTTACATACTGTAGGTACAGGATAATTTTTTATGGAATGCGGATAATTTACATAGTGGTTCAGTATCTGTTCCTTATAACAACCACATTATCAAAATTCACTTTAAAACAAAATGAAAAAACGACTTTGTATGGGAGACTCTTTGTAGCGCAAGCCATACAAAGGCAAATTTTTGTTTTGTTTTAAAGTGAATTTTAATAGTGTGGTTGCAATAAGTAACTGATATTGAACATATTGAACCATTATGAAAGTTATTCACACTCTTTGAAAAAATGTCCTGTATTATACTGTGTGTAAAAAGACCCATCACAAAGCCGAAATATAGAAAAGCTGTATCGAACCAAGTAACATTGTCAAATGACTGTGCCTACGTCGGTGTAGCTGAGTAGAACAGGATATGTGAGCATGGTGCCCCAGAGTCTCACCGCACCGCCACAAGCATAATAAATTCACCCAAAAAATGTGACTTTGACCTTCGATATCTCGATAACCAGTCGGTTCCAGGTATGGTCTAGTACACAAAAAAACGTCGTAATAATGGATAGAATACGTGGCTTACGGCTTTGTGATGGGTCTTTTTATACCCATTATTAATAGTTGTGATGCCTACATAAAAGAAAACAATTATAAAATAGATTAATTTAAATTCTTCATTGGCACCATAAAACTTTTTACAATGGATCAATTGATAAGACAGCTGTAACGTTTAGCAAAGTATGGGTTTTGGTGAAGTTAATAATTTTAGAAAATGAGATTGACCATTCCAAGAACATTCTTAGCGCAGTACGCGCAACTCAATCCAAAAAGCTAGTTGTTATACAACTTATTTGTGTCGAGACCGGAAAATTTACTTTAAAAAAAAAAAGACTCATTTTCACTATCAAAATATAATTATGTTAGTTTCAAATATAAAGGTCAATAAATAATCATAGTGTACACAGAGTTACCACAGGATTACCAGTAACGTTGAGAGATAAATAGTCACAATATTCTTGTAATATTCAAGTATTTTTATCTTTGACTGATTGTCGTGTCTCGTTTATTTAAGTTTAAGTATTCTTTAAGGTCATAAAATAAATCCGAAAAGGACGTCTGTAGCCGACCTAACTACAGTGGGCCTAGTACGAGTTTGACACTTACGAATACTTTCAAAGTATTCGTCGACTTTCATTAATAAATCTGTAGTTCCTCCTTGTATCCGCCAGGGGCGCTACTGATTTATGAATGAAAGTCGACGAAAACAATGAAAGTATTCGTAAGTGTGAAACTCGTACTAGGCCCAAAGGTCGAATGACAAAACAGTTAATGTACAAACGCTGTAGCTTAGAAAATGGTATATAAGGATTTAGTTCTATTTTCTAAAATTCAGTGGCTTTGTTAAATCATCATTGTATGATTGTAGAACTTTTGTTTTCTATATAAAGGCCTCGGCACACCATATCGACTCAAAACAGACTCGACTCAAAGTCAACGTTGAAATGTGAGCTTTATGACGTGTCACGTACAGTACATTTTAGCTTACTGACAGTACATTTTAGTGAGCTTGTTGACCCTTAACCAAAAGTTGGTGTCGATTATGGTTTGCGAAGGCCTTAAAACTATATTTAAACTCAGTCCCATTAATTACATTTATACAATATTTAATAGTATTTTTGTACGAAATATCTTTCACCTTCTCTGTTTTTAAGTGTTTCTATAATGATATAATTTGTGCATTTTGAGACTTTTTGTGAATCAAAATGGTGATATTGATGATTGTAAAATGTTAGGAAAAATGTGTGAAATTCTATTTGTATGAGTGTAAACAACTTGGAAGTGATGCCTTTAAAAATCTTTTCTAATTAGTAATGCATATTTTGGCATACTGAAACTCCTGTAAGCATCTCCGAATTTATGTGCTCGAGGTTTCCAGACCGGAATATTTTTCAGCCAATTAGATATTTAGAGCTACCTTTATTCTGTTTTAGTCGAGTATGATATTTTTTAAATTAATCATGCTGTGTTCATTCTACTTTTTTTTTATAGTTTCACAAATCTTTAAAATTACGGTCATCATGAGCTTTAATGAACGGAGATGCGCAGTCCATATTCAGAAATATTTCCCATACATAACACCGGTGTTACTATACTGATAATAATCTTGAACAGATTCCCTATTTCGGGAGCGAAGTTGAAGCCAAAAGTTAGTCTCGAATAATTATAATAATTGTCTAGCTCACTATAATAATTAAATTTCACTGCCTAGATGTGCCTAGGATAGTAGGTTCTTGTAAATTATTTTGTAATATATTGGAGTAATTAATTAAGCGTAACACGTTCTGTAGTTTTAATAATTTTAGTTTTATAATAAGAAATCTCACCTAGACAACGAAAATTGAATATAAATATTTTTTTATTTGACCATGTCGTTTTATTTGTTTTTACTTTATTCGTATTTTTTTTTATATTAATAGTAAAACGTTATCGTCCTAACCTTAATTTTATTAGCTCCATATTACCTAACGAATAAAAAGTTTTTTTTTACAAAGCGCAAATTAATGTGTGATTTTTTTTTTTGGTTTAGGCACAGAATGCCTAATTCTCGAAATGGCAAGTCTTTATTGGACCAATACTCGAAATGGCTAGTTTATTAAACGGTTAATTCTATTAATGCCAAACTCTCAAAATACCCATTTATATAAAAGGCTAATTCTCAAAATTACCAATTATTAGCATTCTGCGCCAAAACTCATTTTTTTTCGTAACAATAATATAGTGTGCGTCATCCCAGCGAAAAAGTGTCGAATTTCTTAATTCGAGATAAGTAAATCGTTAGTGTATGACGTCGTGTAATTGTGTATGAACATTTCAGATTTGTGTCATCATCATCATCATCATTTCAGCCGAAAGACGTCCACTGCTGGACATAGGCCTCCCCCAAGCATCGCCACAACGACCGGTCCTGTGCCTTCCGCATCCAGCGGATTCCCGCGACCTTCACCAGGTCGTCGGTCCACCTTGTGGGGGGCCTACCCACGCTGCGCCTTCCAGTACGCGGTCGCCACTCCAGAACTTTACTGCCCCATCGGCCATCCGTTCTGCGAGCAATGTGCCCCGCCCACTGCCAGATTTGTGTGTCCAACCCTTTTTGGGATATTCATCAAAAATGTTTTCCGCTGGAACGACGTCTTCCCAGCGAGACTTTTTTTTTCCAAAGGACGTAAGTAAAATAAAATAGTTACATGGATTAGAGTATAACGAAAGGTAAATGTGTATGCATAAATGAGATTTGTGTGTCTAAAGACTCCGAAGATATTCAAGTTTCCGCTGCGGTGACGTTTGGCTGATTGCTGGATATCATAAACGGTTAGGCGAATAGTTGTGACTTTTTTTACACATGTTGCGATTCTTTTGTGTGTAATGTTTGTGAAAACAGACTTCGAAAAAAAATTACCGCTAGGAAGCTATAAATTTTAAAATGAAATCAGGTTATTAGGTCCTAGTACTGCGTATATGAGTTCCGAAGCCTAAATGTTAAAGTTTATTTGTACCTTATAAATGCTCACAATGTCATGTTAAGTCTCATCGATGTACTGTAAGTAAATAATGAATTATGAACAAAATTGCTAGGTCTGGGTCACGATGTTGTTCGCCATTCGATTGGACGAGTTTACTATGGGTTGGCAAATTAAAAAGTATCCCATTCGTTAGTGTATTAGTTCAATTATCCATCTGTGAAATTGTAGCCCAATACACTTAATAATTAAAGAAATATAATCAAAAAACCAATGAGAAGCGCAATATAGAGATAAACCAACCAACTTTGAATGTGTACTAAAAAGCGGCCGCGCGATACATGGTGCTTACCTTCCCAAATTGTTAGCATACTTATTGTTATTGGTGTGGTACTTTGGTACAGGTGCGTACACAATAATTAGTAAAAATGAAAAACAACTGCAGTTTAATTAGTTTTATTTTCAAAAGTATCAATTTACCAATGATTATCAATTATAGATATGTGTATGTATAGGTACTTAAAAACTCGTGCAAAAAAATCAACGAAAACAAAATAATAAAAATCTACATACTAAAATCAACATAAAAGATATAGAAAAGGTATTTATACAAAAAATAAGTATAGCTATTATTTTAATTAAATTACTTAATGTTTAAAATCACAGATCAGTTACAATAATTGACTCATTCATAAGCTTAGTAGGTATCTACATTAATGTAGGTTGTTATGTTTATTAAAATTAAAGATTATGTATATTATTCGTAACCAGGTCTACGTAGATAATAAATTAACTGCATGTGGGGATCGAACCGACAACATTTGCCGTGGTGTCAATAGAGAGGTGACCACCTTAACGACTATGCCACAAGTGCAGTGAAATTAATTGTAAATGTGAATAGACGAGAACATTAGCAGCTACAGTGAACCCTTGTTCATTGTTTACCTCTTTATTTTAGCCCACTGTCAACGTACGGGGTCCCATCGACTTTGGATGTATGTTGCCAAACATACGTTTATACTAGATCGACACAGATAGCATAAATAAAAACGCTAGGAAACACAACACGAGGTAGTTTTATGTTGAATCCGATATGAAGAACAAAGGAAGTAAGAAAAAATTAAACTTAAGTTTTTAATAACATTTTTCGCAATAAAACAAAAATTCACTATGCTTGAGTGTCCGTTACAAAACAAAAACAAAATAATCATACAAATCACTAACTGTATGATTTTTTTGTTTTTACTTCTTCAAGTTAAACGGATGGACACACGGACGGAACCTGTAAAAAAAGAAATTCAAATCCATTTGTCTGTCAGAACTTTGTAACTTCTAAACCAAGAATGTTAATTACCTACATGGAAATCTCACATAATACGTAAAACTTTAGCACCACAGTCGTGGTCTCTTTACAATATTATAATTTGTTCTTAGTGACCCCATGTCAGTAACTGAATAGTACCTACTTATTTTGAAATAATTGTACTGATGACTGTGTAAAGTAAAATGAGAAAATAAAAACTAAAAAATTGTGTACGCACATGTACCAAAATAAAAACGGTACTATACTAACAATTTTGGAAGGTAAGCACCATGTATCGCGCGGCCGCTTTTTAGTACACATTCAAACTTGGTTGGTTTATCTCTGTATTGCGCTTCTCATTGGTTTTTTGATTATATTTCTTTAATTATTAAATGTATTGGGCTACAATTTTACAGATGGATAATTGAACTAATACACTAACGAATGGGATACCTTTTAATTTGCCAACCCATAGTAAACTCGTCCAATCGAATGGCGAACAACATCGTGGCCCAGACCTAGCAATTTTGTTCATAATTCATTATTTACTTACAGTACATCGATGAGACTTAACATGACATTGTGAGCATTTATAAGGTACAAATAAACTTTAACGTTTAGGCTTCGGAGCTCATATTCGCAGTACTAGGACCTAATAACCTGATTTCATTTTAAAATTTATAGCTTCCTAGCGGTAATTTTTTTTCGAAGTCTGTTTTCACAAACATTACACACAAAAGAATCGCAACATGTGTAAAAAAAGTCACAACTATTCGCCTAACCGTTTATGATATCCAGCAATCAGCCAAACGTCACCGCAGCGGAAACTTGAATATCTTCGGAGTCTTTAGACACACAAATCTCATTTATGCATACACATTTACCTTTCGTTATACTCTAATCCATGTAACTATTTTATTTTACTTACGTCCTTTGGAAAAAAAAAGTCTCGCTGGGAAGACGTCGTTCCAGCGGAAAACGTTTTTGATGAATATCCCAAAAAGGGTTGGACACACAAATTTGAAATGTTCATACACAATTACACGACGTCATACACTAACGATTTACTTATCTCGAATTAAGAATATTATCTAATAATATATCAACATCTCTCTATCGCTCTAAGGTTTGCTGTAAGAAAACTCATTTTTGAGTTAAGCTCGCCGATGTACATAAGCTTTCCTATTGTAATATTAATGTGTATTTGTGTGTACAATAAAGTATCATAATAATAATAATAAGAAATTCGACACTTTTTCGTTGGGATGACGCACACAATAATATAACACGTCGAAATAACCTTTACCATGTTCTCCGACGTTTGAGTAGTTAAGCGGGTCGTAACATCATATTACGACCGAGGTCTCCCGAATCAAGAATCTTGACGACATCGAATGCAGCACTTATTTCTTGTAGAAACTCTGATACCACTACGAGTTCTACGCTTTCGAAGATCCAGACTTGGTATTACTTTTCGTATAAAATTTCACACACTGCAGATGCATTTTGCGCGACCAGACGACATGAGAAGATCCAGTAGCTAGGGTCATCAAATAAAAATCAAAAGTCGTAAAATATTTACAAATCACTTTATTTTGTTGCATATCAAGTCTATTTAGTTCCTTTTTACAATAAATACATTAGGTCTGAGTATAAAAAATTAGTGTTGCAAAAAAATAAACAACACAAAATCTTAAAATTTACCATGAATACTTAAAAAGTCTTGATTTTTCAGGCTAGTCCCCCCTTAAGTTCATTATACACATGGCCTGGTGACAACTACACCACAACACTGTGATGCCACCAAGTGATCAATTTTGATTGCACTGTCACTGCTCCTTGATCCTGGAACAAAAAAATGTATTTCAATTAGTACAGGAACCATCATCAACATCATTTCAGCCGAAAGACGTCCACTGCTAAACATAGGCCTCCCCCAAGCATCGTCACAACGACCGTGGCACTGGGCGGGGCACATTTCTCTCAGAACGGATGGCCGATGGAGCCGAAAAGTTCTGGAGTGTTGCCCGCGTACTGGAAGGCACAGCGTGGGTAGGCCCCCCACAAGGTGGACCAACGACCTGGTGAAGGTCGGGGAATCCGCTGGATGCGGGTTGCACAGTACAGGAATTATATTATTATTATTGATGGTAATGAAGTTTGCACTATGACCAAGTAAAAGAGTACCAGATTATTATTTATTTTATAAGAACCGCAATATTTGGCTCTACTACTCAGCTGTAGGTGATTGTGACAGGCTAAAAGATCACTATTCCTCAAACCCAGCGGCAGCATTATGCGGCACTATTATTATAGTCCAACTTGTAAAAGCCTTGATCTGGAGAAGAGGAGAAGATTAGTCATCATGTTCCTGCCCTGGTCCCAAATTACTTGGGGTAGGCGGAATACGTCTTCTTCCATTTTCCTCTATAAACCGTCATCTCATAATTTACTCCCTTTTCATCCATATCACTCTTCACGCAATCCATCCATTTTTGAAGTAAAACTTCTTTACGCACGCTTGACTTGGGGAGTAAGCTGGGGAATGCGTTACAAAAAGTGTGATCGTGTTACGAAAAGTGTGATTGGGCGAGGCGATCGGAGGGGGTAGTGCGGGACGCGGGGAACTAGGCGCGTGCGACGGTCGGCCACGACACAGCGCCGGCAGATGTACGCGCGCCGCGCCGCCATTCCTTTGTTCTCATTGAAATAATATTGAGGGAGATATAAGTTAGTGAAGTTTTACTTCAGTTGTGTGCTCTAAATGTAACTGTGGGTTTGCATCAAAAAACATTTAACATGTAATGTCTCGAAACTTGTCATATGAAACTAATGTCACAACTTGTTTTGTTGATTGTTACGTTCGCACTGCAGAAAACTGGGTAAATTCTTTGACAGATTTCAAGATTTGTTGTTGGCTGTGTTTGCACTGACTAAAAACTTATAAATTGACATGTTTGTCTATAGATTTGTCACGGCTGACGTTCGCACTGATGCTTAATCAGTGCTTAATCATGTCTCGCATCTTGTATAAATCTCGTTTTTAGTGTTTTCCAATGAGGTCGGTAAACATGTATGGCCGAAAGCAGATAATTTGAAGTGTATCGAAATTGATTGTGAAAGATGTCAATAGACTATGAAATGTCAAACAAGTTTCGTTTCAACAAGTTGTGTGATAATGCGAACGCGATTCGATACATTGACAGAAAACTGACATTTCAACATGTTTTTATGTGAATGTTTCGTCAGTGCAAACTCACAGTTAAGCACACTCGTTTTTTTCTTTGGTCTCCCACTCCCTCTCCATCCATGAACATTCACATTTATCACTCTCTTAGTAACATGTGTTTCATCCCTGCTCATCACATGCCCATACCAACCCAAACGATTTCCTTTCAACTTTTCTATTACTGGCGACACTTTTCAACTCCCTCTGATATATTAATTTCTTACTTTATCCGTTCTTGTCACTCCACACATCCATCTTAACATTCTCATTTAGACCAAATGACTACAAGATTAATAAAACATTAAAATAATGCAAAGGTCAGTTTACCCCGGCTACGTGATGCGCATGCATAGCAATGGGCTACGGAATTTATTACAACTGTGCTATACACATATTCACATGATTAGGGTGATCTATATGGCCACTGCCGGATCTTATTACATTTGAGTAATGCTGGCGTTTCACTGGAGTTCATATTTATCCAAGTATTCGTGTTATTTGGCCAAAACAAAATATCCCCTATTCTAATTCACATAAAGTTTTTATATTAGCGAAATAATTGCATAATAATCAGATGAAAATAATATATTTTATAATAAGAATAATATTGTCCTCTCTGCCGAAATCGTGCACGTCGTTCAATCTTAACCGAGACTAGCCATCTGGCCGACCCGGGAATTGAACCCAGGACCTCACGCTTAGCAGTCGCTTAGTAATTTACTATACCACGTCTTAAAACGAAAGTGCACCTCTGGGACGTTTTTCACCCAATGAATCGTTAATACCCTTAAGCATCGCTGGGACGCAAACGTCCCAGCAAAACCAAGTCAATTTATACTCTATTTATGATGCGTTAAGGTTCAAATTCTATTGAATCGCGCATGTGCTACGGTGCCTGTAGGAAACTTGCCGAGTTCCTCACCCCGCAAGTTCCTCGTACACCCGAGAAAGTGGGTAGGCGACTGCTTAAGGCAGCTCTGAGCGGTATGGCTATTATTTTGAGCTTGACACGTAGTTTCGCTACTACGTAGTTTTTTTTTCTCGCTCTCCGTTTCAAAACAGCAAACAGTGCTCTTCCGATAGTGTTTCAAAGAGAGATTTGGTAGATTTTTGATTGAAAATGTTTGATATTTCTAGGCTTTTGAAACGTACGTTTTAGGTATGTGAAAACTGTGCTATTTTCTCTTTTATTTCTAAATCTATAGCATAATTAATTGATTGAAGATGAAGCTTCAAAATTACATCAAACCGAATTAACCATTAGACTCTCCATCAACTCAGCCTATCGCAGTCCACTGCTGGACATAGGCCTCTCCCAAGTTGCGCCACAACACTCGGTCCTCTGCCTTCCGCATCCAGTCCCCGCCAGCCACGTTTTTCAGGTCGTCGGACTCTCAGACTCTCCATAGCATATAGTAATTACCTAATACCAAGATATAATGGATATTATAGTTATGGTACTAACCGCACGGCGCTGGCAGTGAGCTCAGTTGGCCGCGACCTCCTTGAAGCCGTTGATCTGCGGCGCGGCGTCGTGGCTGCGGCGCCACAGGCCGTACACGCGGCCCGGCACGCCCTGCCACAGCCGCACCGTGCCGTCCTCCGAGCCCGTCGCGTACAGCTCGCCGTCCGGCGACCACCGCACGATGTGCACCGGCCCGAAGTGACCTTTGTTTGATTCTGTAATACAATACGTAATATCACCAAATGTAACTCTTTATTTTTTGTAAAGGATGGCGAAACGAGCTTAAGGCCCATCAGAGTGCTGATTCGAGTTTGAAACTTACGTTATCGCTGTTGAAAACGCTACCGAATGCGTCGACTTTCATTCATACATCAGTAGTTCCTCAGCCAGAAGTAGTTCGTTTCGTTCGTTTTTTTTTTTTTGCCAGTAGTTCTTCTGGCAGAAGCCAGGGGCGCTACTAATTTATGAATTAAAATCAACGCATTCGGTAGTGTTTTCTAAGTTGCAAACTAGGAATCCGCACTCTGATGTTAAGTGATTACGTCTGTCCATAACAACTGCAATACCACTTACAGTGGGTTGTTGCCTAATACGCCCTTTACATCAAGCAATTTGTCGCATCCAATTTATCGCCAAGGAGAGCGGTAGGGAGCAGATAGCGTTCTAAATGGTGTTCTTTTTGTGTAGTGTCGACATGAGCTACATAATTATAACAGCTCATGCCGTGGGGAAAGGATAAGCCAGTCAGCAGGTTGGTAGCGGGGCTGACTGCCCAGGGTGCGCCGGACGATCAATTAAATATCGTCACTCGTGGAGGCTCTTTTAATGCACTCCAAAAAAATGGCATTGTAAATCGCGTTTGCCAAACTGAGACATAAAGATGGAAAATCTCATGTGATTGTAATTTCATTGGCACCCGTACACTTCGCACAGAAACAGCAATGGCATCATTGTTTGGTGGCAATATTTCCTCGGACAAGCTCTTTCACAAGGAGCTACTACTACTCCTACTGCTACAAATATTATGTCAAAGGACCGATATCGCTCTTGATAACAGACAAGGCCTTTAGTAGTAACTGCGTCGCACGCCCACCTGCCAGACACACCAACGAAGAAGGTAGCTGTGGTGGACTTGATGCGGTAGGCGGCCGAGTACGTACAGAGTGTTGTGGTGCAACTTGGGAGAGGCTATGTCCAGCAGCGGACTGTTATAGGCTAAGGGTCGGTCTTTCATACATACATATTATCACGCCTGTTTCCCATTGGGGTAGGCAGAGACTATGGATTTCTACCTGCTACGATCCTGACACACCTCTTTCGCTTCATCTACGTCCATTAACCTCATCATGCAAGCTCGTCGGTTTAGAGAACTCTTAACCTGGCATTTTTTGAGAACATCCGCGATTTGATCTCGGTCTTTCAATAGCCAGTTAACTTTTAACTTAGGAATAAGTTTGAAATGTTGACAGTTGTAGTATAGAAAATGTGTCAAGACGTCACATTTATTCCTCTGTTAAAAGTTATCAGACTATTGAAATACCGGCCCTAAGTTGATATTATAGTAGCCAAAGATTTTTTTTTTATTACATAATAAAGTGAATAAGTGAATCTATCAATTAAGCTGCAAAGATATCCTCGGTACGCGCAATTTAGAAACTATGTAATCTTGTGTAAACGATAACAATTTAAGGAACACTTCTTGACTTAAACTAAAGTGTAAGCAGGAAACTATTTGTGCAAGCTAGGCTATCGTTTTGGAAATTTAACCAATGTTTATTAAAATCACAGTTAACTGAAGTGGCAAAGCTAGTCATCGCTCTGCCTATTCTATAAGACTTTTATGGCGAAAAATGGCGTGGTACAGTAACAAAACAATTAGTATACAGGGTCGCCAGATATAGATGAAGATTTCTCAGTAAATTATTATAGAACAGTTTGATCAAGGTTTTGTATAAATACAGTTTAACTTTGTCCGTTATTGTAATGATATTTCACTCGAAAACATCTATAATCTTCTGAGAAAATTCATTTTTATCTGGCGACCCTGACTGTACCAAAAACAAATCAAAAAATTCGCTATGTTAACATCACATTCGCAGTCTACTAAAACTAAAATAATTATGAAAACTCACCGAGTTCTGTTCCAGTATTATAATCAAATTTATAGACTTTCAAGTCTTCGCCGCCGCACACAAAGGTGGCCCGGCTGGGCGCAAGCGACGCTGAGTAACATTTCGTTGGCACGGGGAATTCGCGCATCTTGCGCATTGTGTCGGACGAATAAAATGATACGTTTGTACCTGGGGAAAAAAAAATGGAAATGTAACATCGCTAGCTGGCGATAAAGACTTTTTGGGTTGAAACAAAAGACTGCAATCGCATTGCAGAAATCTACGAGCTCGTACGACGCTTCGCATAAAATTGCGACATGATTCTCGTCACCCATTCCTGTGATATATGAATGGTTTGCAACCATGGTTACCCGAACTATGCCCAGCAAGACGCCTTGCCGCACGAAATCGCAACGCATCGCAGCAATTCGCATAGCAGTTTTCTGCGTTGAAAATTCGCATCGCGCCGTTTCGCAGTTTTGTGTTTTGACCCTTTCTTATGAATTAAAAGAAAAAAAGGAATGGCACAATGAGAAATTGTTCGAATATGTATATTCTTTTCAATCAGCCCTATGAATGCTTTTTTAAATATGAGTGAATGTTTTGTTATGTTGGCACTTAAAGGGTCATGGCCATTAAAGTAATCTATTGCAATTCTTTACAAAATCATTGTATGAGGAATGCTTAAGGCTAAATTTACGTAAGTACGTAGGTGTGGTATGTTTTAAGTCTTAACTTGATCTTGATCTGCTCTTGAATTAAAATATAAATTCGTATTAAGGTCATACGTAACGTAACCGCTTCACGTTAACATGTCACAACTTTGACGTCATAGAATAAATTAGATAAAATCTTACCGTGAGCTACTGTCAATATAGCTCCGTCTCTTGAGAGTTCTAAACTGTTAGGTATGGTCGGAAACTCTACTTTTTGAACTTCCTGAAAAGTAAATAGAAGTTCTTGTTAAAGATTATCTTTCTAAGAAGTTTTTGTTAAAGACTATTTGTCTAATTATATGTATCTTTGTTAGTAAAGCACATGTGCACTGCGACAGATCTAATCGAAGAAAACATTACCGAATTAGTCGTGGACTGGATGGAACTATTTATAGGAGTGCTCGAATGGTTGTGAACTATTGTTGTATGAGTTTTTTCGGAAAGCATTTTCTCAGATTGAATGCAGTGCACAAGAACTATAAGTTTTGTAGTTAGTCTTGATCGGCGAGCAATGCGGGAGACGACGGCACTTGACAAATAAGTTACACGTCACAAATGACTAGCAGAGGTGTGGCTCACTCTAACATACTCACGATGGAATTAAGCGAATTTGGTAATGCCAAACTCTAGTGACCAATTTGTGACCAATGCACAGAATTTGTAAATTATACTTTGGAAATTATAGCCCCATATAGGCGTGACTTTCACGCTAGCATCCTCACCGGAACGGAAAACTGTTAAAACTAAAAACATGGTTTGTGTCATAATTTAGTGACCAATTTGTGACGTTGATGTGCCAAATCTCAATAATAGAGCCCCAAAGGAACAAAAGCTACAAGTGATGCTTGGTGATTGGTTGGGTGGTTGAGCATTTCACATATCTTTATATCTCGAGAACGGGTATTGCTATTGTAATTGGTGTGATCAATTTGTGACCAAGACGAATAAACACGATTTAATTTATAGCATAGAATTTCGTGGGTGATAAAATCTTGAATAGTATATTGTTTTCAATTACAGTTTAAATAACAAAATATGTAAGTAAGCATATAATAAACCACAGTTTAAAAAAATACACACACATTGCATATTATTTTCATTCATAAGTTTTTTTTTGTTTTATCTGACTATTCAGACTTATTTATTGATGATAAAGTACTATAAATTCAAAATAAAAGAAGTTAAACTAAAATCCCGATTGCCTCGTTGGTCTGACTGCCTCGTTGGTCTAGTGGTCGCAAGCGTGACTGCTGATCGTGGGGCCCTGGGTTCGATTCCCGGGTCGGGCAAAGTGTTATTGGGTTTTTTCATTAGGAAATTCTCAGTAGCAGTATATATTCTCAGTAGTAGCAGAGTCTGGATTAGTGCCCGGATAATGGCAATAGGCTCGCCCCCTATTACATGGTACTTATAACATAATTGGTGAAATGTGTGTGTACCTACTATACACCTCTGCCTACCCCTTCGGGGAAGTACAGGCGTGATATTATGTTATGTTAAACTGTTAAAAATCTTCAATTATTTCATTTTTATTTACTGTTTTACTAGAAAATAAATTTGAAAAAAAAACGAGTGTGCTTTAGACCACACGACTGAAGTAAAACTTCACTAACTTATGTCTCCCTCAATACTATTACAATGAGAACAAAGGAATGACGGCGCGGCGCGCGTCTACTCTGCCGGTGCTGAGTCACGTGGCCGGCCGTCGCGCGCCTCGTTCCCCGCGTCCCGCACTACCCCCTCCGTTCGCCTCATTTTTCGTAACGCATTCAACAGCTTACTCCCAAGCGTGCCTAAAGAAGTTTTACTTCAAAAAACTCATTGAATAATGTAAAAAAATATAATGTCACGAATTATGTCCTTTAGTCAAAAACTGGTCATTAAAGTTCGGCATTATAAAAATCGCTTAATTCCATGGTTAGTTTGCTAGGGTGAGCCACACCTTGCAGAGCGGAATTATGTAGCCGTATGTCTGAAAACATTAACATAAATCAATAGTCTTCCGTCTGCTACATGGCCTCGAAATATAGATACCTTAAATGGTATCATTTGTACTGCAATTCTGTAAAGGCAGCAACTGTAAGCGATTATTTTGAGAGAATGGACGTCAGCATCCTCTTGTACGTATTCATTTTTCGATTGTTTCTATAACGTTCGATTAGGAGGCCGATGTTTAGGCACATTCTGAAGATCTGAATTGTTATTCAAATAATCTTTTATTACGTAAAATCCACGAACAAAGAAAAAGAAAGGCAATCAATATAAATTAATGAACGTTACCTGTCCACTAGTACGATCCCAGACTCTCATTGTGAGGTCATCGCTCACACTGACTATGCGTGAGTTATGAAGGAAGACTGCGTGTCTGATGCTACTTGAGTGCGCGCTGATTTTCTCCAATGCTGAAAATTCACATATAATTTTGCTAGATTAAAATTGTGTCAATGAAGTCACCCAATAGTTTTTATGCCTGTACGAGGTGTATCCAACGACCATACACCCCATAGACGCCTCATAACAGGCGACCGATGTCTGCAACACATCTATGAAATTTCACTAAAGTAGGTCGCCACTATTCGCTACTTGAAATCTTCAAATCAGTTTCGACCACTTACATGAGCCGCCAAAACTGCCGCGTTAGTCTAGTTAGATTAGCCAATAACTGCCTTGGTAGGGCCAATCAGATTGCAATACCCCGCCTCAGCTAGTGGTAGAATTTATTGTACGCATTATATCTAACATTAGGCGTCTATTAGGCTATATGGTAGGTGGATGTATCTTTTTTTTAGCAAAAAATCTGATGCACAAACATGAAAAGACAATTTTTTCGAACGAAAAAAGCAGACAGTTTCGAAAAAAACAATTTTCTGTTATTGAAATAACTGAAAACCACTTTAAGGGGTCCATTGTACTCATGAGTATGAACAAATATACTAGATTATTGACCATAAAACATCTTTTACGTCTTTGTGTCTGGGCTTAAAAAGTGGCTTTTTTTATTACTGTATCCCTAGCACGAACCATTTTGACGTATCAAATCGTAAATGTAAGTGAACTTTGGATCTGAAATAGACGTAATATTTTCATAACTTGAAGATTTTAGCCATATCTCTGTATGATACAAAGTGCGCATTATGCATAAAATTGAATTAAAATCTAATAGTACTGTTATATTTTATAGTCAAAAAACTCTTACTGTAACGTTTCGATACGTCAAAAGTGTTCGTGCTAGGGCTACAGACCCCCTAGCCAAGTTGACAATCTACAATCTTCAACGCTATAGAAAACATTCAAAATGTATGGGAATGACATATCTCAACTAATGACTTTTTCGTTGAGATATGTCATTCCCATACATTTTGATTGTTTTCTATTAGCGTTGACGATTGTAGATTGTCAACTTAGCTAGGGGGGCAGAACAGCAAAATAGAGTCAATTATTATAGTTGAAAACAAATGAAATTATTTATCCTGCAAATTGGATGTCAAAATAACTTTTACATTTTGTATAGGCCTATTTACGCCTTATTAAAAGTAGATGGCGTCGCGGTTTCCCGATTAACTACCCTAAGTAGAAACAAGTTCAACACGGCTCATCATAATATACGCATAAAGAGATAAGCAGTAGCTAAAGGAAGTAGTCATTATTCTCATCCTTATCATACATAAAATTGTAATGAACTAACCTCCTGCATCAGGTTTGTTGAGGTCAAACACTCGTATAAGTTTCTCATTGCTGGCAGTGAGTAGCAGCGTGTCATCAGCATTGAAGTTTACACTCTTTACTATGTGCTCGTGATCAAATGTGTGGACCACTTCACCATATCGAGCGTCCCATATTTTTGCTGTAATATTTATAGAAATATTGTTAGAAATATAAATAATTTGTGGGGTATATGTTAATTTTGTGAGGATGTTTAGATGCTTGTTACTCATTCATGCATCAACACCTTAACTGGTTTTGATAAATTCCATTACATATTATAGATACACCAAGGCCTACAAAAGGACAAAACAAAAGGGTTTGGGTTACAAAAGGACCTACCACAGGAGTGAAGTGACGAGCATCAGCTAGTTGTTTTATAGGTCTAACACCAGTATTAAAAACGTATTCAATTATTTATTGGGAACGGTAAAGAACTTCATTAGGAGCATTTCAAACGAAAGTATAAATAATAATGTTAATGTTACATTGATAAAATCCCACCACTGTTCCCACACTAAAAACTGGGATAGTACTGATATTTTCATAGAATAACGACCACATAGACACACACACATTCAGAACATACACGCACACACTAGGAAATTATAAACTCGCAGGGGTTGTCTAAAAATAAAGTAACAAAAAACATGACTTATAGCTGTTGTAAGAGTGAATGACTAAGAAGAGAAGAGATAATAAGGACAACATTCATTATTGAATGATGCAATAGATGTATTGAACTGAATGCTCTCCTGGATTCGAACCCAGTTTTTGATCTATTTACGGATGAATGGAAGATGATACTGTCAGTATGTTTGAAGTATTGTAAGAAGAATATGTCAATATGATTTACTTCTTTTTCGTGCTTACATAGTGTAATTGACTCCAGCTATTCTGTTTAACAATGAGAAATAAATAAAACTAAAATTAATCACATGCAATAGAGCAGTTATTATTGTTTTAAACATCTTAAACTATAATAAAATAAGTTTAACTGGATTACATCGTGTATATTATCTGTAAAGATGCTTGTCTTGTATATTGTTAGTACTGTGCTCATGTTTGTTGTGACTTTATTTTTATTTTTATGGTGTGCAAACAATAAAGTATACTCTATCTATCTATCTTGTCATCTTAGTCTTCCAGCAACCACGAAAATTTCAAAGCTTTCGTAATGTCAGAAAAAAATGTAATCCAGTTAAACTTGATTTATTATGTGTAGTGATTGCAAAAAGCTAAGATATGTCCAGCAGTGGACGTCTTTCGGCTGAAATGATGATGATGATGATATTATCATCTTAAACTAATTTAAATAACAAAACAGAACACCACGTGTAATACATTTACAACAATATTGACCTTGATATTTCACAATACAAAGAAAGGTTTTCATTTCCTTGCATGAAATGGTTTCTATGAATCAGAAAATGTGAATCATCCTAACTATTACAAAACTGTAATTATCTATTTGATTGTTTATTAGAGCATTACACAAAAACTACTGGACATATTTGGATGAAATTTGACACACAGATAGACCATGTTCTGGACTAATATATAGAATACTTTTTTTACATTCCAAGGGAGTGAAGCCGGGGGCATTTGTTTGTCTTTTTAAACAATTAAAAATACATTTTTTTAATTTGTTTACCTGTGAAATCAGCTGCTCCACTCGCAGCTAGATGAGCATTTTGTGTCAAAGCTACCCCCCACACTGCTCCTTTGTGACCTTCAAATGTGCCAATCCAATCGCCTGTTTCACCTTGTCGTAACATGGGCTTGCCATCTAAAAAGGAATTCATTAATATTACAATATGTTGCCAAGAAAGCTTCACTTGGATTTACACATAAATCAATTTGGTTGGTAAGAACTTGAATGAAGGAAGAAAAATGCTTAGTCATATAACATTTTTGAAATCATTCCATACATTTTAGTTTTAATTTGCTACATGAAATGTAATATTATGTAATATGTATAAAAATCCATTTTTGAATGATTAATGGGTCTTTTAAAGCTTCAAAAAAGTCATTAATAATTAATTGCAAAAAAAAAATGGTACAAGACCGTACATAGTAAAACAAGCCAAAACTAAATAAAGGGGATGTTGTAATATTTATTATTTATTTATTTATATATACTTTATTGGACACCTTAAAATACATTACATTAATATTCATTCATGAGGGTTTTTCATTCAATAATTAATAAGAAATGCTGAATGAGTATTTCTTTCATTGTATGCAAATGATAATGCCTTTCAATTTTCCTCATTAAATAAAACAAAGATTCAATAGTATGTACAAATCTCATTCATCGTCTTACAATATTAACTAGCTAAGCAATTGCAATAATGATATGATAATGATTTGAAGTAGTAAAGTCCTACCCAGAATATAAACTATTACTGCTATTTAGAATTAGATAATTATTTATAATGTTATGAAAATAACAGCTGTCCGATAAACATACTATGACCAACATCAATAACAAATAATAAAACAACTTGTTAGATCAAACACTAGTAATAAACAACTTTATCAGATACTAATCATAGATTGTGTACACATAGAACAATGACAGGAAGATAAAATTATATCATTAAGTGTTATTGACTATTTTCCTTATACAACCACATATTGAAAGTAGCTTAGTGACATGTTTTCAAGCCCTTCCATATAGTAAACATTAATGTCAAGTACTCTGACAAACCTTGAGTGAGCACAAGGTGACCCACAATGGGTGAAATGTCAACATTCAACATAGGAACAAAATTTAATGCCTACAACAACTCAAGTGAACACAAAGGCGTGGAACGGGGAACTTGTATGTCATGCTGCTGGTACGTGAATAAAAAGCACGAGTGCAGTCATCAAGGCGAGCAGCCGAGGAAACATGCGAGCGTATACTCAAGGTACTTCCGGCATGTCCGGAAAGAGAAGGTCACAACATGCATAGAATGCACGCCGGCCGAGCGGAGAACTCCACACAAACAAGAAAAGTGAAGGCCTTTCGAAAACATCTCGTCACCAACATCTGTCACGCTTAAACCTTACTAACACACAACAACACACTTAAAAGACTTCCACCCAAATATCGGCCAAGGCGATAGGGCACACATGATTACAAATTAGCAGTCAAAACTCACCTTTGCAGGCCGAAATTAAATAATACCCATCTTTTGTAACGTCACTAAAATCCAAATGCACGACTGGTCTAGTATGGCCACCGCATGTGAGAGGAACTTGCTTGAATGTTGTCATTTTGTTTCTTAATTTTGTTTGTTGTACTTTTTGAAAATAAAACTAATTATCTTTGTTGTTAACTAAAAATTAACCTAATGAGTCTGATCGTACTGAATGTTGACAATCGACTGACGGAAAAGTGGTAGGTGGTATTGCTATAAATGTCCAGATAACCTACCTTTACTAAAGAAAAATAACACATTATAGTTAAAGGTACTTAAAGGTAAATACTTGTTGTAATTCTGAAAATTAAAATAAACGCTTTCTAATGAATATAAAATTGAAATGTCACCTTTTCAGAAGTTTATCCCATCAAATCAATTTAAACTGCAGATTTAAAAAGATTATTTTTACAACAGGGATTGCTCAATGTGGTTTATTAAACTATGTTAGTATTAAAGCAGAAACAACTCATCAATATTTATTAGTACACATTCATTTTACAATAATTACTAAAATAGTAGGATTGTGAACATTGTGGTAACTTTATGAGTTTTTTATTTACGGTTTTAGCTAAGACAATTTTTATTGTGCCAAGTATCCAAATATGCGCGAAGATATTCTAGACTCTCTAGACAGAAATTTTCATCAGTCTATGGGCTCGTTTATAGTGACGCAACGTCACGCAACACGTTGTGCCACAGACGTACTAGAGATGTTACGCATCGTTGTGCGTTGCGTCGCGCAGTTCTTCACGAGTTTCTTCGTTTATGGAGCGCGGCACTCGTGGCAGTGCCCGTGGCGTCACACGCGCAAATACAATCATGAAACATATTTATGGCGATACGCAGTGTCGTTTACCAAGACGCGGGGTTATGCACGGCGCATGCTCCCACAACCTTTGCCTGCAACGACGCGTGCAATGCCACGGTTGATGCGTGCAATGCCGCGGTTGATGCGGTGAGCACCACAGCGTTGCCCGCTACATGCTCCGCCACGACGCCATGAGCCACGCTACATACCTATAAAAACACTTCTGCGTGAACGCTCTCATACATGTCCATACGTTTGAATTAACCACGTGAACCCAACAAGTTGCTAAAAGGCTATATACAGCATCGATGCAGTCACAAAATCGCGGACGCTAAAAGTATCGTGTGTGTGTTGGCCCTAAGCAGCTTTGTCGCTAAGCTACCGTGAACTCTGCCAGTGGCGGTTCTAGGGGGGGGGGTCGTAGGGGTCATGACCCCCCCAAAATCGTACACGTCATATTGACAAATCTCCTAAAAATAGACAATTTAGAAAAATAAATTAAATAAATTATTAACTTCCTGCTTAAACGTCCAAAAGTAAACAATGAAATCAAAACTAAGTAAGTACTACCTACTCACTCAAACATGACATCTACTCGTATGTACGTCAAAATATAATAAATTGTATTATAATATATTGCCATACAACGTGGCAATGCTGCCAGTATTCTGGGCACGCTTCCGGTAGAAAGCGATGCGGGGGATTTTTTGGATTTTTTGTAGCTTTTAGTTTTGTTTTATTTATTTTATTTATTCTTACTAGCTTTTACCCGCGGCTCGCGTTAAATTCTGCTAACCCACGTCAGTCCAGTCCAGTCCAGACCAGTCCATTCCAGTCCAGTCCACTGTCCCGCTGCCCCGCTGCCCCACTACCCCGCTGCCCCGCTGCCCCACTGCCCCACTGCTCCGCTACCCCACTGCCCCGCTGCCCCACTATCCCACTGCCCCACAGCCCCACAGCCCCGCTGCCCCACTGCCCCGCTGCCCAGCTGCCTTGTTGCCCCACTGCCCCGCTACCCCACGGCCCTACTACCCCAATGCGCCACTGCCCCGCTGCCCAGTTGCACCGCTGCCCCACTGCCCCGCTACCCCAATGCCCCGCTGCCCCACTACCCCACTGCCCCACGGCCCCGCTACCCCACTGCCTCGCTGCCCCACTGATCCGCTGCCCAGCTGCCCCACTGCCCCGCTGCCCCACTGCCCCAGTATCGCACTGCCACGCTGCCCCGCTACCCCACTGCCCCGCTGGCCCACTATCCCACTGCCCCGATAACCCACAGCCCCGCTATCCCACTGCCCCGCTGTCCCGCTGCCCCACTGCCCCGCTGCCCCACTGCTCCGCTGCCCCACTTCCCCTCTGCCCCACTGCCCCGCTGCCCCAACCTGCTGCACCACTGCCCCGCTACCCCACTGCCCCGCTGCCCCTCTGCCTGCCCCGCTGCCCCACTACCCCACTGCCCCGCTACACCATTGCCCCGCTGCCCTACTATCCCACTGCCCCTCTGCCCCGCTACACCATTGCCCCGCTGCCCTACTATCCCACTGCCCCTCTGCCCCGCTCCTGCACGGCCCCGCTTCCCCACTGCCCCGCTGCCCCACTGCCCCACTGCCCCACTGCCCCGCTACAACGCTACCCCACTGCCCCGCTGCCCCACTATCCCACTGCCCTGCTACCCCGCTGCCCCACAATCCCGCTGCCCCACTGCCCCACTATCACACTGCCCCACTATCACACTGCCCCACTATCACACTGCCCCACTGCACCGGTAACCCACAGCCCCGCTACCCTACTGCCCCGCTACCCCACTACCCCGCTACTCCAATGCCCCACTGCCCCGCTATCCCACTGCCCCGCTGCCCCGGTACCCCACTGCCCCGCTGCCACGCTTCCCAGCCCCGCTGCCCCACTGTCCCGCTGCCTCGCTGCCCCGCTGCCCCACAACCCCACTGCCCCACTGCCCCACTGCCCCACTGGCCAACTGCACCGCTGCCCCACTACCCCACTGCCCCAGTGTCCCACCGTCCCAGTGCCACTGTCCTACTGTCCCACTGTCCCATTATCCCACTGTCCCACTATATCACTATCGTCCCGTCCCACTATCTCACTATCGTCCCGTCCCATGTCCCATGTCCCATCCTATGTCCAGTTCCATGTGCCGTCCCACTGTCCTGTCCCATGTCCCTTCTCATGTCCCGTCCCATTTCCCGTCCCATGTTCCGTCCCCTGTCCCGTCCACTGTCCCGTCCCCAGTCCCGTCCCCTGTCCCGTCCCCAGTCCCATCCCCTGTCCACTCCACTCCACTCCACTCCATCGTACATTACTATCCGCTCGTGCAAATGCATAGAAGCTTCGCTCTGTGGGGTGAGTACGCAACCCACGAATTAATTTTTTTCTTTATTTCTTTCTTTCTTTCTTTCTCAAAACCCATACCAGTTTTTAAGTCAGATCATCAGCTTTCAAACAAAAAAAAAAACATCAAAATCGGTCTTGTAGTTTTAGCGTGATGCTGGAACAAACAAACAAACAGACGTTTACAATTTTATAATAGTTAAGAAGTAAGTTGTGTATATAGTTGTGTATATGGTAACAAAATAAATAAATATACCTAACATTATTTTAGAGTTTTGTTTATGTACTGAAGTTCAATTTACAGCATAGGTATTATTTTGCTCAAAATAAAGTATGAATGATATTTCCAGTTTAATGACAAATAATATCACATACGACGGCGGTAGTTTATTTTGTTGAACGGTTTGCGCTACTTTACGTGACCCTGCCGTTGCGATCGGACACTATATCACAGGCGCAAGCGCTTGAAGCTATGAATACTGTAGAGACGTGTAGCTCAGTTGCGGGAGGATCGTTGGAACAAGGAAGTCAGCGAAATCCAACCGTCTCATGTAGCCTTCTGGGCACTTCAACGCAGACTTAAATGCGAGACCACGGCAACTATGCCCCCCCTAAATCGACCCAATCAAAGGCCGGCCTTTGAAGATGACGAAAAAGCCGAATGCTTAGCCGACAGCTTGGAGTCCCAATGCACTCTCAGTACGCTTCCCGTAAGCCAAACCCACCTTGACAAGGTAAACTCAGAAGTAGAGCGTAGGTCAGCCCTCCCCCCCCCAATAGATGACCCTGATGACCCGCTCCCACCGATCACCCCTGACGAAGTTCTCTCTATAGTCAAGGATCTAAAGCCCAAAAAAGCCCCAGGCGCAGACGGCATCACCAATAAGGTGTTGAAACGTTTCCCTGCCACCCTAATCGCTCTAATGACCGTCATCTTCAATGCGGCATTTAAAAACAACATCTTTCCCCAGGCTTGGAAACAAGCTACGGTAATCGGTATTCCCAAACCGGGCAAGCCAAAAGCCGAGCCGAGTAGTTACCGGCCGATTAGTCTCCTCAATGTCTTCGGAAAAATCTACGAGAAGCTTATTTATAAGCGACTCAAAGATTTCGCCGACTCAAATAAACTCCTTCCCGACGAGCAGTTTGGCTTTCGTACAAAGCACTGCTGCGTTAATCAACTGCACCGCATTGTAGAACACATCAGTGCAGGCTTCATACGCGGTCAAATGACCGGTACTCTCTTTTTCGACGTGGCAAAGGCTTTCGATAAAGTGTGGCACAACGGCTTATTATATAAGCTGTATACTATGAACGTGCCACATCGTCCCGTGCTCATCATCCGAGACTACTTATGGAATCGTACCTTTCGCTATCGCATCGAAGGGGCTCTCTCCCCCCCTCATCCTATTCACGCCGGTGTGCCGCAAGGCTCCGTGCTCTCCCCCCTTCTGTTCACACTGTACACCAGCGATATTCCAAAATGCGGTGCAGCCCGTATTGCCCTATTCGCCGATGACACGGCAATCTATTACTCCGGCATGACCCATGTCGCTATTTCTCGTACCCTCCAATCCGCGGCCAACACCCTAGGTGAATGGTTTCGGAAATGGAGAATCGAAGTAAATCCCGAAAAAAGTGCAGCGGTCCTCTTCGATAAGAGACCCCTGTCACAGTACCGCAAAGAAATGAGCGTACCAGTCTCAATGTTCGGAAAACAGATCCCATGGCAACGTGAAGCCAAATACCTTGGGGTGATCCTTGACCGTCTTTGAGTATATACCATAGGAGGGAGTAATAACAGGCGTACCCCTCTGCCATGTTAAAGTGGCGTATGCCCATTGACGTTTATAAAAACTAGTTCACTCGCAATATCTGGCCATTCTGTGTCGCTTTGTGTCGCTTTATACCACTCATACAAAAATGGTTATTTGTTCGGTGTTTCTGTGCAAAAGGTGATCTACTACCTCAAACCTGCGGGAGCATGGAGTTTCCTCTCACATGTAAATATTATTTCTGTCTAAAATGCATACATTTTGCATAAAATCGAAGATAACTAAATAAAAATTATACCTCCGTACCACGTTTTATTACGACAGAAAAATTATAGTACAAGACGTAGTGTGGGGACATGGTGAATAGTAGTTGAATGAACGAAATTAAAAAGTGGTTCACCGGTTGTCATACTATTACTTGGTGCTTTATCTTATTGTTTTATTTTATAATAATGCCTTGTTAACTGAAAATAATTAAATTATTTTGAATTTAAAATTGAAAAAAATTGTATGTATATCAAAAATTGCTAGTGCGTCTGTTAGTAATTGAGTAACTTCTGAACGACTTGACCGATTGAGGTCATATTCACATACTCAGATGAACAACCTATAGATGGTTAATCACCGACATTTCAGCTAGTTAGATAGAGAACGTTAAATTACGTAATATCTATGAAAGAAGGAGACGATAGATTAATATTTTGTCCTTATCGTCCTGGCCGGTTTTTTTAAAACTACAATACTAACCCCCAGTTTCCGAAAGGCTGATCATCACAAAAATTAACTAATCGACTGTCAAACCTCCTGAGATTTGACCTGTCAAGCGATGTGATTAGTTGTTAGTATTTTTGCCGATCAATCACAGGAGCTCACATTAGATATGACAATAGATCAAATTGATCAGCGTTCCAGAAACTGGGGGTAAGTAATAAGCAGGGATGTTATGGAGCTCCGTAACCGTAACCGTATCCATCCATCCATCATCATCATCAGCCTATCGCATTCCACTGCTGGACGAAGGCCTCTGCAATAGAACGCCACCGACTATTATCCTCGGCTACTCATCTCTCATCCAGTTTCTACCATAAAGTGTACAGTTATTAAATTGTGACATGACAATTTGAGAAAGTAAATACCTACTTTTTAATTATTATTATAAAATTAAATACTCATGATTTCTTTTTAAATACGCCTTATTTCCTAAAATTTATTTAATTCAATAACGTATCAAAATTAAAGTTCAATTATTATCTCCTACAATGCTGTACTAAATACCTACATGTAATTCCATAACCTATCTACAACTACAACCTACAAGCTTTTCAGTAGTAATCAGAGATGGCGTGCTTGTATAGCGACATTAATTCAAATTCAAATTCATTTATTGTGGATCACAGGTTCATAAGATGTGTAAAAATTATTAATAGGATCAGCCATGTCCCGCCATTGAGGCATACAATCATAATTTAATTAAATAACATAACATAATATATATATATATATATATATTAGCGACTGGCGATTGACGTCCATTGCAATCTTGTGGTCCATTTGCCATCAAACTGCAGGTGCGTGCGGGGCGCGGGTGAGGGATCATAAATAGGCGGGGGGGGGGGGCGGTGAGAGGCTGTTCTGTACTTTAGTATTATTAGGTATTCTGTGCTAGAACTAGAATTATATACATAATATACACGCTGAAATTTTCATCGCTTTCATCCCGCGGTGTCCTACTCTATCTCAGTAGTTACTATCTTTTAGTCAAACCAGTTTACAAAAAAAAACCTAGAATACAAAAACTGGCAAGTGAAAATAAATAAGTTATGAAATCGTTGAAATTTGTAGTAAGGGACAAACACACGAAAGTAGTTAAATACGGCGGCCGGTCGGCGGCGGCGCGGCGTCGGCGGTGGCCGGAGCTACTGCGCGTTATCGTACCTAGGTAGGTATTTTATTTAGGATTTATTAAATAAATTAATAAATTTGTAGGTAAATGAATGGTTTAGGAAAGTTAAAGAAAAGACAATAAATTATGTTTCTGTGGTTTCTAAAGATTTGTTTGAATGCCATGTAGGCAGGTAAATGATCGACGTGACATAAGTAGGTACCTGGGTATGTTCAAGTTTGCAGGAATACAACAGCTGCCCCAAATAAATACCCAGTAAGGGGTTGTAACTAAATTTTACAGAAGCGCGTAAAAACATAAGATGACAAATACGTAGACAGTGTTTAAAAAGTTTGTAGGTACGTCGACTGCAGGACAGTGGTAACACTTCAATTCGAAAACAGCTCTTACTGCTTACGAAATAAAGATGCTGCTAATGTCAAAGTGTTGCCACCGACGTGCGGTTGACCTTACGTCCTACTGTTATGGAGTCGCTACACCGCGGTATTTAATCGATATAAATTTCAGCGTGTATAATATGTGTATATCTTAATATTTTAAGAAAATATGTAAAATAGTCATAATCATCGTGTACATGACTGTTACAAATGTTATAAAAAAAATAGCAAATAATTATATTCTATTCTACATATAATAAATTTTAACACAGTGTTTTATTTTTCATTTTCAAACAATGAATAACTACAATTATGTTTTCTACGATATCAAATCAATTCCTGTATCATTCAGTTTATCGGTCTTTATTAGTCTTTAATCATACCCCATCACTAGTTTTTTTGCGTCTGTTGACATACGTGAACAAATATATACGACGATAATGTTGTTAGTGTGCGTGTTTTTTGTTTGTATTCTGAGTTTGTTTTAGTGTAAGTTCATTGCGACACCATATATTTTTGCACTTGTGTGCTATTACCTGTAAATGTGTGCTGTACGTGTTTTCCTCGTACCCCACCAAAGTTGGCAGAAAAAAATGTTTGTGAATTTGCGCGTTGCGACCTCCTATGGTATATACTCAAAGTTGACCGTAGACTGACATTCAGACCGCATATCCGCAGGGTGAAAAACCGTGCCGCCTTCGTCCTCGGACGTCTCCACCCCCTACTCAATGCGCACAGTAAGCTGCCCACTCCTCTCAAAGTAAGGATATACACCACCTGTATCCGCCCCATACTCGCCTATGCTAGCGTTGTGTTCGCACACGTTATGCCGGTGAGAATTCACATGCTCCAAACCATCCAAAACCGTTTTATGCGAAAGGCCGTAGGCGCCCCCTGGTACTTACGCAATGTCCAACTCCACCTAGACCTCAAACTGCCGACCATCAAGCAGTTTTTCAAGCGTGTCTCTAAACGCTATTTCGATTCCGCTCCCAAGCACCCCAATCCCTTGTTCGTGGCGGCCACCGTTTACCAGCCATCTGCTATTAGCAAAATCCGACGTCCCAGACACACACTCATCGAACCCGATGACGCTATAACACTCCTCCAGGAGTCAGATAAAAATACCAGCACACTCCGACTCCGTCGTCCAAAATATCGTCCCCGCCGGCGAGGACCGACGCGATACACACACAGAATCCGAGAGTCCGACTCTCGAGAAACAGAAACACATGCCGACGCAGCAGCGGCTGCTGGGGGGACCGGTGGCGGGGTCCCCCTGCTGCACCCTGAGTCGAGGTCCGAGCTCCCCCCTGGGGACGCCCTCACGGTGTAGCAACCGGAGATAATCTCGTCACGCGAGACCGGCCCTATGCTCTAGAGTAGTTCCTAGGAGCAGGCTATTGCGTAGCCACTGTTTAGGTTTTAGGTAGGTCTTAGCCTCGCCGGCGAGGCTTGCCGCTTAACGGCGTTTAGCACGTCACCCGATAGACCGAAAGTCCGCTACTTTCGAGGAAACCAATTCGATGCAGCAACGGCTGCTAGGGGGACATAGGAACGGCGGGGTCCCCCCTGCAATGCCCCAGTGAGGTTCGAGCCCCCCCATTGGGGACGCCTGTTTGCGCGGTATTGATACCGCGTATTTAGTTTGTAAGTATTTAGGAGTAGGGAATAAACCTTCGGCGAATGGAGTCCCACATAGGACTCTCCGCCAACTAAGTCCGGTTAAGCAGAAATGGGACTTCGGTCCCAGCTGCGAGAATCCATTCGAAAAAAAAAAAAAAAAAAAAAAAAAATTGAAGCTATGGGTGAAAAAAAAAATTCACGCTCGCTTCTTTATTAATGTACGTAGTCTGCAGCTCCAAGTAAAATACACTTAAATTGAAGTCAACTTTTCGCATAAATATGAAAAATTCGCGCTCGCTCCGCTCGCATTTGTACCCTACGTTCCTTTCCTCTTTGTTGGCGTTCATTTTGTAAGTAACTATTCTGTTACATAACAAACGAACTCCAAACTTAACTTGTCTTTGAATAAATAATAAAAAAATGGGTAAATTTGGACCTTGAAACTATACGTAAGCCAAGTTGACCCCCCCAAAATCTTGGGCTGGAACCGCGCCTGAACTCTGCTCGTGGTATCAAATTTAACTTCCACATTGAATCCGTCTTTGGGTGACGTCAGATTTATACCATCTTACTTATGTATCAATAATCACGCAAATAAATAATTGAATTGAATGGTATGGTCCAGTCCAGTATGATTACAATGGTATCATTTCAGTTTATGAAATTAAATAAATTCGATACCATAAGCAGAGTTCACGGTAGCCTAGCGGCTAACGCACCAGGACCGAACCAGGAGTAGCAGCAGCACGAATCGTAGTGATTTCGCACCGCCTGATATTTTTTCTCACATGAACTCGTAGTTCGCAGCTATTCGCTGCCTCACTTGCTCGCTTACCGCCACTTACCCAGGAGAGCGAGTCACCGACCCGAGCGAATCAACAAGGTTTTGAAGAAACAATTCAAATCAACGAGTTCTAAGGACAACTCGTGTTATTCGAGTTAAATTATTCGAATTGCCCATCGTTATTATAATTACTCATAGTTAACTTAGCTCTATTTATGCTATATTTGCTGGATAATTATTCAAGAAGACAAGACAATTTATTCGTAAGTGTTTTTTAGCGATGGGCGATTGTTCCAAAACAAGCATCCGAATAAATCGACAATTGTAATTACGTACATTAGAATGTCGATTCACTCGTCTCCACGAAACATAATTCGAATGAAATTCGACATTCGAATGAAAATCAACGTTTATTTAAAATCGACAAACGACGCAAAGGCGCAGGGCGAGCGCGCGGCTACGGCCACGCCATCGATTCGATTCATTCGTTCATTTCGGTGCGGTGGAATTAATAATATTAGTAAAACGCGCGCGCTGCGCTAGCGTTTTACTAATCCACGAGTCGCGCACGCCAAGCGCTTGATAACAATCGACACATATTCGATTAATTTTGATTGTCATTCGAATAAACCGAACATTCGAATGATTCGATTAATTGTAGTAATAATCGTCCATCGCTAATGTTTTTGGTAATGTGTTCTAGGGCTACGTTCACTTATTACGCACTCCTGGGCTACGTTCACTTATTACGCACTCAGTGTGAAAGTCACCCGGTGCGAATATCGCTCGATCATTTACGATTTTCTCAGAGTTACTGAACGACTTTGGGCGACCTTATGAAACTGACACTAGAACAATGAAGCTCTGCCAAATATGACAATCGAAACCTCAAATTATCTGTCATTTCATACTTTTGTCTGTCAACATGACAGCAGAGCGTCTTTTACCCTACTATTTCACGGGGTGACCGGTGCGTACGCTCGACGACGCCCGCTCATAATACTGAACGGTTTGGTGTGAACGCCCGGACGATCACTCCGAGTAACTGAACGACCAAACAACGCTCCGGGCGTCGTCCGACGATAATACTGAACGTACCCAGTGTGAAAGTCACCCGGTGCGAATATCGCTCGATCATTGACGATTTTCTCAGAGATACTGAACGACTTCGGGCGACCTCATGAAACTGACACTAGAACAATGAAGCACTGACAATTATGACAATCGAAACCTCAAATTATCTGTCATTTCATACTTTTATCTGTCAACATGACAGCAGAGCGTCTTTTACCCTACTATTTCACGGGGTGACCGGTGCGTACGCTCGACGACGCCCGCTCACAATACTGAACGGTTTGGTGTGAACGCCCGGACGATCACTCCGAGTAACTGAACGACCAAACAACGCTCCGGGCGTCGTCCGCCGTCGTCGGACGATAATAGTGAACGCACCCTAGGCTTTAATCTCGTATTCTCGATGTATGTACAGAGTAACGACAAAAATATTTGTATGACGTGTCATTTGACGTTGTCAATTTGTCAAACGTATTGAATTGTTGTGGATATTGGGCAAGTTGTAATTTGGATATTTATCTATTTTATAGTGATTTTATAATAGAAGATGGATTTCTTCACCTCAATACCTACCCATATTGACTATGTTGGCCAAGCTAAAGCCGAAAAATTATACAGAGCTATAATCACGTTGTTCAGTATAGTTGGATTCGTATGGGGTTACATCGTTCAGCAGTTCTCACAATCTGTATATATTTTGGGAGCTGGATTCATCCTAGCTGCGATCTTGACTGTTCCACCATGGCCGATGTACCGTCGCAACCCTGTAAACTGGCAGAACCCAAGAAATAATGAAGAGAAACCGGCGGGCAAGAAGGGGAAGAAATAGATTCATTTCCTAATAAATTCAGCCACTATCATGACTAGAAGTGAATTCCAAGCTGCTGTGTATTTCATTACTCTCAAATAAAATAGTTTTTAAGGTTTATATTGGTTTTATTACAGTATCAATTAACAAACATGATTTAATATCTGCACATGTACCTACAAGCAAGTCTCTCATTCCAAACATAAATAATTCAGTCGATAACAACTTGTAACAAGTTTTATGAACACAACATACAGACTACACAGGTACATAAACATTGAAATCTTCAGAACTTCACGAAAAAATATAAATTGGAGTTTTATATTTTACATGTTACTGTCTACTAACTGAGAACAAACCACTGCCAAAAAACTGATTAATAAAATTTTATAATATCTACAATTATTTAGAAACAATAATATTTCAAATAGCATTGCATAAAATGATATTTATTCTGGTGATTCAACAATGAAAGCACTTTTCAGGTATGCGTTGTGTACACAAGGTACAATAATCTCAAAAACAGTAAATATTTCATCGGAGTCTGTTAGTTCACATAAACATTTAATAATGATTAAAATACAATTATTTGGACAAGTATTGCTTTACCATTACGTTAATAAAATGAACATTAATCACAGAAATACACATATTCATTCATACCAATAGGCAAAGATAATATAATCACTACGTTTTACCAATAGGTAAAATAGATGGGTAATTCTAGTCTTATATTCTAGTAAAGAGAGAAGTTTTGTGCTTTGTTTTA
Source organism: Asteroscopus sphinx (assembly GCA_949699075.1). Lineage (NCBI taxonomy): Eukaryota > Metazoa > Arthropoda > Insecta > Lepidoptera > Noctuidae > Asteroscopus > Asteroscopus sphinx. Next base: position 12,812,080 of record OX453010.1, read on the forward strand.
ATCACCTATTATTGTGGCACAAGTCGCAATCACAAACTGTACCTACTTGTGCGGTAGTCTGTCATGAACATGTTCAAGTATTGTTTTCCATGTACATTTATTTAAATAAGCATTACCATATATTTAAACCAGTGGTCGTCAAACTTTTTTTTCCAAGAGCCAATACAAATTATGCAGGGGGCACCTCGGGCCGCATGGGTACCGATCACAATTATTAATTTGTCACCTATATAAATTAACTACAGCCCCACAGCTTTACTTACGAAGATTCCCATCCCATGGAGAAACCGTAAGTACCTATTGTTAATACTACAAACTATAACAGTATTCTCATCACTTAACTTTCTTTTAGTGGCAATTTTTTGCGACAGGCCATCTATTGTAATCGCAGATAATTGCAATACGAAAGAATAGGTAAATAAATCAAGATTGATAACACGACAAACATAACTCCTTGCACGATCCACAATTCCACATCCACATTCGACAGTCAACACTGACCACTGACATGACCTGAACCCGAGCGGGCGAGCAAGTACGGGCGCGGCATAGGCTGACGTCTGTCCCTCTCGCACTTCCTTCGTAGATACCTACGATCCTTATTTTATGATCTGAGCACAGAGTGAGTACAGTAATTTAATATCTGAGAAACGGTCAAACCCTTTTGTTCTACAATCAGGCTCAAACCATGTGAAGCCAAAATTGATTTCTTTGATTGTCTCTTAGTTACTGATAATATCTATACTTCTATTTGGCTTAATGCTTGGTAGATCTTATAAAATAGGGTTGCGGGCCACACTAGACTTTAGCTGGGGACGCATGCGGTCCGCGGGCCGCAGTTTGACGACCACTGATTTAAACCAATGCAAGTGCACATATCTAGTCTGTTGTACTATGAACAGAGATACAACCACTGTGCCAGTGAAATCTGTGCTCATGAATAGTGCCAGCAACTATACAGGGATGGCGAACCAATCGCACATATGCCACAAATAGCATTCAACAAGAAATTGTAGGCACAGTATAAATCTAGGAACCTAAAAAAAGTGTTAGATGATGTCCAAAGTAATTGTTTTTGATGTTTTCATAGTTTACTAAGCTAAGATTGTTCGTTCACACATTATGTCCACATATTTTAACCATTTTGTAGAAACAAAGGGTATGTTAAAGTATAAAGGTTCATCATCCCTGACCTATTAAATTATAATCTATTATAATTTGACTTATTGAAAGCTGAAGGCAAAACTGGCTAGCAAATAGAGCTTTAAAAGACTTACCCAGTAATACAATGGAAGACTAGATGAGGCAAGGACTTCAGTCCAGTTAGATGCTCCATGGCATTGATATCATATATTATCTGTACTTAACTCTGATTTTGTTCATAAATATGAATTATTTATTATTAGGGCAATTCTGGTTTAAAAGGTACTGGAAAATTAAGATTGAAGGACAATAGGCAGGCCAGTAAAGTTCTGTAGCTAGCTAGAGGCTTGCAGCTTCTGAAAGTAGTATTGATGACAGTTTTGTGACACTCCAGTAATAATATAAATCCGCATGGTTACTGTAGTGACTCGCTTACTGGCCCCATATAAGACAGGTTTTGGCATCTAATGTAGGCACTTTAATTTTTGCACAATAGGGTATTTGACTATTACTCAAAATTATCAATTGTTCAATGTTATTTTGAATAAATAATAAAAATAACACGATTTGTTAAAAAAAAAGACAAAATGGAAAAGACACGCTTTTTAAGTTCTTGGAGGGAGCATTTTCTGTCCTTGTCGCGCGAAACGGACATTGTACTGTTAGTGGTGTATCTTTGCGACGGCGTTAATGCGTAATGACGTCAGATGGTAGTAGTGCTGTCTCTGTCTAGTAAACAAGCTTGAAACGCTTATACCTTGGGCATTATTAAATATATTTCATTTGTTTTTTTCATTGTTGCTCATCTTTTTTCGAATAGATTTAAGATTTATAATAAAAAATAATCAAATACCCTATTATTTGCATTATTTGGCCAGTACAAAATGAACTTTATGACAATAGAAATAGGGCATATATTTTGTATTGGCCCGATCAGTGGCAGCGATTTTAGGCAGAAATTGTATTTAACAAATGTGATTTTGACTCTAGGGTTCTATGTGCAGGATAGACTAGGTAATTTTATTATAGGAAGTAGAATGTCATGTGTTATATAATATCAAGTTTAAAAGTTAATGAAATAGGAAATAGGTAATTGTAGTCACAAGAAAAATTGTGGGTTAAAATATCATATCCCTTTAATAGCATGGGTTTTAAATGAAACTTAATGTTTCTTGTTTTTGCAAAAAAATCTGTCGTACAAACAATATATTTCGTATAAGAAAAATATAGAAAAATATAATATTTAAAATAAATTAGAAAAATGGTATTCAGAAACAAGCTTCTTTTCAATTGAAAATGTAGGTACTAAAAATGAAAATTAGTAATGCATCTCGTCATCTAAAAGAGCTTTTTTTTGCATATCCATCTAAGCTGAGCACTTTGTACAAACACCCACAATCCTTGTTGTTCGAAACATTTCATCTCTCGGCAATAGTCGTAAAATAAACCCAAAATATAAGCTGTAAAAAACCATCTTTAATTGTTTTCTTCTTTCGGTAAATCTTTACGACTCGGAAGTAGTAATTACCGATATACAGTGTACGTCAGAAATAGAAGTTTTTAAACTTTCGCGAATTTCACTCATATTGAACTATGTTTACGGGACTTGTCGCGCACAATTAAATCAAAATATAACAAACATTTTGACTAACCTCGACGTTTCGGCCAAGTCCCGTAAACATAGTTCAATACGTCAGAAATATAACAAACTGTTCAAAATTATCTAAACAACTAAGAAATTAAAAAAATCAACTCAACCGGGTTTAAATTCATGTCGGAATGACAGTTAATATGGACTGTATTCATTCTGATACACACCTTGTACCATTTTGATATAGGTTAACCTTACGAGCATTTGGACTGCTCTAACGGCCAAAATTAATATCCAATCTATCCAGGATTTACCCTACTATAGATAGTAATTTGACATATTTTGTATGGAGCTTATGTCAAATTCCTATCTCTAGTAGGGCAAATCGTGGATAGATTGGATATTAATTTTGGCCGTAAGAGCTTAACTAACTTTCTTTTAGAAGATAGTGGATTAGACCAAATGCCATCTTACACTAGAGTAACTAACCCTCAAATAACTTTACGCCTTAGTATTCGCTACTTTACCGCCATTAAAATAATCTTGGATATTTTGTTTACTTCATGAATTTTTGCGATGTACCCTCAGATAGAAAGTAGTTCCTGGATTATGATTTTGTAAAACAAAAAATTCTCTAACTCCAGAATATGTAGATATTTTATTCGCAGTATAAGACTTACGGCCAAAATTAATATCCAATCTATCCACGATTTGCCCTACTAGAGATAGGAATTTGACATAAGCTCCATACAAAATAAAGTCAAATTTCTATCTCCAGTAGGGTAAATCGTGGATAGTTTGGATATTAATTTTGGCCGTTATAATAGTTTGGGCGAATCCGCTCTTAGTTTAACTTGTTGAGATCATTTTGAACAATCCATTCATCCCGTTATTTTTGACGCTGACCGTACAACCAGCCTAGAACGTACCACGTCAAGATGTAAATATCTCTGATTATATCGAATCTTGAATGAAATTGTTTTTAAGTTCAATGTTCAATCAAGATTCAACAAAATTCGTGATACATGTCGTAACACGGTCAGGCCAGCAAGTATTAAACAAGTTCGTAAGATGTAGCCCATCTGCTAAAACAGTGGCGCCCTTTGAAAACTACTGCGAGGCGCGTGCGTTTGAGCATCAAAGGAAGTCGCCTCGAAAACAAACGATGCCGCTAACGACGACGTACATCCACAAGAAATAGTAATTTCAAATAATTTTATTATAAACGAGTGTTGATTTAAAGGACACTTTATTGATGAAGAATAGCGTTTCATTTATGTAGTTTTAACCAAATGATTTTTGAATTCTAATTTTTTTTCTGTCACCTTTTCTTCTTGCATGTTTAGGTATACTGTGTATTTGAATGGATGGTATATATAGGCACTATATTATTATTAATGAGATATCGAGGAGAGCACTATAAATTTTCACTATAGCTTAATTTGTCTTTAAGGCGTTTTATTTCGCTAAATATTCTACTTTCGTTGCACATATCACAATCATTACTAGTTTCCTCGGTATCCGACTTATTGGGACCTTCATTTGTTTTTTCATAATTCTCTCCACATTTCTCTCCCTGGCCTTTCTCACTGGGTTCATGTTCTTTACTCTCACTCTCTTTTTCCTTTTCATGGTCGCTGTCTGGTTTCTCAGTACTTTCGTCTTCTTCTTCAATGTTTAAATATACAGTTTCCTCTGTATCACATACCTGATGGAGAGTTATGACGGCGAACATCAGTGTTACGCCGTAGTTTACAATGGTTAGGGATAAAGGGCCGAGTGCTAATAGGAATACTGCCATGGTAAACAGTAATGCTGCAACGGATTCATAGTGCCTCCTGCAAAAAAAAGTTTTATATTCACAAAAAATTATGATGGTGTTGATATGATATAAATAAATATAAATGAAATACTAGGAGTACATGATGATGAGTAGCTTAATCATGTAGCTTTCGCAACGATATATGAGATTCATATTTATTTCGACGCGGCAAAAGATAAAAATGAAATAAATTCAACGATTTAAATTGTGGAAAGAAAAAATCGCTCACTAGCAGGATTCGAACCTGCGACTCCTGGCTCAGTACGCCAGTGCTTTAGCCACTAAGCTACCGTGATCCACTTGGTACATCTTTGGGTGACGTCAGCGATATCTTATTAAGAAACAGTGTTTCTTAAAATGACATAAAACCATTCTCAAAAAACTACACTTGCTTGCATGTCTGTTGCGATGCGTATACTGAAACAATGATTTATAGACGCCTTTTATCACATCCACGCGAAACAATGGGGTATGGCTGAGGACTTTATATTTTAAACCTACACATCCTATTGGTAAACATTCAATCAAATTCTACTATTATGTTAATACTTACAGATTTCTCCTGGGACCATTCATTTGCCACACATACGTGGAACAAGCAGACATCATGAGACCTGTGTGATACGATGTATCAGGTTTCAAAACGATGCTGTATCTGAAATAATACAGAATCTTTTATTACAAGACAGTTCTGTTTTGCTAGAACCACTAGCTTGAAGAGTACAGTCGACCTCACGCCAATGGTAACAGTTTGACCTAGACAGCGCCTTTATTTCGTAAGCAGTAAGGATAGTTTTCGTAATACCAGTGTTACCACTGACGTGTGGTCTACAGTACAACACAAGCCAGGGGTTCCATGGATACCACTGTATTACAATACATCGTATGTATGTAGTTAATGAATTATGAACCTTAATAGCAAGACTTAAAATTGATTTTTTACTGGCAGTTCGCATTTCGTTCGGCAAAATTCATCTGTGACAGAATCATTCATTAACCGATGAAATATCTAGCTTTGGAATATTTCGTCTAAGATTCATATAAAAGACCATCCATGTCCTTACACAACTGTTATTTAAATAACTCAAACCCTCAGACACTCCACAAGTAATAAATTGATATAGCAAGTAATTTTTGCTGTCATACTTTTTCTAATACACACCCCGCTCGCCCTATACTGCACCCCCGCGGCTATTCCCAAGATAATAATGGGACGCGTTGTGTTTACCTACGTAGGCATCGGTCTCGTACTCAGCGTCGCATCGTATAATAAATAAATAAATATTTTTGGGACAAATATACAAATACTATTCTCGATTCTTAAGAAACTAGTTTCAGGTTCTGAATTATTTCAATAACACATTGTAAATTCAAATAACGAGGAAAATAAATCCATAAAAATACAACTTACGAAAAGTTTCTCGCCCACGTCAAAAGTGCGGGAACATTGACTAGAGTCACAGCCAGCCACATTGAAAACATCATCATGTGGAAATTCAAACCGCTCAGATCTTCATCAACATCTAAATGTTTTTTGTTCTCTTCAGTCGCCTGACAACCCTTTTCTGATGTCACTTTAGTACTATTCTTTTTACTACCCTCTTTTTCATTCTGACTGTTCTTACTACCCTCTTTTTCATTTTGACTAGTTAGTTCGGTAGATGAACTTGCTTTTACAATAATAGTTTCAGTATGTTTGGAATTTTTGTTTCGTTTGAACATAAGGCATATTCTAGAGCCAACTTTTGCCATTAGTCTGTATACATAATCTTCGAGGTATTCTTCATACATTTTCGAGAGCTGAAAACATTATTAAACTCTTACAAAATTGTTTTGTTTAGTCTAGTTTTAGATACGTATATCGGGTTCATGTGAGGAATTTCATTATCACTTGATTTACATATAACGTTGAAGGAAAACATCGCGAGGAAACCTGTACACCTGAGAGTGCTCCATAAGGTTCTCGATGGTGTGTGTAGTCCGTCAAGGCCAGCTAAGCTGGACTAAGGCCTGAAACCTTCTCATTCTAAAAAGAGGCCCGTGCCCAGCAGTGGGACAGTAATGGGCTGATTATGCTATGTTTAGATACAGACCGTTCCCATGTAACTATGACAGCAGATTGAGTCCTCTCATGATCCCTCTGCTACTGACCACAAACGGCATGAATTCATTAAAATTGTTTAGTTAAGTAGTTGTCCCTTTATATTATCTGAATCGTCGGAACTTGGGTATTAATCAGTCAATTTCAAAAGAATCCTTAATGCTATACAATCATTGTTCAGTTTTCATTTTAATTATAATATTTTTATGACGTATTTTAGTTCTTGTCATTGGAAAATCGACTTGAATGACGTGTTCTTGTATGTTTGTGTAAGTGGCTTTAGTATAGACAATGTTGTTTTTTTAGCCCGTAGCATCCCACTGCAGGGCAAGTCTCCCTCTCCTTTTCCCACTTATCCCTGTCTTTTGTAATCTGGGGTCAATCGTCCAGATAGAAGTCGAGTTCGTCCCGCCATCTTCTGGGCCTGCAGCATTGTAGTTTCCTGCTGCTTGAGACCCACGGTGTGATTGTTTTGGCCCATAGCTCCCGGCATGCGGCAGATGTGACCAGCCCAGTTCTCAGTTGCGTGGCCTGCATCAGCAATTTTTATTTCGGAACGCAGTACCGAGTTTCTTACACGATCGGTAAGTTTAACTCCTAAAATACTGCGTTTCATTGTTCGCTGACAAGCCCCGAGTGGGGACTTTTGACGCTTTGTCAATGACCAAGTTTGCGTCCCATAGGTGAGGGTGTTGGTAATCAGGTTTAAATGTTACGGCCCTAACCTCAGTGGTTACATCTTTTAATGATAGACAGCCGACTAGAAACGCTTACCATAAACGCGTAGAAGGCTGCGCCTGCGACGAGCGCGGCGGCTCCGCACGACAAGGGCGCGGCACACAGGAGCCCCGCGCTCACCACCATCGGCACCTTCTGTAGGCCTGCCGCCACCTTCTCCGCGAGCCCACCCCCACCACGCCACATTATCCTGAACACAATATCCACGATTTGATGATAAATACTACAAATAATAAAAAGTCTAAACTCTAAACCCAATAAGGATCCCCATGCAAAAGTGAAAGGTAACCTAGGATGAAATGATTTTTTTTCTGCGGTAACTACCGTACCTACTTCTCCGCCAAACAGTGATGCTTGCATTGCTGTGTTTCGGTCTGAAGGGTACGGGTGCCGGTGAAATTACAATCACATGAGACTTTCCATCTTTATGTCTCAGTTTGGCGAACCGACTTGCGGTACCATTTAGGCAACCGTCTGGGTGATATTGAAGTTGTTATGGGCAAAGGTAACCACTTAACATCAGGTGGGCCTTTAGCTCGTTTCGCCATCCTATAAAAACCAAAAAATGCAAAAAAAAACCTAAAAAAACCTTGAAAATTGTAATACATTGTATATAATGTACTGTCAGAAGATTGAGATTTAAAGCATTGAGATTAGTTTGGAACTATATTTTGAAAGTTTTTAATTACGAGAATTGGCCTTCTGATTGTACCGTATACTCATTAGTTTCACAACAAATAATAATAAAAAAAGGTAAATTAAGACACGTGCGTTGGTATTGGGATTTGGCACCCGCGAGTGCGGTTCGCACTTGGCTGTTTTTTTTAATTGGCATACAAACCTAAACAAAAATCTATGCGCGATCTGCGAGGAGAACACCATGACTGCTACTACGGCTGCCGCGGCGATGTTGAGCAATCCCAGTGCAGTCATATAGGCTGGCACGACCAACATGGACTTCACAAAGTACCGCAGCTCCAAGTTCTGCCAGCTCGCGTTTTCAAATACAAATGATAGGACGGGGATGGAACTGTAGAGAAAAAATATTTTACAGTCGACCTGACATCAGTTGTAACACTTGAATTATGGCTGGAATACACATGCCTGTAAAATGGAGCAGTAGCTGGCATTCCAGCTAACGACATATGCACTTGCATATGCTGTTAGCTGGAATGCAAACTGGCACACTGTGTATACATTTGCAAGTAAACTTGCATGCAATTTGCTTACTTGCATGCCTGTAACTCGTAAGTCGTATAGACGAGCCAGTACGCCACGCTACCGAGCGACGCGACGACTTGTTAGCACATTTTCTAGTTTTCGCATCAACAGAAAACATTCGAAGTGAATTAAATAGTGTCATATTGTTACTAGCAGTAGAATGTGTATCTAAATTAATGAGACAACAAAAAGAAAAGAAGAAGACGGATTTGGGTGACACTGACATGCCTGTAGCTGGTGTGTACATATACACGTGCCGGCTTTGTAGCCCCCCGTGACCCTTCATATTGGATATCACAAATGTTGTGCAATCTACTTGTTCCCAGGTACAGGCATGCCAGTTAACGTATACACATGACAGTAGCTGGTACGTGCAAGGAGCTGGTATGCAAGCGTTCAATTTACAAGCATGTGTATCAGAGGCTTTATGAAAACCGTCTTTACTGCTTACGAAATAAAGGCGTTTTAAAAACGTATTAAGGTCAAACTATTACCATTGACGTGAAGTGGACTGTACATAGTCCACAAGCAATGGTATGGTATTTAACCAGTACTGAACTATCGTGGTACAGAACAACATAAGCCAGAGGTTCCTTCGGCTAATTCCGTCACAGTCAAAATGCGAATGTGCGTAAATAAAAATCAATTTAATGTCTTAACACTAAGGTTCATAATTATTTAACTACCACCTACGGTGTATTGTAGGAGTATTCGTGGAACTTCTGGCTTGTGTTGTACTGTACCATAAAGCATTAAACCCTATAGGGACGAAAACAGATAGATGCTTTTTTTTAAATCAATTCAGCAAATTTTCGACTAGACATAACACTCTCTTATCATTATAGGATCCACCCTTTGGAACCGTGCAACTAAAATCGACCTTTCGAAAGCGCCTCTAATTAGGCCTATCTAGACTATTATCATAAAGAGGAAAGATTTGTTTGTTTGTTTGTAATCGATAAACTCTGAAACTACTAAACCGATTTTAATAATTATTTCACAATTAGGAAGCTACTTTATCCAGAAGTAACATAGGATATATTTTATTTCAGTATGCGGGCGAAGCCGCAAGCATGTCTAGTTTGAAATAAAAACAATGTATTTATTTAAAGTTTGGAAGATTTACACTCAAATAGAATCTATATAATGCTGAAAATATGTAATCCTGTGCCATTTACAAATATTCACAGGTAGATTATGTAGGTAGTACAATCAAGAGGGTAGTAAGCAGTTTAAGCATACAAATTACAAATTATTATTATTATTATATTGTGGCGAGAAAATAAATATTTATCTTATCTTATCTTATTATATTTGACTTATGTCAAGCATGATCATTGCCTGATATTTAACTGTGTGAATAAAAAGAACTGTTCCGGAATTAGTCAGCTTGTAATTTTATAATTCTCTATATGGTTTAATGCTTGACATTGCTTTAGACATTGAGATTCAATACAGAATTTCATTCCTCTGAAACTTTTAGCTATTCCCTTCTTTTATGACATTAATCATCAGGTGATAAAATAAAAACATACAAAGACATTATAAAATTAATATCTAAGCGAACTTACAGTAAAATAGCTGCGCAGAACCTTGCAAACACTAGCGAGTAATACGGCTTGACTCCCTCGCTCATGAGTGCACTGTGTATCGACACGCAAGAGCCGTGTTCTTGCAAGTGTAAGATGTTGCTTCTTGCAGCGAGCAGTATTATGGCTGCTATGTAAGGCACGAGGACTGGGCTGTAGTTGCGAGCTAGCTGGGCAAGGTGGTGGTACCAGGATGTGGATATGCTAAAATTTCATTTCATATTAGAGTCAGAAAATACTTAGCATATGCTCTCATGTAGCAGCTTATGTTCTCATTTTTCCGCGAAACATACAGTTTTTCATCGCAATGTAACTAACATTTTTTTTTTTTTTGTCTCTGGCAACACTTGCGACTAGACGTCAACAAGACTTCTCCCGATTATTTAATTCATAATTAATTAACTTTCATCGTTTTCTTCAACTAAATTACCAATTTTATCGACAATAATTACTGTGTAGTTATAAGTTCGGTGAAATCTAATGATTTTTTAGTGTTTTAATACGTAAAAGTTGTTTTCAAAGTGTTAAAAAGTTACTCTGTAGGTAAAGTTCAACGAACTTCAACAATTTAAAATTCAAAATAGTGCATTGTCATTTTGAACTCTTAGTGTCTCTTAGTGGATAGAATGATGACCAGGAAGGCTACTGCACGCCAGGAGGAACTTAAACTCCAATTAACATTGCAGGAATTAAAAAAATACAAGGATTTGTGTGGGGAATTGCAAAGAGAACAGGATGACAATGAGAAGGAAGTACTTAAGATATTAAATAACAATACTAAACTCAAGAATGAGATGGCAGAATTACATAATCAACTAATTAACATCACTGAGGAACGGGACAAGCTTCAGCTAATAGTAGACAGATTTGACCAGTGTGGTGATGAGTTTGACACCACCCTTAGACGCAACACTGAGCTGGAGTCTAGGCTGAGTGAAGCCCAAGAGACAATAGACAGAATGGAGAGTACAAGTCAGAGAATACAGACTGCGCAAACACATGCGCTGTTTGATGAACTGGTTTGTACATCTCCCTTGATTTCTGCCAACTCAATCTTGAATCAAAACTCAATAATTAACCTATCAAGTGACAATAGTGGCATTTCAATCCCACAGGTTACACAAATTAAATGTAGCAGAAACAAATTTAAAAAGTATGTAAAAATTAATAAATTAATTAAAAAATCCCAAAAGTTAATTAAAAAGAACAAATATTTTTCTAAAAACTATAATACTTTAAGAAATTGTAGACAATTAAAGGAACAGTTTAGTAACTATAAAATCAGTGTAAGAAGCAACAACAATAAATATGAGGCTGACATTCAGCTGTTACAGTGGGAGATTTCCCGCTTACAGGATTCCTTTAACAATATTACATCCAAATATGAATCCGCACAAAAGGAAATGGGAGAATATATCTTGGCAATGAACAGCTTGGTAGATTTATGTAGTGAAAATGAGAAAATGTATCGTTCTTTGACAAACAATCGAACATCTGATTGTACACTATCGGGTTGTTCACAGTCAATCATATCCCCTGAGTCTTCACTTTCAGTGACTCATACTGTTCAGTCGTGTGACAGTCTTGTAAGTACTTCCTTCGCCACACAGAATACACATCAAATAATAAAAAATGATATTGTAAACAATAACAAGATAATCATGTACAGCGATGAAATTGGTAAAAATATAGGTCACTTGCTCCATCAATGTTTGGATGATCTGGTGACCAATTCTTGTGTGCCTGGTGCCAATTACACGCAGATATTGGATGAAGTTATAAGTAGTAGCTACCATCAATCCACAAATTTAATTATTTTTATTGGGAGAAGGGGAAATGCAAACATAGGCAAAATTAAAAAGTATTTTGATTGTTTATCAGAGTTAAGTGTAAATAAAATCGTCCTGTTTGCATTTCCTTACAGCAAAAGTTTGTCACAGGCAGAAAATGACCTTAGATATAAGTGTAACATGAAGCTACATACCATGTCTTTATATAGCTCAAACATAGATTTTATTGACACTAATTTAATAATTAGGAAAACATTTTTTTTGCATGAAGATAACTATTATCTTTCTACATTTTATAGACGACAGATAGCAAAGTCACTGTCTTATTGTATTTTTGACACAGCCAAGCAGTTGGCTAAAAATACTGCTTCTATTGAGCAGTTGAACTGCAGTAGTTTAAATAAATCTGTTCCAACTAATTTAAACTGCAACTTGAGACAATAGAATCAACCTCTAGCAATAATGTAACAAATGATTTAAAACCACACCCATCAAATTCCAGCTGTAAAATTATTAATAATAAGAAAAATAGATTAAACATTGTTCATCAAAATATTGAAGGTTTGATGGGTAAAGAATTGGAATTGGAGTTGTTCATGAACTGTAATTTCATTGATATTGTATGTGTGACTGAACACTGGTTAAAAAACCACCAGCTTATGTTCAGCTTCAATAACCACCAGCTTGCTAGCTCCTTCAGCAGAGTGAATATGATTCGTGGTGGCTCTCTAATAATAGTTCATAATACTTTGAAATTTAAGGAACGCAAAGATATAGTGAGCCTCTCTGTTGAGCGAGTAATTGAGTTTGCTTGTGTCGAGCTTGAGCGGTTCATTGTAATGAGTGTGTACAGCCCCCCATGTGCATCATATGAGGTTTTTGGAAAACATATGGAGGAAGCTTTATTTAAGAGTTCAAACACTAATAAAATAGTTGTTGTCTGTGGAGACTTTAATGTAAATTTATTAGAAAAATCAAGTGATACAAATAAGTTTATAACCTTATTTAAATCATATAATTTGTACAACAATTTCTTTGAACCAACTAGAATAACAGCTACTAGTGGTACTTGTATTGATAATATTTTTACAAACATGAAACCTTTGCACAAGTTGATTTTAAATGAGTTTGACTCTGATCACTGTGGCCAGTTAGTATCTTTTCCAAAAAAAACAATTAGAGCTCAAAGAAAACTTTTAACTTTTGTTCCTATACATGAATACCGCTTAGAACTATTTAAAAATAATTTGATAGAGAAACTGCCTGAATTGCCCTATCATGAAAACCCTGACCAAGCTTATACTTTGTTATTTAATCTAATAAATAGTCAATTTAGTAAGGTTTTTACCCCGAAAACTGTATCGGTTTGTGATCGCGTTACTTTTAGTGACTGGGCAACGCCAGGTATCTATAAAAGTAGGAAAAGGTTGTACGAATTATATTCTGAAAAGACATATAATCATGATGCAATCTTTCATGAATATGTTAAAAAATATTCAAAATATTTCAAACGGGCCTGTTCCTCTGCAAAATCCATACATTTAAAAAATAAAATGAAGTTATCTGGTAATAAAATTAAAACAACTTGGAATATTATTAATTCAGAAACTGGAAGATCCGCAGTACGTAGCCGGGACTTCCATTTGAAAATAAATAATGTAGACATTAAGACAGACATGGAGGTAGCAACTGAGTTTGAATCATTTTTCACAAATATTCCTGTTTTAACAACCAAAACCCTGTTGTCGTCTTCCACTTCTGCTTACTCCATACTCAAAGAATGTGTACCTGAATGTGACAGATATTTTGAATTTTCAGTTGTTAATGCAAAAGACATTGAAGAATCTTTCAAAAGTCTTGATGTGAAGAAAACTGCAGACCTATGGGGTTTGTCTGTAAAGATCATCACATCAATAATTAATATAATCTCACCTTATTTGGCAACTGTGTTCAATTCTTGCGTCGCTTCTGGTGTTTTCCCTGACTTGATGAAACTAAGCAAAGTGATTCCACTGTTTAAGTCTGGTAGCACATCTGATCCCACAAATTTTCGACCTATTTCAATACTGCCTACACTGAGTAAAATTTTTGAAAAAATTATTTTGACCCAAATGTTGAGACACTTTAACAAGCACGATCTTCTTCACAAAAAACAGTTCGGTTTTACTAAGGGTCGTTCAACTACAGATGCGGGCGTGGAATTGCTGAAAAACATATTCGAGGCCTGGGAGAACTCTCAGGATGCTATCGGTATATTCTGTGACTTGTCTAAGGCCTTCGATTGCGTACATCACGATACACTCATAAGGAAATTGCACCACTATGGAATAAGGGACAAGGCTCTCGACCTTCTGACTTCTTACTTAAATAACAGAATTCAGAGGGTTGATGTTAATGGTAAGAGATCTCCAGGTTCTGCGGTCACCATGGGTGTTCCGCAGGGTTCAATTCTCGGTCCTTTTTTGTTCCTTATTTATATTAATGACTTGCCTTATTACGAAAGAGATAATCATGAAATTGTGTTGTTCGCGGATGATACGTCACTTATTTTTAAAATCAAGCGACAATTACTTAATTTCGACGAAGTAAACAATACACTCTCCAAACTTGTCCATTGGTTCACTGTAAATAATCTTCTCCTTAATGAGAAGAAAACTAAATTTATAAAATTTTCAACGCCTAATGTCATTCAGGTACAGACCAATGTACAAGTGAATGGGATAGAGCTGGACCCTGTTGAGTCAACTATTTTCCTTGGCATAACTATAGACGCCAAGTTGCAGTGGGGCCCACATATCGACAAGTTGTCAAGTAGACTTAGTTCTGCAGCCTATGCTGTTAAGAAAATTCGGAACATTACTGATGTGGATACAGCCAGAATAGTCTATTTTAGTTATTTTCATAGTGTAATGACTTATGGGATTCTCCTCTGGGGTAACTGTGCAGACATTAACACCATCTTTGTTTTACAGAAAAGGGCTGTTCGAGCCATTTACAAATTGGGTCCAAGGGTTTCTCTCAGAGAAAAATTCAGAGAGTATGGTATTCTGACTGTAGCTTCTCAATATATTTATGAAAATTTATTGTATGTGCAGAAAAATATTTCAGATTTTGTTAAAATGTCCGATGTTCACAGTTTTAACACAAGGTACAAACACAACCTTGCTGTACATCCTACTCGTCTCCACAGAGTAAGCAACTCGTTCATGGGTCAATGTATACGTTTTTACAACAAACTTCCCATTGAGGTCCGTAATTTATCCCTTAAGAGATTTAAAGCTTTTATTAAAATTAAACTTTGCAATAAAGGATACTATAAAATTTCTGATTATCTTGATGATAAAAAAGCTTGGGACTGATCTGCTCGCTAGATACAGGCAATATTGTCTTTTTTATATCTAGGTTTACGTTTATGTCATCTTTTATTTTGTACAGTTTTTATTGACATTGGATTATACCGTTTTTTTTGACATGATTTATACACCGTTGTGACATTTTATTTATATACTTTAATTTGACAATTTGGTTTATATACATTTAACCATGCATATTTATTATATAACACAACAAACTTGTCTTGTCTTGTTGTCTGGACTTTAAAAGAGACTATGATCCCTGAGTTTGTTTCGGTATTTCTTCTCAGAGGTAGTCATATAGGAAATGCCGATGTCATCTAGTTTTATAATTAACCGACTTGTAAAAGTGATTTTTAACATCCAATTTGCAGAATAAATGATTTGTATTTGTATTTGTATTCATTATCCAGATTCCAGACGACATAATACAAGCCAGAAAAAATACAGTGACTTGGGAAGTGTATGGCTTAGAACAGCTATACTCAACCTGCGGCCCGCGGGCCACAAGCGGCCCTTCAAGCCTTTTTTATTGGCCCATCTAAAGTTACAAATTTATCGTAAACCATTTTAAATTTCGCGCCCATCAGAGAATGGGAGTTTCAGAACGGGAATGGGAGCCGAGCACTATCAGCGATTTTTGTTCCCCAAAAATATAAAAGCGTCCAAAGATGTGCCCAAATCCTACTAACATTCTTTGGGTCTACGTATGTGTACGAATCGTCTTTTTCAAAAATAAAATATACAAAGAACGTTTACAGAAACAAACATACAGATTCTCATCTGGATGATGTTATCAGGATAGCATGTAGCGACAAGCCAGATCTTGATAAAGTTTTGAAAAACTGTTCACAGTATCAAAAATCGCATTAAAACATATAAACATCTTTGTTAAAACTTCTTTTCTCATTAATAAAGTAACTACTACATCGTTAACTTGTAATTACGTTTTAATTAAGACCTAAATAATTTTTGCTTGCTGCCCTCAACACCGTGACTGAAACGTGTTTATGGCCTCTATAAAAAAAAGGTTGAGTATGGCTGGCTTAGAATATAGAAAATTATTCTTTGGTGTATAGATTAAAGATTTATTCGGATACAATTTGTAAAACATTCTATGATCTTGGAACAAAATCGCAACTATTTTTTTCCTTTCTCTTTACTCATTTCTCGTCGTCTTTGAATCATCAAAGCGTTAAGAACAAACGTGCTGTCCTATTACAGTAATTGGTGCACATTGTAGGCTTTTATGACCCTGATACTTACAGTCAACAAATCGCAATCATGACCCACTCAGCCGATAATTCGTATGAAATTGTCAAAACAGTAAAATTTTCTTCTTATTAGCATCGTGCTACACTTAGGACATTTTGAATATGAAGGAAACTGCGTTAATACGGGTCAGAAGTCTATGCAATTTTTGCTTTGTTATTAAATGCAATAGATTAATAATTAAATAAAAAGTTACTTTTTGATAAAGCTAGAATTATGTTTTGAATTTCGAATTAACTGTCGTTCCGCAAAGTTTACCTATAAAAAAGAAGAAAACATTTTTTTTTCCAAAAACCTATACGAACTCTTCCAATTCCAGAAGAATATCAATCAAATTAAAAGAAACTAACTGTCACTGTACAATAAAACTGATAACAAGTTTATTGACAGGGAAATATCTTTAAGCAAAACTCGACCTAATTGTATTAGAATGTTTGTAGAAAATTAAGCTTATGGTGGGTCAGGATTCCGTTTGGTCGAGTGTATATCTAAAACCTTACCTTATGGTGAATGTACACTGAGGGTCTAACAATAAAGTTATTTTCACGTGTTCCGTAGCATCCAGGCCATATGTAACATTAGGGTTACTTTGAAACAACCTCAACTTCATTGGTGATTGTTTAACATGCCTGCAACAGACAGACATTAGTATCCTTATATGATATCATACAAGGATACTAATGGTTTTATTTCTGTAAAATAAGTCACTTTGATAGTATTTTATGCTCAAATCGAGCAGCCACATAAAAATTATGTATTTGTGTGTGTGTGTGTGTGTGTGTTTTTTTCGCATATACATACATATACACAATTATTGGTGTAACGTAGATGGCGTCTAGACTTAAGGTCAATAATCGCACGCAAGACTTTAATTTCGTTGATTGCGTGACTTCATGACATTTCCGATTAAAGCATTCTGTTCATGTCACGTTTAATATGTTCACATCGTTTAAATACTCACGTAAAATAATGATAATTCTCATTATTCTGTGCCCACGGTACATGCAACTCAGCAGACACATGATACTGCGCCGCCTTGCAACTCGCAGTAGGTTCTACATAGAGTAGATAAGCTTGGTGTAACGTATTGAAGTCTCTCAATACCAATTCATAATATAAACTGTCCGATTCAGTCTCTTGCAATATTACGTTCTTCCCGAAGGAGAAATCTGAAGGAACATCCACTGCAATCTGTCGCGATGCGTGATCGTTAACATCCACGTTCAACACTATCTGGAAATAAGCTGGAATTTAAAAAAACGAATATCTACATTCTATTCTTTTATTTTGATTGAAAAAAGTACATTTGCTTGATTAATAAATGAACAATAAGAGCCCATTAACACAGGCAGTTAGAGCTTACACAAAAACGCCAGCACTTCGCTAATATCTTAATTTTTATCAACGATAATGCCCATGTGAGCGTGAGAAGGCTGTAAATCTTACTTTCTTTAATGGTATATCTACTAATATTAAGAGATACTCATCAATCAGATAAAACTAATTCTGTTTCATATTAATCATTCAACACTGAAAATCCTGGAATAATGCCAACACAACACACGCAAGATCAAAATAAATGCCCTTTCCCTTACTCATCGAAATTACAGAAGGTCTCGGCTGGGAATAGACAAACTACTTCATATATTTCCGTGTAACGTCAGAATTTCAGTATAACAAATAAGGAATAGTAAGAAAATGTGTGACGCCATGAACTCATCAAAATTTCATCATACTGCGAAAACTTGTTTGCGTATAACTCGATCAATTATGTCGATGTTTGTAAATCGATTTGTCCATTTGGTTTTGTTCATCGATATTGTGTTTTGTGAGTGAGAGTGAGTCAATCAAGAAAACCGCTTAATATTAAACCAAGTTTTCCATCAAAATAACACGGATAAAAGAACGAATATGGCGTTTTACTACTCACTAACGAAACATTCACATAAAAACATGTTGAAAAGTCAGTTTTCTGTCAATAAATAAATAATAAATAAATAAATAACTTTGGGACATTTTTACACAGCACCATCTAGTCCCAAACTAAGCAGAGCTTGTGCTATGGGTACTAGACAATGGATATAATACTTATATACTTTTTTTTTTCGTAAATACATACTTATAATACATAAGAAACACCCAGACCAACACAAACACTTATGTTCATCACACAAATATTTGTGTCCTGTGGGAATCGAACCCACGACCTCGTGATCAACAGTCCGACTCTCGAACCACTAGACCACAGAGGTCGTCAAATGTATCGAATCGCGTTCGCATTATCACACAACTTGTTTAAACGAAACTTGTTTGACATTTCATAGTCTATTGACATGTTTCACAATTATTTTCTGTACACTTCAAACTATCTGCTTTCGGCCATACATGTTTACCGACCTCATTGGATAACACAAAAAACCGGCCAAGAGCATGTCGGGCCATGCTCAGTATTATAGGGATCCTAATTACAAACGAATCAAATCGAATATTAATCATTGCTATTTTAGTTTTTTCAAACAGAGCCACCTAGCGCTTAATTTAAGAAGCTAAATTAAGTACATGTAATTTTGACAAAAATTAGGTTAGTTATAGATCTCAATTTTAAAAGAATAAAAAAATCGAGATTTTGTATTTTAGGGGTGGCGCCCATACACGTGAAATGAGGATGAATTTTTTTTTTCCGCTCCACCCTCTTGTGTGGGGTATCATTGAATAGGTCTACTAAAATGAAGGTAATGTTTCATACACAAATATTTATCAGGTATACCATCTGCGAAATACAGCCCGCCAAAGTGGCTTGCAATGTGTCCCCCCCCTGCTATTTCTAAACTATGCAACATAGAAACTTATAATCTTCCACATTGATAGACCTTTATAAAAACTCTCTTTTAAAACTATTTGGAGCATAATGTGATCATAAATTTTTGAGTTATAATGAGAAAACTGCAAAATAATTAGGACGTCCTAATTCAAAGGTTGTTGACCTTAGAGAAAAATGATCTTAGCAAGTAATGCTCCTTTAGTTACTTCCTATTTAAAAAAATCACAGAAAGTAACTTTGTGTTATACCTATTGATATACACACTTCTTAAATGTAGCTTCTTAAATTCAGCGCTAGGTGGCGTTGTTTGCAAAAACTAAAATAGCAATGATTAATATTCGATTTGATTCGTTTGTAATTAGGAACCCTATAATACTGAGCATGGCCCGACATGCTCTTGGCCGGTTTTTTATAGTATAGGATGGCGAAACGAGCTTTAGCTCACCCAGGCCCACCTGATGTTAAGCGGTTACCTTTGCCCATAACAACTGCAATACCACCTAGGCTGTTGCCTAAATGGTACCGGAAGTCTGTTCGCCAAACTGAGACATGAAGATGGAAAGTCTCATGTGATTGTAATTTCACCGGCACCCGTACCCTTCAGACCGAAACACAGCAATGCAAGCATCACTATTTGGTGGAGAAGTAGGCAATATTTGTTTTGGTGCAACATGTTCTGAAACGGAACGGTGTTGTGATAACTGTCTTACTCACCGGATTCCAAGTAGGTGAAACTTTGACGATGACATGCGACCAATCAGGATACTCCTCTTTGATTTTATGTAAATTAATTGTTGCCAGTTTTCGTTTGCCAAAGTCACTGGCAGCGCCCGTCCAGCGGCTTAGTTCTGACAATGATGTTGCGTGTTTACTGAAATGGAAATCATAATCGATATTTTTCAAAGATTCCAATTAAAGGCGATTAAAAATTTACTTCTTATAGAAGTTAATTGTCAGCATTAGTCAATTAGTGTTTTTTTTAAATAGAAGCAAACGAGCAAGAGTGTCACTTAAAGGTAAGTAATCTCCGCCGCCCATGGACATCTGCATGTAATAGCAATGAAAATACAAAAAAAATATTGGACACGTAACATTGCGCCTTTATAGGCACTAAGTGCAACCAAAAAGGACACCACATAACATCATCATTTCAGCCGAAAGACGTCCACTGCTAGACACAGGCCTCCGCCAAGCATCGCCACAACGACCGTTCCTGCGCTGAACTGCGCTTTCCGCATCCAGCTGATTCCCGCGACCTTCACCAGGTCGTCGGTCTACCTTGTGGGGTCCTACCCGCGCTGCGCCTTCTAGTACGCGGTCGCCACTCCAGAACTTTACGGCCCCATCGGCCATCCGTTCTGCGAGCAATGTGCCCCGCCCACTGCCACTTAAGTTTGGCAATTCTTCGGGCTGGCATAACATAAAATAAATTAACCATCCTTTAGGCGTTTTATACACGTAGTCCATCATAATATTATTCGTAGACGCAGCCTTAGACACAAGATCATTGTCAAACAACTTTTATCGGGTCGTATCGGCCTGATAAGAGTGATGATCATGTATTTCAACCAAAAATAAGTAATATATCTTTGAGCTCAAGACATGACATTGATGCGTAGGTAAATATGAAAGCATTCTGTGACTCTAAGATAACTATGGCGAACAAAGTTCATTGCTTAGCCCCGATTGGCTGCACCTACATAGATAAATCACTTCACTGTTAAAAAACTAAAGTTATCGACCGAGATTTTCTATATATATAAGATAAGTAATAGTGATAATAGTAGTAGTAAGTGATAGTTGAAAACCAGCGCCAGACACTAGTTGTCTGGCATTTTTGCTGAACTGAGCCTATTTGGTGCGCACACAATTACACTTTTAGGAGTCTATTATAGATATTGAACTATATTTACGGGACTTGTCGCGCACAATTAAAGTCTGCTCGTGACCACGGCCAATGCAACTTGGCCGAAACGTCGAGGTTAGTCAAAATGTTTGTTATATTTTGATTTAATTGTGCGCGACAAGTACCGTAAACATAGTTCAATATGAGTGAAATTCGCGAAAGTTTAAAAGCTTCTATTATAGATAATTAAAATGATATATTATTGTTATTGTGTGCCTCTGGCTGTAATAAATAAACCATTTTTCTTTATTTCTTTATAAGATTTTCTTCCGAACTAATTAAGCTAGTAGATTTTTTTTTTATTCAGAAATGGGTTTGCGTTTGACTGCTACCTCACCTGATGTTAAGCGATGGTGCGTACGACGATGCACGATTGCCCAGCAAAAACCTATTCATATATAATACGTTGGAGAGTGGCAATGATCAGCGGCGATGTAGCATGGGTTGGTACATGGGGCAGTTTTCTATTGAGCACCCCCCAAAAAAAAAAACAAGTACTAAACGTGACATTCTAAAATTGCTCTTTTTTTTTTTATAACAGGGGGGCAATCGAGCAAGCGGGTCACCTGGTGGTAAGTAATCTCCGCCGCCCATGGACATCCGCAACACCAGGGGAGTCACCGATGCGTTGACCTTTTAAAAAGACGTATGCTCGTTTCTTGAAGGCTCCCATGTCGAATTGTTTCGGGAAAACCGCTGACATGAGTTGGTTCCACAGTTTTGCTGTACGAGGCAAAAAATGACTCTCTGCAGCTCTTCTGGCTATGTTAGTCCAGCATCTCTGGCCTTTTCTCCTGGCATAAGTTTTCGGAATTGCGGAGTACCACCCTCTTGTCACCCCCCCACCCTCTACGCCGCCACTGGCAATGATAGCCTAGCGGTAGAACGCTTGCCTTCCATGCAGGAGGGTCCAACTTCAAACCTGGCCTGCACCTTTGACTTTTCGGATTCATGTGCCGATCAGAATTTGATTATCAATTGCTATAACGGTGAAAGAAAACATCGTGAGGAAACACCTGAGAGTGCTCCATACAGTTCTTGATGGTGTGTGTAGTCCGCCAACCCGCAGTAGGCCAGCGTAGTGGACCAATTCCTGAATCGTTCTCATTCTGAGAAGAGGCCCGTGCCCAGCAGTGGGACAGTAATGGGCTGGTTATGTCAAAACATATGACCTTTACAATACAAAGACTTATAAAAGTAAATAAATATTATCAAACAACATCATACCAGTATCTATACGAGAAGTACGTATATTTAGCGTTGCATCCAAATATCCATTCCTTATCATCGACATTGACCGCTTCGACGGCCACGAATCTATTCTGCGGGAATGCGACCAGACGGATCATTAGATACGTCGTTCTGGAAAAATAATTAAAAAATTTAATAACATTCGAAGTTCACTTTACAATATAATTTTATACAAACTGCATCGCATCATAACCAGAAGTTTGATGAAGCAGAGTATGGAGTATGGATGGAGTGTGTGCGGCTGGTGTAATAGCATTTTGTCTTTCCCTCTTTCGGTGAAGGCCAAATTGCTATAGGCTTACACACATACGCATCAAAAATAGATCTTAAGTTACTGTTTGATCGAATTGTTTTTTGTAATATTGTTACTATTTTTTGTTTTTGATGGGGGTGACATGTTCAGAAAAGAACAAACCTCCTTTAATAAATAAAGATTTTTAAAAACACCAGGAGGCCACTTCTCGTAATTAAAAACGTAAAAATATAATATAGTTCCAAACTACTCTAATGTTTTAAATCTCAATCTCCTGACAGTAGATGTTCCTGTTTGCCGTTTACTTGTGAAACTTTGGTCATATGTTTTGAACCTTTTTAATTGCGAGAATCGGCCTTCAGGACATACTTATGTATCCCTGAATGGAATTACGATACTAGGCGTAGAACTAATATTTACGACAGTTTTCAAAAATAATGGTTTCATTTGAATAGTGTTCTTGTAACGGGCTTCGCTTTTAATGCTACTTCGTTACGGTATATTTAAAGTTCGCAATTGGTAATAATAGTGAGGTGTGAGGTCCGAGGTCAAGTGAGTAAAGTCTATAAAACTCAATAGTGCATCTACTATGATTGTTTGTTGCACATGCATTTTTCTCATAAGACTTCGGATTACTATGTAAATAATGGACGGAAATATTCGATTGACGTAATATTTGAATCTTAAAATACACCGTTTCTGCGTTTCTGGATGTTAGCCAAAATATAGATCTGACTTGATGTAAAAACGCTAATGACTAAAGGCCGCGTACACGGCACTGTTTTCCTAAACGAAGTCATAATGTATGTGGTGGGATCCCGTATAGTATATTATGTTGCATCGCCGCAGTAGAGAAAAACAATTGAAGTAAGGCTCAGAACGCCGCGGAACGAGAGTGAACGCGAAGCAAAATACGAGGCTTGCCGAGGAGTAGTGCGGTATGAAGTTGACGCCATTCCGAATGAAAGTGCATATTATTATAAGCGAAAAAAAAAAACTCGGAAAATATGTGTATTTTCGATACAATAGCTCAGTAAAATTATTTCAAAATAATAAAACAATATTTCTGTAAAATAGGTATCATACCAAATTCCCAATAAATGTGGGATATATTTAGGAAACTGTTTGAAAATAAACAGTTTTGGAGCCATGTTTGGCATTTTTTATGATCGAGCCAAATAAGGGGCGTTCATAACAACAACAACAACAACATCAACAACAACAACAGCATCTTGAATACCATAAAGGACAGGTGGGACGCCCCCATACTGCAGCATTGGTTACGCTTACACGCCCCAGTGGCATAGATAAGCTACGTATTTTAATTAAATTAAATTCGAAATTTGTAATTTACTAACATTAAGGTTGTAAGGGCAATGTTTACTAACAAAATGGATACAAATCTGAAATAAATGATTTATTATTATTATAAAATACGTGAGATGTTTAAGGGGGGGAGGGGGTCGAGTCAAATCTCATCTAATCTTACGTTGGAGAGAGGGGGGGGTCTCGGCAAAGATCACGCAATTTTTTTTTAGAGTACATATTCTTTATTTCATTATTATTTTTTACGCATTTTACGCACGCGAAGCGAAATCTAAAGATTTAAATTGTGGAAAGAAAAAATCGCTCACGAGCAGGATTCGAACCTGCGACTCCTGGCTCAGTACGCCAGTGCTTTAGCCACTAAGCTACCGTGAACACTGCTCGTGATGTCGAAATTTTCCTCCACTATGGTAACGTCTTTGGGTGACGTCAGCGATATCTTATTAAGAAACAGTGTTTCTTAACCGACTCGACTAACTTTGCAGTTAATTCAAAGTCGAATAGATATGCCTACCCTTTGACTTTCCACAATTTAAATCTTTAGATTTCGCTAAAATGCGTTAAAAATAATAATGAAATAATTAGTAAATAATTAGCAGATGCTCATAATGATGATATAATATTTAAAAATAAAATAATAAACTGATATGATATATGTATAAAAAAGTGTATAAATAATTCTAATGGAATTGTTGCAATAATAAAATAATAAACTCTTATGTAATAATAATATAATATAAATAATGTTATTTAACTTATTTAATAAAATAAAAATATGTAAGTATTGATGTTATGTTGTTGATGCTATGGTTTGTTGTAATGATATACAAAATTATAGTAAATTCTAATAATATACATAGAAAATAATTCTAATTGTTCTAGTAATAATTATTACATATTGTAAAAGTGTATTGAATGTTATTTTGTGTTTGATGTTGATAGAATTTAATTGTGATTATTTTGGGAAATAAAGGCTTACTATACTATACTAGCAGATGCTCCCAATTATTAGTATTAACTTATACATCTCTGTTCCAATAAAACAAGTTTAACCGGATTACATCGAGTACATTATTTAAATTGGTTTTCCTGCTTGGTTGGTTTCATGTTGGTTTTTTTAGGGTTGGGTTTTAATTAATTTAAAATTGTATGGTAGATTCAAATTTATTTTTGAAGTATCTGTAAAGACGCTTTTCATCTTAAGTCTCAAGATGACGAACGCTGCAAAGCTTTCGAAACGTCAGGAAAACCAATTTAAATAACATGCGCGACGTAATCCGGTTAAACTTGTTTTATTATAATATAATATTTAGTGATTGCGAAAACCTAATAAATTATTGTCTCTGTTCTATTTTGTTTATCAATTTTGGACATTCCCGTATGGAAATAAAGTGCTGTGGGATGTGTGCTTACCTTTACTATCATTTGCTTAATATAGAAGGTATGACAAGAATAACCTTGGCCGTGTACATTGATGGATTTAGCCTTGAATAATACAAGGTTAGCACAGGCTATCGACGATTCGCCCTAATAGAATTAGAAAGTTGACATAAGTTCCATACAATTTATGTGGTGGTTTTTTGCGATTTTAGGGTTGGTCCCATAATAAAAGTTGATCATTATGATAAGTACAATAACACTCTTTCGGGTTAGTACCCTTTTTTCCTTTTTTGACTAGCCTAGTATATTTATTACACCTACAAGTAAAGTCGAAGTACACAGTTGCGAGAGCAATAACATTAATTGGCAATTCATTACACTAATATTACATCATCATCATTTCAGCCGACAGACTTCCACTGCTGGACATAGGCCTCCCCCAAGCATCGCCACAACGACCGGTCCTGTGCCTTCCGCATCCAGCGGATGTATTATAATGTTACATATTGTGTATCAATTTTATTTACGATATATTGAATACAATCCTACTTAACGCCCGATTCTTAAAAAAAAAATACATACTTGTCGATCTGCGGACGAGATATCTGGTAAATCCTCCTATTATCTTCATACCAAAACGCATCTGCTACCATCGTCATATTCGAGCGAGGCACATCCGGACTCAATGTCATCGAACGATTGGCCTGAAAACACTCCAAAGATTAAACCAAAGCATCAAAGGAAGTTGATAAGACTATTAAAACTTATCATGACTCCTCAGTAAATATTAACTAAATGATAGACCATACAATTAACCCAGATATCGTTAGGCTATTATCGTAATACGGGACCACTTAAAAAGGACTTAGGGGTCTACTCGCGGTCGACGATATTCGATTAATCGTACCATTCATCGCACAATTTGTTACACCGGTCAACCCTTATTGCATGCGATGGTCGTGTTTTTGAGATTGGTTCCAGAGAACCAAAAATCAGAATAAAAAAATAAAAAAAAAAAATGATCAGAATCTCCAGTCAATAGCTATGAAACGATTATGCCTTTTTATGCACCTATCACTATTGTGTAGGTGTCAGTCGGAACGAAATTTCATTTGTCGTTCGTGAAACGCGAGTGAACACGCTGCTCCCCAATTCGGAAAATTTTCGATAAGCATTTGTCACCCCGATTCGGTTTCTTATCTCGTTTTGTATACGATTCACGTAACGAGAGAAAAAGAGATAACTTCAAGCTCAGCTTAGTTTGGGACTAGATGACTAACCCCCAGTTTCTGGAAGGCTGATCAATTTGATCGGTTGTCAAATCTCATGTCAGCTCCTGTGATTGGCCGGCAAAATTTTCAAGAACCAATAACAACGCTTGACCGGAGATTTGACAGCTGATTAGTAAATTTTTGAGTAGACCAGCCTTTTAGAAACTGGGGGTAAATGGTGCTGGGTAAAAATGTCCCTAAATATTTATTATTATTATTATAACAAACCGTCAACCGTAACAATCGGTCGACAAATGCTTATCAAAAATTTTCTGAATAGGAGAGCAGGGTCCTAATTCACGTAATTTCATGACGTGCCGATCAAGTTGCAGTGACGCTGCAGTTCGTTTCTGACATCGATCAATGTAGATAAGAGAATACGAAAAGCATTGTTTTGATCGAAACTTAACTGCTACAGCATTGTAACTGCACTTCTTTAGTTACGTGAAATGGACTACAGGTTGTATTGTATTGCTATGTTATAGCACTATTAATAAAATTCATTATCAATCAGATTATTATTCGTTTTCATGGGAATTTCTATTATTAGAATACCGAATCAGGCCAAATTCGTCAGTGACAGACTACACGACTTATGCATGCATGGTATACATATGATTTTTCGGAGGGCGGTGCGGGGCTGCGGGCCTGATAAGTTGAGTGACAGAGTTATTTGATAAAAAGTTTAACAAAATTATTTTTAACTAAAACAAAGGGCCTTGTATAACGGTTACGCATATGAAGGATTTGGCTCACTGGTTACGCATATGATATGAGCTGAGCGGCATATCTATCTTAATTTTGTATGATTTTGTTTTTATTTTAAACTTGTAATAGTTAATTTAATTTTGTATGACATGATATTTATTTTTCTAGAATGTGCAGCGTCTTGCAAGGCATTAGAGGCATAGGGAGATTAATCATCCCTTGCAGATTACTGCATAGTAATAATAATTATTATTTATTAAATTATGTTGCTCATCATAATCACTTATTTGAAACGATTTATACATATTATAAGACCGGGAACCGAAATTAGAACCTAAACAATTTTGGACCATTATTATTTATTGACTATGGGACAATATTATGGCAAAAACATAGATTTGTTCCATGTGGTGCCGGACGTAAAGAATTGCACCGCCCTATATATTCTCATGGGTGTCGTAAAAGGCGTCTAAGGGATATACCAGAGGATGGGCAGCAGCATTCTCTGAGTATTTAACCAACCAACTGCGATCGCCAACCCGCCTGCCAAGCATGGCGATTATGGTATATCCCCCCAAACTGCTTGGGGAGGCCTATGTCCAACAGTTGACGTCTTTCGGCTGAAATTATGATACATTTGTTTAAACAGTAAAATACGTTACCTGGAAAAACTGTTTAGCATGTGACATCCATATTTTATTATCTTCGACAACTTGTTCTGTGGTTGGATCCACGATGGAGAACAGGTACCTGTTGATCACCATCACTAGTTGTTTGCACCAAACTATGCAAACATGGTCTGGTGATGCCCATACGCCCGGCACTGCTGTTGTCTGAGAAGAAAAGTACAAACATAGTTCGTAATAACGACATTTTGACAATATCATCAAAAAAATGAAAGTTAGTTTATATGCATGGGCGCACCCAGGGGGTATAGGGGGTAGCAGTTTTCGCGGCAATTATCGCCATCGCTCCGCTCGGGCTATTGAATAAACAGGCTTCGTCTCATAACAATTTCGGAATCAAAACTACAATTTTTCGCGCTCGCTCCGCTCCGCAAATTCCTATTTATGATTCATTCATTACCTACAATAAATTCCTGATTTGTCGAAAGCTGGGTACGCCCATGTTTAAATGTATGAATGTTTATTGTTACTCCTTAACAATGTAACTGCTAAACCAATTTTGATGAAACAGAGATAACCTAAAACCTAGAGAAAAACAAAGATTTATTTATACGCGAGCAAAGCCGAAGTCGCCATATTTTTTTTAATAATTGGAGCAAATGTTCTAACTGTAAAAATCTTGGTGTAAATTTTTTAATATTCGTGCATAGTTTTTTCAGACATGATTATGTATAATAAGAACATTATTGCCCACATTTAATTTAAACGCGATAAGCGCATAGGTTCATATTTATAGGTTGCAGAAACCGCAGAATTTATGCAATTAGCTGCTGAATTTGTTACTCACCAAAGCGTTAATATAGCTATCATTTGATGCCGTCAGACCAGATGGCATCAAATAATCGCGAGGTCCATTCCCGAAACTGATCAATATTTTCTTTTGCTTCATTTCTATGTCATTATTGATGTATGTGTCCCATTCTAGATTCATTAACATGTAGTAGTCATCCATTGCGGAATCCACATTGATCACTGGGGCTTGTAAAGGTGCAGCCAATGCAATGGCTATGGATGTTGTGTTGATCATACTGGGGTAGGCTAATAGTCGTTTTGCTACAAGTCCTCCCTATGCAATGAGAAACAAAACAAGTTTTTAATCTTAGAAATTCATAATGTTTAAGTTTGTCTCTCTATTCTTTTTAAATAAAACAAGGTATGAATGACTGATTTTATAAGTCATGACAAAATTTTACCAGATTTCAAACTACAACACACTCATTGAACTTTGACACAGGCTCCCTTTGGGAGTGCCAAGTGTAGCTGTGGTGCCTTGTTGGTACACCGGGAATTCTAATATGCTATGTAAAAAAAAACACCGATGCCTGTTTACACCAAGCAGCTTTATTGTACTGAACCAGGGTTGATCAAGTGATTTTTTTATAAAAATCAGTGATTTAAATCAAACTTGATTTTTTTCCATAAAATTTCATTGATTTATTTAAATCATAATGTTAAGGGACTAGAAAAGAAAAATTCATAAACAAAATTATACAGTTTTTATTTTCTACTGAATTTTGAATAAAATGGCAATAGCAAACTACAAATTGATAGTCTAGAAAATCGAGTTAAGCATGCATGCAAGCGAGCAAGTCATGCTTTAATTAGATGTTGCATTTACTTTTCGGAACTGATCATAGACCACTAAAAAGTCTTGGAAGTTGGAATGAAGTTTCCTACATTTCTGTACTTAATTAATACTGTAATACTAAGATTTACTTATGTTTTTTTTTAATTCTTACAAAGTTGCATACTAGTAAAACTTTTCGTAAAAATATTCATAACAAGTAAATAAGTAAAAGTTTTAAGTAAATAAGGAGTGGTAGATAGGTCTTCTTCACGTTTAGTTTTTTATTTTGACTTATCATTTTTGCCTCGTTGGTCTAGCGGTTGCAAGCGCGACTGCTGAGCGTGGGGTCCTGGGTTCGATTCCCGGGTCGGGCAAAGTGTTATCGGGTTTTTTCATTAGGAAATTCTCAGTAGCAGCCTGGAGTCTGGATTTGTGCCCGGTGAATGGCAATAGGCTCGCCCCCTATTACATGGGACTATAAAATAACTGGCGAAATGTGGGTGTACTATTACACCTCTGCCTACTCCTTCGGGGAAAAACAGGCGTGATGTTATGTTATCATTTTTTGTCATAAATATGGAAGATTCTATGTCAGTAGATTAACATTTATGAAAACAATAACTAGTTTTGGAGAAAAAAAATGTTTTTTTTTACTTATTTCTTTTTTTCGTCGGAGCCATTGGGATTTTGTAGACAATATTTGGAATATTGTCAGTTATGAGTATGTAAATAATAAAATCAAGTTTAAATCCTTCAAATTCAAAGAAAACGGGAAAATAAATTAAAAAAAAACTAATAAATCAATGTTTTTTTTTGTCTAAAAAATCTGTCATAAACAAAAAAATCATGATTTTTATCAACCCTGTACTGAACTAAATTACAATTAATTCAAATAATGTGCAAGTATTATATAATGCGGTTGTGATTGCAGGTGTCAGCATAAAATTGTCGAGCATGCTCTTACACCATTTGTAAAACATTTAAAAAGGAGTTTAAACTGTTTTTAATCAGTAAAACATATTATTAAATCAATTAATTCCTATCTGATTTTAATATTTCAATATGAGAGATTTGCATTTATATTCACTACCGGTCCCTAATTAATAATGTAACAAAATCAATAATATATAATAATTATTTAATTTGAATATTTTGAATGCAGCTATATACCTGAAAATTTATTATTAATATAATGATGTGTAGACAATGCATAAAAATCAGCAGAACTAAAACGGAATACATGTTCTGCGATTTCGGCGGTCTTTCCGGTTTTGTTGCTATTGCGCTAGATGGCGTGCCCTTGCCAGTCTGCTCCGACTTTCGGTACCTCGGTTCACTTGTGCAAAGCGATGGTGAAATTGACCGGACAGTCAAGCACCTAATTAACACAGGATGGTTGAAATGGCGGCAGGTCACGGAAACTACATGTGACTCTCGAATTCCTCTTAAACTGAAGGGGAAAATCTATAAGACCATGATAAGACCTGCTGTCCTGTATGGATAAGGTAGGATAAGGAATGAATATGTAAGAGGGAGTCTGAAAGTAGCGCCAGTGACAGAGAAGATAAGTAGCAATAGACTGTCATGGTATGGACATGTGATGAGGAGGAATGAGGAGCATGTTACGAGGAAAGTTTTAAGTATGAATGTTGATGGCTATAAGAAAAGAGGGAGACCGAAGAAAATATGGATGGATTGTATGAAAGATGATATGAATAGAAAAAAAGTGAACACGGAGATGACAGCTGATAGAGATGTATGGAAGAAAAAAACATGCTGCGCCGACCCAATATAAATTGGGATAAGGGCAGGAGGATGATGATGACAATGCATGAAATTAGAAGTGGGCGTTTAAACAAAAAGCGCTTAAAAAAGTCTAATAAAAAAAAAAGCGTATAAGCACGCTTTGTGATTAAAGCAGATTTCGTTTAGACTTTTTCGTAAACCAAACTTATGCTTTCAATAGTACGATTGAAATGTAACCTTATTTCTATGAACATAAGACTCAATTTCAAAGTTGACTGGTGGTGGTTTGAAACAGGCAGAATTAAATTTTATTCGATTACGTAAAATTTGTTTAGAGAAAGCACTTTTTTAATTTGTTGATTATTTTCGTATCGTTTAAACATTTTAAACGTTTTTGACCTTGATTGATTTGCTTTTGCTTTGGCGCTTAGTTTATTTGAGTTTATTTTTCGTCGTCAACGAGTGAATGCGTTTTTGAATGTTCTCCTTGGTAATTACGCGACGATTGTAGTTTGTTTGTATAGTTTTTAGTGAACTTTGTAAATAGTTTAAATGTAAGTAGAATAGTGTAATGTAGACAAATAAAAGTCAATTTTTTTAGAAGTGAAAAACCAAAAGCGGCAAAAGCGTAAAAAAATTCGTTGGCAGAAAAAAGCACAACGTTTAAACACGCTTACGATTTTAAGTCGTTTTTCCCAACTTTACATGAAATGTTCTTATATAATAATGTTGTGAATAAAGTGAATTAATGTTGTTAATTTTAATAATAATGTATAATAATGATGTACATGTATAATTAATTACTAATATTTGTATGCCACCTGTGGCAGCACACAGAGAGACTATACTTCTTCTTCTTCGTGTCGACACGAGCTACATAATGATAATAGCTCATGTCGTGGGGAAAAGATTAGCCAGTCAGCAAGTTGGTAGCGGGGCTGACTGCCCAGGGTGCGCCGGACGATCAATTAAATATCGTCACTCGTGGAGGCTCTTTTAATGCACCCCACTACACTACCTATAATGTACTTAACACCAAAAATACCTGTGTACACAAATAAACAGTTTGATTTGATTTGAAAACACAAGATACCATCAAAACTTATTTTTGTCAATTGTAGTTAAATGCTGTTCAGAACTTACCATAGAATGTCCGATGAGTATAACCGAAGTTGGTACGGATTTTGTGTATCTATTACTCTTGTATAAACTCAAAATCTTTGTAATGCATGCTGCTGCAAACTTAGTCTGGCTCTGAAGCACTCCACCATATAGACCAGATAACTCTTCATTGTAACTAACTAAAAAAATAAGTAATTTTATATTTACAGATGATTGATTTATAGATGTGTATTTTTTTAATGAAGAAACTAACATGATATAAACGACGAGTCAGTGTGCACATAGTATCTTCCTGTTAAGTTGATGATCTATTGGCGAGCCGGTAAGCCAATGGTCTACTTTGTTGGCTCCTAGGCTTGCCAGCTCACATTGCTAATCCATTGGCGCACTTAACAGTTGACTTCTCACCGATCCCATGAGTGAATGTTTTATATACACTATTTTACAAAAAAAAAACTGCACTACAAAAATTAGACGAAGCCAGCCAATTTCATTGTTCTAATACTGTTTTATTTAATGTATTTACCATATGCAACACACTTAGATTTGGAGTTGCGGGAACTACTACTAATGTCTTTAAAATATAGCAGTAAATATCAAAAAATATAACATTACATAGTATAAACTATAAAGAAATAATATACATGTATAACAGATCTTACTTGTATAGAAATCAAAGTGGTATTGATATCCCTTTGAAAGAGCCTTCCTAAGAGCTACAGATGCAAGTGATCTGGCCTGCATATGACTGCCTGAATTCCCAGGCAGGAATAATACTGGGACACCATCAAACCTGTTGAATGTTTAATTTTTATAACATGCATTGTCTGCACTTCCATAAGTCTGACACAAGAAAACTTGTGAGATTACGCCCGGCAACCTTCCCAGTGACCGCTAAGCCAACAAAGATAATACTCATATAAAAATAGTGAATTTGTTAAAATCTCTCTAACAGTACATACCACATTTTTCTGGCTCTCTCGGTAAATCTTCCTTCACTATATGCATACAGTCCATACTGGGGGTAAACCTTGTTTTCTGGCACGGATAATCGCTAAAAATAATTATGATTAAATACACTGCAAAGTAGGTTGCATTTTGAAGTTTATTCATCATGATTAAAGTTTATACACTATATACTAACCACAAACTGTGGATACTCAAACATATAAGTCATTATACAATAGTTATTTTTGTCACTAAAGTTTAAGTTTAAAAAACCAAGGAGATATCCCAAAACAAAAATAAACGAAAGAATTTGAAACACACTGGAACCTAAAATACTTAGGAACTTCATCTTGAATTGTAATAGGATGAAAAAATATGCTAATCCAACTGTAAAAAGATTATTTTAATTAATAACATTGTCTTGTGAAAACAATGCAAATTACACAATTCAAGAATTTAACTTTATCACTCAACAACCGAATTACCGAATCAAATCGTGCATTTGTTTGACAAACTGTCACATAGAATATAGATTAAAAAGATTAGTGACATTTGATTGTTTATCAGGTGCAGTGTTGTCAGAGTGCAAGTTTTAAAATTTTCGCAAATCTAAGAAAATAAAATCGTATTTTTATCGCATACATGAAGAATGGCTTTCTTCTACAAAATTGTTATTTAAAGGTCCCAAATTTCTATTAATTAGTGTGTTTTAACACTAGCTATGCCCGACATGCATTCTTCCTGTCAACATTTTTTTTGACAAAAACCTTCCCGTGCTCAGCTCTCACAAAGTTCAAAAATAATCACCTCAGTCTCATCGCAATAGGATGTATGGTATAGGAACGCATACAGGACAAAAAAGAAAAATGTATTTTTATTTTTTAACCGACGAAAAAAAGGAGGAGGTTCTCAATTCGACGCGTATTTTTTTTTTATGTATGATCACGCATAACTTGTTACAGTGTAGTCCGATGTTGATGATTCTTTTTTTAATGGATAGTCTCGAAGTTGGTCCCATTTAAATTTGAAAACCAAAATCTACCCCTAAGGGTAGGAAAACAGAGGATGAGTCTTAGGCCAGTATTCCAGAACGATACTCAAGCGTTCATCTCTGTTTAAAACTAGTTTTGAGTTGAGCTTTGATTTTAGAACGTTCCTCAAGCAGAGATTTATAGAGGGCAGAGTTCAATAATATCGTTTGACGACGCGGATGACGCCCGGCCCGGAGTGTCTTCGAGATGTAAACATATGGAGGCGCCCTATTCTTCATACAGTAAAAGCCTGAGTAACCGACGACAGTGCCTCATTGTTCGACAAAAAACAATCTTCAGAAAATAAGAGCTAAATTATGATTTGGTATACGGTTAAATTTATCTAATAAACATTGAACTGTTACATAATGCACCACAAGTGGGTAATTCGCCAAAACTCTTAATTTTTGCCTAATTTCCATGGCCGGACATTTTATTCTGAATAAATGCCAGCTTGACTGCTCTTTGGATAGAAGAACAAAAACAAAAATTTTGAGTGTGGGAGGGGTGTTACTGAGAGCTTCCAAAAAAAAGTTATGGGGTCCGAAAGTTTTGGTCAGACATGGAAATTAGGAAGGTTCCAAGGAAATTAAATTTCCATTGCATGGAAATTAGGAATATGTCATGGAAATTAAAAATATGCTATCTAGTATGATAGATTTAATCAAAAATACAAATAATTCAATATTAAAAAATATATTAGTACGTTTCATAGTGACAGATAATAACTTAAATGTTATATTATGGAAACAAAATAGCATAAAACATACCATAAACCAGTCCAGGATTGTGGGTTACTTTATAAAAAACTACAAAATAAATCATCATCATCATCATTTATTTAAGAGATGGTCTCTTGTTGGTGGAGCATTTCTTATCTTTCTCTGCATTCCACCTCTTTTTTCCATATCTTTTTTTGATGAGATGTAGGTCTGCTCTTAACCGCAATCTAGACAGCTTTGTCAAGATGTGGTCGAAGATGTCGAAAGCAAACCTATTAAGTGCCGATTTCCTCCAGCTTTAAAGGCGTTTGGGTTGTAAGTGCCCAGAAATACAGATTCACAAATACAGAGCAGTGAATTCCATAACTTGGCTGTGCGCATTATGAAAAAGTTCTCAAAGAGCTTAGTCCTGACAGTAGGGATTTCTACCAAATGTGGATGATATCCTGCATTGCGTCTTGTAGTCCGATGAAAGAAAGGTGATGGCGGAATAAGCTCATGGAGTTCTTGCGCAACCTCTCCAAAGTACAGCCTGTAGAACAGCGACAAACAAGCAAGCATTGTACCGAGGTCCTCCATGGTCTCAGCCATGACTACTATGTCGTTGGCAAACCGAAGGTGAGTGATGTACTCGCCGTTTATGTTAATGCCTAGCCCCTTCCAGTCCAGAACCTTGAAGACATCCTCCAATGCAGCAGTGAACAGTTTCGGAGAGATCACATCTCCCTGTCTCACACCTCGCTGCAGAAGGATAGGTTTCGAGGCTTGGTCCTGTAATCGGACTGACATAGTGGCGTTTTCATACAAAGACTTTAACACTTCGATGTACCGATAGTCAATCTGGCACCGTTGAAGAGACTGTAGTACCGCCCAAGTCCCGATCGAATCGAAGGCTTTCTCGTAGTCCACAAACGCTAAACAAAGAGGCAAGTTATACTCTTCGGTCTTCTGTATAACCTGCCGCAGCGTATGTATGTGGTCTACGGTACTAAAGCCTTTTCGGAAACCGGCTTGTTCGGGAGGCTGAAAGTCGTCAAACTTGCGCGAAAGGAGTATGGAATTAAATGGCATTTTGTACTTGTCCACCTGAAAAATATAATTTCCTTGGGTTGTTCGTTCAGCCCTTGTAAATAACGGACCGCATGTATTTTAAATGTCGCGGTTATACGATTTGACTCGTCTATATCACCACAATAGCCCATCGAAACAGGACGTGCGAATCTCTGTTCAATTTCGCGCTATTCGCGTAATTACGTGCCTCCTTGGACTTTGGTTTAAGGAATTCTCAATTTCTGTGGTCGTTGTTTCTTAGCCTATGGTTGCTTTTTCACAACTATTTCTGTTGTATAAGCACTGTTGTGTAGGGTAATACCCTTAATTTATGCCATTTATTTATCCAGTGAATAGTTCGTTTGCTATCATGTTTTATTCACTTAAATCTAATTTCCTTTGTACTAATTTCCGTGTTTTCCATGGTTCCAAAATGACCATGGAAATTATGAAATGCCAAGGAAATGATAACAGAAGATATTTATTACTACTCAGGACACGTAAAAATCGGCAGAACGATTGCAATTTGAGAACCCATGCAAATATAAATCTTTAAAATAACTCAACAAATGTATAAAACCAGCACAATCCCAAAAGTTTTCCTAGTGAGCAAAGCAGTGACTCTTCCAAAGAAAGCCAATACGCTAAAATTTGAAGAGCACAGGACCTTTTGCTTAACAAAACACACACACACCACACACCAAACACAAACCAGTCTAATTTGATTGAAAATCATTCAAAAGTGAATTAGATCAATATCAGTTTTACCTAGGACCATTCGTATGGTCATTGACGGCTGCTCCTCTGACCTCATGGCTGAGTCCACGATGGCCTGAGTTCCTCAAGGGTTGTTCTCTCTGCGACACTTTTCCTGCTTCACATAAATGATCTGCTTCAGTTAGGTCTTGTTGGCTACGCAGATGACAGTTCTATTACAGAGAGATGCTTGTTCAGTGTGGGGGCCAATCAACAAGAAATCTGTTCTCTACGAGAGGCCATGATAGAGCGGACAAATCCGATCAAAAATCTCGTTTCCCAGTGGGCAGATGACAATCTGGTCAATTTTACGCCTCTAAAACTCAGGCGTGTCTTTTCACCGCAAAACGGAGTCCATTCCAGCTGGCTCCTACTTTCCAAGGTACACCTATAAGCATCTTCGACCACCTAGAACTTCTTGTCATGGAGTTGACAACTAACCTCAACTTCGGCACCACAATACAGGCAAAAGCGCAAACTGTGGCCTAAAAGTTGGGCATTCTTAACTAGGTGAACCGATACTTCACTCCTGGACAGCTTTTTACTTTATATAAAGCTCAAATCTGATCATGTATGGAGTATTGCAGTCACTTCTGGGAAGGCTCCGCCAAACACCAGCTTGCCGCTCTTGACTTGTTTTAACGCAAAGCTCAGAGGCTAATTGGTGACGAATTGCTAGTAAAATCTAAGCTACAAAGCTTAATCCATAGACGCACAGTTGCTTGTTTGTCGCTGTTCTACAGGCTGTACTTTGGAGAGGTTGCGCAAGAACTCCATGAGCTTATTCCGCCATCACCTTTCTTTCATCGGACTACAAGACGCAATGCAGGATATCATCCACATTTGGTAGAAATCCCTACTGTCAGGACTAAGCTCTTTGAGAACTTTTTCATAATGCGCACAGCCAAGTTATGGAATTCACTGCTCTGTATTTGTGAATCTGTATTTCTGGGCACTTACAACCCAAACGCCTTTAAAGCTGGAGGAAATCGGCACTTAATAGGTTTGCTTTCGACATCTTCGACCACATCTTGACAAAGCTGTCTAGATTGCGGTTAAGAGTAGACCTACATCTCATCAAAAAAAGATATGGAAAAAAGAGGTGGAATGCAGAGAAAGATAAGAAATGCTCCACCAACAAGAGACCATCTCTTAAATAAATGATGATGATGATGATTTATTTTGTAGTTTTTTATAAAGTAACCCACAATCCTGGACTGGTTTATGGTATGTTTTATGCTATTTTGTTTCCATAATATAACATTTAAGTTATTATCTGTCACTATGAAACGTACTAATATATTTTTTAATATTGAATTATTTGTATTTTTGATTAAATCTATCATACTAGATAGCATATTTTTAATTTCCATGACATATTCCTAATTTCCATGCAATGGAAATTTAATTTCCTTGGAACCTTCCTAATTTCCATGTCTGACCAAAACTTTCGGACCCCATAACTTTTTTTTGGAAGCTCTCAGTAACACCCCTCCCACACTCAAAATTTTTGTTTTTGTTCTTCTATCCAAAGAGCAGTCAAGCTGGCATTTATTCAGAATAAAATGTCCGGCCATGGAAATTAGGCAAAAATTAAGAGTTTTGGCGAATTACCCACTTGTGGTGCATTATGTAACAGTTCAATGTTTATTAGATAAATTTAACCGTATACCAAATCATAATTTAGCTCTTATTTTCTGAAGATTGTTTTTTGTCGAACAATGAGGCACTGTCGTCGGTTACTCAGGCTTTTACTGTATGAAGAATAGGGCGCCTCCATATGTTTACATCTCGAAGACACTCCGGGCCGGGCGTCATCCGCGTCGTCAAACGATATTCCCACTTGTGGTGCATTATGTAACAGTTCAATGTTTATTAGATAAATTTAACCGTATACCAAATCATAATTTAGCTCTTATTTTCTGAAGATTGTTTTTTGTCGAACAATGAGGCACTGTCGTCGGTTACTCAGGCTTTTACTGTATGAAGAATAGGGCGCCTCCATATGTTTACATCTCGATGACACTCCGGGCCGGGCGTCATCCGCCTTCGTCGAACGATATTATTGAACGCTGCCCTCTACGTCACGTCAACTTTGACTGACACTGACATTATTTTGATGTATCCATATCAAACTGTTGCCAGGTCTCCCGATTTTCCGGGAGATTCACAGATTTTCATAGAAATCTCCCGTTCTCCCGATTTTCGACAAAAATCTCCCAATTTGTAACAGTACCTGAATAAAGCCAAATAATAGGAATAAGATCAAAATCGTCACTCCCAGGGTATCGTATGTATGTTCACTAAACACAGCATAAAATAGACTATCACAAAATGATAAAAGTGAAGAATTAATTTTTTTTACTACACAGGGCATTAAAATGTAAAATATAATACCGTGATTACTTCAAAAACTTAGATTTTTGTTGAAAAACATCATCTCACGATTTTTTAATTTTTTCCTCAATACATCTCCCGCTTTTTTCATAATAAGCCTCCCGGATTTTGAAAATCGGACCTGGCAACACTGATATCAACATTGTCAACCTCTCGGAGTTCCTCGACACCTGTTTCTTCATTTTAAAATGATTTAATTATTTGTACGTAATTAAAATAAACTGTAAACCGTCTGTGATAACCATTAAAAATACGGAAGAATTCCATATGGACTGCTGATGCTGAATAACTAATAAAACATGACGCAGCTCGTATATTATGTCGGCGCAATTTTAGTTTGTATTTTCTCAACTTTTTTTTTGAGAGTAACTTACTTATTGTATGAAATTATCACTAAAGAATGTACACTGGTGAGAGCCAAATCATTACGTACAGTTTTTTGCATCGGCTCCGGTGGTCATACAACGGAGTTATTGAGGTTTGCGAAGAGTTTAAATAAGAAGAAATATCAGCTGAGAATGTATATTTTAGCCGATAACGATGTCAGCAGTGAAAGCAAGATCCATGAAACGGAGGGACCACAGCAGGAGTATACATTAAGTAGGATACCCAGAAGCCGTAATGTGCAACAGTCATGTCTATCTTCAGTGATCAGTACCATGAATGCCACATGGTGTGCAATTCCTTTAATTCATAATTTCCAACCTGATGTTATATTTTGTAATGGGCCTGGTACTTGTGTCCCAATTTGTCTTGTTGCTTTTATTTTCAGATGTTTTTTTTTATTAGATTGCCGTATAGTCTTCATAGAGAGCATATGCAGAGTTCATACACTATCATTGACTGGAAGAATACTTAATCCCTTTGCTGACATTATGATTGTTCAATGGCCTCAATTGAGGGATGTTTGTTTTAGAGCTAAATATTTTGGTAGACTGACATAACATCAGAATAGTGTAAGGGAGCTCCCTCACCAAGAACAATCCCAAGTAATGTAACAAATTCACTGCTAAAAAATTTATTGATTTGTTCCGGAGAATTCGTTACACTACACACAAATACTTGCAGTGAGGGAGTGCCTTAACATTTGCATTTTGAATTAAACTATAATGTATTAGATTGTAACTTAACTTTTTTATATCAACATGCAGTAGTAGAGCATTGATGTAATTTGATAGTAAGAAATATTTGAAATTCAGTACATGCATAGTTCATAGGAGATATAAAATGTTAGTATGTAAGTGTAACTGCTGAAAATATAGTTTTTTATATGCAATTGTTCCTAATGTATAATGGTTATTTATATACCCTGTAAAAATAAATTATCTGGATGATACAAATTAAAAGTGCCATTTTTTGGAATTCTCTTTATTTTAAAAGAAAGCCAGAAATAACAGTGGCCATCACAAAGAAAAAAGTAAATGAAAATGCAGCAAACAAAACAGCAATGGCATGCAAAATTGGTATAAACAGAAAAAAAAATGGAATTAGTCATTGAGATTTCCAAAAACGTCAAAGCTCATAGCAAATATGCACTGTTTGGGGGTTCAGACACTTATCATCCATAAAACACACAATATTCACATAATAAGTCTGATACTATAGGATTACTATATTGGATAACAGAAATAAATAAAACATTAACTTGAAAAAGTGTATA
Source organism: Asteroscopus sphinx (assembly GCA_949699075.1). Taxonomy (NCBI): domain Eukaryota; kingdom Metazoa; phylum Arthropoda; class Insecta; order Lepidoptera; family Noctuidae; genus Asteroscopus; species Asteroscopus sphinx. The sequence continues at coordinate 12,853,301 of OX453010.1, forward strand.
ATTAATAGCTCTAGGGAGATCGGTACACAAAAATTTGCAGTTGTTTTAAAATCACAATGATCAATAATTTAATTTAACGAAATTTACATTTTGTGTATACAATGTTAGTGAAATATGTGAAAACCTCTTAAGGGGTTCATACTACTCAGTATGAACAAGTTTTAGAATGGGAAATCACGAAAAAAATATCAGCTGTTCCCTACATTGGTGTTCACATAAATTGACAAAATGTAAGGAACAGCTGATTTATTTTTTGCGATTTTAAGGCTTGGTCCCATAGTAAAAGTTTTTCAAACTGATGATTACAATGACCCCTTATGATATGAGGTTTTCAGTTATTTTAATAACACATTGTATTAAAATAAAATAAAAATCTGATATTTTGGATTGAAATTTTGGTAGCACAATGGTGTTGATTCTTTTATTCACTAAAGTTAATTTAAATTATTGCTCTCTTTTACTAATAGTAGAAACAAGGGATGGCAAAAAATTAAGTGCTGTCAAATTTGCCAGAATGGCAATACAAGTTTAGTTGTGATCTCGGAATGTGCCAATAAAAAATTCGAAGAAATGTAACACATAAAATAATTTGAGAGTTCTTAAATTCTTGCTATCTCTTTCTTGTCTTCACTATTAGAAAAAGATATGAATAGTTTAAATTACGTTGGTGAACAAGAAAATCAATACCAATATCTCATTTGTGTAATTTTATCAATCTCACAGAAAAGTATCATAAAGTAATAAAAAACTTTTCCTTTTTCACATAACAGAAACTATTGATAAACTATAAAGACAAAACCCTGAAGCTATACAATAAACCTACTCTCTCTTAATGACACAAAGCAATTTTTAATAACAACTTACTATAAACTATAACTGTATAAGCTCCATGGATGTATGAAATAATAGCTGTGCCCGCGGCTTCACCCGCATACCTACTGTTATGTTACTTTTGGATAAAGTAGCTTTCTAATGGAAAATAATTATTAAAATTGGTTCAGTCGTATCAGAGTTTATCGATTACAAACAAACAAACAAATATTTCCTCTTTATCATCAATAGACAATAAACAACAGTGATTTCATATATTGCCAATGAATGTCATGTGGGGTATTTACCAATGTACGCCTACTGTTATAGTGTTATAAAACGGATTTCAATTGTTTTCTCTTGCAACAGTAATGTTGTGTAACAACATGGGTTCTTGGATGGCTTTAATAGTGATAAGTTTTTATTTAAATTCCATCTTTCATTTATTCTATAGATTTTACACAATATTGTGTTCAATTCCATTATCTGTCAAACCTATCTCTCACAAACAGATGCAAAGAGCAATTGTAGAAAAAAGGCACATGACTCACTCATCAAAGAATGTCAGGCCATGTTTGGCCTTGGAAAGATCACTTTGTTAAGTCTTTTTAAGTACTTTTTTTGTAACACAGAAGCCTTGACCAAAATAAATGACCTTATTAAATATTGTATAAACGCAGTTGGCACGGAAGGTTCAATATTTGTTTTGAGTAAATACTGGAAAATGCTTCATTTATTTTAGACTAGCATATAATTTGAAGCATAACAAAAATGAGTCCTTTTCATCATTCCATGCATTTATGTTCTTCGTTCTTGTCATTGATCATGTCATAAAACAATTGCCAGTCTGAATCAATAATCTTTGGCAGAGTTTCCACTTTTTATAATTTTTAGGCACTATAATCAGATCAAAATTCAATGGGTTATCTGGCAACATTATTAATATAAATGCATCAGTCTTCATATCGACAACAAGCAACATTGCAGGATGCATAATATAATGCAAGAATAGTGGAGTCAAATACATGAATAACTTTCTCCCTAGCTTATTACACTGGGTGTAAGCTCCTTACATTTTGATCTTCATAAAATTTGCATTTAAGGAAAGTAATTTGCATTTTTAGATTAGACACACCTTACAGAATAGAAAGAATGGGCACAAAAAGTGCCTTGTCACACTAGAATAAACACAGCAATATGTGACTGCCGATAATGCTAAAATAAAAATAATACTATGTATATTGACATCTTCTCATTTGTGACAATAACTACATATTTGCGAAAGATAGTTTTCTTTTTTTTACATAATAATATCAATTTTGTTACGGTACAATAAAGTGTAACCTTTTTGATCATATCATTATTGTTCCAAACAAGCAATAATGTTGCATACAAACAGATCTAAAATCATCTCCTGTTAAACAAAGAGATCAGCTCATAGCAAGTGGCAGTCAACACATCACAAGTTCATCTTAAGCTAATTATTAAATTACAGATACCCTTTACATTTAGATATGCAGGGCGATTGAAAAAATATCCGAATCCTCCAAGTACTAACTTCATATCATGATCTTGAATAACTTTTGTTCAATGACTTTAGCCAAAACTAAACAGGCTAGGCAAAAAACTAAAAAAATAACTTTTGTTTATATGAAGTGTGTAAAATTTGCATATACTAGCACATGATGCCGCAAGCCCGAGCGTGTTTATACTAGCTGTGCAGCCCCACCGACGCGAACCCCGGCCAGCCTCTCATCGGCCGTCTAGTTTAGACGGCCTATGAGACTATGCAAACTAGATAGTTTTTACAAATTTTTGTATAAAAAAGAACATGTTCATAAAAAATATGTATGGAAAGTCGTAGAATAAACTCTGTTCAGGATCATAATACAAAGTTAATGCTAAGAGGTTTTGGGTATTTTTTCAATTACCTTGTATAACAATAAATTGCTAACAAACCAATATTTTAGGCACATCCGAGAATACTATATTAATATTAAGTGACTATGTATCTAAAAATATAAGTACAAAAGGAAGAATTAAGTTTTTCTTACATATCTAAGTAATAAACAAGTACTCATAAGTAGTATTTTCATGTTTCAGGGTTTACTATTATCTAAGTTCGTATTAGGCATTTGATTGCTGGTTTCTTGTTTGGCACTATCCTCATTTTTGATTTCAATCTGTAACTTTTCATCATCTATGAGGTACATAGCTTCATCGTATGTTGGGGGTGGCGGCTCAGAACTGGAAGGCTGGGGTTTACTAACAGCAGCACTTGATATTAATGCATCATAAGAAGGTGGTAATGTTGCACTAGAAGCAGTGCGCGGTACTTGACCACTGTACGCTTGCTCAGCTTGGACTGCAGCCATGTCCTAAAAAAAACTTTATTGTTTCAAAGGTATTTGACACTTTCTCCTTTGATAATAATACAACACAAACACAATTATCTTGTTGTTTACTTATGTAGTTCATCTTAGGTAGTAGCCTGTTAGTTTTATCTCATATCAAACAGTTCAGTCAGTAGTTCAAGGTGAGGTGTAAGTAAATATTTATTATCATGTAGAATAAGATACAGAATATTCTTATGCTCCTATGTACTGTCAAACAAAATTTTGTGGAATAAAATCCTTTGTAAATATAGCAGTAATGCAAAAAATTTACACAGCTCTAATTATCTTAATCATATTTATGGTTCTGACCTAGTAAGAGTTTTATGTACATAACAGTTGTTGTTAGACAAGTCCCACTTATTTTCAAAGGGTATAATACTTTTATTTAACACCTTTTTAATAAATTCAGAAGCCACATGTAATTTAAAAATATGACACAAATAATATTTCTATGCCATACATCAGTACATAATTTACTTGTTAATCAGCAATTTAAAATAATTTAATGGCAATGAAACCAACAATAATAATTAAAACAGTCTAACAGGAAAACAAATGTAATCTTATGTTTGTACCTCAAAACCTGTTGTTTGTCAACACAAACTCAGACTAAAAATTTTAGGTCCTAAATGCACAAAAAATATTATTGTTATTGTTTGGATGCCACTTCTCTCTACATGACTAAACATAACTACTTATGCAAAAAAACAACTTACTCTGATAATCGCCCTCTGGTGAAGTAGCATTTGTATCACGCTTTTCCTCCTCAAATATAGCATACTTTTCACAGCAACCATCATCCCAGAACATATAAAAATTGGCCCAACTAGCCACATGTGTCCCAAATTGCTGAGAATGTAACCATCGGCGTCGCCCAGTGCCAGCACTGTAATCACAGTACCCACAGAAAATAACACCATTGAGAGCACAAAATAAGAATAACTCGTGCAATCACATCTTCCGAATCTCTGATCTTCGTCAAAATCGTAATCACGACGCCTCAGCCGATGTAAACGTTGTCGAATGAAAGGGCTATCGAACACGGTAGCCATTTTTTATTATATTTAGGCACTGCTCAAATCCAACTCATATTCTGCATTCGAGTATTACAATAGTTTAAGAAAATTATGTGGAGAATCACTGACTTTCTTTGGAAAGTGTGTGAAAAATTGCTATGCAAACTTAGCTTATGAAAAACAAGTCTGCCATAAACGCCACAATTTTCAATTCAATTCAGTGTTGCCAACTCCAAAGTTCAAATTATCGCATTTTCACGTCAACAGCGTTGCGAAAGCAAATTTTTAAAGATCGCCAGATCAGCAGCTAAAAATAGCTAGGCCCGTATTACAGAACGTTCTTCAAGCGTTGATCACTGTTTAAGAGTTGGGTTTTAATTTTAGAACATCCCTCAAGCATACATTTATTGATCACAGTTCAGCCGAGTTTAGATTTATTTTATACTGTCACCTGTTTCGGTATTTGAGCAGAGATTTGATCTGTAATCCTATTTCAGGTTAAATTCGTGTGCAATTATGTTGAATTGAAGTTTATAATTATCGTATTGGAATAAGACCGATGCTCAATTAACGATTAGTCGTGAACGTGATCAGTTGATTGAAGATACTTGAGGACCGTTCTGCAATACGGGCCTTAGTAAAGTTTCCATCACATTTATTGTAGGGTGAGTAAACAGAAGATTTAGCTAAAAGGTCTAAGCAACCAGGCCTAAGACTACTCACAAATTAATTCTGATTCTGATTTCTGTCAATGTCAAAATTTTCAAATGTCAATGAATCTCTCGCAGACGTTCATGTTTTTGTAAAATTGTTGCGACGTACATATTTAATAATACGTACATCTACATACGAAATTGTATCCCTTCGTAATTATTCACTTATACGATTCGAATGATTAAAGACTAAAGAGGATTTTGCTGATTTTTCAATATTTGCTATGGTCTCTGTGTGATCTTCTAAATCGGTGGCTGCTTGGTTGATTCGATATGGCCCCATTCATTTTATTTATCGTGGCATTTGTCTTGGAAACGGGTACTTAGGATTTTTTAATATTATTTATTAGAGATGGTTGTAGCATAGCCGTTGAAATATTAATTTTGTTTTTCGTTTTTGCAGGAGTATCAGCAGTACAGGTGGCTCTAACGAATACTGGGCCTGCGGTGCGAGGCGCCAATGTGACATTCACAGCTGCTATTGTATCAGATTACACGGGTAAAAAATTTAAGTTCGTGTTTATTGATAATGCAGTCCCACAACACCAACAAGAGGTAAGCCTTTTTGTTATGCTTTATTTTACTAAATATAGTTAGCTATTACCTTTAATGTGCCAATTTATGTTACATTAGAACATTCTCTATCATAAATTTCATTTTTTTATAATGAACATACCTATATATTTAAAAAACTGTTGAGCATATTGTAAAGGGAGGTGATAAAATATCATAAACTTTATTTAAATGTTGATGATAATTTTCATCACTACCTGATAGATTTCTATAATAAATTATTTCTCATCTTCCTTCCTGCATAATATTCCAGAATAATACGATTTTAGATATTACATTGTAAAACACAAGCAATAAATGTTATGCCTAAACACTTTTTTCACTATGATATAATTAGATAAAAATAAATAAAATTAATATCTTTGGGACATTTTTACACAGCACCATCTAGTCCCAAACTAGGCAAAGCTTGTGCTATGGGTACTAGACAATGGATATAATACTTAGATACTTTTTTATTGTAAATACATACTTATAATACATAAGCAACACCCAGACCAACACAAACACTTATGTCCATCGCACAAATATTTGTGTCCTGTGGGAATCGAACCCACAACCTCGTTAAAAGCAGTCCAACACTCAAACCACTAGACCACAGAGGTGGTTAAAAAATAAATAAAAAAGATAAATAATGCTTTACTAGCATAGAGTAATGAAAGCTAATGCTTAGCTTTGATATGATTCAAAACATTACTTTCACCTAGTATAAGTCAAGTAGGTACTGGTTTGAAATTACTTTCATAATGGTGCTTGAGTAACACCTGCTATTTTAAGCTTGTCTATTGCAATCCACTACTGGTTATTGACCTCACCTGTACTCTAAATTCAAAATGTTTAGGTAATAAACTAAAGACAAACAATCTTGACATGTCTTTTAATGTAATTATGTTTGTATCTATATAAATAGGCAATGAAAAAACAACTTAGTACCATTTTCTCCTCTGTTTGTCAGCTGTAGAGTTAACAATAAAAAAAAAGGTCATAGTTTTTTTTTTGGCATAGTTCAAACTTCAAATCATAAAAAAAAATATGAATTAAAGTTGAATTTCGACCATTGGGTGACCTCTCGTAAAATATAAATGTTTAATTATAAAATAAAATTAATTATTTATTTCTGTGGTCTAGTGGTTCGAGTGTTGGACTGCTAATCATGAGGTTGTGGGTTTGTTTCACACAGGACACAAATATTTGTGTAATAAACATATGTGTTTGTGTTGGTCTGGGTGTTTCTTATGTATTATAAGTAAGTATTTACAAAAAAATGTATATTAGTATTATATCCATTGTCTAGTACCCATAGTACAAGCTCTGATTAGTTTGGGACTATATGGTGCTGTGTAAAAATGTTCCAAAAACATTTATTATTATTGTTTTATTAGTAAGTTTGCAGATTTTTAAAATCATATTTTGATAAAAGATGTTATGAAAAAGAAAGCATTTGACTTTTTGACTTTACAGTTCAGCTTTTTCAGTGTGATTGAAGGACAAACAAATAGCATACCATCGCATAAAAATTATTAGTAGGATAATTCTTTGCAGGAAAATGTTGAAATAATATAATATTAAGGAAAACATTCAAAATCTATGACTATCAAAAACGTTTAAAAGCCATTATTTGCCAATTCTTAAATTAGTAGGATTTGGGAAAACACACAATCATGTAGGAAAGGAATTATAAAATTTTAATCCACTTGGTTTTTTTTTAACCATTTTCCTCACTGTATGAAGGTGAAGGGGCGCTCAAGTTTAGCAGTGTGATTTTAGGGATCCCACCAAACATATGCAGTCCCTGACTGTATGTTGTAGCTTACGTAAGTTTAAAATGATGAAAAATCAGCAATCCATATAATAAAGCGATCTCACATTAAATGGCTGACTGTAAGCGAGTGTTACGTTTGGTGTGAACCGTCCCTAAGAGCTGATATGAATACTTGGAACATCCATTTGTAGAATTATATTAATTTTGTCTCATATTTTGTATTGTGTATTGGAATTGGTTGCTCATTCTCTACCATGGTTTTTTTTAAATGGATTTTTAGGAAATACAAGGTTTTGCTATGCAATGTGTACATTTTTGTTTACATGAATCGACAAAATGTAGGGATCAGCTGTATTTTTTTTCGCGAATTAGGTTTTGGTCCTATACTATAGTAAAAGTGGTTTGTACTGATGAGTACATTGACCCCTTAAGAGGTTTTCAGTTATTTCAATAACACGTATAAACACCCTATCCTATTTTACCCGACTGCGCCAGAAGGAGGGTTATTGTAACATAATTTTCGCATGCCTACAAAAAGGCAAAACAATATGCCATAACATAACTGGCGAAATGTAGGTGTACTATTACACCTCTGCCTACCCCTTCGGGGAAATACAGGCGTGATGTTATGTTATGTTACAAAAAGGCAATATATGACGGACTTGTAAGTAATTGTAATATCTTTGTACACAATATCTTGTGGTGAATAAATGATTTGATTGATTGATTGATTGAAACCCGGTTCCTGAAGTGTCTGAATAGTCTGAATATTACTAGGTTAGGTATTAAAAATGCTGTGCAGTTGCTACGGAAAATACGAATACATATAGCATACAAACATAACACTATGAATATATGGATTCAGGATTGGTCCCATAGTAATAGTTGTTCATACTGAAGAGTAATATGACCCCTTAAAAAAATATAAAATAAAATATATACATATACCTATATATTATGTTGGGGTCAGCTTTTAGTCTAACCAGCTCAAAATCTAGTTTTACATGAGGTTAGACCAACAACCATACAGCCCAATAGACGCCTAATGTTGAATATAATGCATATAATAAATTTTGGCACTAGCTGAGGCGGGCTACTACAATCCAATTAGCCCTACCAAGGCGGCTATTGGCTAATCACTAACGCGCCAGTTTTGACGGCTCATGTAAGTGGCGGAAACTGATTTAAGATTTCAAGTGGCGAATAGTGGCGACCTACATTAGTGAAATTTATAGATGTGTTGCAGACATCGGTCACCTGTTATGAGGCGTCTATGGGCTGTATGGTCGTTGGGTTAGACTGATTCAGTGACTTATATTGCATAAGGCAAGAAACCAGTGCATGCCTAATTCAAATTCAATTGAGGTGTAAGTTATTGTTTTTTAAAGTATTTTTGTTTGAAATAGTCTTCTAAATAAAAAAATATTCATCGTTTATTCAAATAAGGTAGGCATTGCTTGCCATTCGACTGATTGTCAGACGTTTTGGGCTTCTGAATAGCTTAACATAATAATAATAATTTTATTGGAATTTAAATCGAACTTATGAATTTAATAAACGTAATGAATGTCATTTTAACAAAATTTAAGTGTTATCCATTAGCTATATGGATGGATATCAGAAAAATTGAATACCCTTTCTATAAACTTCATCAAATCAAATAATTTATTCAACATAAAATATCGTGTACAATGTGGGTGTGTGTGTGTGTGTGTATATTACAATTAATTACATTGTCATGTCATGTATGTCTTGGTACTGAAACCTTGTACGGTTTTCAGTAAAGTTAAGTAAGTCTACCTAGCTTCTTTGGGTTCCTGTGGAGGGATTGTTAGGTAGTGGCCCGCTCTGCATAACAATCGAGTCGAAAAGGATCCTTGTGTCTGTTAGGCAAACCTTCATATTCATCGCTGTGACTAACCAACCTAGCGGCCTCTTCTCAGGCTACAAAATCCATAGTAAAGAAATGATTAAGCTAAAGGACATTGCCCATTCTCTTAGGAGCTTTAGGCCCCTCAAAAAAAATTGCTATGTCACGGCGGTTTTAGTCTTATTTTGTAGACCAAGAATTATCTTTAATTATTCTGCAAACAATTTAAATTTTTTCACCCTGGTTTAAGAGAAATCTATTTTTTCCAACTCCATAATTGATTGATAAGTACGTTCCGTGCATCGTTGGGCGTTGGGCGATATAACTGAACACACCCATAAGGACATTCAGACATCATGTATGGTGTTGCAAGATATAATTATTTTGTTAATCGATATTCAAAAACGATTTTGTAGTTATTTTTTAAATAACATTGGATAAGCTTTTTGTACGGTGCACGTACATGAGTTAAAGTATAGGTATTTTTGTAACTAGTAGGCTCGCGTATCTGCACTTACATCGCGACCTACATTTAAAACTGCGGTGACACATGGCGGAGCATAGATGCTACATTTATGTTAATGATTTTATTAGTGTTCAATTAGACGTGGTTTGGGTCGGACAACTTGCATTTTCATTTAGACTCATCCCCGTTGGGCACTCACTGACATTCTGACAATCTGCATTGCATTGACAATATTAATGTTTGGTTGCACCCAACACTTTTCAAGTTTTTGGGTGTATTAATTAATATCGATTTTATAAGTAATATTTCAGTTAATTTAAAATGATTATAACAATATTTACAATAAATGCATAGGTATTTAGCAAAGAATCATTTGGTTTGTACAAAAAAGGTTTAAAAATATGTTTTGCAATTTCTTTTGATTGGACGTCATATGAGTGATTTTTTATTATTTTTAACGGATTTACGCATGCGAACCGAAATCTAAAGATATAAATTGTGGAAAGAAAAATTAAGAAATCAATCAATTAAAATTAGTCTAGTATAATAGCATCTGAAACACAATAAAAGTGAATTTATAGAAGTATCAATATTTAGAATCGATTCTAATTATTTGTTGAAATAGTCTGATATCTGGCAACATTTACGTTCGGTTTGAATAAAGGATATACTTACGATTCAGTATAATGCATATTTATTATGTTTTTTATTGCTAGGGTGAAAGAAATGTTGATAAAGAACAAATAAACATGAAAAAATAAGATATAATTTTTGAATAACATATAGTTTTGACATGGTGCCACAAATGGGCCCATCCGTGGGCATTGTCCTTATTATCCAATTTTCACCATAAACCCAGGTACATGACCCTTGTATTTTACATACCTTAAGAGTTGCTCGTAGATACATATTGTTATCTTGCCTACCATATTTAGTTTCAAATGACCAGTAAAAGACTTGAATACCAGGTGATGTATTTCATTTATTTCTTCTAATAAAAATGAAGTTAGTGGTGACATTATAAATTTCTGGAAGCCGGGTTAAGAGGCTGACAAGAATTAAAAAATCAGACCTCTGCGGTCACTGTCGTTTTGTACAGAACTGAAAGAGAGGCAACGAGAGGAGGGACGTCGGGTGCGTCGCACAACTTGAAATAAAATTAACATTAAAAAAAAAAAAAACTACAAGCTTATTTGAAAAACAGAAACATCCATGTTTTAGATTATTGTCTTTCTTAAATGTCTTCTTAATTTTATTTATAATATTATGTATATAATAGGGATTATAATAAAACAATAGGGAATGTTTGCTCTGAAGCATGTTTTAAGAGGTTAGTTTACATTTTTTTTCTACGGAGAAAACTTCAAGAAAACGTGTTTTGGACACAATAGGGTTTTAGAAAATACGATCAAGATAACTTTTTTTTTTACTCCCGCAAACTGAATAGATACAGCAATTTTTTTTTTTAAAGAACTCTATCTGGTGTCTTTGGCTGTTGTCAGCGTCTTAACGTTCTAATCCGCTAGCTTTCAGTGGTGGGTGCTGTAGGCATGGAGAAGTCTCGAAGGGTAAAAATAAAGAATGGGAGCCCTTCACGCTAACGTGGGAGCGTTGACGCTCGACGCGTTTCCTTTCGCAAGATCTGCGAGATAAGACCGTAAGCTCTGATAGTAAATAATAGAGTATAACATACTAAACTTGTAGTTGTGTGTTCTTGTGCAGTCATTGAACTATTGCTAGACCACATCCTTTAGTGTTATCAATGCATTCATGCTGCATTTATATTTAAAAAAAAAAAACAGGAAATTGACTGTGCAGTAATATTGAGGCTAAATTGAGTGGGCTTAGACAATGTCTGGGTCTGATAACGTATCTTCGTCCTAGAACAACAGCGCATCATATTACGGAGCGTGTGGGAAGGGAGCGTTACAGTTAGCCCGGTTTTTTATACTCACCCACCCAGTACCACCTATTAGGTATTTTGTCACCCACCCGGCAGAAGGCTAGTTTCAGAGCAGTGCGGATTTATCTGCGGACCGTCAGCGCGGAACTCCAGAGCGGAGATACGTGTGGCGTTAGAAAATTGTTTTACAGTGACGCGGATTTCTCCTTAAGTACAAGCCAACTGCGCCCCTTTAATCTGAACACTCGATTTAGAGTACTGTGGACTCTGCGCATGCGGACGACCTAACCAGAAAACCTAAATGCCTATACCACGCAAGAAATTACGGGACACCTGCTAAGCTAACGCCTGGGTATAAAGACATTGACGAACATCGAATAGCGTCAGTTCTATGTAGTCCTAGTCGCTCCGGCCTACGGATGCGAAAATACCTCGAGGTCGAATGCGTTTCCATAGAACGGATTTCCATCCGGCCAGGCGAAACTGTCAAAAACAGTCTGATATCCACCAGTGGAGGGGAAATGATATTTTCACAGCTCTCCGCTTAGCTTCAACGCAATCTTATACAGTTCGCAATACTATCAGTTATGAACGAAACATCTTTTCTCTCCGTTTTGATGGACAGCATGCCTTAGGGTGCGTTTCCACTGACGCCGAGACGGGCAGAGAGCGGAAAGATATTAAGCCACAGAATTGCAAAAAATATACGTCACCGCTTCGCTAAGCTTTTCTTGTGCAATTTAATTAGTTAACATTACTCCGCTCCGCTCCTTTTCGCCTTAGTGGAAACGCACTCTTAAGGTTTGAGCCGCCACCAGGCTGACATAAGCTTGACGCTTTTATTTTTTGTTGGCTTGGGGCGCTTTACGACCTTTTAGACGTCGAAAATCTTCAAGATTCACTCGTACGTCATTCTACTTGCGCTCACCAAGACTTCGCTCCCCAAGGCTTCAGCCCCTTAAGCCTCAAGGCTACGTTTTAATGTATCCCATAGCACAATCCTTTTTGTAAAACAAAATGGCTGCGACCCCTCGCTCTTCGAACATAGGATTATGGCTTTTTAAAAACATAATTAAGAGAACTATAATAATTTTTATTTTTCAAGTGACCACAACCTGTACAGGGTCGCAGCTCACCAGGTTGTGGCGATCCACACGTAAAACACTGCTCTAGGCTAAATCAAAGGCTATTGTGAAACATCTTAAAACATGTTTTATTCAGCTTGGATGCTGTAACTAAAATGGACTCTAGAATCTCGCGAGCTTGTTTGAAATTCCAAAAACGTCAAATAGATCCATGCAAAAAATGGTCATAATTGCGTAAAAACACGCAAAATAATTATGACCTTTTTAATATCATAAAATTTTAAATAATTATGATCTTTATATTAATGTTTAAACAGTTCGCGAGATTCTGCCATTGAGTCTAGTTTAGACCAAATGCTGTAGGTAAGTCAGATATACTAATATGGTTCGACTAGGAGCGTGATTTGTTTCTAGCCTTGACCTTCCGCCATCAGCAGTCTAGCTGGGGCAAGAGATTAGTAATCATTATATATTAATACTTTCTAATGAACTATTTTATTAATGTGAATTCCTTTCCGTTTAAATCATTATGAAACAGGTATTATGTACCATTAAAAAGGCTAATTGCCATTGCAATCTTTCATGTTTTATTAAAATTTGTCACCCACGAAGACTCAGGTTATTGTTGTGGCTAGCTCCAGGATGGTATCTCGTAACTCTTCCTTAAGTTTCCTTCGGCAACATTTTGATTGCATACAGCGAAAATGTAAAGAATTTTGATTGATCGGAAATTTCCCAGAACTGCCCAACTGCATGAAGCTAGTCCTAAATTAATTGCATCTGCAGTCTTCAAAAAGACTTTGCAATTTACGAACAACTACCATTTAAGATTGCAGCACAATCACTCTTTCTTCCCATCATTGGTTATGCTGATTCCAGCTGTCTCGACCTTACAGAAGACCAACTTAATAAACTCGAGCGGCTCCCAATTTTTTGTATTAGGTTCATATTTGATTTGCGCAAATATGACCACGTTTCAGATTTCCGTGTAAAGCTCAAGTGGTTACTAATTTGCAGGAACGCCCATTATTTCACTTGTATAAAATGTGCTTTTGAATCCTACTACTCTTTACTTTGTAACACATACACGCGATTCCTTAGGTATATCCTCAGATAATTTGAGACTCAAAATGCCAATGTATTTCACATTTGTTTTTGACTAATCCTCTTGACATTATTTATTACGGGAAAAACGGAATACGTGCTTTATTAGTCGTTAGTGGTCACAAATCTGTAATCTTCACCAGTGGCGGCTGCTGGGTCAGTGAACCGGTGGTGCACTGTATTGTTTTATTTACAATACAAAATACAATAAATATAATAACTTCTTAGGTTTTCGCGATCACTACACATTATAATAAAACAAAGTTTAACCGGATTAAATCGCCACCACCTACCTACCTACCTGTTGTCTACCTGCGACCACGAAATGCTGCAAGCTTTCGAAACGTCAGGGAAACCAATTTAAATAATATACGCGATTTAATCCAGTTAAACTTTGTTTTATTATAATACAATAAATATGATTTAAAATACAATAAAAATCTTTAATACCAGTTTCCGTCCAAATCGACTCTAAAAATCGTACTAAGAAAACAAAAGAAATCCACACAACCATTGCTTTTATTATTTAATTCACTTGTAATTAAGAAAAGTTGTTTTGAAAAGTTGCTTTTAATAAATACTACTACTATAGTACTCAACATTGAAGTCAATGCTAATTTTTACACCATTAAAAAGTCGCAGTAACGTAAAAACACTCAATAATAACAAAACAAGGAGAAATTTAAACAAGCGCGGGAACCATGACAAGGAGAGGGCAACGCCCCTACCGCCCTACGGCCGGCTCGCATCTAGTGCATTTCGTCAACGATCGGTCAATCTCGGTAATATTCGGGCCGTGCGGCGCACGTATCTAGTCTAGTTACTTCATAGTAAATGTACTAATTATCTTCCGTCTCACGCGCCATGTGATGTAGCTCGTATTTCATAGAAGTTGTATGAGCGCTCTGCGTGCGCTCCGCGAAGCGCACGGGGCTTTTTTTATTCGAGTGAAAATAAGTCTTAACTTTTTCAGTTTAGAGATTAAATTGATTTGTCGTTACTGCATAACTATTCGTAAGTATAAAGTAGGTGCGTAATATTGATGTTTTATATATTTTGTGATTCTTTTTAAAGGTATTATGAATTTATGATCGGGTAGTGCAGCGCACGAGTGCACTTAAGGTATAGCCGCCACTGATCTTCACCCGCGCTTTGCTATCGCAACAGTTGCGATGCATGTGCCAACGACCAATGCGCAATATTAAAATTCCTATATCAACTAGGTTCGGTTTACAAATGCACATTGTTTTTGCATCATATGCGTATTGCAGTTTCCCAATCGTCAAACTTACTTGCATGCCATGCAGCTCCTCCAAAGAAGCTCTTACCATCGACATTTGAAAGGATTAATTGCTACCCTAATTGCCTGAAATTGGTGGAAAAAAGCAGGATCACCTGTGTGAGAGGGAAGAAAAGTCAATGCTCAGATGATGAATGCAGGCAATAAACCGGGTCCTTACCTATACGACTGGGCAGCCAGCGCTTTGCCTCGGGCAACCAGAACTAGTAGATAAAGGGACACTTGCTGCCTCGGAATCCCAAAGCCCTTAAAGCCATAACATCAGCCCTGCAATAACTCTCCTTTTGTGAGGGGCCTTAATCCAGCAATAATACTGCAATAAAAAATGAACGAATGAACATATCAGTATCATAACATTATCTTTTCAGATCATCAGTACAAATCAGACTGTCAATTGGAGTGTGGAGTATACGAGGGTCACTTATGAAGCTGGACAGTATAATGTTAACCTAGAAGTGAAGTCAAATTACTTCGAAGATTTTTGGTGGACTGTTGCGACAGCCTTCACAGCATTTAATCTAACAGGTATGTATAATAATACTAGTCATATTTGAAGAGCTCATTCAAGGAATGCACAACTTTTACTACAGGGTCAACCTTGAAATCGCGAAAAATAAATCAGCCTTTCCATAGGTACATTTCAGTCGAGTAGTTATTGCACTTTTCTATGAAATAGATGTTTTTTTATTTCACGATTTCAGGTTAATGTAATTTTAAAAGTTGTTTTAAGCCATGCCCTGAATACCTGCCTATACTGTAAAGTTTGAAGACTAAGGTCTTCAACTAGTGCGTCCTACCTGTCATGACTTACGGTGCCGAGACGTGGACACTGACAGTTGGGCTAGTCCACAAATTCAATGTCGCTCAGCGAGCTATGCTTGCAGTTTCTTTGAAGGATAAAATCCGTAACGAGATTATCCGGAGAAGAACCGGAGTGACCGATATAGCTTATGTGATCAGTAAGCTGAGGTGGCAGTGGGCTGGCCATGTCTGTCGAAGGAACGATGGCCGCTGGAGCAGACGAGTCTTAGAGTGGAGACCGCGAATCGGCAAACGCAGCCAGTGGCGCTGTGAAGAAGGTGGCTGGGGGGAACCGAGTGTTGTGGCGCAACTAGGGAGAGGCCTATTTCCGGCAGTGGACTGCGATAGGCTGAGTTGATGATGCCCTGAATGAGCTCTCCAAATATGTCTACAACTTTCTGTTACACCTTGTGTGTCAGTCGGTATTCAGTGACTTCTCATTCTAGTCAATATTGAATCGTGATTAGCTTGATAGTGCTACACTTGCAATCAGCTGTGTAATCAATAACAATGTATATTATATGCGTATATCATGCATTTAACTGCCAACGTATCCCATCGCATTCGATAAAATAAATTTATAGTGTACTTTGATGACATTTTCGTGTAACAAAAATAATAATATGTTAACAGAATACTAACACAATACATAAGCATCTTCAACATTGAGATGATATTCCAAAAAGGCAAAGACTTATCGCCTTTTATTATACTATCGCCGGATATGTGGAAGCAGCCGTTTATATAAAGTACCTATTGTAAACAAAATGCAAATTGTAATTTTTAGGCTGTGATAACAGGTTATTGAACTTTGGCATAACGTGTAACGTTCAAGTCTTAATGCGCAACCAAATTAATCTAAATTATGCAAGCATATAATACACTAGCTGTGCCCGCGTACTGAAATAAAATATAGCCTTTTGACTTCTGGATAAAGTAGCTTTCTAATGGTGAAAGAATGATTAAAATCGGTTCATTAGTTTCCGAGTTTATCGATTACAAACAAACAAATCTTTCTCTTTATGATAGAATTAGTATTAGTATAGATGTATAGATAATTGTTCCCCAGAACAGTTATAATTAGCCTAGGTTTGGAATTTGGATTTTGATAAATAAAAGCGATGGGTTCGCTCCATTTGCTACCATACACCGTCTTCAACCAAACGGGTATACTATTATAGTTACGTACAGTGGACGGCACGTCAGTCGCAACTGTTTGACCTTGACAACGTCTTTATTTCGTAAACAGTAAGGGCGGTTTTCGTAATTCAAGTGTAACCACTGACGTTCTGTCGACTGTACAAGGATGACAAGCGTTGTAGTTGTATTCAGACTACATTTATTATATTCCACACATACAGGTTTTAACTGGATTTGGGACTGAGATAGTCCTCACAAACCCAATGATCCAATTAGTGTAAACTGGGATAACCTCTGGGATGTCATTATTTCTGGGAATCGATATTACGGTGTAACTCTGCACCAGCTGTAGCTAATCGGATGAAGTAACGTTATTTCGTGTCTCATACTGTATGAAAAGTTAGGAGAGAATTGCGTAAATTTTATGCAGTATATTGTTACATGTTTCACAACCAGTTTAGTTTTATTAGGTGTCTAACCTAGAAAGATAGTTATGGTGAATAAATAAATAAATAATAAATATCTTTGGGACATTTCAACTAAGCAGAGCTTGTGCTATGGGTACTAGACAATGGATATAATACTTATATACATTTTTTTTTTGTAAATGAGCTGCTTGTCGCACAGTTACGACTTAAAGTGGCAGCCCCACTACGTTCTTCTGGGGGCAAAATAGGGAAAAAATTCGACGTCGCTAAACTAAAAAGCCGAGAGATCCGTCATCAATTCAGAACTGAATTGCAGAATCGTTTCGCTGCACTTGACCAAGCAGAAAATGACATCAACATGGAGTGGAAACGCATTGCAATGGTCTACAAGGAGACCAGCTCCAAAGTTCTTGGCCACAAACACCCTAAGCGTGAGGATTGGATGTCGCAAGAAACATGGGATCTTATCAACCAGAGACTAGAACTTAAAATACAGCTTATCTCAGCCTCAGTAAATGCACTAGAAGATCTCAAGGAGCGTTACAGAACGTTGCGAAAGACCATATATCGTAGCTGCCGTAGAGACAGGCGAACTTTTGCAGACGCTACCGCAGAACGTGCTCAAGCTGCAGCTGTTACCGGGAACCTGGGTGAGCTGTACCGTGCCACAAAGACCTTGGCTGGATCTAGGCGCCCAAAGAAGAAACCTCTGCGTTCCAAAACTGGCGAACTTATTGTGACATCTGAGGGGCGACTACTACGCTGGCACGAACACTTTACTGAAGTTTTCCGTGGTTCAACAGCAACAGAGAAGAACTATTTGTCGCCTGAACAAGGTGCCCTACTCAACATTGACACGGACCCTCCAACTTACACCGAAATCTTTGACGCTATCGCTAGCCTCAAGGACGGGAAAGCACCTGGTGCGGATCTTATCACCCCTGAGATGCTCAAAGCTGACATTCCCACAGCGGCGACCGTGCTTTCTCCTTTCATAAAAAAAATATGGGACGAAGAAAGGATGCCAGATGAGTGGAGGACAGGACTCCTGGTCACGGTACCTAAGAAGGGAGATCTAAGCAATTGCAGTAACTGGCAGGGCATCACGCTTCTGTCCATACCTTCCAAAGTGCTTTGCCGAATAATTTTGGATCGACTTTCAAAGGTTGTTGAACCTATCTTACGCAATGAGCAGGCAGGATTTAGACCCCCGGCAGATCGTGTATTGATCAAATTAACACGCTGCGTATCATACTTGAACAAGCATCAGAGTTCCAAAGAGACAGAGAGATATACCCTGTCTTTGTCGACTTCGAAAAAGCTTTCGATACACTGCGTTGGAACGACATCTGGTCTCACCTGCAAACGATCGGTGTACCGTGCAAAATTACCAATCTTGTAAAGGCCGCGTACCAGAATTACTCATTTAAAGTACGCCACGACGGCCTTATATCAGAAGAGATTGCTGTTCATTCCGGTGTGCGACAAGGCTGCCTTCTCTCGCCTCTGCTATTTCTCATCGTGCTGGATGGTGTCATGTCTCGTGTTAACATGGGTGGCTCGCGAGGCATTGAGTGGGGTCTATTTGGACAACTCCAGGACTTAGACTACGCTGATGACCTATGCCTTCTGAGTCACCGATGCATCGACATGCAGTCAAGGTTGGACGACTTACAGAAAGAAGCAGCAAATGTAGGCTTGAAAATTAATGTACGGAAAACAAAAGATATGAGAACTGGAACGAATGATGACACCCCGCTTTATATAGGCGAAAAGGAAGTGGAGAAAGTCTCCCACTTTACATACCTTGGGAGCATCGTGTCGGGAACTGGAGGGACAGACTTAGACATAACTTCCCGGATTGCTAAGGCAAAAGGCACCTTCGCTTGTCTCCGTCCTGTATGGCAGTCCAAACACCTCTCTAACAGAGTGAAACTTAAAATCTTTAATGCAAATGTAAAATCAGTTCTGCTGTACGGGTGTGAGACCTGGAAGAGTACGAAAGACCTAACTCGATCGCTCCAGGTCTTTATAAACCTGCTTGCTGTTGCTTGCGGCAAATTTTGAGGATCTTCTGGCCGGACATAATTACAAACGTAGACCTGTGGAAACTGTGCCGTGAAGATCCTATACAACTGCAGATACGTCGCCGTAAGTGGAATTGGATCGGACATACTCTGCGCAGAGATCAAGATCATATACCTCGACAAGCTCTGGATTGGAATCCACAGGGAAGGCGCAAGCGTGGACGACCAAAACAAACTTGGCGGCGTACAGTCGTATCGGAGGCCAAGGAAATTGGGCTGACCTGGAGTGAAGTCAAGTTTACTGCCAATGACAGAGCGCAATGGAGAGCCACTGTATCTGCCCTCTGCTCCAGATGAGGGACATAGGAACACAATATATATATATATACACATTTTTTTTGTTGTAAATACATACTTATAATACATAAGCAACACCCAGACCAACACAAACACTTATGTTCATCACACAAATATTTGTGTCCTGTGGGAATCGAACCCACGACCTCGTTATCAGCAGTCCGACACTCGAACCACTAGACCACAGAGGTCGTCAAATAAATAATAGATATGTATCAATTGAATAACTACAATATTTTTTTGGTTTTTAATGGGCTTGCGTTTGACCGCACCTCACCTGATGTAAAGCGATGGTGCGGTCGACTGGGCAAACGTGGTACACGTTTGCCCAGTCGAGCAAGCAGCAGCAGCAGCTTTACTCGAGCCTTGAAGACTACCAGATTATACTTCTCGGGAAACAGACTTCCGGCAAGGAATTCCACTCTTTAGCGGTACGCATGATAAAGCTATTATAGGTGCGGCACGCTACGATGGCGATTTTGACGTTTGCCTGCTCATGAAGATCCGTAAATATTGACAGCTACGTATGAAGGATCAATTTACTTTATCGTCAACAGTGATGCACTGCTACAGCAATATATATTTCGAATTTCGAATCTATTATTCAAATTATATTTATTTCTACTGTTTTTTTATGTATCTCACAGAAAATTTGATTAAGTAGCGATTAAACAAAATGGCTAGATGTTATGATTATTGAATAATTTGATAAATTATTTACTTTATGTAGAAATTATTCATAATAGCTAGTTGGAGTTGGTCAAAGTAATAAACCTGGTCCCAATCGCTAATAATTTGAAATGTGTCACAACACTACTGGAAAATGTCAATAACGCCATCATAGCGTGCCGCGGGTATAGTAAATCAGTTCGTAATAAAGGGTGGGAATTCCACCACATAACGGTGGCGCATGCAGTGCGTCTGGTAAAAAAAAATAGTTTATTGCATAATCATCAGACTAGTTACAGATTAGTTAAGAGTATAGTGATTATTTTAATGTATACGTGATGTGGCTGTACTTTTATAAATGAATAAATAAATGACATAGGCACAAGAAATTGAACTCTTAACTTCCAAACTAAATAGAACTTGTATTATGGAAGTCAAGGTTCTCTCTATCAGAAGTAAATAATACAATAACACGAGGGAAGGATGCACGCAGAAAGAAAAATAATAATAATTAATTTTAGGTTTTATAAAAACAAATAAAAATTGGAATTTATGTTAAGTAACTACAGAAGCTGTGATGGGTATGTAACGAGTTAGTGGGGGTTGGTGTGATGAGGTGTGTGATATACTGGTCGTCCAATGATGGAAAGAGCTTGATTAGATTAGATGAGCTAGATCAGCCATACTTAACCTTTTTTTTTATAGGGGCCACAAACACATTTCAGTCATGGTGTCGAGGGCCGCAAGCAAAAATTATGTAGGTCTTAATTAAAACGTAATTCCAAGTTAACGATGTAGTTACTTTATTAATCAAAAAAGAAGTTTTAACAAAGATGTTTACATGTTTTAATGCAATTTTTGATACTGTGAACACTTTTTCAAAACATTATCAAGATCTGGCTTGTCGCTACATGCTATCCTTATAACATCAATAACATCATCCAGATGAGAATCTGTAAGTTTTTTTCTGTAAATGTTCTTCGTGTATTTTAGTTTTGAAAAAGACGATTCGCACACATAAGCAGACCCAAAGAATGTTAGTAGGATTTGGGCACATATTTGGACGCATTTATATTTTTGGGGAAAAAAAATCGCTGATAGCGTTCGGCTCACATTCCCGTTCTGAAACAACCATTCTCAGATGGGCGCGAAATTTAAAATGGTTTACAATTAATTTGTAACTTTAGATGGGCCAATAACAAAGGCCCGGCGGGCCGCATGGGGCCCGCGGGCCGCAGGTTGAGTATAGCTGAGCTAGATTGTGCAATTCCAACGCACACTTTATTCACAATAAATTACCCTTGGCTTCTTCTGTTGCTGAGTAGAGACAGTTTTCCTTGTTAGTCGGGCCCTGCGTTCATTTTATCGACCCATAATGCCGCCGAATTCTGATGTTCCTTATTTCTTTTATTCGCCACTCTAATATAGTTCCTCGGTCTATTTACCTGGTATGTCTTACAGCCATAATTAATATACCATCTATCCACGATTTGCCCTACTAGAGATAATTTTTTTACATAAGCTCCATACAAATTATATTAAATTTCTATCTTTAGTAGGGCAAATTGTGGATAGATAGGGTATTAAATTTAGCTGTTAGTGGGTAAAACACTAATCTTGAACCACTTTCGACCGCAAACTGTCTTCTAGCTTTTACAAACAGTTGTGGTGCATTAATAAGATAGAATAAGCTTAATACTGTACTTACCAGTTCAAAGATTCAAATTATTGATGAAGGCGATTCCATTTATGTTCTTTTTTTTAAATATGATATACCTATTCACAGCTAAAACTAATAACTTGCCAACGTTTTTATATTAATTACCATAAGTCACGTCTTACAACCGTACTCACACATCTGTATAAATAAAACTTTGCTTCGTTAAAGAAACCATGAGGAATAGAAATGTTTTTAAAATATACAATTATTTAATGATTTCTGCACGTTCCTCGAGCACAAGTCCAAACAACGTGAGCTTGAAGAGAGCAATAAAATATTCATGTATATACATTATTTGTTGGTCTAGAACAGCGTTTCCTAAATTATTGTGGTTTAGGAACCCTAAAAATAAGAAAACTATATTTTAATTTTATGGAACCCCAACATTAACTAAGCGGACTCAGTTTGTTGAAACTAAATGTTTTTAGCTTGTTGGCAGAAACCTGGCTTCCCTTTAACAGAACCAAGGGGTTCCGCGGACCCCCCTTTTGTAATCGCTGGTCTAGAAGACAAACGTTCTAAGTAAAAAAAAAGTGGACATTTTGATGCCAGAAGGCCAATTCTCGTAATTAAAACGTCCAAATTAGAGTTCCAAACTAATCTCAATGCTTTAAATCTCAATGTCCGGACGCTAGGATGTTTCAGATTGCCGTTTATTGGTGACATTCATGACCTAAGTGTCACAAATAAACGGCAAACAGGAACATCTACTGTTAGGAGATTGAGATTTAAAGCATTGAGATTTGTTTGGAACTATATTTTTAACGTTTTTAATTACGAGAATTGACCTTCAGATCTATGAGAATGAGCATGGCATGAAGAATTGCCGTGGCATAAAGTGGCAGTGGGCGGGACACATTGCTTGCAGAACGGATGGCCGATGGGGCCGTTTAGTTCTGAAGTGGCGACCGCGTACTGGAAGGCGCAGCGTGGGTATGCCCTCCACGAGGTGGAACGACGCCGACGACCTAGTGAAGGTCACGGGAATCCGCTGGACGCGGAAGGCGCAGGACCGGTCGTTGTGGCGATGCTTGGGGGAAGCCTATGTCCAGCAGTGGACGTCTTTCGGCTGAAATGAATTGGAATTATGATGTCTAAACTCTTTTTTTATACTCAGCACGTTTGTCTTCTAGATTAGACCATCGTGTATATTTTAATGGACCTGTATTATTGTAGCTAGAGATTGGTTCCGTGGGGTAGAAATGATGATGTGCATGAAACAAAAGCATGTACGAACTCAGGCAGGCCGAGAAGCAATCCCGCACCATCATGCAGCTAGCTATGTGTAAAGTGCAGTTAGAAATTCAGAATTCTGATAACTCTTACAGAAGACAGAAGATGGGCGATTTTACTTCCATCTTCGTTTTAGAGACGTGAAGAGAATCCTTTACGGTGATTGCTGTGTACAGAATAACTAAATTAGGATAGGTAAAAAGACAGACATTATTAATACACTCCCGGACACATAAATCGAGCTAGATTTAGGTGTCCGGGAATGTATTATGAATGTGAAGGTTTGGGTTGTGACGTTCGTTTGTGTGTGAAGGAGATGTTTGGATATTTGTTACACAATCACGCTGTAAGGTCTGAACGGATTTGAACAAAATTTGGATAGAATATAACTCGCATTAACATAAAGGCTACTTTTTATCCCGAGAAGATGAACAGTTTCCGAGGGATGCGCGATAAACCACATCCACGCGAAGCCGCGGGCTAGCTAGTTCATAACATATTATGTCTTAAACTGTCCGTATCTGTACTAGAATCGACTCCATTCGTAGGCGCCTGTAATTAGGTATATTTGAAAACAACAATTTTAATTTTAATCCGCATGTCTCTGCCTTGATGGACATTGAACCATACATAAATATATTAAATTTGAAATTGAATGTAATAGAATGTTTAGTAAAATTAAACCAGCCATTTAATTTACAATGCGTCATTGCTTTAAAAGGGCAAAAATATTATCCTTAAATAAAATGTGATTGTATTTATGAATAATGGATAACTGCTTGCACATCCTCATTACATTATTATTGTTATCAGCCTGTAGCTTCCCACTGCAGGGCAAAGGCCTCCCGTCGCCTTCTCCACTTTGTCCCTGTATTTTGCCATCTGGGGCCAATCTGGGATAAATTTCAGAGCAGTCTTTATGCTCACAACATGCATACCTATGTAAAATAAATAAATAAAATAAAAACGTTTATTTTCTCTTCCAAAAATAAAATCTAAGACTAACACATTTGAGCTATTTAAGGATGTGCATTTGCACAGGTATAAATAATTTATTTGTCGGAGACTGGTACCTAAACTAAGCCGGAGCCTGTATTATAAGACACCAAATAAATACTATTTTATTGTCTGTTCGCAGATACACTACACGGTGAAATGGTATTAAATCAAAACGAAGTACGAAGACCAAACAACTTTGTGGCAGTCAACAAAAGTGTCAACCATGTCGTCAAACTGCATGACAGTGAGCTGCAGTTCTTGAAGAGAAACTCTTCCACGATCGTGACACATTGGTTCATAGACTGCGTGTACATAGACACGACCACAGACTTCGCTTTAAATTACACGTATGAGGATAACATGAGCAGTCACGACGTTGAAGCGATAGTAGTTGCGAACAA
The DNA here is from genome assembly GCA_949699075.1 of Asteroscopus sphinx. NCBI lineage: Eukaryota > Metazoa > Arthropoda > Insecta > Lepidoptera > Noctuidae > Asteroscopus > Asteroscopus sphinx. Next base: position 12,878,074 of record OX453010.1, read on the forward strand.
TGAACCCTTACCACCAATCACGACTACGACGACTACAACAACCACTACGACTACAACAACTACCACGAGTACAACGACAACAACAACACCAAAACCAACAACAACAGTCGCACCAACAGTTCCAACAACAACACCGAAGAATGTCACAAACGTTAATGAAACGACACCACATAAGTTGGCGAAGCGAGCTATCTCGAATAGAACCACCATGAAGGATCTGGAGGGTCTGCAAGATGCTATGTGCAATAATACCGTGCCAATGACCAAAGGATATACCTTCGGACGTTATCAACAGACTATATCTGTGAGAGGTAAGCAAATATTTATCTGTTTATTTAATTTTCATGCTACATAAAAATATGTATTTAGGCGGACTTAATGCCTTAGACATTCTCTACCAGTCAAACATAGGATGATGCAGAGATAACAAGGCAGGTGCAATATTATTTATTATTATTATTTTGACGACGTCTGTGGTCTGGTGGTTCGAGTGTCGGACTGCTGATCACGAGGTCGTGGGTTCGATTCCCACAGGACACAAATATTTGTGTGATGAACATGAGTGTTTGTGTTGGTCTGGTTGTTTCTTATGTATTATAAGTATGTATTTACAAAAAAAAAAAGTATATAAGTATTATATCCATTGTCTAGTTCCCATAGTACAAGCTCTGCTTAGTTTGGGACTAGATGGTGCTGTGTAAAAATGTCCCAAAAATATTTATTTATTTATTTATTTATTTAACGACACAAAACTAGGTGAGAATTAATAAATTACAAATAAAACAATAGATAGATAATAATCATCAACTCAGCCTATCGCAATCCACTGCTGGACATAGGACTCTTTTAAGTTGCGCGACAACACTCGGTCCTCTGCCTTCCAGTGCCCCCCAGCCACCTTCTCCAGGTCGTCGCCCCACTTGGCTGGGGGGCGCCCTACGCTGCGTTTGCCGATTCGTGGTCTCCATTCAAGGACTCGTGCTCCAGCGGCCATCGGTCCTTCGACAGACATGGCCAGCCCACTGTCACTTCAGCTTACTGATGCTACAAACTATAACGGTCACTTCGGTTCTTCTACTTAACCATACCTAGGTATTAATTCTTCTTCTTCGTGTCGACGATACAAAAAATTTACTGATAGTGGCACAGTAATAATTTAATAATAGGTATAATATTAACTTTACATTAGTTTTTCTTTACATCTTTGTATTTATGATACAGGATACAGGGTAAAAATAAATTGTTCTGTAAGTTATAATAACCGATGATCAATGTTCCCTTATCAATTTATAACAGAATGTTCCACAAGATAAAATTATGACGACGTAACAAAGTCATCCATACATAGTTATTTTAAATAATTTAATAATATGTGTTTTACCACCATTTCAGTCTTGTCTGTCTGTTCGGTACAAATTTTGCAATATATGTTAAACTAACTTCCCGATGAGCTAGAGACTTGAAACCTTAAACATAGCTCAGAACTGGATGACAATGCAATATTAACTTGCTTTCGTTTTAAAAACGTGGCATTAAAAAAAAACATCATATTATTTCCTGTCTAAATTGCAAAGGGGATCATCTCAAAATTGTTTGTTGAGATGACTTGCGATGATTCAGTCGATATAATATAATATCACAGTGGGGAGATAAGCACTTAGTACTATTTTTAGATGTTCGGGGCGAGCAATGTCTGCACGAAATTGATGAATTGGGAGCTTAGTTGGTCAAAGTTGCTATGCAATAATGTTTTGACCAAAGCGCTTAGTTTCCAGATGTTTTAAATTATTTTTAACTTAAAAGTGGAACACTTAGGTGTGCAGGTTTCTTCACGATGTTTTTCTTTACCGTCAAAGTAACTGATGATGATGATGTCCTCCACGTCGTTTCCGTCGACGGCGACATCCAGTCAGCGCCTGGCATGCGCTCGTGCATGACTTGCAAAGTCAAACTTGGTTTTAAACCTTCGGTCACAAAGAAAGCAGCATAATTGCCCGCTGTCATTAAATGTGTAAGAAGGCTTAGGGGCGGGTTTTACGATGTTGGCGTTTGGTGTCAAGGGCTTCGAGGCGTGAGTGCTCAAAACGCTTTGCGCCCTCCTTTACAGCAGTGCGCCATTCCGACCTTCGCATTGCCGTATCCTGCCAGTCGTTTGCGGATATTCCGTAGGCTGTGAAGTGGCGCTTCAAGACGTCCTTATAGCGCAAATGTTGACCTCCAGTTTTGCGCTTCCCAGTTGAAAGTTGGGAGAAGAATACGGTCTTTGGCAATCTAGAGTCATCCATTATGACCACGTGCCCACTCCATCTCAACTGACGTCTTAATAGCATGCATTCCAAGCCATACATCTTTGCACGACGTAGAACTTCAGAGTTTGGTACGTAATCCTGCCATCTGACTCTCAGAATTGCACGCAGGCATTTCAGATGGAAATAATCGAGACGTTTTATATCAAAGTTGGCTGCAAAGTAAGTGATAATCAAATTCTGATCCGCACATGAATTCGAAAAGTCAGAGGTTCCGGCCGGGTTTGAACTAAAACCCTCCTGCATGTAAAGCAAGCGTTCAACCGCTAGGCTATCACTGCTTACTACATTTACAGTATTTATTCAGTATTAAATTAGCAATATGTACAATTATATTTGGTCTATCATAAGTTCATAACTTATCGAGGCATTACATAATCAGAATCATTTATTTGTTACATTTAGTGAAATATGTATCAACACACGGAAAGTATTGATTTTCCTACAGAACACGTCATATGTGTGCATGAAGTTTCCTATCTATTTTTATCACAAGCGCATTTAATATATCACACAAATATATGAACAAAACAATTTGATTCATCCTTATCCAATTATTACAAACCACGTTCAAGATTGATTATAAATGCGAAAGTATGGATTTTGATGAAATTTAACATAGGGATACACCATAACCCGTATTGACATATAGGCTACTTTTTGTCATGGGAAGATAAACAGTTTCCGAGGGATGCGCGATAACTTCTTTCTGTGATAAACCGAATTACATGCGTGCGAAGTGTGTCCAGAAATTTAAAATTATCTACAGAGTTCTTTATACAGTGCAGACAAGCACCAATAGACGGTACGAGATTTTCGAAATTCAACTTTTATTACATGTAATGCAAACTCGTGGACGTATTTTGTACTGTACTATTCCGTCTTTAATAGCCTCAACAACGATTTAATCGCATTTTGTCTTGACGGTTTTTAGAGAGTTTATTTCCGCCTAAATATCTTTCCCAATGCCTACTTTAAAAACACTTTTTTTTTCAATTTACAGAGCCAATATCAACAATAAACATATCAGGCATGAACTGGCTTCAACACGGGGACTTAATGAACTTGAACGTGAAGTACACCGGCTCACAGCCTTTCTACTACTGCATACAGTACAAACTGGGCGAGTACAACGTGACTGGCAATGAAACCTGCCTGTTCAAGACTCGCACTGTTGCCAACTCGTTCCCTCTAGTCCACTACTTCTCAGATAATGACCAACATACAGTTGTGGTGGTCATTGAGAATGAAATTGGAAAGACTGTTGCAAGAGCTACTATTAATATTTATAAAGGTAAGAAGTGTGGAAACCTGTGTGTCAGAAATATTAAGAGTCAGTTTGGAACCCAGTTCTAAAAATAATCAAGTCCCAAACAGCACGCTACACTGTAAAGATAATGACATTGTGAGTGATTACTGCGTGCATCGAAACGATTTTAATTAGTAAAATTTTCATGGCAGTTTTTTTTTTAAATATCTGTAAAGACGCTTGTCATCATAGTCTTCCTGCGACCACGAAAGCTGCAAAGCTTTCGAAACGTCAGGAAAACCAATTTAAATAATATACGCGATGTAATACGGTTAAACTTGTTTTATTATATTATAATGTGTAGTGATCCCGAAAACCTAAGAAATTATTAGTATCTGTCACATTGATTGGTCTTGAAAGCGAAAATAGACTTTGTCGTTTTTTGATGTGCAAGTGACATTCAACCTTGGGAAGGTAACGTAATTGTAATGTTTTCACTGACCATTAACTTATGTTACGAAGGGGTTGCTGGAAGTGAACCATGGTGTGCGGGTTCTCCTGAACCTGGGCGTAGGTGATGAATGCAGTAACACGAAGCGTCAAGACATGTTGTTTATTCGGAGTTTCACAGAAAACAGCCGGCGAAATGACAGTTACACGTTATTTTATAATTTCTAGGAATCTAGTGTTGCCAACGTGATAAAACTTTTAATCGATACATCGTTAAGTAAATTGATAATTAGGCAAAAATTATATAATATGATCAAGTTGGCTAGTGACGAGATTTATTAAATAATTTAATTAGCTTGATATAAATATGATGAATTGAAAGTATAATAATAGACTCTAAATAAAAGACATAGTGACTTCATTCGTTCCTTCCGCTGATAAGAAGTGGTCTCTGGTTTGGCTGATCCACGATCTTGTAACACTTGTGACTCCTTGGCCAATATTTTGATCTAAACTATCTAAACTTCTGTTTTATATTTCCAGTGTCGGTGCACGCGCAGTTGTCGGTCATAGTAATACCGGTGTTCTTCTGTCTCGTGGCTGTCATCCTAGTCGTGTTTGGTATCGCCTACTACCAACATCGAACCAGGTGCGTATAATCTAGTACTCAAATAAAACAACCTTTGGTTCAAAAATTTAAGTCTGTCTCTTAATGTGTGTATCTTATGTAATTTTAACCTGCTTGTGGAGGAACGAGGTGTAATGTTCCTCCAACACAAAGGGAGAATCCTACAACCAAGTTGTTTCTTTTTACTTGGCGGGCCGCGGCCAAACGATTGAATTCGAGCGTTTGTATATGTATTTATGCTAACTGCGCGTTAAACTTCGATAGCACGATTCAGTGTTTGTGACGTCATCCCATCGACTATACAGCCCAATAGACGCCTATTGTTGAATATAATGCGTACAATTAACTCTATCAACTAGCCAAGGTACGATGAAGCGTGGTACTGTAATCCGATTGGCCCTACCAAGGCGGCTATTGGCTGTTCATTAGCGCGGAAATATTTACGGCTCATATCATCATCATCATCATCATTTCAGCCATAAGACGTCCACTGCTGGACATAGGCCTCCCCCAAGCATCGCCACAACGACCGGTCCTGCGCCTTCCGCATCCAGCGGATTCCCGAGACCTTCACCAGGTCGTCGGTCCACCTTGTGGGGGGCCTACCTACGCTGCGCCATCCAGTACGTGGTCGCCACTCCAGAACTTTACGGCCCCATCGGCTATCTGTTCTGCGAGCAATGTGCCCCGCCCACTGCCACTTAAGCTTGGCAATTCTTCGGGCTATGTCGGTCACTTTCGTTCTCCTGCGAATCTCCTCATTTCTGATTCGATCACGCAGGGAAACTCCGAGCATAGCCCTCTCCATTGACCTTTGAGTGACTTATATAAGTGGTCGTAACTGATTTGAAGTTTTCAAGTGACGAATAGTGGCGACCTATATCAAATCTGTTAGTTATGAGGCGTTTATTTGCTGTATGGTCGATGCGTCATCCACAACGTCAGTGATAGTTCGCATGTAGCGCGATAGATGTCGCTACACAGCCTATCGCACACAACTGCAAGATACGGGAACCTCTTAAAAAGCGTCAATGTTTCCTATTTCCATTTTCCCAAGCCTGTTGCAATATGGCGCTAATCCTTGATTTCAGCTGGGGCCAGGACAGCTGAAATGAAGGATCTCGATCGGTCAAAATGCTCTAATAACCCGAATATGTTGCGTACTTTTATGTATTTATTTTAGTTTGGTATTTATTCATTACAAGTTTTCTCTAGTACACCGTCAACTGGGTGAATTTTCAATAATATATTTAAAAGATTTAGAAAGTCATTAATCTCTTGAGTTGTTTAACACGACAATAGTTCCAATTGTTTTTATTCTTGTGATCTTGTCTAATGCTGAATGTCTTATGAGACAAGATCACAAGAGTAAAAACAATTGGAACTATTGTGGTGTTAAACAACTCAAGAGATTAATGACTTTCTAAATCTTTTAAAGATATTTTTGAAAATTCACCCAACTGCTCTTATATTTTTATGTTGTGTTGTTATGCTTTTAGCGATAAGACCGCCAGTTGTTAGTACTTTGCTAATGTTTTTTACAACATTAGTTTTATTTTTATGGTGTGCAAACACTAAAGTATATTCTATCTATCTATCTCTGTTACAGACACACAGTTGAAGTGGCGGACTTCGACTTTGGGCAAGCGCATCTCGACTACAAGACGTTTACAGAGCGACTTCGAGATAGCTTTAGTAACGCATTCAACTTCCGTCAGCGGGACGACACCGACCCGCTCACCACTAACACCAGATACGATTCTATGACGTAAATAGTTATTAGTACACACGGCAAAAGAGTTAAATGGCCAGGCAACTCTCATAAATCTATGCACTAAGCAGAAAAGTCATTCAAAAGGTCAATTCTCGTTATTAAAAACGTACAAAATATAGTTTGAAAGTGAAACTAATCTCAATGCTTTAAATTTCAGTATTTGTGACACTTAGGTCATTATACCCGCGGCACGCTATGATGGCGTTTTTGACATTTTCCAATAGTGTTGTGACACATTTCAAATTATTAGCGATTGGGACCAGGTTTATTACTTTGACCAACTCCAACTAGCTATTATGAATAATATCTACATAAAGTAAATAATTTATCAAATTATTCAATAAACATAACGTCTAGCCATTTTGTTTGATCGCTATTTAATGAAATTTTCTATGACATACATAAAAAAAACAGTAGAAATAAATAGAATTTGAATTTGAATAATAGATTCGAAATTAGAAAAATTATATTTCTGTAGCAGTGCATCACTATTGACAATAAAGTACGGCAATTGTTCCTTCATACGTAGCTGTCAATATTTACGGATCTTCATGAGCAGGCAAACGTCAAAATCATCATAGCGTGCCCCACCTATAATGTCACCAATGAACGGCATTCAGAAACTTCTATCAGAAGACTGAGATTTAAAGTATTGAGATTAGTTTGGAACTATATTTTGAACGTTTTTAATTACGAAAATTGGCCTTCTGTATAACTTTGTATGCACAAGACAAGCTACGTCTTGCTCACCCCAGTTTACGCACAAGTTGAATAAAATGAAGATGTAAAGTTGACTCTAGAAACCCGCGAACTAGTTTGATGCTGACACTTCACTTGGCGTATTTGCCCGAACATCGCTTAATATGGCCAGTATAAAATGCACCCTATTTCAATAGCAATAAAGTTCATTTTGTATTAGCGAAATACCACGAAAATGTGTACAAATACGCCAAGTAAAAAGCTAGCATTATTTTTCAAAAGTTTAAATCTATCCAAGCCTGTGGACATAAAGGTCATAATTGCGTAAAATCACGCAATTATGACCTTTATATAAATTTTTAGACGTGAAACTAGTTTGTAGGATTCTGGAGTCAATTATAGTCAGTTGCCTACATATTTATCTCTTGCTTTCCGTACAGGTGAATTACTTATGGATGGCATTCTTACACAATGAGTGAGTGTGAAAGCGCTATATGGCGCCTGAGCGTTAAAAAGAGAGTGCATGTTATGTAGCCGTCTGTCATGAGTGCCATCGTTTAGTAATTTACTTGTAGCTAGTTTGATCGCCGACAGGTATATGGGAACTGTAGGTAGGTACTTTCGTTTTGAGTCGTTTGTTTAGACCAGATTTTAGTTTTTAGCAGTTTCAACCGAAGCTATGGTTGCCTCACTATCGAGTCTGGAGTAAACTGTCTGGCAGGAAGACGATGCCTTCATTTGAGGTAGAAAAAAAGCGAGTTTTGTAAGTCTACTAAGGACTACAAGTGTTTAATGAAGAGAAAAAACAAAGCTAGTCGGTTTGTATAATTCTTTGGCAAAGTGAAAAAAATAATCCTCTGATAAAGTTCCACAAAATATACGTATTCCAATATTTTAGTTATTCCGTCGGTGGTGAAACTCAGCCTTTTTATGTCTGTGTCAAATGTAAAAGTATTAAAATATTTATCACGTAAAATTAAATTATCATTCATTCCAATTTTCCTACATTTTGTTTAAATGTAAAATAGTTATAAATACTTTTTTCAAATAGATTGTATCGATTGTTTTAGTTATTAGGGACAGTTGATGGTTATAGTACTGACATGGAATTGTGTTGTGTAAAGAAATAGACCTACTTCGCTTCTGGTTTGCGCGTGAACGTGGCATTTAGCACCTATTTACTGCTAAAAGTAATTTGTGGCCATTCTATGTTTTATTGATCTAGTTTAAGCCATGTACACTCTGTTTTTTCTTACTTGTCTTATTTAGTATACAATCTTGGCATATTTTTTTATTGCAAATCGTCAATAATTATTATTAAAAGACATTATGATAACAATTTCACATTTTTTTTTACCTAATTACTTGTGCAGAACTAGTAATAGATTGTTTGATAAATAAGACAAGGGCTACGTTCATTTATATCGCCCGAAGACGCACGGAGCGTACTTTGGTCGTTCAGTTACTCAGAGCGAACATACAAAAGAACGCCCAAACAACGCTCCGAGCGTCGTCCGACGACGTCGGGTGATTTAAGTGAACGCAGCCAAGAGAGAAAAAGCAGACTTTAGTAGCGCCCATCTATTGTCTATGCCGTGATTATACGACATACGAAACCGTCAAATAAGTATTGACTATTTTTTGTGTTGACTGTACCAATTCTTCATTATATTTTTATCGTATTTTTTTTTCTTTAATTTAATAGACATCGATAGATTGGCGTAAACTGGCTTTGGATTTATCAGCTTTAACTTCTTTCCAGTGTAGTAAAAAATGTGAAGCAAGTAGTCGAAAAAAACTGTTTGGTTTGTACTGTGTAAGGCCTCTGTAATAACTGTGTAATTAAGTTTATGTGATCTCTGTGTCTGTCTTGTCTGTTTTGTGTGTCATTTAAAAATATTTGTACCAAAAATCAATGATTATGATGTATTTATAAAGTTTTTGTTTCTATCAGACTGACGCGTATGAAATGATAATTCTATTTTTTTATTCTTATTTTTGTTTGCAATTATTTGATCACTTTTAATTTTGGCTTTTTGCACTATCTTTTGTCGTTTACGTAAAAACAAACGATTGGGTCCTATCTTTAACGTACTCAATTGAGTACGTTGTATGAATCAAGTAGGGTCTTTCATGTAGGTATTACCACAGAACATCTAATAGTACTGTCGTACAGAACGGCCACTAACCGCCCCCCGCCAATTTAAGATGCTCACCCGCGCCCCGCACGTGTCCGAAGTTTGACGGCAATTGGACTGCAATATTCAATGGGTGTCCACAGAGTACATTTGTATATATGAGATGTCAATCGCCAGACGAGTGCGTTATGCAATATATTTTTTGGTGTTTATAGTTGTATTTTTATTGAATATGGTAGTGTATTGTGCTTTACACGGATGTGTGTCTGCATCTAGACAAGAAAACAGAAGATTTTTTCGATTTCCGAAGGATAGGATAGGTAGAACTACAGAACAGCGATCATTTAACTTTACATTTTTTTTGTACTTTACCAATTACGACAAAAAGGAAATAAAAAAACTTGTAATGCTTGAAAGCTTTGAGTACCTATTTATTGTATTTTATTATAGGTAGGTATCTACTTACCACGAGAGTTTAATTTTACAACTATAGTGAGAGATTTTTTACTGTAAAATTAAGTAGGTACTTATGATAAGAGGGGAAAGAATTATTATAAGATTTCATTTTATTACCAAGCTTCGTTAACAAATAATATTCATCATAGGGTAGGTAAAATGCCCAAATATCGGCTCCTTAACGTAAAACGCAACTTAAAAAAATATTTTCCATACCTACACCTTGAACAAAATCACAGTTTTTTTTGCCATTATGGATTACCTATTTGAAAATTATATTTTACGATATTGATGTTTTAGATGGTCCTAGATAACGAAATAAAAAGTAATTCGCGTTTTAAGTTTCGAAGTGTCAATTTCTCTAATGTCTACCACCTTCTTCCTAACTTCGACCGTCTTTTGTCCTAATCTCGGCCATTATAAAAGGTGTTCTAAAATGAAAACAAGCAATATATCAGCAGATAAGTTTTATTGGTTTGAAAATCACATTGTTATGTTTACAGCTATACAAAACTATAATTATGAACTCAATATGAAATTTTAGTCTGTTTAGAGATCAAAAAAAATAAAATTACAGTAATATTTATTCATCTTATTCATATTTATCATCTTTATCTCAATAATGATCATTCAAAAGAGATAAAATTGGTATGATAACAATTAATGATGAGTTATTCCACAAACAAATAAATTTTAAACACATTATCCTATGATTCGTTTTTTTGAACATTCTATAGACATATTACTGAAATGAATAAAAGGGGCCGAGTTTAGGTTGGTACGAGTTGCCCAATGTCAACCGCAATTTACAAAGTTCATTATTGTATTAAGTAATATATATAAAGGCGGCCTAACTTCGGTCACTAAAATACCTAACGGATTTAAAAAGCATTTAAAAAATTAATGTCAAGAGAAAGTAATAAAGAAAATCAGAAATTCGTTGGCGTTAAGAAGTTGCTCATATTTGCCCTATTTCGACCAGGGGCCGACATTGGTTTGTTGTAACAAAATAAGCTCCCTAACCTCGGCTCCCCTTATTTCTCATAAACAATTAAAATTATGTGGGATAATGTTCTTCACACTTTGCTTTATTGTAGAAAAGAAGTGAGAAAACTATTGCAAGCTTATTTATGGTCGAAAACACATTCCCCGATCGTAGTCATCACTGTCGTTTTCGCTACACAAGCTAACGCCATCTCTAAGAACTACTGAGAAGCGATTGGAACGCAGTCGGCATTTTGAGCGGCAGGCATCCCTATTTATTCACGTGTGTGCGTGTTTGGATAAGACGTAAGCTTGCGTATGTAGGCGGTGTTAGCATTCATATTGTATTGAGTGGCCGGGGTGTGGTATTACGTCAGTTCGAACAAATGCGATAAACTGTGATGCGCATGACATTCAATGGAGTGTAAAAAGTGTGATGTTGGGATGGGTATGGAACTACTTAATGACATCATTCGTTTTGTACCAAAAACATACTATGGCAGAACCAACGATCAAATATATCATAGATGCACGATCACCACTCGAAAAACGGGCCCATCAAAACTGCAATAATCAGTCGCGTGCAGTTTCGATCTCAGTCGCTTCACGACCGCACTAGCGGTGAGACGTGTCACGATGCTAAAATGTGTAGAAAAAAATACTATACCTAACCCAAATGTGCAAACAAAGGATTCGCGGTCGTAAACATAATTACGAGTACAAATGTAAAATTATCGCGGAGACGTTTTTTGGGTTTGATTTTGTACAAGACCGTGCATCTATAGTATATTTGATCGGAGGGCAGAACGTATTATTTTGAGTATATTTTTTTGTTATTATATTACGGCTTGTCTTTGTTCCGAACATGTATGAAAAGTTAATGATGTCTTTTGACATGACATCGTGTAGATTCGGCCTTATAATAATATGATAATTCTGTTTTTAAGTATTCCTAATATCAATCATTTGATTGTTTCGATACCAAAGATAGTGCAAAAAGTAAAAAAAAAATAGAAAAAAGTGTTCATCTTTTTTACAATGGAACTAACTGAAACTAGTGCTATGTTAGGACTGAGACGCACTAACGTGATCAGTCATGGTTTGTGATATATTAGATTTAATCAAATTAGGTCTATAAATAATCCTGTATTTAAATAATGAATTTGCGCTATGAGTATATAACTGAAACTGATATTTACAATTATTTTTCATGTATTTTAAATTATTATTTATGCATGGATTTTTTGTTACTTACGTATGTAGAGTATTGTATTTGTTTTTTACCATTATTACATTACATTGAAATCAAGAAACCAAATTACTGAAACTGTCATAAAGTTACGCCGTAATTTTAAATAATATATCTAATAGACGGTGCCGACGATTTTTTTCTAATAAAAATAATTTTATACAATTGACTTTCTTGATCGCTCAAAAAAGAAACCAAATTATTCAAACTGTCATACAATTACGCCGGATTTTAAAATAAAATATGTAATGGACGACGCCGACGCTTTTTTAATAATATAAAGAATTGTATAGAATTGACGTTCTTACATAACATAACATCACGCCTGTATTTCCCCGAAGGGGTAGGCAGAGGTGTAATAGTACACCCACATTTCGCCAGTTATGTTATAGTCTCATGTAATAGGAGGCGAACCTATTGCCACTGACCGGGCACAAATCCAGACTCCGGGCTGCTACTGAGAATTTCCTAATGAGAAAACCCAATAACACTGCCCGACCCGGGAATCGAACACAGGACCCCACGCTCAGCAGTCGCGCTTACGTTCGTTCGTTGTATTGACGTTCTTGATCGCTCAAAAAAACGTCGACCGCCTGTTCGGTAGCTAAGGTTACAAGTTGTAAATACGAAAGTGAGCTTTGAAAATGGGTTGGAATAGTCGAAAAGTGAAACATAGAGTTCACTTTTCGACTATTCCAACCCATTTTGATGGAACAGTGACGTAAACTGAAACCCACAATAGGACATATATTGCATTTGGGAACAAGACACATAAACACGCAAATAATTGATTTCAACAAAAGTTATGTAGCAAGCCATATTAGTCGTGTGACTTCATTTTTGTACTCATATTAGTCCTCGGAGTTATACTTATAGCGCAAAGATATTAATTTGTAGTTACAATAAAATGTTATTATTTAAATCCTGGTCTTTTATTATCTACCTAACTATGCTACCTTCCTTTACAAAATCAGGTTAAGCAATATTACTCAGTCTAGTATTATATTATCTGAGACGTAGGTATCAAACGCGTGAGCATTTGTCTTTGGTCATTACACATTACACTCTCGGCTCTATTAAGCTATTTTCTTCGGTTCGGGCTGCAATCCAACCTCGAGTGTGCCTAATGACCGACTTAACTCACTTTTATCATGATGTAGGCAGTGCCGTAACTAGCCTTTTATGCGCCCGGTGCGAGCTATAACTGTACCCTGCATGACTCAAACCTTGGTCGTAGTCTGGTCATTTCTGCGCCCTTCCAGGGTCTACGCCCTGTGCCTGGGCACCGCTGGCACCGCCCTAGTTAAGGCACTGGATGTAGGTACTATTTATTAGATTTCGCCCCAATTTTAATGCATTACAAATAATAGAATAACAGGACGAATCCGGTCCTCCCCCTCTGGGGGTCTACTCGCGTTTCACGAACTTTCGTTCCGACTGATTCCTACATAATAAAGATAGGCACATAAAAAAGGCACAATAAAGATAGACTACGGTTCATAATCGTATGAAATTTACCGGAGATCAGAGAAAGAAATGTCAAAACATGATCATCGCATGCGATACAGAAACGATGGTAGACCGGAGTAGCAAATTGTGCGATGAATCGTACGATGATGAATCGAATATCGTCAAACGGGAGTAGACCTCCTGATTCGGAAACTGGCTCTGACTGTTTTTCATGTGCGGATCAGAATTTGATTATCACTCGTGTATCATGTGTGACATGTGAATATGTTAGTAGTATAGTAAGTAGGTAACTGTTTTATAATTTAAGATAATGATGTGATAAGTAACTGTTCTAAACCTAATGTAAATGTTAGTATTAATAGTGTACTACTGTTTTTTATCTCGAAAAAGTCAATAAAAATAAAATCACTTTATTTGACGTTGAAGGAAAACATTGTTAGGAAACTTGCAAACTTTAGAGTGCTCCATACAATTCTTGACAGTGTGTAGTCCGCCAACCTGCGGCAGGCCAGTGTGGTGGACATTTATTATTATTATTATTTGAGGAAAGAGGTACCTAGGGGTCTTGAACGCCCTCTAAGCCACCGCGACCTGGTAAGATCTATTGTGACGCCTCTTGCAGCATTACAGCACTTCTCCAAGCTGCAAGTCAATCATGAAGTCGACTATGACTTTGGGGGTGGAGGATTTGATCTCCTGCGTTGAAATGACGTGGCCTCCAAGATGCTGGCTTCTCATGTGGTGCACTGCATCACACTCGCATAGGATATGGATGGGCGTCTCATCCTTGTCGCGACAAAACTTGCGAACTGTGGTATCACTGAGGCCCATCCTGTGAAGGTGTTTATTCAGCTTGCAGTGCCCAGTAGGTACGGGTTCTTGTTAGGATTCTTATCTGGTTCCTGTTCAAAGAAAGCGCTTCTTTCGTGGTGGATTAATAAAGGCCTAAACCCTTCTCAGTCCTAGAGGCTCGTGCCCAGCAGTGGGACAGTACCTTATGGGCTTGTTATGTAGATATGCTTTCCTTAACAAAAATAATAGCCTGTGAAATCTAACAAAGGGTCATCATTATGACAAAACAGTTACTGTTGACCCAACAACTGCAAGCTATCTCTACAAATACGATTAGTCATCATCGCATGATGTACAGTTGACAAACACAAAGAATGTTTCATTTGCGCAGAGCCGCAGTCGAATCAATTTCCGATACACTGCTTGACCTTTCAGTTATAATGAACTCGTTATAATTCCGAACACAAACAGAAAGTGCGCGTAATGAAATTTTAGTAGAATTCTAGCGATCCAAGCTTCGATCAACAATAGTACTAAATGTTAAACTATTATTACATAGAATCAGGGTTCCACCTCCCTGTGCTGATAATCTGTTGAACGCACTGGCAACCGTAAAATTATTTACATGAAATTGCATAATGTCTGGCTTTAACCAAGTCTCACTAGAGCATAATATGGTTTCGTACCCGTGGTCTACCTACGTAGTTCACCTAGGTGTTCCACGGATAACTTTTTGTATCTGTGGTTCACCTAGGTGTTCCACGGTTAACTTTCTGTACCCGTGGTATATCTAAATGACATTTATCTACTAACGGCCAAAACTAATATCCAATCTATCCACGATTTACCCTACTAGAGATAGAAATTTGACATATTTTGTATGGAGCTTATGTCAAATTCCTATCTCTAGTAGGGCAAATCGTGGATAGATTGGATATTAATTTTGGCCGTAAAAGTACAACCTACCTACTGATGATCGATGATGATCGATGATCCAAGTTAGTTTTAGTTAGTTTTTAGGGAAGGTGTTTGAATTATTATAAAGTCCAATTTTTACAGGGGCTTTCACGTGATTTCTAGTCTTTAGATGGTTGTTTGATTGCCGGTATGGATGTAGGTTCATTTCGTAATAAATACATATTTCTAAATAAACTTGCTTCTTTTCGTGTTAATGGTTCAAACACGGTATACAGAAAACAAGTGGAAGTGCCATTACGATTAAGTACTTAGTATGGGAACCAGCCAGTAACCTGAAGTGGCAGTGGGCTGGCCTCGTCGATCGATGGTCGCTGGAGCAGACGAGTCCTTGAGTGGAGATCGCGAATCGGCAAACGCAGCATAGGTGGCTGACTTGAACAAGGTGGCTGAGAGGGGCCTGGTTGCGGAAGGCAGAGGACCGAGTGTTATGGCGCAACTTGGAAGAGGCCTATGCCCAGCAGTGCACTGCGATAAGCCGAGTTGATGAAGCCTATAGATAAAGCCCTTTATCTACAGGAGGGGTTCGCCCCCCCGTTACTTTTCACAAAAGTATAATGATCTTATAAAAACCTTATACAATTAGGTATCTAGGTACGTTAATTAACGAAAGCCGTTAGCGTCCGTACAGTGGGTACTAATAAAATAATATTCCTAGCAAAAATAAAATAAAATATTTTCAAATATCATACAAAATAATTTAAATAATAAACTTAAAACTGCTTAAAACTAATTTTGGTTTGTATGATATTTGAAAATACATTTTTATTTTTGGTCGGAATCTTACTTTTAATATGTAAGTACGGGCGCTACTTACGGATTAACGGGTATGCTTTTCGATAATGAACATACCTACATATTGTATAGATCGGGAGTCGCCTATACCGCAAAGTTTGAAAACAAAGGTCTTGCCTGAAAGCCAGTGCGTTCTGCCTGTCATTTGGGCTTGTTCACAAATTCAAAGTCACTTGGCGAGCTATGAAGCGAGCTATGCTTGGAGTTTCTTTGAAGGATCAAATCCGTAACGAGATATCCGGAAAAGAACCGGAGTGACCGATATAGCTTGTAGGATCAGTAAGCTGAAGCTGTTGAGCTGGCAGTGGGCTGGTCATGTCTGTCGAAGGACTGATGGCCATTGGAGCAGACGAGTCCTTGAGTAGAGACCGTGAATCGGCAAACGAAGCGTAGGGCGCCCCCCCCGACAGATGGGCCGATGAACTGAAGATGGTGGTTGGGGGGACTGGATGCGGAAGGCAGAGGACCAAGTGTTGTGGCGCAACTTGGGAGAGGCGTATGTCCAGCAGTGCACTACGATAGGCTGAGTTGATGATTATGAGGATAGATCGGGAGCCTACACACGCTTGTATTGGTGTACACTGTCATCAACGAATAGGTAGGTACCTAGTCAGTGTACCTACCTAAGAGTGTTTATGTCTGCCGAAACCTTTGGGAATACAATACGGCGTAAACGCTCATGTTTGTACGTACATACCTAAATTGTACGGGCCAACGTCTAACTGAGGGAAACAGACACGCAACTAATAATCCATTTTCTTCCTTCAATGAAGATGTCCACATCCTTGTCATAGTTGGATAAAAACAACAATTAGGTACCTACACCTACCTAACTAGTTAAAATGTGTGGTTTTTTTTTACCTACAGTAAAAAAACTCATTTAACTCCTGACATTTACGTTTGTTTGTAGGTACAGTAGGTACCTACATACTTACTACGTATTGTGAGCATTTCATCTTACATTTTTAGACGTTATCATAAATGCTACATTTACATTCATAACCCATAAGTTACATCAACAAGACTGAACTTCTGTACTAATTTAAACTGAGACCAGTAAAACCGAATTCAACATTAAAAGTATTCGTTTTTCGCATTTCATTAAAATTTTAACTCAGTAAGCGCGGTCTAGGCATTTTAAGTGCCGTCGGGGTTAAGTCGTTTTAATCGTGTAACGAATACAAGAGGACTTGTTTTAAATAGCCTACTCCGCCCATAATGAACCACGGCTCTCGGAGGCGACAACAACGCATAATTTTGAGCAATGCGATGTTTTGGACTTAAATTATTGTTACTTTACGTCAAGTTTTAATGTAGTTTTTAAGTACCTACCTACTTCTTAAAAATCAAGTAGGAATGGTGTCCGTTGTAGTTGGCTATGAACAATTGAACATGCTAACTTCCGAAGTAAGGTTCAATACTTGGGCAAAAGCCACTGACTCCTCTAATTTACAAAAAAAACGGTGATATAATCTAGAATTAAAAATGGCCCAAAAATCCAAATGTTGTCCAATCCAGTCCACATTCATCACTCCAGGTCATCACTGACCTCTATTATACTAGTCTAGTACGCTGGACTGGCTATTGTTGACGTCGTAATGAAGACATTTGATTTTCACCATTATTGCACTGTCAGCAGTGGCTGCAGTGCTTATTCCTAGGGCTGTAGTGGTGTTGGTACACGGAACGGAACAAAGATATTCTTTTTTCGTATTTCTGTCGAACGGAACTAATGTCCGAAAAACATTTATTTATTTTAATGTTACAGATGGGACAGTGACAATAAGCGACGCTCAAAACCTCAAAACTACACGACGGCCATTTGCAATTTTAGTTCCAGGGACCAACGTTGGGGGCGCTTTGATGGGGCACCACAAAGAACTTCTGTTATGTTGAATAACAAGCCTGTCCAGCGTTCTAGCCCTAGAGGTCAGTCGCTGACCTGCACGAGCTATAAATAAAGTACAGAGTTAATACCTAACCTACTTTTAACAATTTATTCATTGCTTGAATGAGTTGAACGGTGAATCATCGAGATAATCTCGTTTCGTGTGAGCTCTTTGACGCTTTGTCGTCTACTTTACAAGGTAACGAAACCAATATATTACGAGTGGATTACAAAAAAACCTTCGATTTTGTCATAGAATTTTATATAAAAGGAATGAGGGTAGTAGGGACATCATTTGTAACAAAACTTTGCTATTTTATCTTTCATTCCGTTAAATTGGGTTTCCATATCGTTAATCTCCTAATATACTCAGATGAACTTATTATTTATTATTACTCAGCAGCATTTTTATTATTCTCGTAGGTAGGTACCACAGAAATAGGAGAGTAGTACTCATCTATTTCTGTGGTAGGTACCTTATGATTTGATCCTCTCTATTTGGCTAATAATCGTGTACGTTGTTATCTTAGATCTATCGGCCAAAATGAAAAACCGATCTACACTATTTGCCCAACTAGAGGTCGAAATTTTACATAAATTCCATACAACTATGTAAAATTTATGTTTTTATCTCTAGTAGTATAATTCGTGGATAGATAGGATAATAATTTTGGCCGTAGATTATCGGGTCCGTTAGATCTATCGGCCAAAATTAATATCCTATCCACGATTCGACCTTCTAATTTGAAGCATTGGATCTCCAATACCTCAAAGCTGGGGCGGCAGGAGCAACGACACGCGCTCGAAACGTGGCGCGAGCTGCTGGAAGTGCCGCAGTAAACAGTGAGCAAGCGAGTGGTTGAAGCTGTCCTGCCATGTTTTGTTTGAGGTCTGGCTGAAGAGGAGTGAGCGCGTCACCTACCGGCTTACTGAGGTGTTCACCGGGCACAGTTGCTTCGGTGAGTACCTGAGTAGGATTGGGCGCGAAGCCATGACAAATTATCGCCATTGTGGGTGTGAACAGGATCA
The DNA here is from genome assembly GCA_949699075.1 of Asteroscopus sphinx. Classification (NCBI taxonomy): domain Eukaryota; kingdom Metazoa; phylum Arthropoda; class Insecta; order Lepidoptera; family Noctuidae; genus Asteroscopus; species Asteroscopus sphinx. Next base: position 12,896,956 of record OX453010.1, read on the forward strand.
GGACACTGCACAACATACGCTGGAAGAGTGCCCTGCGTGGAGCTCTTCTTTCTCTTACCTATCTTTCTCTGCCAGCAGTAGTGTCGGCTATGCTGGCAGTTCCGATGGCTTGGAGGGCTGTGGCTTCCTTCTGCGAGACCATTATGCTTCAAAAGGAAGACGCAAAGCGAGATCGGAAGAGGGCCGGTCCTGCTCGGAAAAGGAGGCGCCGGGGAGGCAACCGACTTGGCTAATTGCTAATTGATATATCTACGTTTACATACAATTCAATACTGTATCGTAAGTAAGTACACAATAAGTATAAGAAGCTTGGTATATATCAAAAGATTACCTTGGAGTAACTTAACGATAAGGAGTTTGTTGACCCGTATTTAAGACACCGATTAATTCTTGTCTCTTCCCAGCACATAGCGTTATGAAAGTCATGTAGTTTTATGAGAACACCTACCCTCATAACGGTAAGGGCAGATACCTATCTAGTCAAGTTATTACATATGTCGCTTTCATGGGCGATAGCAAAGTAATGGAGACTTCGAGACTTGATACCAGGGTCAATTCTCTAAAATGAATATGGACAAGACAAAGGTTATGTCGAATTCCCATATAGCACCCATTCCCGTAAACATTATTTTTTACTATGTCTGTGACGATTATGTACACCTAGGACAAACTGTCTAGTTAGGTATATGTAAGTATAGGGTAGGTCCAACTTCGAGAAAGATGAAGAATCAGGAGCTTGATTGAAAGCTTGGAGCTTGGCACATGTCCTTCAATCATGGGTCTTCCAATTAATTTGTAGGTATTTGTAGTAATTAGGCAATGTTTTGTTGCAATTTTCTTATTTGCTCTCTACGGCATGCGGCACCCATGAGAAAAGGAGAAGAGAAAGGGGTCTTGGGTGGACTATTCGTTGCCGGGAAACACAACATTCTTCATTCTGGTAGGAAACTATGTATGGTCAGCCGCACATCTACAATCTATACAAAAGTTATATAGAGGAAAGATTTGTATGTTTGTTTGTAATCGATAAACTCTAAAACTACTAAACCGATTTCAATCATTCGTTCACCATTAGAAAGCTACTTTATCCAGAAGTAACATATACTTTATTATTTTAATATGCGGGCGAAGCCGCGGGCAAAGTCTAGTCACTTATAAAGCAATGACCTAAGTATTAAAAGCGGTAAAACTGGTAACTTAACTATTATAACTGGCTTACGGCCGAAATTAATATCCTATCTATCCATGATTTGCCCTACTAGAGATAGAATTTTGACATAAGCTCCATAAATTTTATTGTAATTTTTAGGGTTTAGCACCCTTTGGGTACGGAACGGGACGGGACGGGACCCTACGGGACCCTATTACTCTCGCTACGCTGTCCGTCCGTCCGTCCGTACGTCCGTCCGTCTGTCTGTCACGGGGCTGTATCTATGTAACGGTAATAGATAACCGGTTGAAATTTTCACAGAATATGTGTTACTTTTTTCATCGTTTTTATTCCTGCTCTATCTTCAAAACGGTAATACATACCAACTTCAAACTTAGTGTGATTATAGTGCATACTATGTAGTTTAGCAACAAATACTAAAAATAGGGCAAATATAGATATATGTGGTGGTACCTAATTAAGAAAGAGATGCAAAAATTCACATTTCGCGTACGTCGTTGATGTCTTTTGATAAACTCACTAAATTAAATCAGTTTCTATGGGGTATCAGGTCGATGGGTGGTACGGAATCCTTACTGCGTGAGTCCGACTCACACTTGGCCGGATTTTTTATCTCTAGTAGGGCAAATCGTGGATAGATATGATTTGGCCGTTAATATTAGTATGTAAGATGTAAATTTCATGCAAAAATAATAATATCAAATACAAATATACTGATGGAAAAAAATCACCGTAAATGTACCTACGTATTTATTATTATGTACAATCCAGCTATGTATTGATATAGAAAACAATAAAATCATATTATTTATGAAACAAATAACATGTTATTGATAATACGCATACCCTTGGCGTATCATATGCCTGTGGGCGGAGACGACTGTTTTCTATCAGTGTTATTGAATTTCTATCCCGCAGTATCATTGATAAGGTTTGGGGCTGTGTTGTCGCTGGGTTTACCAGAGAGCATGAAAAATGCTTGAATGTTATGAAAACAGACAACAATTTTATTTAATGTTATGTAAAACACGTGAATTTCATTTGAAGCATTTAGTGCTTTAACAACATAACGTCACGTATAATTTACAAGTATTCAAATATTTGAACATAATAATCTATATGTTAACACAAATTAATAACGTAAAAAACCAATTAAAAATCGTATTAGACCATTTTTGACTTCTACGCGGACGAAGTCGCGGGCAAAAGCTAGTTATTATACAAAAATACAAGTAGGTACCTCAGTTATAGTTTAACGACCTCTGTGGTCTAGTGGTTCGAGTGTCGGACTGCTGATCACGAGGTCGCGGGTTCAATTCCCACAGGGCACAAATATTTGTGTGATGAACATGAGTGTTTGTGTTGGTCTGGTTGTTTCTTATGTATTATAATTATGTATTGACACAAAAAAAGTATATAATTATTATATCCATTGTCTAGTACCCATAGCACAAGCTCTGCTTAGTTTGGGATTAGATGGTGCTGTGTAAAAATGTCCCAAAAACTAACTTCCCGATGAGCTAGAGACTTGAAGATAGCTCAGAACTGGATGACAGTGCAATATTAACTCGCTTTCGTTTTAGAAACGTGGTATTAAAAAAAACTTTTTCATCAAATTATTCATGTTAATGTTTTAGATATACTTTCTCCCATGACAATAAAACCATATTCTCTTTGCTTTCTTCAGTTATGTGATTATTTTTTTTGTTCTAATTAATGCTCAATAGCATTGTGTCTTTTATTGTCATATCACTTGTACAAATAACCTTTATAAAATGAGTGTAGGTTAGATGGTTCATAAACATCTATATAATGTCTATGAACCAACTAACTTTGAACTTTGGATATGAAAACAATGATAAATACGTGGGACACTCAGAAAGTTTTGCGAAACTAAAAAAAATTGTTCTATACGTACATATATTTTTATCAAATCTTTTCAAAGTACTTTCCACCAGCCTCTATACAAAGATTCATGCGCCTAAACCAGTTTTCAAAACACTTTTTCCAGTCCGCCGCAGACACCTCGTTTACAGCCTGCTCGAACGCAGCCAGCGCATCTTCCGGCGACGAAAATTGTATCCCTTTGAGCTGATTTTTTATTTTTGGGAATAAAAAGAAGTCACACGGTGCTAGATCAGGGCTGTAAGGAGGGTGACCCAGGAGTTTGACTGGCGTGCTGTCCAGGAAGTCCCTCGTTTTGAGTGCGGTGTGCGCAGGTGCATTGTCGTGGTGGAGCAGTAGCCCGCGGAGCCCTGTGTTTGGTCGCTTGTTGCTTATAACAGAGAAAACTTCTGGCAAACATTTGGTAGTATACCATTCGGCATTAATGCTTCTTTGATCCCGTAAGGGAATTGATACCAAGTGGCCAGTCAAATTAAAAAAGCTAGCGATCAAAATCTTACCCCCGCTTCTAGATCGCTTCACTTTGGTAGGCGTTGGCTCATTTTGAAACACCCAAACAGTCGACTGGCGCTTGGTTTCTGGGTCGTATTGATAAATCCAGGACTCATCACCTGTAACGATGTCGTAAACACGCCGAGACGAGCCTGCTTCAAATTTGTTAAGCATATCACGGCACCATTCCACCCGGGCCTGCTTCTGAGCATCGGTGAGGTTGTGCGGCACCCAGCGTGATACTATCCTCCTCACGCGAAGATGGCTGTGTAGAATCTCGTGAACGCTTCCCGATCCAATCTTCAATATGTGTTGAATCTCCTGATATGTAATTCGCTTATTGTCTTGGATTAAATTTTTCACTGCTAGCACGTTTTCTTCGGTAACAGCCGTCAAAGGGCGACCGCTTCTTTCGTCATCCCCCAAAGTTGGTCGACCGCGCTTGAATTCGTTATACCAACGATACACGGTTGCCTTGGAAGGGCCTTCATCCATGAATGCCATTTGAAGTCTATCGTACGATTCATCCGGTTTCAGGCGACACTTGAAATCGTATAAAATCATAGCTCTAAAATGTTCCCGGCGCAGATTCATATTTCAGTGAGACACAATACTTTGAATTAACTCGCAAAAAATGTGGAGGGAAATTTTGAAATTGGAACTTACTTATTTTTACTTATAAATAATCATATTTTCGAAAAACATTATAACTGGCCAGTCTCCCATATATAAAAACTTTTTTTCGCAATACTTTCTGAGGGGCCTGGTATGATACTAAGTAACAAAGTAAGTCAACATAATTTTCTATTACTTATATTTTTAACTGTTTTATGCTTGAGCTGTTATCATTATGCCTTTTTTCTGTTGGTCTAAGGTGTACTCATTAAACTGTTCGTTATAACTAATATTACTAACTTTGTGCCCGGTCAATGGCAATAGGCTCGCCCCCTATTACATGGGACTATAACATAACTGGCGAATTGTGGGTGTACTATTACACCTCTGCCTAACCCTTCGGGGAAATACAGGCTTGATGTTATGTTATGTTACTACCTTAGAACAGGAAAATAATACTAATGCTTTACAACAACAATTTTATTTTGGTACAAAATATTTGGTTTAAAATATCGTTGTTCATATTCATAATATTAGCTATTTTAATTGGTACAATGTTCTATACGACGGCAGTTATTTACAGACGCACTTGAATAAGAAAACTACAAACTAAACAACAAGAAGTGGTTCACCGGCTACAATAGAACTTTCTATGCCACAATGGTCTTCACCGCGAAGAATTTTAAAGAAACCATTGTCTCCCCAATCGCTGTTCCAAGAGTTCGCAATGAGCCAGTATTTGTTACCTTTCTCCACGCCCCAGCCTAAAATCTTAACAGCGTGACCACCGAGGGCGTCGCCAACCGTGTGTTTGTAAACACCGGTTTTGTAATTGAGCAAGTCCGAGTACACTGTAAACGCACCTTCAACCGGTCCGTTCTTGAACAACTCAGCTTTGATGTGGTCCTCATTACTGGAAACTGAGAAAACATGTTTGCCGTAACGCTTGTCCTTGTGATAGTCAACATCGTAGTCCGACTCACATGTCTTTTTACATTTCGGAGTTTTAGAGTCACCGTTGCAAGGCATCCTGTTGCCAGGGACGTGATGTTCGCAAGGAGGTATTTCGTACGGTCTGCAGCCTTGGGTGGAGTTGTAGCTGCCTCCTGACACAAGACCGATGTGCTTCCAGTATTCCCAAGCCAATGTTGGCATGCCTCCGTTGCATCCGAGACCACAGATTGGACAACAACTTAAAAGATCCTCGGCGGAGAAATGAAAATGTTGTGTTCCATTTGAGTATGTACAGTACCGGTCAGTCATCGCTTCCACGGCGCCGAACGCCCAGCAACTGCCGCACGAGCCTTGATCCCTGACTTCGTTTAAAGTAGGACAGTTCGGCCATTTGTCCCTCGGGTCGAAGTTCTCCGGAAGACTTGCAATTAGATCAGCGTCGTGTTGGACCTTCGGTAGTTTCGCGAAGTGATCATCTGGCAGGACACCCATTAATTTCTTGATGTGTGTGAACGGTGTGTGAAGTGGGAAGTTTCTGCCGGCTTTCCAAGAGTTTTGCTTTGAATTTATCAGATCGATGAATGCGTTAGTGAGCGGATTCTGTAGTTCGGCGGTGGCAAGCGCGAGTGCACACACGAGCGCAACAATCGCTGCACGCGAAGCAGCCATTATTCACTTATTTATTTTCTTTTTCACAGCCGAGTGGTTAATGGATGTATATTCGGAGCGAATGTGGCACGACGACTGAGCGGCGCGGGCGGCTGCGGCCTGTAGTTGAGTTGATACTCGTGCTCGCACGCCGTGTAATTGCCTCGGAGCGTACACGGTGGCGAGACAGCGCTTGACCGCCCGTGTCGAAGGTTAACAACACATCTACAGCTAGCAATAACACAAGACAAACAGATATTATGGTCGAACGCTTTACAACGATTAATAAACATTTGTTTTGTATCGGTCGGAAGTAATTAATTGGGGATCAGAGCGAGCCAATGTTTGCTTCTATGTCAGGTTTATCAGAATGGTAGGCACTCTTGATAGGGGTCTTGAGATTATGGCTAATGTTGTTGATTTAGTACGATTATGATGGTAAGGAAGATATTGATTTTACCTGACTGCTCTAGAACGAGGGTAATATTTTTCTTAGCGCATTTATTGTAGGAAGTTAGCGTTACCATAGCTACGAGAAGGTCCGTGGCTACTCCGGAAGTCCGTGTTTATGGATTTTGAAAAATGTTGGAAGTATTTTCCTGCTCACTGAATCATTTACCACGAAAGTTTTCAATTTGAAACCGACCTAATATTTTTATCAATGTCAAATAACAGCTAAATACGCAAAATTACACAAATTCAAATGAAAAAATTTGTACCTATACGAATTTAAATGTCCAATTAGTAGCATATTGGAACATAACCTAACGGCGGAAAATAGGTATGTGTGGTCTACTTACCATTTAATTGTTAACATACGGACATGATTCACCTGACCTGTTCAAAGAATGAGTATTATTGTTTGTTGAATATTATTGAGGTGACTAATGATTGAAATGTATTATTCGGTATAGAAACATACATACGGTGTACATACCTACAAATATAACATCATGCCTGTATTCTCCGATGAGATAAGCAGAGGTGTATACATCCACATTTCGCCCGTTATGTTATAAGTCCCACGCTCGCTACGCTGTCCGTCCGTCCATCCGTCCGTCCGTCCGTCTGTCTGCCACAGGGCTGTATCTATTGAACGGTAATAGGTAGCCGGGTGAAATTTTCTCAGAATATATGTTGCTATAGGAGTTCCTTTCACGACAAATACTAAATAATAAATAAAAACTAAAACCCCTAAAACAAGAAACCTCAAAAACACGAGTTTTTTTCAACGTTTATGTTCCTGCTTTACCTATATTCAAAACGGTAATACATACCAGCGTCAAACTTTGTCTGACTATCATCATCATCATCATCATTACAGCCGAAAGACGTCCACTACTGGACATAGGCCTCCCCCAATTAAGGGGGGGATATGCCATAATCGCCACGCTTGGCAGGCGGGTTGGCGATCGCAGTTGGTTGGTTAAATACTCAGAGAACGCTGCTGCCCATCCTCTGGTGAATCCCTTAGTCGCCTTTTACGACACCCATGAGAAGAGAAAAGGGTGGTGCTATTCTTTAAGTCCGGCACCACACGGACTGTCGACTGTCTGACAATAGTGCATACTTTTTAGTTTAGCAACAAATACTAAAAATAGGGCAAACATAGACATATGTGGTGGTACCTGCGTAAGAAAATTCATATTTCAATGTCGCTCACATGCTTCCCATCTCTCATAAACATAGCACAGGTATAAAAACTATTTCCAATGTTTTTTCTTTAACTTTTAATCACTTATCATGAAAGTGTGAAGTGCCCCATTAGCATGCCCCTGATTAGCAGCAATCACTCTCTTTTCAATGTCGCTCACATGCTTCCCATCTCTCGTAAACATAGCACAGGTATTAAAACTCTTTCTCATGTTTTTTCTATAACTTTTCATCACCTATCACTCCTATTAGAATATTGTACTTTGTAATAAATTCTTCCATTTCAAAAAGTATATTTTTCGTTTTCAAAGACATTATGTTATGTGTAACACTATGGACTTTGTCTGAGAATAATAGTAGATTAGTAGCCAAGGGCTGTAAGGCATAGTTCGAGGGTGCAATTGATGCTTACAGCCGAGCTAACTACTCTGCTTTACATCTCGATTGTGAGGTAAGTAGAAAAAAACCGGCATTACAAGAATAAAACATTTTATTAGTTAAAATTTATAGTGAAATGAGAACAATTTTCAAATTTTAGGGACAGGTGTTTTTTGGGTATGTTAATAGTTTGAGATTGTGATATTTGTTGGTCAAATAAAATTGGTAATTGGTTGGATAAAATTTGACGGGATGAAGCTTTCTTCAGCAGAAGTTGATGGTTGCGGATCATCTCTTGAGAAAGATGTTTCATTTTTTGAAAGCTGAATAGTTATTACGTTATTTGATTGGTAATTTTACTTTTATTTTATATGGAATAAAAATCCCAAAAACAAACAATATTTAAAGTAAAAGTTTTCTATTCCCGCCTTTTTACATCTTTTAAAAAAAAAAAAAATTTCAATAACGAAATTGAGCTTCGCCGTTCGATATTTAAAATTGATGACTATTATACTCATACGAAGACAAGGCTGAATAGCAAAGCGACCTCTGTTTGTCATTGGGCTGAATGCATGATGTCTATTGCCAGTATGATGGTTAGATGTACGCGAACTTTTTGAAAGAGTGAAGAGTTTTTTTTTAAACTACTTACCGCCCTAGGGCTTTTCTAGCTACATTATTACCCTAGAGCGCTAATTGGTTACCTACAAGCCCCATTTGGGGGTAATAAGGACCTACTTACCGAATATGAGAGATGTAAACGTATTTTAATTAATAATTTAATTATGATGATCTCTGGAATTGACTTGAGACTAATTTATACGAGTTGCAAAGTTTCAATAGTTATGTCCACCCGATAATTTTCATGGTTATGTTGTGTAGATAAGGCATCAGAACGAGCGTTTTTCTCGCTTTTTTATCGTTCTGTTCATTTTAGATCTTTATTACGTTCCGGATATAATCTTAAATTTTTAGTATTTCGCGGTGACAACCTGGAAGTTTTTTTTTGCTTTTGATCATTTTTGTTGTAAAAACGTAATCTACCGTTTTATGGTTTGTAGACAAGAGGTAAGAAATTTAGATAAATAATTCAGTATTATGACAAGGTAGGTACCTTAAAAAAAGCAACTTATATCACTTTAATAAACAAGCAGACTTTAGGTAAGATTGTTGTTTGTTTTGTAACTAACATCTTTTTGGTCGGTCTAAGTCATTTAGAGACCTTAGTCATAGCAATATCACAGTCTTACAATCAAAACTGGGGCAATATAATTTATTATTGGAATTTCCACTCATGCCTTAACGAATTTCTCCGCTTTTACTTCATACTCTGATGCATGTTGTCCATTCTGTGCGACCACTGTTACTATATTTATACAGGCTAACTGCCTCACAGGGAATTTCCGTATGCAGCTAACCTGGAAAATGGTTTTACAGGGCTCATATCACAATTTCCATGCGATAATAAAATTTGAAAACTCATTCGCAGTTTCAATTCAATTCGCACCAGCATTTCCTTGTACCTTGCATTTTTGATATTCCGATATCGTTTGCTTGTAAACCAAAGAATTTTAATCCCAAAGAATTTGTCCATTTATTCAAATAGGTAATCAGGTAAAATTTTAGGCAGGTGGACGTAAACCGTTGCTTTTAAAATATTAAAGCAGTTAGTGCGTTGCTGTCAATTTGCCCTACTTAAACAACCTTATTCTTAGTTTATACTAAACCTCTTGAGAGGTCATTATACTCATTATTATGAACAACTTTAACCATGGTAACAAACATGAAATCGCGAAAAAAAAATCTGCTGATCCCTACATTTTGTCGATTTATGTAAACAAAATTGCAGGGATCAGCAAATTTACTTTTCGTGATTTCAGGGTTGATCCCATAGTTAAAGTTGTTCATAATATTGAGATTATACAAAAACCCCAAGAGGTTTATTATAAACTTTGAATAAGTTTGTTTAAAACGTACGTTAATTTTTTTAAGTTAGGTAGGCTACAGAATTGCAAAAAAATTGAGGCACACAGATACTGACTAACAGACGTCACTAAAAACGCTGCCTAACTGAAGTCGGACTGGGCAGAACAAGTTTGTTGCGTACCGGATGAGTTGTGGGCCCGTATCAGAACTAGAGCCCTGATGGTACAGCGAGACAAAGTTGCGAGGCCACTTGTTCAAGATATGTTTCACTCAGCCATCCGATCTGCTTACCCATTCATACATCGCAAGCAACAGGCGTCGCAGGGGTAACCGCGACGCGCGCCGGCAGCTATACTCACGACGATATCTCACAAACACTTGCTCTTCGAGAACCTCCCTCGATACACGCAAATTATTATTGTTTTACAAAAACCCATGTACCTACTTACAAATAAAAAGTTACAGTCCATAATCACTATCGAAGTCTTTATTCAATACAAAGTGGACCTTCATCGCCGGATAAGGAATTCAGTTAACCAAAGGAAGCCAAATAATCCATCATCCAGAAAACTAAACAGAAGCAAAGGATTCATTCAGCCAAAATAAGTGTTTAAATATAAACAAAGGACAAAGAGGGAGTTGTTCAGAGTGAGTCCATTCCAATTTTATAATCAAAGAAAGAACCTAGACATTCCTATTTACCAAACCTAAAGTGAAATCCTACATTATTTATTTACCTACCTACTCATTTACCGGAAATAATTCCCTAACCCAATCCGAAAATATCATCCAAAGTCCAATTAAATCCAATACGTGTGAATACATTCATTGTTATTAATATTAGGGATATTATTGGGTAATTATTGGTGCTTTAAATTTTACATTATTTTTATGGTCGTGTATGACCCATAACTATACATAAAATAAAGTGTAGGTACCTACCTATTTAAACAAGCTAGTCATTATAGTCTTTACACAGTTATTTTTCAAATATTTATAGAATTTTAATTATTGAAATTGCAATTATTAACTTTATACAATTATTATTATAAGTACAGATTTAAATCAATTTATGTAATTATTTAGTCAAATAATCAATGAATTATGCAAATTTTTAGCGACATGAAAAAGTTTTAAATCATCGGTAATGTTTACAACATAATTAGCAGCACACGATCGTAGCGAGCCGTGAGTCCTTTGTTTCGTAGCTCGGTCGGCCGGCTACTTTGGAATGCGTTTTTTCTGTATGAACTTTTGCATCGATTTAGCGTAAATAAGTAGTCTTTATGTCGTTAGCATAAGATTCAATTAAGTTTCACTGATAGACATTATATGTTAGTAAAATGCTATTAGTAGTGTGAAGAATTGATTCCATTAGTTATTATTGCATACAATACAATTAGTGCAGACAACATTTAATACAATTATTTTATAGGCATTCAGACTGTTATAGCAAAGGGGTAATTAAACATAGTTTTTTTATATATTCAAAAGTTAAAATCGTACTGGTTTCAATCAGGTCTCCCATGTCTTAGCTGTCAAAATGAGAATCAATATCAATTTTGGAAATCAATATTACAGTATTTTGTCAAAGGCTCAGCAATTAATTCAAGGAAATGAACAATGTAGTCACGATGATAATGATAGCTCATCTTGTAAATATGACGTTGCAGGCAATCAGTCTTCCGTGGTGAAGCATACAAAGAAAGGTAACTGCGGGCATGGGATCAAGTTGCCCACTATCCAGATTCCCAAGTTTGGAGGACAGTACGAGGACTGGCTTGAGTTTCGCGACACCTTTGTATCCATGATTCACAGTAACCAATCCATTAGTCAAATACAAAAATTGCATTATTTAATAGCGTGTTTGGAAGGTGGTGCTGCTCAGGTAATTCGATCGTTGGAGTTCTCATCGAGTAATTATACTGTCGCTTGGGATTTGTTGTGCGACAGGTATAACAATATTTATGAGTAATAAATCAGATACAAATAGTAAAAATACAAATAGTAATGAATATATAAAGGGTCTAACTACATAATATATTAATCTAAATAAACCAGTCAGTATCCAGTATGCAAAGAAAATCATCGTATTTTTGCATGCAATACATTTAGAAGCAAGTCAATCAAGGAAAGGTTCGAATGTGTCCGTAACTTAAGGTTGCTTCTTAATTGTCTCATTCTAGTAGACTGGGCACTTGCACCAAAGGTTCACGCTGACACAATACACTATTACACGTCGACACATATACATGGGGATCAAAGACCAAACCGCCAGTTGACACAGCCACGGCGCTCTCAGTCCAGGCGACAGAGCAGGTCCCGCTGTCAACTGCAGTGGTATTCATTAAGCATAAGGACAGTCGGCGTCATGAAGTCGGAACTGTCCTTGATTCAGCAAGTCAAGTATCATTCAATACAATACAATACAAATACAAATCCTCTTTATTGCACAACAAGATTATATTAATTTCTTAAACAACTACTATTATTACTATTCATCACAGAACCATTACTACAGAGGTTGAAACTTCAACATATAGGTACACATATACAGCAGAAGTAAGTGTCGTTGGTATTACCAAGCATTCATATCCATGCTAAGAAAATATACATATCCAGCAGAAGTAGTGTCGTCGTTAGTATTACCAAACATTCATATCCATGCTAAGAAAATATACATATCCAGCAGAAGTAGTGTCGTCGTTAGTATTACCAAACATTCATATCCATGCTAAGAAAATATACATATCCAGCAGAAGTAGTGTCGTCGTTAGTATTACCAAACATTCATATCCATGCTAAGAAAATATACATATCCAGCAGAAGTAGTGTCGTCGTTAGTATTACCAAACATTCATATCCATGCTAAGAAAATATACATATCCAGCAGAAGTAGTGTCGTCATTAGTATTACCAAACATTCATATCCATGCTAAGAAAATATACATATCCAGCAGAAGTAGTGTCGTCGTTAGTATTACCAAACATTCATATCCATGCTAAGAAAATATACATATCCAGCAGAAGTAGTGTCGTCGTTAGTATTACCAAACATTCATATCCATGCTAAGAAAATATACATATCCAGCAGAAGTAGTGTCGTCGTTAGTATTACCAAACATTCATATCCATGCTAAGAAAATATACATATCCAGCAGAAGTAGTGTCGTCGTTAGTATTACCAAACATTCATATCCATGCTAAGAAAATATACATATCCAGCAGAAGTAGTGTCGTCGTTAGTATTACCAAACATTCATATCCATGCTAAGAAAATATACATATCCAGCAGAAGTAGTGTCGTCGTTAGTATTACCAAACATTCATATCCATGCTAAGAAAATATACATATCCAGCAGAAGTAGTGTCGTCATTAGTATTACCAAACATTCATATCCATGCTAAGAAAATATACATATCCAGCAGAAGTAGTGTCGTCGTTAGTATTACCAAACATTCATATCCATGCTAAGAAAATATACATATCCAGCAGAAGTAGTGTCGTCGTTAGTATTACCAAACATTCATATCCATGCTAAGAAAATATACATATCCAGCAGAAGTAGTGTCGTCGTTAGTATTACCAAACATTCATATCCATGCTAAGAAAATATACATATCCAGCAGAAGTAGTGTCGTCGTTAGTATTACCAAACATTCATATCCATGCTAAGAAAATATACTTATCCAGCAGAAGTAGTGTCGTCGTTAGTATTACCAAACATTCATATCCATGCAAAGGAAGCATAAATATCCAAAAGTTAGATTTAGTACACACGTCCAGCTAGCAGATCTACAGTATTTCAGTCCGTTTAGTAACGACATGTTACTGGGCGCAGACATTTTAATGGACCTGCTAGATCAAAATAAATACGTTTAAGAATAAATAAGCCAGTATTACAAAAAAAACTATATTGTGTCCAGGCCTACAGACGGTCTTAATCATTCATAAACGGTTAAACAAGATAAATTAACATATTAATGATACAAACATACAAACAAATAGTTAAGAAACATTAGCAAATTTTGGGCTATTGAAGAACTGCCAATTTATTCAAAGTATATTTATTTAATCCAAGAAAATAGATATGATCATTATTTTATACAAAATTATACAGGTTTGCCAGATGGCAGATTTACGGTAGCCATAGCATTAAATAAGCCTGAATCATGTTTAGGAGATTCATATCCATGGGCGAAAGCCTGTCTTTTATCATTGGAACGTTTCTACGTTTCTACAAAGACAACCAAAGTTACAATTTTGTAGAGAATTCATTTGGAATACAAATAATTATTGGGTCACATGTCGGAGTTCAACACGACATCCATTCACACACACAAACAGTCAAGTCATTCACACAACCACTCGCACTACATCCATACTACGTATTTCATCACGGGCTTGCTTCATGCAGCTACTCAACTACTTCTGTCATATGCGTTAGGATGAGGGCTCAAACGATCAGTCCGATTATGGGACAATTGCCAAGTTCGCATGTCAATCCTGGGTACCCGTTCCACACAACGGGTGTCGGTTACGCTGGTCCTCTGCTAGTCGCTGACAGAAGAGGGCGTGGATGTAGGCTTGTCAAAGCATACATAGCGGTCTTCGTATGTTTCACCATCAAGGCCATACACTTAGAATTGGTGAGTGTTTCGACAAAGCAACATATATCGCTGCTCTCCGTAGATTTATAGTATGTCGTAGCAAACCATATGTCATGTATTTGGACAATGGTACACAGTACCAAAGGAGCAAAAAATTTAATTTGTAGATTATTCAAGCAACATTCATTTGAGCTAATTAAAGATATGGCAAATCAAAGTATTGAATTCAAGTTTATTCCTGCATACACTCCTCACTTTGGAGAGCTATGGGAGGCAGGAGTGAAATCAGTGAAATTTCATTTAGAGCGCATTTTAAGTAATTCACACTTAAGTTTTAAAGAAGTATATACAACTATAATTAAAATAGAAGCAAAACTCAATTCATGTCCCTTATCTCAAATTTTTTCCTGATCCAAACAATCTAAATCCATTCACCCGGTCGCTTCTTGGTTGGACGACCTCTAACTGCACTACCTAGTCCAAAACTAGAAGAACTCAATAAACTACAATAGAAGACTAAGTGGAGATCTTCAAAGGGAAAGTTGAAGAAGGGAACCATGGTGGTCATCAAGGACGATGCCTTACCTCCAATGAAGTGGAGTCTCGGTCGAATAGAGGAAGTTCATGTTGGTCGTGACGGCGTTGGTCGAGTTGCAGATATACGCACCAACAAGGGCGTTATACGTAGGGCATTTAATAAGATATGCCCACTGAACATTGAAGACAGCTAATTATCCAGTTTGTTGGAAGAAGGCCTTCCAACGTCGCGGGGCATGTTCAAGATATGTTTCACTCAGCCATCCGATCTGCTTACCCATTCATACATCGCAAGCAACAGGCGTCGCAGGGGTAACCGCGACGCGCGCCGGCAGCTATACTCACGACGATATCTCACAAACACTTGCTCTTCGAGAACCTCCCTCGATACACGCAAATTATTATTGTTTTACAAAAACCCATGTACCTACTTACAAATAAAAAGTTACAGTCCATAATCACTATCGAAGTCTTTATTCAATACACCACTCAGGAGATGGCGAGATGAATTAGGTATCTTCCTTAACAGCTGGCACGAGACAGAACGAAACCGCAATAGGTGAAAGGAATGGAGGAAGGCCTACCTAGTAGTGCCACAGTACAGGCTATTTATTTTTGTATGTAATAAATAATTAACCATACAACCTGTGACTTACGTTTATTTACGAATTGGCTAGTGGCATACGACGGTTTCATCATCATCATTATTTCAGCCAAAAAACATCCACTGCTGGACATAGGCCTCCCTAAAGCATCGTCACAACGACCGGACCTGCGCTATCCGCATCCAGCGGATTTCCGCGACCTTCACAAGGTCGTCGGTCTGCCTTGTGGGGGGCCTACCCAAGGTGCGCCTTCCAGTTCGCGGTCGCTACTCCAGAACTTTACGGCCCCATCGGCCATCCGTTCCGACGATTTCATACTAATTAATAATGAGTGAGGGGCTCCCCGGATACCACAGCATTTCTCGATTGTAGTCCGCCAACACACCAGGCAGGACCTAAGACTTTCTCATTCTGAGCAGAGGCCAGTGCCCAACAGTGGGAAAGTAATAGGCTAATTATGTTATTACTAGCTTTAACCCGCGGCTTCGCTCCCATGGTTTCATGTTTTATCCCGCAGAAACCGTGCATTTTTTGAGGATAAAAAATACAAGACCTTTATACCAGATGTCGCTCTGTTGCTCCGTTACTGCGTGAAAGAGGATCACACCAACAAACACACTTTCGCAATGGGAGTATATAAGTAGCCTATGCTACTTTCCGGCCCATAAATTATCTCTATGCAACAAATACTGCGTTAAGAGGAGCAAACCAACAAACACATTTTCGCTATTGGTCACTTAAGTAAGAAGTCTACGTTAGTTTCCGGCCCATCAACTATCTCTATGCAAAAAATCACGTCAATCCGTTGCTACATTGCTGCGTGAAAGAGGAACAAACACTTTCAAATTCAAATTAACTTTATTTAAATCGTAAGATTTCGCTTCGCATGCGTAAATGCGTTAAAAATAATAAAATTATTAACTTTATTTGCTTAAAATGTGGTACAGAGGATGGTAAATTCTGAATAGGTAGACACATTTTTTTGCCATTTAATACACAGCATGCATATTACAAAATACGTAAATCAATTTAACTAAAGTAAGTAGTTCACAATGGGACATCCTGTCAATAAGTAACCTATGTTACTTTCCGGCCCATCAAGTATCTCTAAGCAAAAAATCACGTCAATCCACTGCTCCGTTGCTGCGTTAAAGAGGAACAAACCAACAAACACACTTTCGCATTTATTTAGTAGTAGGATAATAATGTATTCTGGAATGGTTTTTGTAATCCATAAGAAATTAGTTTTTACGTGACCTCGACAGATTAACGTGCTCTGCAAGGTCAGGAGGGATCTCAACTCGACGTCAAAAACGGTCATCCATTTAATAAGGGTAATCCGATTGCCACAATGTTACGATGATGGGTGCTCCCTAACACACGCACGCTTACCCTTTGAAATCAGATTCATTAGATATGTGTACGAATAACTCGCAAAGACATTGGTTTGGCTTCAGCTAACATAGGAATGTCAATGATATGACCCACGTGTTACAAAAACCAAGTAATTATACCTATTAGATAAGTATTATAATTAGTTCAAACTTAGAATAAATTATAGTTAGATTCTCTTCTGATAATTGGACATACACTTCAAATTTATTACCAAAAGATAATACCCACGAGTCCACGAGGTGCACGAGTTACGATATTTAATTTATCGTTCGGTGCACCTTGGGCAGTCAGCCCCGCTACCAACATGCTGACTGGCTAATCTTTTTGCCACGGCATGAGCTATGATCATTATGTAGCTCATGTCAACACGACAGAAGAAGAAGATCAAAAGATAGCAAAGTTTTTCATCGCTTCTTGGATTCTGCTTTGATTCAGACGAAGTTATAACACCAAAATCAAAATACTTCAAAATAGGCAACATGAATGGTCCTGAAGCGTTTATTTACAAATTTAGATCATAAAGAGAATTCACAGTATTAACGGTTCACCTGTGACAATTGAACCTTCTATACCGCAGTGGTCCATGCCACGCAGAATTTTGAAGAATCCGTTGTTACCCCAATTTTGGCTCCAAGAGTTCGCAACAAGCCAATACTTGTGGTAATTCTTAATTCCCCAGCCTAGAATCTTAACAGCGTGGTGACCAAGATGGTGGCCTTCCGTGTTATGGTAAACACCATGTTTGTAATTAAGGAAATCTGTATACACCTCCATTACACCTTCTACGGGCCCATTTTTGAATAATTCAGCTTTAATCTGCTCCTCGTTACTGTCTATTGAATAGACGTTCTTGCCGTAATGTTTGTCATTTTTGTATTCAATGTTGTAGCTCAAATCGCAGGAAGTGACGCATTCTGATATGTCGACAGTTTGGCCTGAAGACGGAAAGTTACCGTATTCATAATATTCACCCGGAGGTATTTTGTAAGATTTGCAGCCATGGGTTGAGTTATAGCCGCCTCCTGACACAAGACCAACGTGCTTCCAGTACTCCCAAGCGGCTGCGTGCAAACCTCTGATGCATCCTAGACCACAAGTCTCACAACAGTTGATAAGATCTTCAACGGAGAAATGGAATTGTTGTGTTCCGTTGGAGTATATACAGTATCGATCGGTCATCGTTTCTACAGCACCAATTGCCCAGCAACTACTGCATGCTCCTTGATCTCTGATTTCGTTTAAAGAAGGACAGTTCGACCATTTGTCTCTCGGATCAAAGTTTTCCGGAAGATTCGCAATAAGTCGGGCATCATGTTTCACTTTCGGTAATTTCGCTAAATGGTCGTCTTTCAAGGTACCCATTAATTTCTTGATGTATGCCAAAGATGTGTTCAATGGGAAGTTTCTGCCAGCTTTCCAAGAGTTTTGTTTTGAATTAAGTAGGTTGATGAAGTTGTCGGAGAGTGGATTATGTTTTTCAGCGGTGCTAACTGTCAGTGCGCACACGATAAGAACAAAATTTGCATGGAACGTGATCATTATTCTCTCCTTCGGTTTAAGTCTTCAAGAAATTATATATTTACCTATATCTGAAGAAATATTCTTGCTCTATCCAATATGGTTGATTTGACACTTGAAAAAATATTAAATTTATTTGAACCGAACAAGGAGTTATGTTATCGCGACAAATTGATTTTATTATTTTTACTACTGAATTTTTCTTATATACGGTTTGCTTGCGAGGTAATTGGAGTAGGTATACGTTAACCTTTTTATTACTTAATGATTTTATTATTAATTAATAATGTTACACTGTAAGAGTAATATTGCGACAAAAAGGTAATGTGTTCGATAGAACATTAAGAAAATGATGAAAATGAACGCGTGCGTCTTCGCATGAGGCGGAGAGTGAATTGTGGATATTAAAGAACATTATACTGTAGAGAGAAGAATGGTAACTCTATACTGGAAAAATGCAACCACACAGGTACACACCTACACGGCACTAGCGCCATTGCAGAATAAGTACTTAAAGAAATATGAGCGGGAATATTCAAAAATAGGTGTATGGATTTTTCTTGAGTTATTAGTCTCAAGATAAACTGTTATTTACCTAATAATTTATGCGGTTCTATAAAATAAAATAAAAGTTTAACTTGAAAAAAATTGTAAATAATTAATTATTTAAAATTATTAATGATCAATTTAAATTTTCATAAATTATTTCTATCGACTGCAATTATTTCAGATTTTTCGCTTCACAAACTTTGGAGATAAGGCGGAAAATGTTGTAGCACACGCCATACAAAGGCAAATTTTCATTTTGTTTTTAAGTGAATTTTAATAATGTGGTTGAGATAAGGAACAAATACTGAACCACTACACAAATTATCCGCACTGCTTAAAAATGTATCCTTATAATCTTAGCCGATTTATTTAATACTGCACTGCAGAGCGGTCACAACTACGAGGCATTTTCTATGACCGCGGCCACGAGACACGGAACAGGTGAATTCCGTCACTGTAAGGAATTTCCGACCCGACCGTACATCGGTGTTCTGCTCTTTACGATTCTGTAATACAGCCGCAGCCTTCCAAGATATTATTATGTGTGGGAGCTGGTATTAAATATGTATCATGATTGGTTGTAAGTATTTTTGCGGAATAGTCAAAGAATACATTACGAGGACATTAGATTTGATAACAGATCAAATTGATCAGCGTTCCAGAAACCAGGGGTTGTTAGTCAGATTGTTGGGAAAAACAGAGTGAAGAAATGACGTATTTCTGATTTCAGGGATGGTGAATAAAAGTACAACCTTATAAAAAAAAAACTATGGTGCTGTTAGTTAGGAGGCATTTTAAGTTTCACGGCTGTCTTTTTAAAATGTTAGTACTTTTTTTTAAGATTTCAAGAGATTTTAGGTGAAATTGAAAAATGTATTCAATAAACATTAAATATCCTTCAGGGTAACATTACGAATATTTAAAACATGTTTTTGTCTTGATTTGTTGCTAAGAAGGAGGAGGAGAGAAAATATATTTCTTTGTTTTTCTTTCTATATAAATCATGTATGGAAATAAAACCATTGTTTAAATATTTTTATAGAATACATTTTTCAATTCTGCCTAAAAGTTCTTTAAATCTTTAAAAAAGTCTTAAAATTAGAGCGAGACTTGAACTTGGTTGAAATAAGGTATTTTCGCGTAGGTACTTTATTGCTATTCAAAAGTTTAAAGTACGGAGACTAAAAATAACGTCACAACTGGTAGGTCTCGACTTATAGATTATATCAGTAGTCAGTAGGATCCATAGAAATCTAAATAAAGCTAATAGAAGTGGCAAAGGCGCGTAAACGTGTCGCCGTGTACAGGTGTCTTTTAGGACACTAGTGCGCGGTCCGTTTGCTTGATCATCATCATCAGTGCTGTTTTGGATTCAGTCACTAAAATTGTATTTTGCAGCATATCTAACAGTGGAATACTTTTGGGCTTAATATATTTTGCATCATCATCATCATCATTTCAGCCGAAAGACGTCCACTGCTTGACATAGGCCTCCCCCAAGTATCGCCACAACGACCGGTCCTGCGCCTTTCGCATCCAGCGGATTCCCGCGACCTTCACCAGGTCGTCGGTCCACCTTGTGGGGGGCCTACCCAGGCTGCGCCTTCCAGTACGCGGTCGCCACTTGTAGCGTTAACCCGCTACGGATAAAAACTTTTTGCATTTTTTTATTACTACCTTTTTTTGTAAATTCTTTATAAAAAATTCACTTTGCGTGTCATTTTTGAACTTCGATTTCGTAAATTTCTATCGTCAATTTTTTATTTTCAAAGCGCGTCATTGCAGATTTGGTAGCCATCGGAACTGGTTTTCTTCTTGTGTTCGTTCATTTACACCAAAATTTTGCTGATGTGATCATAATTGTCCGTTTTTACACCGTTGTTTGGTTATCCAGTCGGCTACATTTTGTATTTGTAAAAAGGTGTCGATGTTAGTTTGTTCTCTCCTGTTATTTTGGTATGTATTTCATATTTTTTTTCTGTTATTTAATCCCATTAACTAATTATTCATTCTCCCAATAATTCAAAAGATTCTGCTTGTGTCCTTTGTCTGAACGTCCTATTTGTTTGTCCTTAGACGTTCATATTAGTACACAAGCCAAATTTTGGCTTCACCCCGTGGGACCAGCTGCATGGAGCCTGGTTTTGATCCGGCACCAAAGCTGTGTTGCTGAGGTTCCGGGACGGCAGATTTGAGGAAGAAAGAGCCAAATCTTCGTCGCTGTATTCCACCCAAATTGCCTTCCGGGAGTGCTATATCCCTACCATCTTCACAAGGACAGCTTTTATTTTCTTTTAAAGTAGTGGTATATAGCAAAGTATTTTTTTTCCTGTTTGTTCGGTTACTTATTTAAAATTGATTTACTTTTTTCGCCATCCGCGGTATATAATATTTTATTTTATGTAAGGGGACGGAAAAACGAAACGTTGCATGCAATCGTTTTATTTTTTTGAGACAGGTTGTGTTTAGCTCGATTAACATCCCGGTCAATCTATACGTAAAATCTCGACTCTGCAGTGCCTTTTTTTCGAATTATCCTTTTTTACCCTTTTGTACTTTTTTTTTTTAAATATTTCGACCTGTTATTCTTTACCTTAAATTAAACGTGTTTATGTGATGTGAAAAGTGTTTTCTTCCATATTTTTTACGTTACAAATTTAGAATTTGTGAAAAATTATAAAAAAAATCTAAATTTGTAACGTAAAAAATATGGAAGAAAACACTTTTCACATCACATAATTACGTTTAATTTAGGTAAAAAATACAGATCGAAATGTTTAAAAAGAAGGTACAAAAGGGTAAAAAAAGATAATATGAAAAAAAGGCATTGCAGAGTCGAGATTTTACGTTACAAATTGGCGCCCGAACAGGGACGTATATTTGTAACGTAAAATCTCGACTCTGCAATGCCTTTTTTTCATATTATCTTTTTTTACCCTTTTGTACCTTCTTTTTAAACATTTCGATCTGTATTTTTTACCTAAATTAAACGTAATTATGTGATGTGAAAAGTGTTTTCTTCCATATTTTTTACGTTACAAATTTATGAAAAACATAATAATGCTCTC
This sequence comes from Asteroscopus sphinx, assembly GCA_949699075.1. NCBI lineage: Eukaryota > Metazoa > Arthropoda > Insecta > Lepidoptera > Noctuidae > Asteroscopus > Asteroscopus sphinx. Next base: position 12,918,981 of record OX453010.1, read on the forward strand.
TAAACGTCTGTAATAGGAACACATTCCAATAAAACCACGTAGTGACTTAGCTGTAGTAGGGGTTGGATAGTCCCTAATGGCATCAAGCTTGCTGGGGTCAGGGACTATCCAACCCCTACTACAGCTAAGTCACTACGTGGTTTTATTGGAATGTGTTCCTATTACAGACGTTTAGAGAGCATTATTATGTTTTTCATAAATTTGTAACGTAAAAAATATGGAAGAAAACACTTTTCACATCACATAATTACGTTTAATTTAGGTAAAAAATACAGATCGAAATGTTTAAAAAGAAGGTACAAAAGGGTAAAAAAAGATAATATGAAAAAAAGGCATTGCAGAGTCGAGATTTTACGTTACAAATATACGTCCCTGTTCGGGCGCCAATTTGTAACGTAAAATCTCGACTCTGCAATGCCTTTTTTTCATATTATCTTTTTTTACCCTTTTGTACCTTCTTTTTAAACATTTCGATCTGTATTTTTTACCTAAATTAAACGTAATTATGTGATGTGAAAAGTGTTTTCTTCCATATTTTTTACGTTACAAATTTTTACAAGATTATACTGGGTAAGACTACTTGGTTATCACACAAGATTAACACATGTGGACCACCAATTAGACAAAGGTTTTACCCATATTTTTTACGTTACAGTTGTCACATATTTTTAGGGTTGTCACATCCTTTTAGGGTTGTCACGTCCTTTTAGGGTTGTCACGTCCTTTTAGGGTTGTCACATCCTTTTAGGGTTGTCACATCCTTTTAGGGTTGTCACATCCTTTTAGGGTTGTCACATCCTTTTAGGGTTGTCACATCCTTTTAGGGTTGTCACATCCTTTTAGGGTTGTCACATCCTTTTAGGGTTGTCACATCCTTTCAGGGTTGCCACACAGTATTTTATTTTTTGTTGGAAAAGGGGTACTGTAGCGTTAACCCGCTACGGATAAAAACTTTTTGCATTTTTTTATTACTACCTTTTTTTGTAAATTCTTTATAAAAAATTCACTTTGCGTGTCATTTTTGAACTTCGATTTCGTAAATTTCTATCGTCAATTTTTTATTTTCAAAGCGCGTCATTGCAGATTTGGTAGCCATCGGAACTGGTTTTCTTCTTGTGTTCGTTCATTTACACCAAAATTTTGCTGATGTGATCATAATTGTCCGTTTTTACACCGTTGTTTGGTTATCCAGTCGGCTACATTTTGTATTTGTAAAAAGGTGTCGATGTTAGTTTGTTCTCTCCTGTTATTTTGGTATGTATTTCATATTTTTTTTCTGTTATTTAATCCCATTAACTAATTATTCATTCTCCCAATAATTCAAAAGATTCTGCTTGTGTCCTTTGTCTGAACGTCCTATTTGTTTGTCCTTAGACGTTCATATTAGTACACAAGCCAAATTTTGGCTTCACCCCGTGGGACCAGCTGCATGGAGCCTGGTTTTGATCCGGCACCAAAGCTGTGTTGCTGAGGTTCCGGGACGGCAGATTTGAGGAAGAAAGAGCCAAATCTTCGTCGCTGTATTCCACCCAAATTGCCTTCCGGGAGTGCTATATCCCTACCATCTTCACAAGGACAGCTTTTATTTTCTTTTAAAGTAGTGGTATATAGCAAAGTATTTTTTTTCCTGTTTGTTCGGTTACTTATTTAAAATTGATTTACTTTTTTCGCCATCCGCGGTATATAATATTTTATTTTATGTAAGGGGACGGAAAAACGAAACGTTGCATGCAATCGTTTTATTTTTTTGAGACAGGTTGTGTTTAGCTCGATTAACATCCCGGTCAATCTATACGTAAAATCTCGACTCTGCAGTGCCTTTTTTTCGAATTATCCTTTTTTACCCTTTTGTACTTTTTTTTTTTAAATATTTCGACCTGTTATTCTTTACCTTAAATTAAACGTGTTTATGTGATGTGAAAAGTGTTTTCTTCCATATTTTTTACGTTACACACTCCAGAACTTTTTTGCATTGAATGCTAGAAACATGGTGGTGATTGCGTATTTATGTGTTGGTGGCGGAAAACCGGCGACATGCGTTCCCGTAGTAAAAGACAGTAGATAACATTTCTACTACCTTATTATTTAGATTTCTATAGCAGTATCCATTATTGTTCGATAAATCTTAAGGACAAGGTAACGAACTGTATGGCACAAAAACCTAGAGTCGATTAAAATGGTTTATATATGGATTGGTAGGGCACTGAAAGTAGATTACAAATGTAGACGAGTACCACGCGTCCACGCCCTATCAGCACCGTTGTACATCTTAGTCGCCTCTGGGTTATTTTGTGGCATTCTCCTTTGTGCAGGGAGTTAGAGTTTAGATGGCAGTTGTTACACGTTAATATAGAATTTGCCATAGGTATCGGGAAAACACGAGTCTGATAAAAAGCATACAACTAATTATTTGCAACAGCCTACTTTACTTGAGCAGCGAGCACTACACACTTCACGTCACTACGTCGTTTCTTGCTTTGCACAAAAATTACAAAAGATTTTTTCTTTCGTTCTTGTTTTACACAAAAATTACAATTTGAGGAAAAAAAATTTTTTTTACCTCGTTTAAAAAAAAAATTGAGTCAATATTGCAATGTCATCCAGTCCTGAACTATGTTTAAAGTTGCAAGTCTCTAGCTCATCGGGAAGTTAGTTTAAAATCGATTGCAAAATTTGTACCGAACAGACAGACATGTCACATGACTGAAAGCGAATTAATAAAAACGTGGTAATAATGCAGAGAAAGAAATTCCATAACATCTTTATTTTGATTATATCACGAAGACTCCATAAACAGAAAAAGTCAACTGAACTCAACCAATTTGTTGTTAGCGTGAACTTCGCCCAAAGGGAATCGTGTCTCACCAGTCTCACTCAGACATTAAGCGGAGTTTCTCTTGTTTCCCTGTAATTATTATTAGAATAGGAACATTGTCCTCCCTTGCATTACACTGGAAGATTTATGATGACAAGTGCTGTAATTAGGTCTTTTAACAGTTGTTTGTTTCGTGATTGAAATTGTGTTAGGCGTTTTTGTTTGTGGATTCGGGCGGGCGCATCAAATGCGCGTTTTTTTTTAGAAACGGTTCTACTTGGTTCATAAACAAATAGTAATCTATGATTTACCTGGAAGATCAATTAACCAAGCTGCAATTTATGAAGGAAAAGATGTTTGTAATGTTTAAAATACAATTTTTATATTTAGTTACACCAAATTATATTTAAGTAGGTACATCTTGTACATTCCTTCTACACATAAGCTCAAAATGCAAATATTAGACACATTCGTTTTGTATCAAAATATTCACGAGAGGAATATTCGTAAGATATGTACAAGTACTAGTAGGGATTCACCAGAGGATGGGCAGCAGCATTCTCTGAGTATTTAACCAACCAACTGCGATCGCCAACCCGCCTGCCAAGCGTGGCGATTATGGCATATCCCCCCCTTAATTGGGGGAGGCCTTTGTCCAGTAGTGGACGTCTTTCGGCTGTAATGATGATGATGATGTACAAGTACTAGCCAAGATTTACTCCTATTGTAATAAAGAATATGGAATGCATTTCATTCGAGGAATATAGGTATTTTGCTTAGCAAACGAATTCAAAGTTCGCCTCTTCGTTTCTATTGTTAGGGAATCCAAGAAAATTCAAAGTATGGCCGAGTCCATCTCATGTTATTCCAATGAACCTAACTTATAACACAATGCAATAAAATTGATGAGGGCGACGTTGCTTTTGAAAATATACGACGTTCGTTGTGGAGGAATGGCTGCATAGTCAATTGCAGCATCGCAATAATATGAAAAAGTGGAATACAGAGTTTTTGATTTTCAAGAATTTGCCCCCGTCTTAATTTAATGTGAAAATTTTCTTCGCATTTAATTGGAAATGCAATAAAAAGGTTAAGGTTGCCTGTAACAAGGTTAGTGCTAAGAGGTGTATATTGTAATTTGACAGAAACCAAATCGGTATTGTTGTCAGTCGCGACTACCCAATATCATCATCATCATCATCATTTAACTTTAACTTAACGTTAACTCTATCTTGGTAAGATGTATTTAAACATTTAACTGTGTATTGTTAGTAACATAACATAACATCACGCCTGTATTTCCCCGAAGGGGTAGGCAGAGGTGTATAGTACACCCACATTTCGCCAGTTATAGTCCCATGTAATAGGGGGCGAGCCTATTGCCATTGACCGGGCACAAATCCAGACTCCGGGAGAATTTCCTAATGAAAAAACCCAATAACACTTTGCCCGACCCGGGAATCGAACCCAGGACCCCACGCTCAGCAGTCGCGCTTGCAACCACTAGACCAACGAGGCAGTCCTTATTATATTAGTTAGTAAAGATAGAAAAATTGTACCAGTTTCTGAAATAAATAATATTTGAAATTTGAAACATTTCAGCCAAAAGACGTCCACTGCTGGACATAGGCCTCCCCCAAGAATCGCCATAAAGACCGGTCCTGCGCTTGCCGCATCCAGCTTATTGCCGTGACCTTCACTAGGTCGTCGGTCCACCATGGGGGCATACCCACGCTCGATGACCTCAGTAGAGCTTCCGATAGATTAAAATGAATATGGACAAGACGAAGGTTATGTCACTTGTTATAATGTTACTTGGGAAAGGCCTATGTCCAGCAGTGGACTGCGATAGGCTGAGTTAATGATGATGATGATGAAGGTTATGTCAAATTCCCATATAGCACCCATTCTCGTAAACATCGGAGAATCTATATTCGAAGTTGTTGACTGTATACCTAGGACAAACTGTTCAGTTAGGTAGGTCCAACTTCGAGAAAGAGGTCAATCGTCGAATCCGCCTCAGCTGGGCAGCGTTCGGGAAGCTACGCAATATCTTCTCATCCCAAATACCGCAGTGTCTCAAGACGAAAGTACCAGTGTGTGTTGCCTGTAATTACTTACAGCACTGAAACGTGGTCGTTCACAATGTGCCTGATAAGAAGGCTCAAAGTCACTCAAAGGGCAATGGAGAGGGCTATGCCCTTCGTACCCAATATATTAACTGGCAAATCTTCATACATTATAACTATTCATGTTATGGCTTGAGTTTAAGCTTATGTTTGAAACCGTAACACATAGACGTACTCATACGTTACGTTATTTAATTAATAGGATTGTTACGTATGGCTTCTGTCTTACACTATTACTATGTAGTCGGTTATTTTCCATGTCCATGCGGTCTAATAAGGATCTATATTATTAAATCTACCAAAATAATTACTGAGGACGCTCCCAAAACGTAATTCCCACCCTCGCACTCCCCTTACACACCGCAACTGCGGGCCGCTTTCGTCAATTTTATGCAAGTTGCAATAGAACTCATTTTCGAGAAAATCATTCTCGCGTGTTTTACCACGGAAGTAAATGTCGTAAATCTCAAAACAGTTTTCTTTTTATTACAAGAATACTAAACAATGTATACAAATTTCCTCTAGCTAGTATTTAATAAACTTTATTATCTTCCTATTTGCATATATTTTATATAGCTAAGTTAAATACTTAAAGTATAAATATTCGAAAAATCTCTAAAAACGCATGATTTTCAAAAAATAAAAGTATCGAACAAAAATCAACTAATTATGTAACTGTCTAGTCAAACGATGGACAAAGGTTCAAAAAAACATGTATCTAAATTTGACATTCATCAAGCATGTGTTCGACTCAGCATATGTTTTCAAAAAGTCACCTCATTTTGGGAGCCTCGCCTTAATCTGTTTTTTTTTTAATTTAAATATCTTGGTATATAATTTCAAAAATATTTTATACATAATGCATGCATTGCTATGTTGGCGCGACAGTGCCGGAGCAATTATACTTTCAATTAAAATAATTATAATTTGACTTTCCATCTTCATGTCTCAGTTTGGCGAACCGACTCGCAGTATCATTTAGGCATCAGCCTATGCGGTTGTTATGGGCAAAGGTAACTGCTTAACATCAGGTGAGCCTTTAACTCGTTTTGCCATCCTAATTATATAAATAAACGTAACTTCGTACCTATAATACGTCCTGCATCTATGAATGGTAAAGAAATCATATTAGATTAGGTGTCAAATTTATAAGATACTAGTTAATCCAAGACTTTGTCTATCTGTGTGCCCAATTTCATCCCAATACGTTTAGCTGTTCCAGCGTGATTGAAGGACAAATGTCCATACTTTCGCATTTATAATATTAGTATGATTAGCAGGATGTGTTTTAATTGTTAATAAATAAATGGATTTTAGATCACTTGACTAACAATACATTCACTGGTGTCGTATTATTTTGGCGTCAGCGTCACATTCATGGTCAAGAAATTTTCTTTGGTCAAGAATGTCCAGTGCATGGCCCAGTGCATGTTATTCATAAAGGAATAAAGGTTTGACACAAGCAAACGCAAAAAAACATAGGCGCAAAACAACTTTGCCGGAATGAAGTTGGTTACTTCGCATGTTTCCCCGCCTCCCGCCTCCAGTCACCCATAATTATCAACTGGTGCTAATACAAAAATGTCAGGCGTTATATTAGTTCACAGCAAGTGTACTGAAGGTGTACGTTAGAACCATAAATCAGCATAGAAATGTCTGGAAATGTCGTTGATCGGTATTTAAGCAATTTCTAAAGGAAAGCCGGTGGGAATCGTGTTATATAGACCCTTCGCCACTGCAATCTATTTCTATCCAGAGAAAACATCAAAAATAACAGCATCAGCTAAATCTGAAAAAGAAAACAAAAATTAAAACAATAAGCACCAATTGTCACCGGAAAATCTGGAAAATAGAGTCGTTTTGCAAAGAATTTTAACAATGTCATTTTCTGTCCCGATTGTTAACTTCACAGGTGATTGCGGAAGTTTTGATTTTGTTTCGCAGTTTAATGGATCCGGCCCAGTTCGAGTTTAAAAATTATAATTAGGTATTTTGTTTTAAAAAAATACGTCGTGTATTCCGTAGACTTTTTCTAAAGAATTTTCTAAAGCATTTACTTTTCTGTAGGATTTAATTAGCTTCGATTGACATTAGTTTTGTCGTGGTTTTCAACACATATTAGGCCATCTATATACCTCTTTGACTATATATTTAGGATGATTTATTTAACTGGGACAATACTGTTACGAGCTGGGGGTTCGTATATAGATAGAAAGCCGATTAAATGCGTAGAGAACACTTTATTACTGAACAATTACACTGAATCGCTTATTAACACAAAGTTACTAGTTAAATCGCTCCGAATATCGCTTCGATGTTATCGCTTGTATCGCTTGATCCAAACTGAACTTCACTGGCGATCAGCTGCGCCGTTTATATAGGCCGCGAGTCGTGGTACTGGAAAGTCCTCGAACGTCATCTTCTATCCTTGTCATAAGATAACTCTTTCTCACTTGCACATTCTCGAAATAGAAAGTTCTCGAACCTCGTCGAACCTCATCTATCCTCTATCTCACTCACTCACTTCTAGAATGGAATGTTCTCGAAGCTTGTCGAATCTCGTCTATCCTTGTCTTATATTAGCTCTATCCTGCTCACTCTCTTCCAGAAGATTCTTCGTCTATCCTTGTCTGATATTTAGCTCTATCTCGCTCACTCATCAACAATTTTACATGTGGGTGTCAAATGGCCATAAGGGGTCCTGAAAACGCCTGAAAATGGGTTTTCAGGAAATGTCGGCATCGGATTTGTTGGCTCCTGAAACGGCCTGAAAACATGTTTCAGGCGCCTGAAAACAACGGCAACTTACTCAAAATTTCGATTCTTTGGTATGTGATAGAGCCTCCTCTGATACGGACTGAAAATGCATTTCAGCCTGCTGAAAACGTCTCTAAGTCCAGGAAAATCGAGGTTGAAGTATTTCAGTCCACTCTGCTTAACCCTCCGTCGTAACACTACCCCCTCCTAAGACATGCTCGTCCCGAGCATCATTATCTCCGTAGTACCGGGCCAGTCGATCAATGTGTACAATCTTCGGTTGATTGCGTCCGTCCTTTCGGATTCGGTAGGTGACATCGTTGATCTTCGTGATGATTATATACGGCCCATCCCAATCAGGTTGTAATTTTGGAGATTTTCCCTTCCGGCGTACCGGATTGTGCAACCAAACTTTGGAACCTTCCTGGAATACTTCATGGTTCAGCTTTCTGTCGTACCGCGTTTTCATTCTTGCACTTGCCTGGAACTCCGATTTTCTCATGTGCTCTTGTATGTCATTCATCCGGTTTCGCAATTCATTTGCATACTCCGTTATGTTACTAGGTGTATTCGGTGGACATCCGGTAAGAAGGTCTGCCGGTAAACGGAGTTCTCTCCCATAATTTGCGTAGGCTGGAGTTACCGATGAACTTTCATGTACTGCAGTTCTGTAAGCTAAAAGAAACAGTGGAATATACTCGTCCCAGTCCTTTTGATGCTTGTCCACTACTTTTGCCAAATGCCTCTCTAAGGTCTGGTTGAATCGTTCCACCATTCCATCAGATTGTGGATGGTAAGATGTTGTACGCGTTTTGTGAATGCCCATTATTCTACAAGTTTCTTGGAAAACTTGGGACTCAAAGTTTCTTCCCTGATCACTATGAATTTCCAATGGTACCCCGAAACGACAGAACACTTCGCTGACCAATTTTTTTGCTACCGTTGTGGCTTCCTGATTAGGTATAGCGAAGACTTCTGGCCATTTGGTGAAATAATCCATCACGACGAGGAAATAGCGATTTCCGCTTTCTGCGTCCAGCCACGTCCAATGCTATCCTTTCCCATGGAGCTCCAACATTATACAGTTTCAACGATCCTCTGGTACGAGTATGTGGCCCTTTTACACCTGCGCAACTGGTACATTTGCGACACCAATCCTCCACATCGTCTCTGCAGTGAACCCAGTAGAACCGTTCTCGTATCTTTAACAGAGTTCTTTTGACGCCTAGGTGACCACCCGAAGATCCATTATGGTACTCCCGTAAGACATCAGAAATTTTTGATTTGGGCACGACTAGCTGTAGGTGCGCTTCGTTTCCTCGTGCATTCTCCCATTTTCGACATAGAACACCATTGTGAAGAAGGAAGCTGTCCCATTGAGCCCAATAGCTTTTTGTTGTAGTGCTCATTCTGGCGACATCACTCCATTTGGGTTTGGGACTTCCAGCTTGCATCCATTCTACAAGAGGTCGTAAATCATTGTCCTCTAGTTGCGCTCTTTGCATGGATGCATCACTCCATTCCGCACTCACTGTGTCCGTCCTTAAAATCTTAACTGACGCTATTTCTTTGGCTTCTTGCCTTGTACAGTGTTTACATTCGTCTGGACATGGTCTCCTTGATAGAGCATCTGCATTCCCATGTAATTTCCCACTACGATGCTCAATGGTGAAATTAAACTCCTGCAGTTGTTCTATCCAACGCGCCACTTGCCCTTCAGGATCCTTAAATTGAAGTAGCCACTTTAGTGCAGCGTGATCAGTTCTAAGTCGAAACTGGCGCCCTAACAAATATTTACTGAAGTGCTTCAAAGTCTTGACCACAGCGAGTAACTCTCTTCGAGTAACGCAGTAGTTCCTTTCTGGTTTGCACAGAGATTTGCTGAAGTAGGCTATAACTACTTCTTGATCTCCTCTGCGTTGTGACAACACTCCGCCTATACCGGTGTTGCTGGCATCAGTGTCTACGACAAATTCGCCTTCGATGTCCGGGTATCCAAGAATGGGTGTATTGCACAGATGGTTTTTCAGTTCCCTGAATGCAGCTTCACAGGCATCATCCCAAACAAATGCCCTCTTTTCTTCAGTGAGCTTATGTAAAGGTTTTGCTATATCTGAGAAATTTTTCACAAAGCGTCGGTAGTATGAGCAAAGTCCCAAAAACGCTCGAACTCCTGTCTTGTCCTTTGGTACTGGCCAATTCTTAACAGCCGCCACCTTTTCTGGATCCGTGCGAACCCCTTCAGTGGAAACCACATGTCCCAGGTACTTGACTTCTCGCTTGAAAAAAGAACACTTTTTGGGACTTAGTTTCAAGTTTGCTGCACGAATCTTTTCCAAAACACACCTCAAGTTTCGAAGATGGCTGTTAAAGTCCTGCCCAACAATCACAATGTCATCCAGGTACACCAAACAGGCTTCGCCAATTAATCCAGCGAGCACTATTTCCATTAGTCTTTCGAAAGTTGCAGGGGCATTACATAGGCCAAAAGGCATGACTTTGAATTGCCAAAGGCCCTGACAAAGCCCTCCTGTCGAAAAGGCTGTCTTTTCCTTATCCTTAGGATCTATCTCCACTTGCCAATAGCCACTTTTTAGGTCTAGTGTTGAAAACCACTTCATCCCAGCCAGCGTGTCCAAAGTGTCATCTATCCTCGGCAAAGGGTAGCTGTCCTTCTTCGTAATGTCATTAAGTTGACGATAATCAACACAAAACCGCATGCTTCCGTCCTTTTTCTTGACCAAAACCACAGGAGAGCACCACGGACTTGATGATGGTTCAATGACGTCACTCTTCTTCATTTCCTCAATCATGTTCTGAACCTCCTTTTCACGTGCGACTGGCACCCTTCGTGCTCGCTGACGAATTGGAATTTTATCACCAGTGTCAATTTTGTGTTGAACAAGTCCAGTCCTTCCAAGATCAGCATCATTTGAAGAAAACAAGTCACTGAACTGTTGCAGCAATGTCTTAGCTTGGGAAAGCTCTTCCATTGACAGATCCCGTTGACAGCCCTGCAGCAGTGACATTACGTCAATGTTGGATTGCGTAAGGTTCTCTCCTCCGCATGGTTGTTGACATTTGCGCAGCCACGAGACTTGGCCGCAGGTTCCAACAACTGTGTTCCTTTTTATGGTTTGCTCGGTATCGCTAAAGTTCAGGATTGGTACAACATCCATGCCTGTTCCTTTTATAAGCGTTCGTGCTGTTATCCAAGGACTATTGCTATCCACTTTTTCCACGATGACGCAGCGATGAATGTTTCCAATATTACCTCGAGCTAAATGAACTGGAACCGTTGTTTGTGACCATGGAGGCAAAATGGTCTCTTTCGCGCAGTAAACATTCCCAACAGATCCACCTTTCAGAAAAATTTCTTCTGATCCGCAATTTAAAACACCATGCTTTATGTCAATCTGGCAGTGGTGTGCTCTTAAGAAGTCGAGTCCAATAATGCAGTCGTCGACGATATCAGCAATGATGGCCTTATGCGTAATCATCATCTCACCAAGCTTTACATCAAACTCCCTCTCCCCTTGGACGGCTATGTGCTGGCCGGTGGCTGTCAAAAGTTGAACGTTTCTGTTCCGACAAAGTTGTTTCCTGCCGAGACGTTTCACAAGCCCAAAGCTGATGATTGTATGTGACGCTCCTGTGTCTACTGTCATTTCACAGGGAATTCCATCAATCTCACCATCGATTATCAGGCTATTTCCATCTTGGGCCTGCCTGATCTTGATCTTCGGGGCTTTTTGAACACCAGCCAGCACCCGCCCCTTGGTCCTGGCGTTTACTCGTTTCCCTGTAGCGGCTCGGTGGTGGCTGTTCCCACCGCTCTGCTTGTGAACCGACGAGGTTCCTCGCGCCTAGCTTGCTTCGGACAGCTGTTTCTGATGTGACCCCGTTCTCCACACAGGTAACAAATTGGTCCCCAACTTGCTTTGTTGCGTTCAGCCACTTCGCGGATCCGACTTGTTTTAGGGTCCGTCCGAACAGCTTCTACTTCCAGTGCGTGTGCCAGTGCGTCCTTCAATGTCTGGTGATGTCCGAGTCGCACAGTCGCTCTAGCTTCCGAATCTCGTATTCCATCGATAAAGGCCTGTACCAGTAGGTTATCAATGAGCACAGGCGTGGACCTATAGGCCTTCCGTACTAGCTTTTCCACCTCCAGCGCCCACTGCTGTAAGTTTTCGTTATAGCGCTGAACACGCTCTTTTAGCTGGGCCCGAAAGACGTGTTCTAAATGGGCGTCACCAAATCGTGCTTCTAGGGCCTCCAAAAGCTGCTCGTAGGCGACGTTCTCACCGAGTGCTTCCAGCACCGTCAAAGCCTGGTCCCGAAGTCCTAAAATAAGAGCAGTCTTCGCCTGGTCATTGGTCCATCCATTTGCTGTTGCCACCGATTGGAATTGCAGCTTATATGCGGTCCAAGAGGAGGTTCCGTCAAAGGGTGGGACCTTAAACCTTCCTAAAGACACCCCTGTATTACCAGCGGAAACGATGGGTACTGGACCAAGGTGTGCACTGTTGACCTTCTTTTCTAACTGCGTAATCCGGTGGTCATGAGCTATAACCTTTTTCTCATGCTCATCTACCTTAATCTCCACCTGATCTACCTTAATCTCCACCTCGTCTAGTTTGTTTTTAGCAGAGAGATAGAGTTCCTCTAATATTGTTCCTCGCTCAAGTAACTTCTCCTCCATTCTACGGAACTGCTCTTCTTGCCTTGCGGCTTGCTCGCGTGCATGCTCTTCCTGCCTTGCGGCTTGTTCGCGTGCATGCTCTTCCTGCCTTGCGGCTTGTTCGCGTGCTTCGCGCACTTGTTCGCGGGCTTGCTCTTCCTGCCTTCTGGCTAGTTCGTGTATTTGCTCTTCCTGCTTTCTTGCCATTTGCTGCATCAAATTGAATAAGCTGGCAATGTCGTTATTCCCACCTTGAGGCTGAGGTCCCTGTTGGACGACCTCCTCCTGATTCATAGTTCTTGATGCGTCCTGAGCTGTCTGTCTCGCCGTTAACTGTCTCGTCTGCATCCGACTCGGCGTTTCGTTACCAGCTGGTTCCTCCTCTCTTGGCGTAATCGGCATTTTCTATCCCACTTCTGACACCAAATGTTACGAGCTGGGGGTTCGTATATAGATAGAAAGCCGATTAAATGCGTAGAGAACACTTTATTACTGAACAATTACACTGAATCGCTTATTAACACAAAGTTACTAGTTAAATCGCTCCGAATATCGCTTCGATGTTATCGCTTGTATCGCTTGATCCAAACTGAACTTCACTGGCGATCAGCTGCGCCGTTTATATAGGCCGCGAGTCGTGGTACTGGAAAGTCCTCGAACGTCATCTTCTATCCTTGTCATAAGATAACTCTTTCTCACTTGCACATTCTCGAAATAGAAAGTTCTCGAACCTCGTCGAACCTCATCTATCCTCTATCTCACTCACTCACTTCTAGAATGGAATGTTCTCGAAGCTTGTCGAATCTCGTCTATCCTTGTCTTATATTAGCTCTATCCTGCTCACTCTCTTCCAGAAGGTTCTTCGTCTATCCTTGTCTGATATTTAGCTCTATCTCGCTCACTCATCAACAATTTTACATGTGGGTGTCAAATGGCCATAAGGGGTCCTGAAAACGCCTGAAAATGGGTTTTCAGGAAATGTCGGCATCGGATTTGTTGGCTCCTGAAACGGCCTGAAAACATGTTTCAGGCGCCTGAAAACAACGGCAACTTACTCAAAATTTCGATTCTTTGGTATGTGATAGAGCCTCCTCTGATACGGACTGAAAATGCATTTCAGCCTGCTGAAAACGTCTCTAAGTCCAGGAAAATCGAGGTTGAAGTATTTCAGTCCACTCTGCTTAACCCTCCGTCGTAACAATACTAACAAATCCTAAACCAAAAGAGAAAAAAAAATTAAATAATAATTTTTAAGAGAGGAAAATTTTCTTTGGAGACATTAGCTCTTTTTTAATAAAAATTATACGAGCATAATTTTTTGGTCAAGCGCGAAATTTCTTGAAAATCAATAAAGGCGTTTCCGTTTTGTTCTATGACTTTTGACGCGTACTTAAATGACTGTAGATCATTTTGTATCAAAAAAGTTAACGTAAAATTTTGACAAATTTCTCCTGCTCAGATTTTTTCCCTCTTATACAATGAAATCGTTAATCCTTACACGAAATCGAGTCAATCGAAAAAAATAAAAATTGGCCGCCAACTTTATTGATTTTCAAGGAAAGTTCACGCTTGACGAAAAATATAATTAGAATATTATGATTAATAACATTTTACAATCATAAAATTACATGGTTTTTAGGCATCAGTTTTCCCGAGTTGGTTGCTGGATAGCTGCAGGATGCCGTTTAGGGGTTACCTGAACCACGGAAACCCAGTTCGCTTTTGCCTGGACCTCAAGGAACTACTCAGATAGGTTAATATTATTATTATTCATTTATTTCAGAGGGGCTCGTAGCTAAGCAACGACTGCGCGGATTGTACGATCTGCAAGGTTAAGCTGCACTTGCCGCGGTCAGTCTGTGGATGGATGACCGTTTCGTTATACCTCGAAACCCCTCCGTGCCTCGGAGAGCACGTTAAGCTGTCGGTCCCGGTTTGTCATACGAATATCTATGGCAGTCGTTACGGGTAGTCAGAAGCCTGAAAGTCTGACAACTGGTCTAACCTCCGAATGTCAGTATTAACTGGGTTGCGGGGGTCTGATGGCATTCGCTTCGTGTAAAATACTGATGTTCAGCCGCATCTGGCTAGACTGGAAGCCGACCCCAATATAATTGGGAAAAGGCTCGGAGGATGATGATTCATTTATTTCAGATAATTCACACATCCATTTTTGTTAGTAAATCTTAAAAACTATGTTAGTAACAATACAGGCAGATTTTATTTAACAGCTCCTATAACTAAGCCCACCCAATGCTTTAATATAGGACTGTCAGAGCGCTCAGCAGCATCGCTTTTAGAATGCTGTTGTTACTACCGCGCACTCTTAGAAGAAGAGACGCCACCTTCTTACGGATTATGGCGTGAAAGCCATCAGTATGTGCCTCCGCGAACATTCCGGACGTACTGCAGCGCCGCGATAGTCCCAACAGCATCCTAAACGCGTTGTTACATTGTACACATTGCTGTTGTTGTATTGGTTAAAAGAATTTCATTTCTCATAAGAACTTACAAAACAGTTCGCTTATAATGAGATACAAAAGTACTTACAACTAAATTATATAATTTTAGCCTCTAGAGCGTTAAAAAAGTTACAGTGTACATACATAATTCTTTAGCTTAGTTTTGAACACATTCACGTTATCACATTCTTTTAGATCCTCTGGTAATCTCTTCTGGTAGTTCAGTTGATATACTTATTTATCCTTAGTATCCAAATTGAATTTCGAAAAAAGTAATTGGTAATATGGTATAAATACCATAGCTATCTTGCTTGTGATTCTGAATAAATCCTTTCAGAGCCCCAATTCACGTAATTTCATGACGCTTCGATCAACGTAGCAATGGCAATAGGCTCGCCTGCTTGTGATTCTGAATAAATCCTTTCAGAGCCCCAATTCACGTAATTTCATGACGCTTCGATCAACGTAGCAATGGCAATAGGCTCGCCCCCTATTACATGGGACTATAACATAACTGGCGGAATGTGGGTGTACTATTACACCTCTGCTTACCCCTTCGGGGAAATACAGGCGTGATGTTATGTTATGTTGTCGATCAACGTTTCTGACAACGATCGCCGTAGCTAAGATAATAAGAAAAGCATTGTTTTGATCGAAACACTTCTTTAGTTTATTCTGTTACACGTTGTATATGCTTAGATGGTGATCTTTTTGGTCTTGTATTTATCTATAAAATATGTATTTATGTTTTTGTTTTTACCTCTTATGAGCGTTGAAATCTTTCTTTATTTAAATCAGCAGGGAACTGGCCATAACTACCTATACTGGGTGTCAGGGAAACGCTTCCAAAAACGAAGATAGGTGATAGTAATGGTGATTACTGATACGAAACCACAAAAAAAAATGCGATGTTTTTTTTTTTTTTTGCATTATTCGTACATAACCAGCTTTGAGCAGTAACATAAAACTAATTTGCAAAAAAACCCCATTTATTTATTTAATTTTCTAAAGTTCGCAATGTAATTCAAATAAAATATCAGCTGGCGCTAGGCGTGAACGACCGCTCGCATACGCAGTCCGTGTCGTAGCGAGCGTAGGTAGGTTAGGTACGCGCAGCATTGATGCCGAGTTTTGTACGCGGTTGTTTGTTGCGGTTTAGCAAAATACCAAATCACTAAAACAATGAGTATAATAAGGCTAATGGTTATTGGTATTCGATTGTGTTTAGGTAGTATAATAATAGCCTTTCAGTTTCGGGAGCGTTTCCCTGACACCCAGTATTTTTAACTGCATCAATAAACATAAGCAGTGAATTTCCACATTAAATATTACAGGGATAAATTACTTTGCAGCCTGCAGCATATGATGTCCTTTCTACTTTTACTACATTTGGCTTTGACAACACAGAACCGCTTTAAATTCCGCTTCCATAAAACAAATAAAGCTCGTGTTAATTTAATCGCACCCTAATAACGTCCACGTCACTATTAGTATGTTACCCGCCACTGCATTTAAATCTTGTTTAATGAGCACAATTCGAGCGCTCATTTATATCAAGGTAACCGAACATTATGTGGTTTGAACCGGTGAAGTCCATTCGCGGCAAATGACTAGGGCTGCCATCCATAATTGTCAGGATCGGTTACGGGACGTTTATGTGCTAAATAAATAAAAACATGAAAAAAGTGAAAAGGCAATTGTATAACTTCATAAAATAATCAAAAACGTTTAATGTACATTATGTACTATGTACAGTACAATGTACACTATGTCAAGGGCTTGAACCAGCGCCCTTAATACAAGTTATTTTTATAACTTAGCGAGGGCTCTGTTTGCAACACCTACATAGCGAGAGCTCTGGTTGCAACACCTACATGTTCTGTTAACTAGCAATAGTCAAGTATATACAGATATCTACAGATGTTTATAATATTTATGTTTACGTTGTAATTTTTGAAGAAATTAATTATAAATAAAGTTTAAGCAATCATTGATTGATACTCAAATCAAATTAAATGAACTACGGTACTCAAGAAAAAGATCAAGAAAGGGCCTTTTTTTCGCCCAGTCATAATTTAAAGTCGATTTTACTTGCGCCGCCCATTTCGAGTATTATAAAGAAAACGAAACAAAAATTGAAAAAAAATGCAATACGGGACTAGATACGGTAACAAACAAACGGTATATACGAGACGGATGGCAACCCTACAAATGACCCATATTCTGCAGTGCTATTTAAAATGATCCTGCTTTTATTTATGATGCTTATTAACGTGTTTGTTCAAATGTTTGCTAGTTCCTGAATATATGTCCGTTTCGCTTCATAAAAGTATTATTCACTCATTGGCTACGATTTGTTACGATTACGTCCCGGGAAATGGCTAAAGGCTGTCTAGGAATTCAGAAAGCTTTGTTATTCATGATAAAATAGTTGGGTCATAATTTTAATTTAATTGTGAACACGCCTACGTTTTGTTGCCTTTCAAAATCTTTTAGATATTGAATGTAAATAGATTTTTATTAATCTTTTAATTCATTTATAAGATAATTTGGGTATGTGTGTCTATATAATATAAAGTTTATTCTTTATAATATTTTTCTTATTTTTTTGATTATATGAGGTCCTACATTATTAATCCGAAATATTTGAATTTGAATTAATGAATCTACTCATCATAACAATCAACATTTACTACGGGACCAACCCTGAAATCGCGAAAAAAATAAACTGGTGATCCCTACATTTTGTCGATTCATGTGAACAAAAATGTAGGGGACAGCTGATTTTTATTCGCCATTTCAGGGTTGCTCCCATAGTAAATGTTGTTTCTTAAGATGAGTAGATTCATCACTTCAAATATTTCGGATTAATAATGTAGGACCTTATTTATATAAATCATTGGCTGCTTTGACTGGCTTGGCACCCCGCTTGTCACTTAGGGTGTTGACACTGAAAATCAGCGCTGTGTTGTGACTCACGTTACAACACAGCATCATGCTGAGTGCCAACCTCTTTGCCGCAGCTACAACATGCAAAGTCACTTTTGTTATGATATTACAACTATGTATCACTGTAACTCCTAAAATGTACCTGATGAAATAATTATTTTATGTTCATCTACCGCATGTCGTCTTGTTGTGGCAATAAATAATTTATCTTTCATTCTTTCAATATCAAAGGATGAAAATATTGTTGCGGAAGTTGATTGCAAGACGTTACTGTACTGTAATTGGGCCCAACCTCCGACAATAGTCAGCATAATGAACTAAGGATATCAAAATAAACACACTTCCCCGTCGCGTGGTGTATTCTCCCTCATAACGTCAACGCAGTGTTTTGTCTGGTGTTTGACATCGATCTGCGGTGTCGCCGACCAACATCTACGCTGACGGTACAAAAATAACAATTGCATAAAAGAAGGGGAACTTCTGCCCTCCCCAAGGCTTTTTGTTCGCGGGAAGATTGCTCGATGCACCGCTCGCCTTATTATCAACAAAAGAATTTACGAATTTCCTTCCCCGTATATTTGTTTAGGAACTAATGGAGGAAACCCTTCTTCAAAAAATTTCACGTGAATGAGAAAAATCTTTGTAAAAGTGACGGTTGCTATGGCAACACCCCTGTCAGCGAAGTCTAGTTACATAATTAGATTAGCTCCAAAAGGATTATAATATGAATGAAAATTAACGGATAATGCCTTGTTGAGCAAGTTTTTTTGCTAGAAATTAAAACGGGAGATGCGAAAGTAGGTATTTATCCTCTCTTGCGAGTCACAAATATTGTATTAAAATATGTTTATAGTAAAAAATAAAAACCGGCCAAGTGCGAGTCGGACTCGCGCAGTAAGGGTCCCGTACCTCTCAACGAGCTGATACCCAATAAAATCTGATTTAATTTACGAGAGTTTATCAAAAGACATCAACGCACAGTGCGCGAAATATGAATTTTTGCTTGTCTTTCTTACGCAGGTACCACCACATATGTCTATGTTTGTCTTATTTTTAGTATTTGTTGCTGAACTACATAATATGCACTATAATCTGACCAAGTTTGACGCAGGTATAAAGTACCGTTTTAAAGATAGAGCAGGAACAAAAAAGTTGAAAAAAATGCATGTTTTTTGAGGATCCTTGTATGGGGACGTTTTTAGTATTTGTCGTGATACACCTCATAGCAACACATATTCTGAGAAAATTTCGACCGGTTACCTATTACCGTTCAAAAGATACAGCCCTATGACAGACAGACGGACGGACGGACGGACGGACAGCGTAGCGGGAATAATAGGGTCCCGTTTGGCACCCTTCGGGTACGGAACCCTAAAAACCATTAAAATATGAAGACGTCATTAAGCATATTGAATTTTAAGTTTGCGCTGTACCACAGATAATATAATACTATAGTACTGGCTGTACATAAGGAGCTCCGTGCATGGCAGAAAAGTAAACGCGGATGGAATTACGATTCTAGCTGCGTCACTTTGCATGCATATCTTTACCGTTTTTCTTTCGTAAATATGTAGACAGGATGTAATAAAGTGAGCTTTTCTTTTATTCTTTTCTAACTTTTCCTATATTTATGAGTTCCAAACAATTTTGTTAGGTACATTGTTTTGAATTACTTTCCTTTATTGTGTATTTGTTTCTTCATATTTTTGGGAGTACTACTACATATTTCATACTTGTTAACCTTTCAGCTATATTATGAACCCACTTATGCTTGTATTGAGTGAATTCACCAGATGTGATTCCACAAATAATTTGAACTCGCCACCATTTGATTTATCAGTCAACATTTTTAGGGTTCCGTACCCAAAAGGTGACAAACGGGACCCTATTATTACTCTCGCTACGATGTCCGTCCATCCGTTTGTCTGTCACAGGGCTGTATCTTTTGAACGGTAATAGGTAGCCGGTTAAAATGTTCTTAAAATATGTGTTGCTATGACCCCTATCACGACAAATGCTAAAAAGAAAAAAGTATAAAACCAAAGGGTATGTGGACCCACATACAAGAAACCTTGAAAAACATAAAAAAATTCAACGCTTTTGTTCCTGCTCTATCTTCAAAACAGTAATACATACCAGCGTCAAACTTGGTCAGATTATACCAGGCCCCTCAGAAAGTATTGCGAAAAAAAGTTTTTATATATGGGAGACTGGCCAGTTATAATGTTTTTCGAAAATATGATTATTTATAAGTAAAAATAAGTAAGTTCCAATTTCAAAATTTCCCTCCACATTTTTTGCGAGTTAATTCAAAGTATTGTGTCTCACTGAAATATGGATCTGCGCCGGGAACATTTTAGAGCTATGATTTTATACGATTTCAAGTGTCGCCTGAAACCGGATGAATCGTACGATAGACTTCAAATGGCATTCATGGATGAAGGCCCTTCCAAGGCAACCGTGTATCGTTGGTATAACGAATTCAAGCGCGGTCGACCAACTTTGGGGGATGACGAAAGAAGCGGTCGCCCTTTGACGGCTGTTACCGAAGAAAACGTGCTAGCAGTGAAAAATTTAATCCAAGACAATAGGCGAATTACATATCAGGAGATTCAACACATATTGAAGATTGGATCGGGAAGCGTTCACGAGATTCTACACAGCCATCTTCGCGTGAGGAGGATAGTATCACGCTGGGTGCCGCACAACCTCACCGATGCTCAGAAGCAGGCCCGGGTGGAATGGTGCCGTGATATGCTTAACAAATTTGAAGCAGGCTCGTCTCGGCGTGTTTACGACATCGTTACAGGTGATGAGTCCTGGATTTATCAATACGACCCAGAAACCAAGCGCCAGTCGACTGTTTGGGTGTTTCAAAATGAGCCAACGCCTACCAAAGTGAAGCGATCTAGAAGCGGGGGTAAGATTTTGATCGCTAGCTTTTTTAATTTGACTGGCCACTTGGTATCAATTCCCTTACGGGATCAAAGAAGCATTAATGCCGAATGGTATACTACCAAATGTTTGCCAGAAGTTTTCTCTGTTATAAGCAACAAGCGACCAAACACAGGGCTCCGCGGGCTACTGCTCCACCACGACAATGCACCTGCGCACACCGCACTCAAAACGAGGGACTTCCTGGACAGCACGCCAGTCAAACTCCTGGGTCACCCTCCTTACAGCCCTGATCTAGCACCGTGTGACTTCTTGTTATTCCCAAAAATAAAAAATCAGCTCAAAGGGATACAATTTTCGTCGCCGGAAGATGCGCTGGCTGCGTTCGAGCAGGCTGTAAACGAGGTGTCTGCGGCGGACTGGAAAAAGTGTTTTGAAAATGGTTTAGGCGCATGAATCTTTGTATAGAGGCTGGTGGAAAGTACTTTGAAAAGATTTGATAAAAATATATGTACGTATAGAACAATTTTTTTTAGTTTCGCAAAACTTTCTGAGTGTCCCACGTATTGCATACTATGTAGTTTAGCAACAAATACTAAAAATAGGGCAAACATAGACCTATGATGTGGTACCTGCGTAAGAAAGAGATGCAAATTTGACATTTTGCGCACGGTACGTTGATGTCTTTTGATGAACTCTCGTAAATTAAATAAGTTTCTATGGGGTGTCAAGTCGATGGGTGGTACGGAACCCTTACAGCGCGGGTCCGACTCGCACTTGGATGTTTTTTTTTTAAACGTTGCCCTACAAACATAACTGGCTTAGGCCCTTTTCCCACACACACGGTTTCCGTGAATATGGCGTTCGGGACGGTTTAGGAATGCAGACATTAATATACAACCTTTCACACGATACCGCGATCGTTCCTTTTATAACTGAACCGTCCGGGCCCTCATCATCATCATCATCATTTCAGCCGAAAGACGTCCACTGCTGGACATAGGCCTCCCCCAAGCATCGCCACAACGACCGGTCCTGTGCCTTCCGCATCCAGCGGATTCCCGCGACCTTCACCAGGTCGTCGGTCCACCTTGTGGGGGGCCTACCCACGCTGCGCCTTCCAGTACGCGGTCGCCACTCCAGAACTTTACTGCCCCATCGGCCATCCGTTCTGCGAGCAATGTGCCCCGCCCACTGCCACTTAAGTTTGGCAATTCTTCGGGCTATGTCGGTTACTTTCGTTCTCCTGCGAATCTCCTCATTTCTGATTCGATCACGCAGGGTCACTCCGAGCATAGCCATAGTCCGGGCCCTAATTCACGTAATTTCATGATGCGCTGATCAAGTTGCAGTGACGCAGCAGTTCGTATCTGACAGCGGCCGCCGAAGATATAGGCATAGAATATATGATATAGGTAAGATATAGGTTGTCTGGAAGAGATTGCCTTGTGCGACATTAAGATAACCTTTTTTGTTGCTGTACAGTCCAACACAACAATAGCATAAGCAGTGCAAGAACCTCGGAGATCGTCTCACAACCTACGACGATGGTTCAACACTCGCCGATGTGGCAATTTTATTTTATTAGTCGATTTCATTATCAATATCCAACTACAAAAGCTCAGTATTTCTTCGTTTAGTTCACTTTAAGTAGTTTTAAGTGACTATTATCATGTAGAAGCACAAAAAGTAAACAGCTATTGCTACTATTTGCAACTGCTATTCTCGGTCCGTTGCCTTCGTACATATTGTGGGAATGGCAACCTATACCTACGTGCATACAACATGTACCTACAACTTTATGTTTTATCTAGGCTATTTGCGATACAAACATATGCATGTAAATTGTGGCTTTAGCATAATGTTAGCTACTAAACAGCATATAGCAAAAGTGCTTTCTATCTAGAAAAACGTGGTTAGAAATTTTAATAAGAAAATCTTCTGCTGAGAGATAAACTTTTTATGAAAATGTTATTTGGGTTCTTTGATTATATATGATTTGAAATTTTTATTTATCGTATTTTAATTCACACAGTCTTTAAAATAATTTATATAGTGTACCTAAAAACGCCTAATTTATGTAAATGTATACGTTTATATACAATAATAAACATAATATACATACTGAAGTTATATACTACTTTATACAATACAAATACCACAGAAATAGCTACTTATAATTAACTACTACCACTCAACATTAATAATATAATATATATACAACATAAACATGTATAAAATACAGATTAAATAATATTAAAATATCATAAAAGTCTACATCATCTTCGACGCCTAGACATAGGCGTAGAATTCCTCCATATCACAGTCATCCGGAAGCGTGCCCAGAACACTGGCAGCGTTGCCACGTTGAATGGCAACGCTTATTCATTGCCCAAAGAACAATATGAGCTGAGTTAAAATATAAGCGAACTTTTTTTTTGAACAACTTAAACTATGGGACCAATCCTGAAATCGCAAAAACAATTTGCAAAAAATCGCAATACATTTATACGAGAGACCGATGATTTTATTGGGTCCTATTGGCGTAATGCGCTTAAACACATCGCCCGCCTTGCCAATACCGCACCGCGAAGTTCCAAACTTTTAAATCAAAATATTTATACCGAAATCCCCATAAAAGCTGTGTGCAGTGATTTGCAAGTTTAGGATACAAAGACAGGCACACTGGGGCGCTTATCTTATAATGTAGTAATGATGTGTGCTTCAGGTTGAGTTAGAAGCCCAGCAGTGGGTAGATATGGCGTGATTGATGATGATGTTCGTGGACTTAAGACTAGTCTTTTGACTCTCGACTTGGAGATCAATCCTTATGATGCATTTTTGGTTATCACCTTTAGTGAGTATGATATAATGGTATTATATTTTTTATTGTATTATCTATGTTTTATGTTCATACTATGCTGTAATCTATATGAGAAAGCCAAAATAAACATCTTTCTTTCTTTTTGTCCTTCAAAAACAAATTTTCCCGTACATCGGTCTACAACACGGTCATTTCTCCCACTGCAAATGTAAGTTTGCAATCACAAATAATATTTTTTTCCTGTGATGTAACCACAAATTCATGATTTTCGGATATTTTCCTTTACTTGTGCTGTGAGACCATGCTATCTGCAAAATTTATATATATTTATAGGTTTTGATGAGTGAGTTTGCGAGTATCAACATTTATGACATAAATGGCCCTATCCTTTGATTACGTTAACTTAGAAGCTTGAATTTTTTTTTACTTCAAGAGATTATTGACCTTCGTATTTGATATTAATTTCAACTTGCTAACTTTACCCGTTCCTGAGATAAAAAATCTTGACAGACGGACAGACAGACAGCCAGCCAGCCAGCCAGTCAGACAGACGGACAACAAAGTGATCCTATTAGGGTTTTGTTTTTTCCTTTTGAGGTTCGGAACCCTAAAAAAATTAAAAAATAACACTATCGATAAGCAGTTGTCGACATATTCGGTTCGATATCTCGTTTCATGTACGATTCACGTAATGAGTGAAAAAAAGATAACAAACCGAATCGGTCGACAACTGCTTATCGAAAATGTTCTGAATCGGGGAGCCGTTGTGTTTCGTCATCGCTAAGATCATATTACACAAAAAGATGATTGGCAGAAAACCATGTACAGACGAGGAATGAAAAGGTTTGTCACATTAAGGTCTATTTTTGCTTGTACTGGCAGATAATATAATGACAGTTGAACGTACACCCGCGTAATTATCTCTCGTTCGCAGTTTGAAAAGTGCAGTGTTTACATGTGCTCGCAAAACGTTCAAAGGAATGAATTTGAAAATTGACGAACCTCTTACACACTGATATTTACTCAAAAAACTATTATGACTCGTATGACTCCAAAAAATTTATAACTGAATGGATAAAAACACTTACTATATCATCATCATCATTTCAGCCGAAAGACATCCACTGCTGGACATAGGCCTCCCCCAAGCATCGCCACAACGACCGGTCCTGTGCCTTCCGCATCCAGTGGATTCCCGCGACCTTCACCAGGTCGTCGATCCACCTTGTGGGGGGCCTACCCACGCTGCGCCTTCCAGTACGCGGCCGCCACTCCAGAACTTTACTGCCCCATCGGCCATCCGTACTGCGAGCAATGTGCCCCGCCCACTGCCACTTAAGTTTGGCAATTCTTCGGGCTATGTCGGTTACTTTCGTTCTCCTGCTACTTACTATATACTGAGACACTTCTACAAGACATACATTGATACTCCCTCACACACACACCCTCCTACATATACACTCACATACGCACCCCCACACCCATACACAAGGAATTCGTAAGTAAATACTAGGCCCCTCAGAAAGTATTGCGAAAAAAAGTTTTTATATATGAGAGACTGGCCAGTTATAATGTTTTTCGAAAATATGATTATTTATAAGTAAAAATAAGTAAGTTCCAATTTCAAAATTTCCCTCCACATTTTTTGCGAGTTAATTCAAAGTATTGTGTCTCACTGAAATATGGATCTGCGCCGGGAACATTTTAGAGCTATGATTTTATACGATTTCAAGTGTCGCCTGAAACCGGATGAATCGTACGATAGACTTCAAATGGCATTCATGGATGAAGGCCCTTCCAAGGCAACCGTGTATCGTTGGTATAACGAATTCAAGCGCGGTCGACCAACTTTGGGGGATGACGAAAGAAGCGGTCGCCCTTTGACGGCTGTTACCGAAGAAAACGTGCTAGCAGTGAAAAATTTAATCCAAGACAATAGGCGAATTACATATCAGGAGATTCAACACATATTGAAGATTGGATCGGGAAGCGTTCACGAGATTCTACACAGCCATCTTCGCGTGAGGAGGATAGTATCACGCTGGGTGCCGCACAACCTCACCGATGCTCAGAAGCAGGCCCGGGTGGAATGGTGCCGTGATATGCTTAACAAATTTGAAGCAGGCTCGTCTCGGCGTGTTTACGACATCGTTACAGGTGATGAGTCCTGGATTTATCAATACGACCCAGAAACCAAGCGCCAGTCGACTGTTTGGGTGTTTCAAAATGAGCCAACGCCTACCAAAGTGAAGCGATCTAGAAGCGGGGGTAAGATTTTGATCGCTAGCTTTTTTAATTTGACTGGCCACTTGGTATCAATTCCCTTACGGGATCAAAGAAGCATTAATGCCGAATGGTATACTACCAAATGTTTGCCAGAAGTTTTCTCTGTTATAAGCAACAAGCGACCAAACACAGGGCTCCGCGGGCTACTGCTCCACCACGACAATGCACCTGCGCACACCGCACTCAAAACGAGGGACTTCCTGGACAGCACGCCAGTCAAACTCCTGGGTCACCCTCCTTACAGCCCTGATCTAGCACCGTGTGACTTCTTTTTATTCCCTAAAATAAAAAATCAGCTCAAAGGGATACAATTTTCGTCGCCGGAAGATGAGCTGGCTGCGTTCGAGCAGGCTGTAAACGAGGTGTCTGCGGCGGACTGGAAAAAGTGTTTTGAAAACTGGTTTAGGCGCATGAATCTTTGTATAGAGGCTGGTGGAAAGTACTTTGAAAAGATTTGATAAAAATATATGTACGTATAGAACAATTTTTTTTAGTTTCGCAAAACTTTCTGAGTGTCCCACGTAGTTGTTTTTATTATTAGCACCAGGCGGGTTGGTGGATTGAGTTGGTAGTACCTACGTTATGTTTACTATGTCAGAAATCAAATGTTTTACGGACTCGCGTGTGTTCCATATGGAAACAATTACACACATTAACCGTGTGTTGGAAAAAATTCAGATAGTCGGTTCCTTTCCCAGGTCTGTGGCGTGGCAATCAAGGTTTAACAATGAGTCAGTGCACTTACGTGGTACACACGGCTATATACATATAATCTTCCAGTACCAGGCCCCTCAGAAAGTATTGCGAAAAAAAGTTTTTATATATGGGAGACTGGCCAGTTATAATGTTTTTCGAAAATATGATTATTTATAAGTAAAAATAAGTAAGTTCCAATTTCAAAATTTCCCTCCACATTTTTTGCGAGTTAATTCAAAGTATTGTGTCTCACTGAAATATGGATCTGCGCCTGGAACATTTTAGAGCTATGATTTTATACGATTTCAAGTGTCGCCTGAAACCGGATGAATCGTACGATAGACTTCAAATGGCATTCATGGATGAAGGCCCTTCCAAGGCAACCGTGTATCGTTGGTATAACGAATTCAAGCGCGGTCGACCAACTTTGGGGGATGACGAAAGGAGCGGTCGCCCTTTGACGGCTGTTACCGAAGAAAACGTGCTAGCAGTGAAAAATTTAATCCAAGACAATAGGCGAATTACATATCAGGAGATTCAACACATATTGAAGATTGGATCGGGAAGCGTTCACGAGATTCTACACAGCCATCTTCGCGTGAGGAGGATAGTATCACGCTGGGTGCCGCACAACCTCACCGATGCTCAGAAGCAGGCCCGGGTGGAATGGTGCCGTGATATGCTTAACAAATTTGAAGCAGGCTCGTCTCGGCGTGTTTACGACATCGTTACAGGTGATGAGTCCTGGATTTATCAATACGACCCAGAAACCAAGCGCCAGTCGACTGTTTGGGTGTTTCAAAATGAGCCAACGCCTACCAAAGTGAAGCGATCTAGAAGCGGGGGTAAGATTTTGATCGTTAGCTTTTTTAATTTGACTGGCCACTTGGTATCAATTCCCTTACGGGATCAAAGAAGCATTAATGCCGAATGGTATACTTTATGAAAGTGCACCACATACTGCCCCCATCTATTTTTCACGTCTTCCTTGTCCATCCAAAGGTTGTCTGGAAGATATCGCTATTAGCGATAAGACCGCCAATGTACCCTTATTTTACATGTTAGTCCTAAGTTTAATAATGTTATTGGTGTACAATAAAGAATATTCTATCTATCTATCTATCTATACTACCAAATGTTTGCCAGAAGTTTTCTCTGTTATAAGCAACAAGCGACCAAACACAGGGCTCCGCGGGCTACTGCTCCACCACGACAATGCACCTGCGCACACCGCACTCAAAACGAGGGACTTCCTGGACAGCACGCCAGTCAAACTCCTGGGTCACCCTCCTTACAGCCCTGATCTAGCACCGTGAGACTTCTTTTTATTTCCAAAAATAAAAAATCAGCTCAAAGGGATACAATTTTCGTCGCCGGAAGATGCGCTGGCTGCGTTCGAGCAGGCTGTAAACGAGGTGTCTGCGGCGGACTGGAAAAAGTGTTTTGAAAACTGGTTTAGGCGCATGAATCTTTGTATAGAGGCTGGTGGAAAGTACTTTGAAAAGATTTGATAAAAATATATGTACGTATAGAACAATTTTTTTTAGTTTCGCAAAACTTTCTGAGTGTCCCACGTATAAGTGACCTCGCCTTATACGTGCTGAAATTGTAATCGCGTCTATCCCGAAAACGGGTCATTGTACTCATCATTATGAACAACTTTTACTATGGAACCAACCCTGAAATCGCGAAAAAAAATCAGTTGGTCCCTACATATATGTTCACTTAAATCGATAAAATGTAGGGACCAACTGATTTTTTTTTCGTGATTTCAGGGTTGGTACCATAGAAAAAGTTGTTCATAATGATGAGTACAATAACCCCTTTTCGGGAAAGAAGCCATTAAAATTTCAGCATGTATAGGTTTTCCGTCCAATGAGAGGTCAGCTTATACTGGAAACATGTGTAGCCGTGCCTACTATTACTGAGAGTTATAGGTATAATGTTAAAAGCGCGGTTTAAATTGTCAATTTTATTAAGGCTTACATTTTAGGAATTATTTAGGTATTTTGTATTATACAAGACAAGATAACATTAATTCGAAGTCCATTCGAAGTATGATATTCAGTACCTCGTCACTACACTGACTCATTTATAGACATCGATACAATTTAATTACAATCTATCAAAATTTTTACCTATGATGTTTTTAACTAAGTTCAAATCTGCAAATTCTTGGTCACATGGAAAGATATTATTAATATAATTAATTATCTACTTGGAAGCTCTTTGTTGATATAATTGACAATTTACAATATTAATTGAAGTAATTAGAAACATTCAGAAAATACACCACATTTTGTCACAACGCAATAACTTCATCAATTATCAGGAATTTCCCCTAAAAGTCTTCTATCAAATTGTAATTGAGTGAAACACTGAGACACAATAGCTAAAAGGATGGCGGAACCCAATTCACAAAGTTTTTACCTTCTTTGATCCCTTTTTAAACTTTTATAGATTCAGATGCTTCTGGGAAAAGTCCAGATATGTTAGTAGCGCGCGCAATCTGAAGACTCGAAAATGTCCAAATTGGGACGTTTTGCTATTAGCCGAGCCGAGCGTAATCGGTGAAAAAAAAAACAAAAATGCCACCGTGTGTGTACAGAAAGTGTACCAATTGTGACGCGTAAGTAACCTAAAGTACCTTAACTTATTTACTTTGTAATATCATCATCATCATCATTTCAGCCGAAAGACGTCCACTGCTGGACATAGGCCTCCCCCAAGCATCACCACAACGACCGGTCCTGCGCCTTCCGCATCCAGCTGATTCCCGCGACCTTCACCAGGTTGTCGGTACACCTTTTGGGGGGCCTACCCACGCTGCGCCTTCCAGTACGCGGTCGCCACTCCAGAACTTTACTGCCCCATCGGCCATCCGTTCTGCGAGCAATGTGCCCCGCCCACTGCCACTTAAGTTTGGAAATTCTTCGGGGTATGTCGGTTACTTTCGTTATCCTGCGAATCTCCTCATTTCTGATTCGATCACGCAGGGACACTCCGAGCATAGCACTCTCCATTGCCCTTTGAGTGACTTTGAGTCTTCTTATCAGGCCCATTGTGAGCGACCACGTTTCAGTACCGTAAGTAATTACTAGCAACACTCACTGGTCAAAGACGTCTTTCGTCTTGAGACACTGCCGTATTTTGGACGAAAATATTGCGTAGCTTCCCGAACGCTGCCGAACCGAGTCGGATTCGACGATTGACCTCTTTCTCGAAGTTGGACTTACCTAGCTGGACAGTTTGTCCCAGGTATACATAATCGTCAACAACTTCGAGTGTAGATTCTCCGATGTTTACGGGAATGGGTGCTATATGGGAATTCGATATATCCTTTGTCTTGTCCATATTCATTTTAAGACCCACTCTATCAGAAGCTCTACTGAGGTCATCGAGCATTGTACCGAGGTCCTCCATGGTCTCAGCCATGCCTGCTATGTCGTCGGCAAACCGAAGGTGAGTGATGTATTCGCCGTTTATATTAATGCCTAGCCCCTTCCAGTCCAGAACCTTGAAGACATCCTCCAATGCAGCAGTGAACAGTTTCGGAGAGATTCGGATAAAGAGTTTGTTTGGCGCCGACTCATTATTAGTTATTTACATTAATTTAGTTAGGAGATTAGTTATTAAGACTAAAAAGCTTCAATTTATTTTTCGCTTTTCAGTTTCTGTTTTCGTGGGTTAAATTTTTTGGCAAAAAGTTTTCCTCGTAAGAGCCGCATTAAAAGTTTTACTAAAATTATTGAGAATTATTGGAAGACGAAGTCTTGTACCTATACAACGTGTTATTGAAATAACTGAAATCCTCTTCAGGGGTCATTGTACTCATCAGTATCAACAACATGTACTATGGGACAATCCCTGAAATCGCGAAAAAATTGTTCCCCACATATGTGTTCATATAAATCGACAAGTTGTAGGGAACACTTGTTTTTTTTTTCGCATGTGCATTGATATGCCACAATCGCCACGCTTGGCAGATGGGTTGGCAATAAATAAATAAATAAATATCTTTGGGACATTTTTACACAGCACCACCTAGTCCCAAACTAAGCAGAGCTTGTGCTATGGGTACTAGACAATGGATATAATACTTATATACTTTTTTTTTTATAAATACCTACTTATAATACTGCAATCGCAGTTGGTTTGACATAGATAGATTGATAGATAGAATATTCTTTATTGTACACCATTAACATTATTTTGCGACGTCTGTGGTCCAGTGGTTTGAGGGTCAGACTGCTGATCACGAGCGGGTTCAATTCCCACAGGACACAAATGTTTGTGTGATGAAAATAAGTGTTTGTATTGGTCTGGGTGTTTCTTATGTATTATAAGTATTTATTTACAAAAAAAAAGTATATCATTATTATATTCATTGTCTAGTACCCATAGCACAAGCTCTGCTTGGTTTGGGACTAGATGGTGCTGTGTTAAAATGTTCCAAATATATTTATTATAATATTTATTTATTTATTATTAAAACTTAGGACATGAACATAAACATGTTACATGAGAAGAGACACCGATACATTTTATCAAATAGTTGGTCTCTATTACCGATTTTCCCCGATGCACCCTCGTATCCTCGTATCGATACACTTGATGTTTCGGACGCAACGGAGATATAACTCACTACTGATAATTGGACATCAATTTGCACCCCAGCTTATCCGATAATTTTGTTGCGAAACGGAAAACATTTGTTCGGAAACAAATAAATAAATATTTTGTTACTACTTACCTAGAGTAACTTTCTTTTCTATATGGGGTGTGAAGAATGTTTGTGGGGGTAGTATTATTAAAGGATCAAGTTCACCAACAAAATAACAGATGTGTGATATGTAAGCAGTCGTTTAATAGTACAAAATTATCGTAAACGGCTGTTTTCATCCTAAAGTGTCTGCTACACGGTGACAAACCAGCCTCCCCACCAAGGTGACCTTGCTGGTATCCAACAATTTATACAGTGGTTTGTCAACTTATGTTTGATGGCGGCTGTCAGCGACCAACCTCCCACCAAGGTCACCTTGGTGGGGAGGCTGGTTGCTCACCATGTAGCACACTTTTAAGCATCGGTTATTTGGTTGGTGAACTAAGCCCGAGGTGGTTTGGACTTACTTCAACATCAGCATAATCAGCCCATACTTTCCAGTGCTGGGCTCGGGTCTCTTTTCAAAATTAGAAGATTTCAGGCCTTAGTCCACCACGCTGGTCTAGTGCGAGTTAGCCGACTACACACACCAGCGAGAACTGTATGGAGCACTCTTAAGTGTGCTCATTTCCTCACGATGTTTTCCTTTTAAAGCAGGGGCCGTTACTCCTGACTGGTCCGAGCTCTGAACCAAATCGAGCTGATGTCAATTCCTAGAGAAATGCAGAACGAATTGACACTAAATCGAATTCAAATTCGATTGATACAGAACTCGATTCATTCGGGAGTAAAGTCCCAGGTGATAATCAAAATCTGATTCGCACATGAATTCGAGAAGTCAAAGGTGCGGGGCGGGTTCGAGCTTTATACAGGCTCAGACTGACTTACATCCTCCGCTCAAATATCATCATCATCATCATTTCAGCCGAAAGACGTCCACTGCTGGACTTAGGCCTCCCCCAAAGGGTCTCCCATAATCACCACGCTTGGCAGGCGGGTTGGCGATCGCAGTTGGTTAGTTAAATACTCAGAGAACGCTGCTGCCCATATTCAGGTGAATCCCTTAGTCGCGTTTTACGACACCCATGAGAAGAGATAAGGGTGGTGCAATTCTTTATGTCCGGCACCACACGGAACTAAATCCGATCAAATATACCATAATTAATTTAGTACTAGGCATGCCTTTTAAGTTCTGTCGTTTCTATATTTCCCGGCAATTTTGAATTTGGAACTGTTCTATATTAAAGAAAAAGAAAAGAAAGAAAAAATATTTATTTGCATATTCGAATGTGTTTAAATTTTGAATCTCAAAACAGTTGAAAGTATTAAGGTTAATGCTATTGTTTAGTCACAGCGTCGATTGGAATCTGTCAGGTTACGTACGAAAATGAATCTTTCTAAGGAAAATGTTCGTGCAATAATTTTCTACAACTTTAGAAGTGGCCTGACACGGCTTCAGTGTTTTGAAGAGCTAACATCTGTGTTCAGTGATGAAGCCCCATGTCTGCGGACTGTCGAACGCTGGTATTTAGAATTCCAGTGTGGACATACTAGTGTGGACATACTAGTGTTAGTGACAAATCTCGCAAAGGACGCCCAAAATTCGCCTTCACTGAAGATAACATCATTGCTGTGAGACAACTAATTCTCGAAGATCGTCATGTGACGTATCGAGAGATAGAGGCTTTATTAGGCATCTCAGGGACAACCATTCAGAAGATCTTGCATGAAGCGCTTGGTGTGAGAAAGCTAGTTTGCCGTTGGATACCGCATCTGCTTTCCGACGATCACAAGGCGGCCCGCGTCAGATGGTGTAAGAAAACTCTGCAAAGGTTCAACCGAGGAGAGTCAAATCACGTCAACGACATCATCAGTGGTGACGAATCTTGGATCTATGCCTACGATCCTGATTCCAAACAACAATCTACAATCTGGGTCTTTCAAGACGAGCCAAAGCCGACTAAAGTTGTTCGTTCTCGAAGCACTTCAAAGAAGATGGTGGCCACGTTCGTTGGAAAAACCGGCCATGTTGCGACTATTGCACTTGAAGATCGTAGAACGGTTAACGCAGAGTGGTATACCACAGTTTGTTTACCACAAGTCATCGCAAAACTCGAAAATCTAACTCAAAGCGACGCATCATCCTGCACCACGACAACGCAAGCTCACCCAGCGCTCGTCAAACGATTGAGTATTTGAAGCAGGAAAAAGTAGAAATTCTTGACCATCCTCCATAGTATCGTGTATGGAGTCCATACTGTCCTGACCTAAGCCCTAACGATTTCTTTACATTTTCTAAAATTAAGAAAAGTCTTCGTGGTCAAAGGTTCCAGTCCGGTGAAGAAGCAGGCGACGCTTTCAAGTCAGCCATTTAGAGTGGAATAAATGTTATAATAACTGGTTTGAGCGAATGGAAAACTGTATTAAGCTACGTGGTGAATACTTTGAAAAACAATAAAAAGTACTATAAGGTTCTAGTTGTGTTTTTTTCTTCAAACGACAAAACATAAAAGGCATGCCTTATATTTGGTCGAAGCTTACATCTATAAAATGCCATGACAACAAACTTTTACCTCAACATTTGTAGACACCGGTTTAAAGCTCATAAATATTTTTTTTTACTATTTTCAGTATATCAAAATATTTTTGTTTTACTTCATGTGTGTGTATTTCTTTAATTTCTCAAAGAAATTAACAGCCTAGCCTTTTCCAAATCTTTAAGGCACGTAGTGTAGAAGTCTTGATGTAAAGTAGTTTATATCCAATATCCAAGCCATGTAAAACTGCAGAGATATATCAATCTGTGAGTTGATAAATTTACTTACAGATCGTGAGCCCCTTTGTTTCCTGGATGAAATGAGAAAGTATTTAAATCAAAACAAACCTACAGCTTTAAAAAGTTATCCGGCTGTCATATTTGGATATATCAGGAGTCAATATTTTATTTTAATTTTTTTTAATCTTAACAGGCTTGCGTTTGACCGCCACCTCACCTGATGTTAAGCGATGGTGCGGTCGACGATGGTACACGCTTGCCCAGCAAAAACCTATTCACTCGAGGCTTCACTTATATTATCCGTCCGGCATCCGCGATAGCTTGAGTATAGGCTTCCCGCTTGCGGTCTCGATTTCCTGTGAAGCAGGAAATTTCCGAACGTCCGCTCAGAAACAGCAAATTCCAAGCATTTCACTATTTACCGTTTTACGTAGGTACATCTCAGAAGTTTTTTATATAATACATAATAAATTAATAATATTATAGATGATGCGTTTTTATTATTTTACAAAAAAAAAACTGATCCACATTACAGTGCAAGAAGTGTGGCTCTTGGCTAAGTAGCAACCACGCGGGTCGCGGATTGTCTGTGGATGGGTGACCGTTTCGTTACACATCAAGACCCTTCCGTGCGTCGAAGAGCATATTAAGCGGTCGGTCCCGGCTGTCATACAATTACTAAATTAAACGAACTTACCTAAGTGAAGTTCTATTGTAATTATACGAGCTGCCCAGTCTTCGATTCTTCATATATTTATTATGTAGTACCACTATATTCCATTGTTTTACGCGAATATTGAAAGTCCAGAAAAAAAAAACTTTTTGTTCTGGCAACTCTAACTTATATCATTCTATTTAGAGCAATCTGCAATAAAAAAACTTAGCACATTCCGCTTAGATTACATACCTATAACTACTGTAATTTCATAACTTCAGTCAAAGGGTAAACAAATTTTTGTTTTGGGTTTGGGAGGGAAACTACTATCGAAGACTGGGCAGCTCGTATAATTACAATAGAACTTCACTTAGGTAAGTTCGTTTAATTTAGTAATTATACTTGCTGCCCAGTCTTCGATTCTTCATATATTTATTATGTAGATGTTTAGAGATGAAGTTGGAAATTACATAAGTATTGAACATTCCGAGACAATTAAAATATCAGAAATTTCAAATCAACCTTTTATTGCAATATTAATCATTTTGAAACTATCAACTTAACTATTGTTTATTTACTTAAA
Organism: Asteroscopus sphinx; assembly: GCA_949699075.1. NCBI lineage: Eukaryota > Metazoa > Arthropoda > Insecta > Lepidoptera > Noctuidae > Asteroscopus > Asteroscopus sphinx. The sequence continues at coordinate 12,954,152 of OX453010.1, forward strand.
ATCACAAGTCGCCTTGTACCAGTAGGTACTCTTTATTATGATTAGATTACATAATAAATAATCAGTCTGAACATTGCACAAGGTCTTAGCAGTAATTTTTATTTTATTTTATTTTATTAGAGGTATATTCTAATGATTTGCAAAAACTTTATGTTACACCTTCCTTATTTGCCATTGAGGTGGAGGCATGACCTTGAGGTACGTACCTACATTTCTTGATGTCTATGCCACTGTCTATCATTATTTGTTTAATCCTATGACTAATGGTTTTCTTACTATTTATGAGGTTTTTTATAACTGATAAACAATTTTCAGTATTACCTAACTCTGGTTTTTCCAGTGTCTATGGATAATTTGTATGATATCTTAATGTCATAACAAAACAAAACTTAGGTCCCAAAGGAAATAAGGTAGCATAATACACACCTGTTGTTTTTCTACTGGAAGGTACAGATATTTTTAACAAGTTATTTTTAACTGTACCCCTATGTCACAATTTTCATTACCTTGTTATAGGTACTTTTATGAACCATTGACACAATAAGATGAAAAAATCAATTATATATTTTAGTGTATTAACAGATAATGTCTGTATTATTTGTGCACTTCTAAGTGCTAACAGTATAACCTACCAAGTAATATGTAAGAACAACTTCTTTGATAATCAACCAAGAAAAAATAAAAAATTAAGGGCCAATGATGGATCCCAAGTACCTTTGTATTTTGGTCGACTTGGTCGTAGTTTAAAAAATACACTTGAAATATCTCTTTATTTGAACATCTGTACCTACCTAAGAATCTATTATCAATGATAATGCTGATCTAACGGAGTTGAGTGAAGTGTATGAAGCATCATACTTAAATTGTTCTGTAAGGAATTTGAATATATTTGAAATAATTATAATTCAAAGATTCCTTCACCTTTACAGAAGAAACCCAACACCTTTATAGTGTTATTGTGTATTGTTTAATCGCCTTATCTGACAGTGATAATACCATGATTTCAGTTGTCTCATCTCATATTAAAATAAAGATATCATAAAGAGGGTGAAGTTGTCTGAAACTAACAATAATTGACTTAAAGGTTCAAAAAACTATTATAATACAGCCATTGAAGTAATAAATTGACACCAGGGTTGTGAGATCCATATGAGGAAAGAACTTAAGATTCTTCTAAATTCTTAATCAACCCCATTATTATTATATACATACATACATATAATGGCGGGTATGCATAAAATAGGCAATGATGTTTCAGCAAATCATAAAAGTTCTTTGCAAAGATCCCTTTGCTCCCTATTTTTAGTATTGCTTCTGGCAGCAAATACATCAAAACAGTCTGAAAACTAACAGTCTTGCTAAAAAAGCTATAGCCGACAGGTAGTTCTCTATCACAATTAATATTTTTACTCCTAGATTCAAGATCAGCTTCTTTGTGGTCTTTGAATTTTCACATGAAGTGAATATCTAATATCCCTTCCTAGCTAGGGAATCAAGTTTTAGGAATTGAATATTTACTCATTCAAATAATATAATAATATTGTGAGTACATAATAGCTGTAGTATTGTTTATGTGTAAAATAATTTGACAGAATTTTTATTCATAAGCAAAACTTTGTACCTAATCCGATAAAGTAACTTAAAACTCAAAGTAAATATGATGACTTGACTTGCTTTTTCTTGTTCAAGAAAAACTATTTGCTGTAGTATAATAATTACAAAATATTTTTCAACCAGCACCAGATGTAGGTAGATATCTACCTATCAGCATAAATTTCAATAATTAAAATATTTAATACACTTTTTTGTAGTTTTCATGTAATTTATTCCACCATAGAAATTTTTGTTTATACTCTGTATTTATTTACATAATTGAATCAAAGTCATTAAGTATTATAATTAAGTAATTTCTCACATCTTTGATTTTATAAGTCATGTGTTTCAAAAAAACATAACTTACAACATGGCAAAGCTGCTAAAGTTTCAATGAGCAGTTTTTTATGGTTGAGTAATTAGAATTGTGAATTATCGATCATCAGATTCATCATTCACTGACAAGATCATATCCTTCATGTTTACCAAATCTTAACACTTTGTAATGTATGATGAACAAAACCCATGACACTTTAATAAGTTTCATAGTATTGTTACAATTTTTTGTCCAATATGATGGTGCTCTAATACAGTTAATATTATCAAGCTAATAAATCACTGATTTAAAACCACTTTTTTAAATAGAGCATAAAAGATTTTTTGTAAAAGTCAGGAAACAGCATGCAAACCAAAACAAGTGTAATTAAACTCATATTATTTTGGAAGTGAAACCATATTATTGTATCTTTTGTCTTGATTTTTTATGAAAACTGTAAAGTATGCATCCTTTAAATCAATAGCGCATATGTAACCATTCCTAGAAATTTGTTTTTATAATGTTCTTATTTTTTCCCATTGAAAATTTTCTGCATGTACAAATTTGTTTAGTTTAATCTCCATTTGGTTTAGTTGGCTACAGTAAACATGTTTGTGATAAAATCAATCAATCAACCAATCAGTCAATCAATCAATCCAAATGTTTATTTGTTTAAAACTTTCCTTTGACAGGCTGCATTTAGCAATAACCTCAAAATCTATAAATTTTCTTCAATAAAATTATTGTTTCAGTCATAAAAATTTTGAATTCAGTCATACATAAACAATTTATGTATGAGGCATGTATAATGCTCTTCTTAAGAAGAGATTATTAATCTGTTTATCCACAGTAAGATAACTTTATCCTGTGTGATTTCTTCCCAAAAACTATAACACGTTTATTTGCCGAACAATTAATATTGAAAATCAATAAAACATTTATGTTTGAACCAGATTCCAGTTCATGTACCTTACTTGCATTTTTCTGCTGGTACTCGTAGTACCTTCCAGGGGTCCTCTGTTGATACCTGCCCCCCTCCCCTTTTTAGTCTGAGTCCAGTTCAGGGGGCTTTGAAGTTTTCCTTATCATTGTATACTTATTTTATCTATACAGGCTTGAATTCAGCAAAGTTGGCATTTCTTTAAGACTAGAGGGTGTTGCTTTATTAATAGCATGATTTTTTGTTATCACTACTAGTTCTAACTTTTCTCCCAGAAGAAAAAACTGTCTCATGACATTGAATTTGATGCTTTCATAGTACCTTTATTAAGAAATCAACTTTCTTTCATTTTTAATTTGTGTTGTACCTATAGGTACATATCACTCTATCTTGAAACATCTATTATAATATACCATTACAATGGTTCTTGTATTTTGGTCGCTGCTAATGGCCAATTGACAACCACTAATCTCATGTTAAAAGCTGTTCCCAAATTACCAACTGCTGCTAGCGATAATCCACACTTTTGTCTTTGTCTTTAATTGGGTCTCACAATCTATTGTGTCAACAAGTTTTGAGTTACAAGGTTTACCTTGAAAAAACTATATTGAGCTTCGGGGCATCATATAATAAAGTCAAGCTTCTTGGTATTTAATACTTTTTGGAAAGCTCATCGCTTACATTATTCTGTATTCTTTTTTGTTAAGATATTTACTACCCATTATTTCAGGGTGATTTTCATCAGTGTTAGGTTTTGATTTAAATTAACATTTTTATTATCAATGGCGGTAGTGCCGCGGTAAATCTTTGATAGAGTTGGTAGTATTGCCTATGGACTGTGGCAACACTGGTAATAAATTAAAAACTAACGGTCTTTGGGCGGTTGCGCGGGGGCCTAGCTTGTGGGATTCATTCGATACGGGGCACGGAAGAAGGAAGGTTGTCTTACTAGAAGTGAATCTAACTAATATCGGTGTAATTTTAGTATATAATAATTATTGTTGAAGTTTATTAAAAAGTATTAAGAAGAATATTGGCCGTTTTCTTATAATTCAGAAGTGGCAGAAACCAAAAGGGTATGTATATACAGTGATATTTTCAATTTATTGCATGAAATTTCATTAAATTGCAAATCGCCCGCTTTTATGAGGCTATTTTAAAGCATATGAGTACTACATATTGTAAACTATAATGATTACCATCTAATCTATTTTGTTTGTCAAATTCTTTCTGGATGCATGACATTAGTGTCGGCACGGCGCATTAGGTCAGGGCAACTCTCTGATAATGTGTTGTGTAGGTAGCATGGATGTGTAATGCTGCGCGTGGGTGCGTGGCCAGGGCTACTCCCTGGCAGTGCCATAACGTGCATTTATTTCACACCCTAGCCGGACTTATCGGGTGCTTCATCGGGGCTACTCTCTGATAGCACAAGATATACTCTGGCAAAGGAGTCATGATTTTTGGATGGAATATGGCAAACACTTGCATATAATTGATTGTTAAAATCTTTCTGGATGAACGACATTGGTGTTGGCACGGCACATTAGGTCAGGGCAACTCTGATAATGTGTTGTGTACATAATATGGATGTGTAATGCTGCGCGTGGTGCGTGGCCAGGGCTACTCCCTGGCAGTGCCATAGCGTGCATTTATTGGACACCCAAGCCAGACTTATCAGGTGTTTGATCGGGGCTACTCTCCGATAGCACAAGATATGTTCAGGCAAAAAGTCGTGATTTCATGTTGGAATAAAGCACAATACATATTTGCATGAAGTAAAAATTTTTAGTTACCTATAATGGCTAAGTTCTCAGATGCTTATATACCTGCGTGTAAAAATTGAACCTTTGTTTATTCTATGTTTATCATTATTATTTATAATGATAATATTGATATTTGAATTGCTGTTTATTGTTATATGACTATGGTTGTAGGGCTGAAATATTCTACATATTTTTTTATGAGGACTACCCACATTCATCATTTCTATTTGCCAATGATGCTGTGTATAAATACCACCTAAACTCTGTTTTGTGGTATATTTTAGTGATCTATACCTAGGTAGTCCTGAAGTCGTGGGGTTTTTAAGGGGCTACAACAATTTCGTTATATTTTTTTTTAGCTAGGATGTAGGTATACTTTTGGAGATATTTTTAAAAAAAGTGATAAAACCCAATCTCATAATTTAATTGAATTAATACATAGTTGACCTTGTTTCTAAGTTTTAGATAAAATGGGGAGCGAAAATAAGTTGCAGCCTCGACGTCTGGTGACTCCGGACTGTGCCGAGTCTCGTTCCTTACGAGTGAGCAACGGAGAAAGGCGCAGCCGTAGCCGCTCACGCCGCGACAGGAGTTCCGGGTATCGTCGCAGCCGGGACGAGTACAGCGCAGACCGTGAAGGCGACAGGCTGCGTGCAATCGAACGAGAGATGGAGCGAGAGCGGAACCGACTGCGGGACCTTCAGAAGGAGCTGGACAAAGAGCGTGGTCGGATGCGGCGTACCGTGAGTAACGTTCGAGAGTTTGAAATTCCAAATCGTAATCATTCTGAACGTATTGCAAATGCCGAGCGTAGTGTAGTCAGTGAAGTACGTTCTCGAAGAAGGCAGAGAAGCTCGGGCAGAGACAATAATGAAGGGCCTGAGCGACTGAGAAAGAAATCTTCTAGCCCTTCGTTTTCCACTAGAGATATTGCTAATATCCTAAGTTCTCTCAAAAATTTACCGTCACAGCCGTCGACGCCAGTCTCACTACATTCCAGCAACCATAAAAATATTTTACCTGACTTCGATCCGTCATCGAAGAATCAACGTATAGATGTATGGTTAAAAAAGTCGAATGAATGCGCGACAGTCTATGGCTGGGACGATAAAACGACTATTCACTTTGCAATGCAAAAGCTTCAGGGTTTGGCCAAAACTTGGTATGAGAGTTTATCGTCAATTCTTTTCAATTGGAACGAATGGCAAACAAAATTAGCAACTCTGGAGGATATGTTGAAACGCAGAAGTAGGTTTACCGAGCCCATTGAAGTTTACTATTATGAGAAACTTGCCTTATTGAACCAATGCAACATTGAGGGAGAGCGAGCAGCTGAATGTATCATACACGGTTTAACTGATAAAACTATGAAGTCTAGCGCTACAACATTAAATGCTTCAAATCCGGAACAATTGCTACAGTTTTTAATGAGTAGTAAAGAATCCTACCAATCTGTTGACCGTACGAACCACAAGGTATTTGGAAATAATAACGCAATTAAAGCAGGAAACAAATCGAGTATACATCAAAATAGTAGTAGTATATTTTGCTATAACTGTAAAGAAAAGGGTCACCCCTTTTTAAAATGCCCTAAGCCAATCGTTAAGTGTAATAAATGTAATAAAATGGGTCATAAGACTGAAAATTGCTTCTCCAACACGAAAGATAGCAAAAATAGTGACACTGTTCATAAAACTATGTGCATATTTGATTCAAAGCCATGTTCAAAATTCTATAAAGAGGTACTCGTTAATAATGTCTCATCGAAAGGTTTCGTGGATTTCGGTAGCGAGGTGTCGTTAATTAGATTGTCGCATGTTTCTCGTTTGGGACTATCGTGCGACAATCGATCGACTATTTTAAAAGGATTCGGAAATGACATAGTTCGTACTATTGGTAGTACTATTGTTGATTTGTCCGTTGATGGAGTGACTGCAAGTGTCGTTTTTCAGGTGGTTGATGATCAATATCTGGACCAACCCCTTCTTATAGGGCAATCGTTCACGGAACAACCGCACGTCACTGTTTGCAAGACCGCGGAGAAACTTAGTTTCTTTGATATTAGTCGTGAGTTGCCTTTCTCGGAAGCTGATATGCAGAGTAACAATTCGGTTAAAGTTGTTGCAGCTGCTGACTTGCTTCTTTACGGAACAGCAAGTATCAAAGCCGTTGTAGATCCGCATGTGGAGAGTCACATTTTGATAGATAGTAAGGTTATTGGTAAGCTGTCAGAACAAGTCGCAATTTTAGGAGGAGTCTACCCAGTCAAAAATGGCATTGTCAATGTATTTGTTTCCCCAGTGTCAATGTACAGTCGCATAAAAGAGGGAACGGTCGTCAGTCGTGCTTTAGAAGTTAAAGTAGTGAGTCGTATTATTACACCCTCAAGAAAACTTTCAGAGCACCCTAGAATTATGGACAAGGACAAGGTTCGTGTAGGAGATCATGTGGACGAGGTTCAACGACAACAGCTGTCAGAGTTGTTAGATAGGTATCAACATTGTTTCGCGTCTTCCTTGCAGGAATTGGGCTGCACTAAAGTCACCGAAATGACAATTGACCTCAATAATAAGAAGCCAGTTGTTTATAGACCATACAGGCTTTCGCACAAGGAGCGGGAAGATGTACGGAATATGATTAGCGATATGTTAGAAGCAGGGATAGTAAGAGAGTCTGTTTCGGAATATGCAAGTCCAATTATTTTAGTTCGCAAGAAAGATGGAAAAATGAGAATGTGTGTTGACTATAGATTGTTGAACTCGTTGACTGTAAAGGAGCGTTATCCGATGCCTAACATTGATGATGAAATTGCGCGATTATCTGGTCAGGCTTATTTTGTCACCCTTGATTTAATATCAGGGTACTATCAAGTACCTATAGCTGAGCAATCACGGCCGCTAACATCTTTTGTCACACCGGATGGCCAATATGAGTTTAACCGTATGCCGTTCGGTCTGGCAAATGCGCCGGCTGTTTTTCAGCGGATGATGAACCGCGTTCTGGGTCCAGCACGCTATGACGGAGCAACAGCGTATATTGATGACGTCTTAATTTATGGTAAGAGTGTTGAGGAATGTTTGGCTAGATTAGAGAATGTATTAAAGCTGTTGGAAGATGCCAATCTGACTCTTAACCTGGCGAAATGTGAGTTTCTAATGAATAAGATCGATTACTTGGGCTATGAAATAAGTGCTGCTGGTGTGCGACCAGGCAGCAAAAAGATTCAATGTGTACTTGATTTCCCTTGCCCCACAAATCAGCATACGGTTCGACAGTTCTTAGGTCTTGTGGGGTACTTTCGAAAGTTCATTAGAAATTTCGCTGTATTGGCAGATCCGCTAACAAAGCTACTTGCTAAGGGTGTAGCTTGGATTTGGACATGTGACCAGGAAAAGGCATTTGAAACCCTCAAAGGTATGTTGGTGGAGAGACCTATTCTTGCTATTTATAATCCGATGGCAGAGACGGAACTACACACCGACGCTAGCAAGTTAGGAGTCGGAGGAGTATTGTTGCAGAGATCAGATGGTGATACTTTCAAACCAGTGGCTTTCTACAGTCGGAAAACTTCTCCTGAAGAGAAGAATTTTCATGCTTACGAGCTGGAAACTCTTGCCGTGATATGTGCACTGAAAAAGTTCAGGGTATATTTACTAGGTCAAAATTTCAAGGTTGTCACTGATTGTAGCGCCCTTCGATCCACGTTCTTAAAGCGAGATATTCTCCCTCGAGTAGCCCGGTGGTGGTTACTTATGCAAGAATTTCAGTGCACGGTTGAATATCGCCCAGGTAAAAAGATGGCGCATGTTGACGCTTTGTCTCGCAATGCTATTATGGATGACGAAACTTCGAAGATTTTGGAGCAGTACCCATCGGTGATGACAATTAGTAATGAAAATTGGTTACATACTTTACAATTAGGCGATTCAGAGTTGTGTAGGATTCGAGATGTTCTTATTTCAGGAATGGACGCGGATGGATTAAAGTATATTCGTGATAATTTTTTGATTAAAGATAACAAGTTGTATCGTTATATAGACGGGGATCAGAATAATATTCGTTGGGTGGTACCAAAGGGTGCAAGGTGGCAACTTTGTCGAATAAACCATGATGACATAGGTCATTTTGGGGTCGAGAAGACATTGGAACGTTTAAAAAAATCCTACTGGTTTTCCAAGATGTCACCATTTGTAAAAAAATATGTCCACGCTTGTATTGAATGCGCTTATGCTAAGAAAAACAGTTCTGCAAAGGAAGGATACTTACATCCGATTGAAAAGGTGGAAGTACCATTTCACACGCTTCACGTTGACCACCTTGGACCCTTTGTAAGATCAAAACGGGGAAATACTCACCTTTTAGTAATTGTCGATGGGTTCACCAAATTTGCATTCACTAAGCCGGTGCGCAATACAAAAACCCAAAGTGCAATTAGGATTTTAGAAGATATTTTTTATACTTTCCGTGTTCCGGACCGTATCGTCAGCGACAGGGGTACTTGTTTTACATCACATTCTTTTAAGAAATTCTGTCTAGATAAAGGTGTAAGACATATTCTCAACTCTGTAGCTAGTCCGCGATCAAACGGACAGGTTGAAAGATACAACCGCACCATCCTCGACTCGTTAACAGCTCAGAATTTAAATAGTAATGAAAAAGAGTGGGATGAAGCGGTTGGAAAAGTGCAGTGGGGATTAAATAACACTTTCCAGAAGACCACTGGCAGAACACCTGCTGAAATAATGTTTGGGATGTGTATAAATTCCGAAGTAAATCCAAAGTTAAATGAGGTTCGTCAAGACACTCGTGAAATAAGTGATTTGACAACAATTAGGGAACAGGTTAAGGACGCAATTGACGTAGAACAGGAAAAACAAAAACAAAGCTATGATAAGGGAAGACGTCCAGCTCGTGTTTATGCCGAAGGAGAGTTGGTTAAAATAACGAAGACCTCTTTTAATAACGACGGCAAGAGCAAGAAACTTCTTCCCTCATACATAGGTCCATATCGCGTAGTTTCGATATTAGGAAATGATAGGTATAGGGTGGCAGCTATTCCGGGATTAACAGGAACTAAAAACAAACGACAGACAACTGTAGCCGCTGACCGAATGTTGCCTTGGGTCAATATAGCTGCATTAGAAGTTAATGAGTCGGATTCGGAATCAACCGATAATGATGAGGATTAAATGTCTACTTTTTGAAAACAGGAATTTATGTTAAGTTTGTTTCATAATGTGCATTTTATTAATATAATTGCAGATATTAGGAAGTTCATCTAATACCTAGTTAGTATTTTTTTTACATAGTTATGTATCTACATTAAATAAATAGAATATGGAATAACAAATGTAACAAGTATTACAGGATGACTATGTACATACTTTATTTTGTTTATAGTACCTGTTGTTTTTTTTTAATATTGATGGTTTTATGTAAATAAAATAGGTAAGTATAAAACATTGACATAACTGTGAGAATGGATGGGTTCACAGTTTGTCTTATCGCTAGCTTTGGTTGCGAGAATGGATGGGTTCGTAACCGGGTTGGTGAGGTGTTTTATACTAAAAACAGATGGAATGTGTGATGTTTGCAAGAATTGATGGGTTTGCAAATATGACTTATTCTATAATGGTGTGATTTTGTAAGAATGGATGGGTTTACAAATATCACTTCTAAAAATTGGATAGTGTATAGTGCCTGCGAGAATGGATGGGTTCGCAGAGCACATTAATTGGTATTTAAAATAATATTAAGTTATGAGGATAATTTTGACTCATTCTATGATCGTGTGATTTTGTAAGAATGGATCGGTTTACAAATATCACTTCTAAAATTTGGATAAAGTGTATCGTGCCTGCGAGAATGGATGGATTCGCAGAGCACTTTAATTTATATTAAAAATAATGTAAAGTTTTGAGAATAGTTATAAGCCATTATGTATTGGAACCATTTCTAAAAATGATGAATAATAATATTTTTTTTAATATTACTTGTATTAGGAGCCCATGCAACTGACCGAATGTTAGGTATATGATCTACCGTGCATGAGGACATGCACGAGGTCAGGATGGACGAATGTTAGGTTTTGATTTAAATTAACATTTTTATTATCAATGGCGGTAGTGCCGCGGTAAATCTTTGATAGAGTTGGTAGTATTGCCTATGGACTGTGGCAACACTGGTAATAAATTAAAAACTAACGGTCTTTGGGCGGTTGCGCGGGCGCCTAGCTTGTGGGATTCATTCGATACGGGGCACGGAAGAAGGAAGGTTGTCTTACTAGAAGTGAATCTAACTAATATCGGTGTAATTTTAGTATATAATAATTATTGTTGAAGTTTATTAAAAAGTATTAAGAAGAATATTGGCCGTTTTCTTATATCAGCATAATATACGTTTTCATAGTTACAAGTATTTCCTGTAGCTTATAGTACAGTTTATTGGAAACCGTGGGCCCTTACGAAGCAGACATAGTACATAATAGACTTACTAAGCCTTATAACATAAAGATCACTGATCTTATCGTATCCATTACTTCTCTCGTGAGACATAAGGTATACGTGCATATCATAGAACATCTAGATATACATGTTTATGTGCTTTTCACTCCACTGGAGGACCTGTCGTAACACGAACTTACATGTTACAAGGACAGAGCACAGAGACAGACAAAATGGCGCCATATAATTTTTTGCTATTGGTCTGAAAGCTGAAAAAATACCTGAAACACATACCTGTATCCTTTTTCATGATATTCTCAGTTAGATCTGGTATATCATTCGGTGATAGACTATATTAACATTCTATCAATGGTATTTCTCTTTCCGGCGTCAACACACTACACCCACCATACTCGATATTTTTTCCGTTTCTTCTCCGGCTTCTCCAATGTTTTCCTTAATTCGTCTTTTGGCATCGTGTTTTGTTTACTTTAAACTTAACATAACACCAAAAATCACTTGAAAATAATTTCATTCGTAAAAAACGTCGTCCGCGCAACAACGCGAAAATAGTGAATGATATAAGTTAGAGTTGCCAGAACAAAAAGTTATTTTTTTCTGGACTTTCAATATTCGCGTAAAACAATGGAATATAGTGGTACTACATAATAAATATATGAAGAATCGAAGACTGGGCAGCAAGTATAATTATCAATGGCAGTCGTGACGTGCGGTAAGAAGCCGTGCGGTCAGAAGTCGTGTGGTCAGAAGAATGTCTGACAACGGGTGTAACCTACGATTGTCAGTATTACCCGGGTTGCGGGGGTCTGATGGCAGTCGCTCCGTGTAAAATACTGATGTTCAGCCGCATCTGGTTAGACTGGAAGCATACCACAACATAATTGGGAACAGGCGAGGAGGATGATCATTATTTTATATGAACTTTAAAAAATTCGAAATCAGAAACTTGCGTCAGAAGACGTGCACATAGAAATTATTAATGCATAAATTGTTAAAAAAACGGCTACTACAGGACAGGGTCAATACTTTTCGAACTTTAAGTATTAGATACCTATAAACATTTTTTAACCAATACAAAACCAAATCTATCACAATATGCTTTCGACAAGTCTTAATTTTATTGTAGGCTACAATTATACTCATCGTACATAGACCGACAGATGGCGCTCCCTGTACGTCACATATTAAAGTTAAGTTTGGTATAAAAGTTTCAATGTGTGTTCTCTTACTACGATTTTGTTTGCTGGTGATAAAATATAACCCAACTTTATTACACATCTGGCGTTTGTTTCAATTATTCGCAAACATTATGGCTTTTATAACTTTGTAGGTATTATTTATTTTACACAAGCCTAGAGCAAACTTTCATGTGTTACTTCTTCTTCTTCTAAGAAAAAGAAGAAGATTGCATTTTAAATTAAAATTCATAGTTTTTATTTCAAATAGGCATATATGCACCGTACATGTTCTTATGAAAATGTCGAGGATAAAATTTAGTTGCACGGTTCAAAAACGTAGATCCTATGGAGAAGACCCGGCAAGAATCTCCATGGATACTCTTATAACGGCAAAAATTAATATTTGCCTTACCAGAGATAGTAATTTGACATAAGCACCATACAAATTATGTCAAATTTCTGACTCTAGTAAGGCAAATCGTGGATATAGATAGGATATACAGTTTGGCCGTTAAACAATATTTGAATCAATCTGGTATTGTTAAATTCAAAGATATTTATTTTGCCAACTAACGGCCAACATTAATATCTTATTTATCCTTGATTTACTACTAGAGATAAAAATTTGACATATTTTGTATGGAGTTTATGTCATATTTCTATCTCCAGTAGGGCAAATCGTGGATAGATTGGATATTAATTTTGGCCGTAAGTGTACCTACACATTGGTGTTAGGTTATAAACATGTTCTTATAAACTTAGTCGCCCTTTTTCAGGCGTTGCAAAAAATTTGGAATTATAATAATTACAATTCAATCTATATTAATAGCTTATATCTTACTCGTCTAAAATAAAATTAGTAGATCGCCGTATTAAAAATAAGGTAAGGTAAAAATAAGGGTGATGTACAAGACTGCAACAAATATCGTGGAATAAAGCTCATGTCACACAGTATGAAAGTATGGGAGAAGATGATAGAGAAAAGATTGCGAGAGGAGAGTGATATCACCCAAAACCAGATGGGATTTATGCCAAGTCGTGGGACAACGGATGCCATATTTGCATTCCGCCAAATATGCGAAAAGTATAGACGTGCGCATAAGAACTTGCACATGGTGTTCGTTGACCTAGAGAAGGCGTACGACAGAGTATAGCTGCGCGAGGTCTTGTGGTGGGCGCTGAAAGAGAAAGGTGTGCCTGCAAAGTAAGTGGAGTTAATTCGTGCTATGTACAGCCAATCTAGTACACCGACGAGTTCAGTGTGGCTATAGGCTTGCACCAAGGGTCGGCTTTAAGTCCTTACCTCTTCTTGCTGATAATGGATGCTTTGACATCAGAAATCCAGGAAGAGGCACCCTGGTGCATGCTGTTTGCTGACGACATTGTCCTTGTTGGTGAAGATGGACTTGAGGTCCAGAGTAGATTGGCAAAATGGCAACAAAATCTGGAGAACGTTGGCTTGAAAATCAGCAGAAATAAAACAGAATACATGTTCTGCGATTTCGGGGGTCTTTCCGGTTTTGTTGCTATTGCGCTAGATGGCGTGCTCTTGCCAGTCTGCTCCGACTTTCAGTACCTCGGTTCACTTGTGCAAAGCGATGGCGAAATAGACCGGACAGTCAAGAACCGAATTAACACAGGATGATTGAAATGGCGGCAGGTCACGGGAACTACATGTAACTCCCGAATTCCTCTTAAACTGAAGGGGAAAATCTATAAGACCATGATAAGACCTGCTGTCCTGTATGGATCGGAATGTTGGGCTACAAAAGGAATTAATGAATGGCAAGTGCATGCAGCTGAGATGAGAATGTTAAGAGGAATGTGTGGTGTAACGAGAATGGATAGGATAAGGAATGAATATGTAAGAGGGAGTCTGAAAGTAGCGCCAGTGACATAGAAGTTAAGTAGCAACAGACTGTCATGATATAGACATGTGATGAGGAGGAATGAGGAGCATGTTACGAGGAAAGTTTTAAGTATGAATGTTGATGGCTATAAGAAAAGAGGGAGACCGAAGAAAATATGGATGGATTGTGTGAAAGATGATATGAATAGAAAGAAAGTGAACACGGAGATGACGGCTGATAGAGATGTATGGAAGAAAAAAACATGCTGCGCCGACCCCAAATAAATTGGGATAAGGGCAGGAGGATGATGATGACATCTAATTTAATTTATTAAATTTTAATTTTATTCATTCAATTTTAATTTATATTTTATTCAATTTATCAAATTGTTATTTAATTAATTCAAATTTAATTCAATATGTTTAATTTTAATAATTTCATTTATCAAATTTTTATTTGATACAATCTAACTACGTGTTAATCTAAGCAATTTTATAATCAAATCAAATCTTATGATCTACATATATGAATAAAAATTTGTGAGAAAAATTTAGACAAATGTGTCAAATAAAATATAATAATAATAATTTGCATTAGAAAGGCACGGCACGACGTGTGAATCAATAGGTAACGCCAGGTTTGACCACAGAGAAGGAAAAAATTTGGTCGACGACCTGAGTGACCTGACACTCAATGCAAAATTTTGTGAATAGAGAATATGTTTGAATAACAAGCAAAACGTAAATCTGTTGCGATCACTGAGGTGTAATAATACCTGAGTGGTTGCGATACATAAGCCTTCAAAACTGTCATGATCTCATAATTACCTACCTACCTACATGTAAGAATGCAATAGAACTAATAATGACTCCACTCTGTTTACTATCAGTCTCGGTGATATCAAATGTGTATTGTAACGGATGACGGATATTTTTATTGGGCTTGTAAAAAGTTTTCATTTGACTACTCTGATTTTTCTTTTCTTTTGATTATTCTGTGTCTGAGAAGCATAATACTGTAACTTCGTTTTTTGCGATTTTGAGTTAGTGAAAGAATCTTATAGTATTTGATTTCCTCTACAAGGTCAAACCATTGTAATTGTAATTACAAGAAGATTATGAAAAATACGGAAAAATATTACAATGTATGTTTAAATACTTTCTGAAGCAGACTAATGTAATATTCCATACAATAAAGTACTTCTGAATCTACATACATATAATATAATTTTATGGCAAGAAAGAAAGGAAGAAAAAATATTTATGTGCGTCTAGACGCCCAAAATTCCAAAATTACTAAAAATTTTAAGAAAACTAAACAACTACTGGTACAAAGAATCAAGAATGTGGTAAGAATGGTAAGACAGATATGCGTCAAATCCGCGCAAAACCAGTATGCGGATGTGCGGAGTTACACTGTTATGCATTTAGCGATTTGGGTACCAATCGGCGGCGTAGAGTCGCTCATAATAATTAACAGCTAGCGGGGATGGGATGTGAATGCAGAGCGCATCCTGCGCATCCCACACCCCCAGCCAAAGGTAGTATTTAAGAAGAACATCGTGGTAATAAATCAGTGTAAACCACACTGGCTCCGTTTTTACCGGGCGGAGAGCGTCCATGAGGATTGCCCCATAAAAAAAATGGTACATTAGCAGGGTATAAGAAAAGTCAACTCAAGCCATCACGTTCTTTGGAAATATTCCCCAAAAGTCTTATACATAAGGCAAGACCGGACCTAGAGGTAGTAGAATTAACTGCATCAAGCCATTTCTCTTGAAATTAGGGACACAAGTGACAATCATGAAAACTCGTTTTCTCTAATCTTAATATTTAAAACAAAGTCGGGTTAGTTACATTATTTATAACTCAAGAACTGCTGGACCGATTGAAATGAAATTTGGCCTACAGATAGAACATAACCCGGAATAACATAAAGGTAAATTTTTATCCCGGGAAGATGAACAGTTCCCAAGGGATGCGCGATAAACGACATTCATGCGGGCGAAGTCTCGGGAATAGGCTAGTAGCTCAGATGCTAGTAGTTAATATTTCTATGTCAAGCGACTTCTCAACATAACCGTCGTCGTTGGTAAGCTGAAATGAAAAACTCTATATGACATCATTATTTTCTCTTTGCGAAACAGAAATAAGTACCCTAAAGATATTATTGACTTCGACGAATATCTTATTGCTAACTTCTCAAGCAGTATCAAAAATAACTCGTACTTCACGAACGAGAACGTATCACGAATAATATTTCACTCTTCGGATTATTCTCTCTAATAACATTGTGGCCGTAAATTGGCGCAGAATCTGAACCTTATTAAACTGTCTTGTAAATCGTGTTCACACTGTACAGAGTGCTGATCACATAAAAAATAACAGGGCCATAAAAGCGGCGTGCCTCCCCAACCGGGCTCGTACTCGTATAATCAGACAAATATATCAGGATAACTATTGATTTCTTGTCTTATTTTTGGAAGGGTGCAGTGAAATTTTGGTAGTTTAATTTGCTGTTTTTTTATGGAAGTTAAATCAATTTGGATTAGGTAGTTTTAAGCGTGTGCTACACGGTGAGCAACCAGTAGGGCAATTGTGTAACTGCATCGCAATCAACAAAATGTCAATTTTTACGTTTGAATCCGGAAAAATGATACAATTCGAATTGCGTAACTACTAACTACAAAACTGTTGATTACGATGTCGGAGGGATTCATCATGAAATTGAGTGAATGATAAAGCTTAAAACGCATACTTGCAGCAGCTTACTTACATAACTAAACGTGATCTAACATACATGACGTCATTTACTTCGCAATGGATTTCCCTCCTGACGTCATTTACTTCATAATGAAGTCCCTCTATGTCGTTACACAATTACAATGTTTGATTGCGATGTTATCAACATCGTCTTCAATTTTACTTCAAAATTAAACTGTCAAATGTCAATGAGTTACGCAATTGCCCTGCAGCCTCCCCACCAAGATGAGGTCACCAAGGTTGGTGGTAGGTTGGTCGCTGACAGCCGTCGCAAACAAAATTTGGTGACAAACCACTGTCTACATGGTTGGAAACCAGCAAGGTCACCTTGGTGGGGAGGCTGGTTTGTCACCGTTTAGCAGATGCTTAAGAATGGTTTGATTGTTATGTGCGACAGGGTGGTTGTTCACTGAAGATTGGAGTTGATAGCATTCATTTTACTTGAATCCAAAATAATTCCAAATGACTAAGGGAATTAGGGTTCTTTAATTATTGTTTAGCTTGCTATTGCGCGTAAGCTTTGATAATAATATTTTGAGGAAACGGGTAAAGCAATATAAAGGCGTCAAACAGGTAAAAGAAACTAACCACTTATTTTATACATTAAAACTAAACATTATCGGAGACACCATTTGTACGTGCCGTATGTTTTGTTTATTATGATTTATTTTTGTCAATTTTCTTCAGTTGTTTATTTACAGTGTTTAAATATACATGTTTTATTCATTCAACGTCCATCCCTAAGCATGCTGAAACAACGAGGCGTACATCAAATAAATAAAAACAATACATAACATACAATATTACACCACCAATTCTTTTCTATTATTTATTATCAATAACTGATACTACATTCAATTCACGTTTCATTTCGTGTTATCAGTTCACTGGTTCCTTTATACAATATAGCGGTACTTGTCGAAATTTTATTGGTTTGGAAGTATGAACAGCACTTGTGGCATTACCGTCAGTGATCTGAGTGGTCACAAAGAGATCGGGAACCGAGAAGTCTCGGCGGGAAGGAGAACCTTAGCTTGTTTAGGCTATATGCAGACGAAACTATTGTTATACTCATTTTAGTCCTAGAAGGTAGCTGGGGTGGATGGATGTGGACTGGATGCGGAAGGCGAAGGACCGAGTGTTGTGGCACAGCTTAGGGGCCTCTGTCCAGCAGTGGACTGCGGTAGGCTCAGTTAGGCTTAGTTGATTTATCTGAGTCCGCAATTTTTTTAAATTTATTCCATACATGTCTACCACAACATTAGCTATTCTGGTAGAAAAAGTATTTCTGTGATTCGGAAACTGACTAATATATTTTGTGTTATGAAAAATCACTTTTACTAGTAATTATATTTTCGAGCCGTTTGGGGTTGAAACACTGGGGTCGTGGGGTCCGAGTGCTTGTCTCTTGTTCAAAGCCATCTATCTCTTGGCGGTTGGTCGACACTTCACGTGACCAGAATGCTGGCCTTTTCTTTGGCCAAAGAATAAGCATTGCTATACAACGCATGTATTTACGCAATTGGTTGCTATGAATCTGGACAAAAGAAATAAATGCTTAGGTGTTTTCCTAGACCTTTCGAAGGCGTTTGACACAGTTTCTGTTCCCATACTTATCTCAAAGCTAGAACATATCGGTGTGCGTGGTATAACACTTGAAATTTTCAAAGATTACCTCAAAAATCGTACACAATGTGTTAAAATTGACACATACCTTAGCAACGAAGAATTTGTAACATATGGCGTTCCTCAAGGAAGCATACTCGGGCCCCACTATTTCAAATTTACGTGAACGATCTTTGCGCAATGGATCTCCCGAGCTGTAAAATTTAGGCCTACGCTGATGATACCGCGATCCTCGTACATGGACTTGATTGGAATATTGTTAAGATTAAAGCAGAAGAAGCCTTGACTAAAATAATAAAATGGCTCAACTCAAATCTGCTTACGCTAAATCTGCAAAAAACCACCTACATCCCATTCGTAATTCGTGAAAACAACACACTACTGTCCCACACTTTTTCTTTAACTGCTCACTCATGTATAAACCATTCTGCTCCCTGCATCTGCCCAACAATCACTAGAACTAACTGCGTGAAGTAATAGTATATGACGTATGACAATAAATAGATGACGGTCTAAGATGGGACAAACAAATTGATGCCCTTACAACTAGGATGATGCGCCTTATACACATTTTTAAGTCTCTCAGAGATTCAGCTAATCCTGACACACTGAAGATGGTATATTATGCATTGTGCCAATCAGTAATTGGGTATTGCATTTCGTCTGGGACGGTTCAACAAAAACTAACTTCCTTAGAGCAGAGAGAGCTCAAAGAGCGATACTTCAAGTAATGACAAAAAAACCCTACAGGTACCCAACAACGCAACTTTATTCTGACTGCAAGGTTCTTACTGTTCGTCAGTTGTTTGTGCTTAAATTGGTTTTAAGAAGGCACACTACCTTGCCACCCCCAAATCCAAAAAAACTGAAAAATTTCCTCCCATGTACTCCGCACCAAACCACTTTCGCAAGACATCAGTTTTATACTATGAGTACTCACATATACGAAGCGATCGATAAACAACGAAATATCTTAAATAATAACAAACACACAGTAAAATCCAAAGTAACAGAGTGGCTACTATAGAAGGACTATTCCTATACGGAGTCTATGCTTACTTACATCGCCTAATATCAGTGCACACACACCTTGTCTTACTAGTTTACACAGCCCACACATACACACACCCCCCACGCATACACACCTCCACTCCTCACAAAACATCACAAATAATACACAAATCCACTCAAGAGTATGCTGAGAATACCTAAAAATGGTTCACTTGTGTTGCTTTAAATTACATTCTATATATTTCATGTCCAAAAACTGTCTCTTAAGATACAGGTTACCCTAGTTTAGGAGGCAGGGTTAGTAATTTTTTTTACAGATTTTGCAACATACAAGAATTGTAACCCAACGGTATTCTACTTTTTTTGTATCACTAATATTTCTTGTAACTTCTGTAATTTTTTGATGAATAAACTATTTAATTTAATTTACAACGTGGCAATGACCAATAGACAGCGATGCGGAGGAAATTTTAGATTTTTTGTAGCTATTAGTTTATTTATTTTAGGTTATTTTTTATTCACAAATATATAGTTGTGTAAGTTGTGTATATAGTTGTGTAAGTAAGTCTGTAAAAGTAGTTTCATCATCATCATCATCATTTCAGCTGATAGATGTCCACTGCTGGACATAGGCCTACCCCAAGAGGGGGGAATATGCCATAATAGCCACGCTTGGCAGGTGGGTTGGCTTTCGCAGTTGGTTGGTTAAACATTCAGAGAACGCTGCTGCCCATCCTCTGGTGAATCCATTAGTCGCCATTTATGACACCCATGAGAAGAGATAGGGTGGTGCAATTATTGATGTCCGGCACCACACGGAACACACTATAGTTTACATTTATTAAAATAAACTTTTACTAGTCGGTTTTTTTAAACTAGGTAAACGGCGAAACCTAGGTATTTCTAGATGCCAAAATAAACTCAGGGGGTCATAGTATCTTTCAAAGTCAAGACATTTATCTTGTAAGTACATATTAAGAATTTGACTGATGTCATCATTACGTCAACTTATAAATTCAACATAATGGCAGACCACAAGCCTTACTTACTCAAGTTAGATTGATTTTAATATATCCAAATAAAAAGAACCCACAATAATTGTTTGAAAGTTATGCAATGTTACAATTTCCAAGAGACTTAAAAAACTGTATCGGCCTTTATTGGTTTCCGCGTATCTATTGTATTATTACCATTTTTCAGGATGTCAATTTCGTGAGCAGTTTGTCATGTGAATTCATCCTAACGCTAGGGGCGCGCCTTGCTGACCCAGTTCGGGATCGTCGCGGGATCACTCGAAAGGGTTTACGGTTTCAATATTTGGAAGCCTTCACATATATGCACACTTTAGCTGTCTTATATAATGCACTTCGTTTCGAGTTACGCCGACTTTTATGAAGTAAACAACGCAATTTCGTTCGCGACCTATTTTCCACTGCAAGTATTAGTCGCAGTCTTGCGTAACAACCGACAGCCTTCACAAGGTAGTCTAATCTGGTTCAGAGGGCTGGCATCCAATTTGCCGCCACGTTATTGTGGGGCTTCGACCGCAGCTCGCGTAATTGACACCGAAAGTAAAACCGCAACTTATAAATCGGAAAACGTAACCTAGACGACAATCGCACCATGCAAAAACCAGCTGCGAAATTACGACACGTACCGAGAGCACCACGGCAATTGCCGGCCGGCAATATCCAATTTACTCTATGCTTTATTATTATTGTCCCGACTTCCAATAAAAATAATGTAATTTACCATCCGAATAGAGCGGTCTTATAGGTTTAGTTTAGAAAGTTGGCATCTTGTCCATAGCGGTTATTCCGCGTTCCCTACATAGACTACCAGGCTGCAGGTTGTACAAAAAGAAGGCTCTATTTAACGGGAACTGATTCGGAAAAAAGCGCTCTGTGAGCTCCATGATGAAGAACCGGATTACTATGGCCGGGCCGCAAAACAAATCCACTACGATTTACGTACCGTAAACTCGTTACGCGTTTCGAACGAGACGCGTTCGTGGTGGCGCGTTTAGTTGGAATTTGTTTCTTGTTGTGAACATCCGAGAGTTCAGATCGTTTGTCGTGGGGTGCGTTAAGTATCGTCGCGCGGCGAGAGGCAAGCTTATAGTCTATGGAGAGGTTCGCAGGTTCATTCGGAGGAAGTATCGTTATCACAGTCGCTGTTCGGCGTTCGGACGGCGTGGTTCGTTGCGGACGGTTTGTGTACTCGTTGCGTCTGTACTCACTTCGACAGAAGTTTTGCGGAGATCGTGTTCCAATATTGCATCGGCGGTGGCCTTTCCCGGCTCGTGACTGATCACGGACGCTTTATAGAAAGCGAAACTGTATACTAGAGACGTGAAAACAGATAGTGCAAGGACATGTAAACTTTATGTTGGATTGAGTGCTTGAAGTGGGACAAGTCGGTTTTCTCGTGAGAATCGAATCTATTTCAGGACTCGTTTCGATATCAGCGCAGTTTTATCAATTAAACTGTGTCTAGATTATTGAAGCGTTGCAGATTTTTCCGAAAACGGTAAGTAATTTAATTTGAACTTTAAATGAAGATGAACCAAATTACTTGAAAAAACTTTAAATCTAACATTTGAATAAATATTACTCAGAAAGAATTTGGTAGACAGCAGGCAAGAACTTTATGAAGAAGCTTTAGAAGAGTGTGGAATTTGATAAACCTACTTAATCACTAAACCTTGGAGTTTATAATGAATCTTTCACTTTTCTCTCAACTACAATAAATCTAAACATGAAATAAAAATTAAATGATGAATGTAAATTGCTGGCTCATCAACTTTTCTTGCTAGAGGCTTAAGTATTCATAAGGGCGGAAGTGTACGTTAAAAATGGTAATATCATTAGAGTAACATCGCTGCATCGCTCAAGGGGTGTTATTTAGAAACGACGAAATAATTTACGGTAATAACATGAAATTTTTTAAAGATTTTTTTTTTAACTTTGAGATATATTCCGAGATTAATATATATATATATTAATATATATATATATATATATTTATATATTATATTTATTTTTTTTTATTTTTTTTATTTGGGACATTTCCCTCATTCATTCATTCAATTTCATTTCCCTGGGATTGCTCCTTTTTAGGAAAGATTTTCTATCGTAAAAAATGTTTTCATCCTGCCAATACGTGTGATAAGATCTGAAGTACACATTTGCATTGTTAACACATTCAATCTCGCTGATGACTTGAGTTTTGTATGTGTGTGCGTGTTTTGGGTCTGATGTCATCATTATGAGAGATGCGTCGCTATTACCAGCTTATTACGTCATTACATATTATGATCACTTGTGTGTTCATCCCTTTAAATTCAATTATCTTTGTATTATATGAGGGTTTGCGTAATCTAATACATTCAAGCCGGCGTGGCGTATGTTTGAAAGGGTTAATGCATTGCTTAAGAAATCTGATTTCCGCTAACTAAAAAACGACTTCTACTACCAACTCAGACACACTAAATCAATTTAAACACATTTCACGTTTAGTTTTTAGTTTAATTCAGTTTTTGTTACTAGTTTTTTTTTTATCACATTGCTAACTGAAAATCAGTACAGTTGTGGCTTTCGTTGCAGTACAACATCATGACATTTTTAGTTTAACTTAGTTTTTGTCACTAGATTTTTTAAAGAAAATCACATTGCCCACTGAAAATCAGTATAGTTGTGGCTTTCGTAGAAGTACAACATCACGCTGAGTTCCATAATTTTTCAAGACTGTTTGTCCTCTATGCGTTCCTAAACCATTCATCCCATTGTGATGAACACCTACATGTTCTGTTAACTTTCAATAGTCAAGTATACTTAAACAAAAAAATAAATAAAAAATAACATAACATACTGATTGAAAAAAAAAAAAAAAACCTCTAATTGTTTGTCAAATGTTTTACATTCAATTATTTAATTTATTGAAACTTTGGGGAGTTGTCCTGCGCACGCCCGCGAAAGTTCAACTTAGTTACAACAAGTTAACATCTAGTGTTTTATAGTAATATGATATTTTTTATACACAATATGTTTCTCAATACTGCACGTTCCTTACAGAGCAATAAATAATTTTTCTTCCTTTCAATCTATATCAATAAATTGGAAATAGTTGATCCAGAAAAATAAACATGAGTCTTGTAGATACAAGAATTATTTGTAATTTACAAATGACTCTCTGTCGAACCTACAAGATGCATAGCGTGAAATTGGACATGAGTAGTGCATATTGCATATTATGATAATTATTTGACAAAATATATGCACTGTTTAAAAAGGGTTGTCGGTGTTTCGTTAGCAAGCACAAGGGTCGGGTTAAGCCAATTAGTTTCATTGAATGTTTTATTCATAATGTACTTAAAATTATACGTATTTGATATAAATAAAGATAAGACTGTAATTACCGGACGTGTGTATTTGAATGCACGTTTAATTATGTAACATACACTTGAAGTTAATTCCTGTGATGGCGAGTTGAGATTTGCGAAATTTAAAACGAAAAGGTTACGTGATTCTGATAACTCGGTAAATAGGTTTAATATATATTGCCTATTAAAAGATAGGGTTCTATTCTAATTGTATTTAAAGCAGTAATTAGAGGCAAAAGTAATTTATTGAGGGGAGAGAAATTGTACTAAACTTCGGGACCGAAACGACGATCAATGATCGTAGTTTACTACGAGAATTTGTTACTATCAATGGTGGAACTCTCATTAGTTGCCTTAACGATATTTTAGTTGAATTGATCGCGAGGGTGCTGTTAAAGCTTTAAACTCTTGATAGTAACAGTTATGACACTTGAATAAAAATCATACAGAAGCCAAGCTAACCCGGTACAACACGGTTCATATCCCAGCGGTGCCCGTTGGTGAATGCGCTCACACATCGTCACGCTATGTGTGAGTATACCATATCATCTAGCTTGGCTTCTGTATGGATTTTTATTCATGTGGTACAACCATAGTAGCATAGAGTTGCAGGACTGCAATTTATTTCTCAGGTGATTTTTTTTCTTTTGTATAGTTGGAATGTGCAACGGAGGCGTCAGATTTACTAAGATCTACAAAACAAAATTGCTGTTTTTGATAGTACTTTTTTATCCAACGAATAATCATACATATGTACCAAATTGTACTTTACGACTTTTTCACTGCATGGCAACGATAGATCGAAGCTTAATTTCAAACCCCATACGTCAAAAAGGTTTACACATAGGCCTTGGGTTAGGCTTAAACCACTGCTAAACCTGATCTTGTAATGAGGTAGTTTTTACTTGTTTTTTTCAAAGAACTGCTTTTTGTTTGCAATAATCATCAAGGCTTATAAGGAATGGAGGGTAAGGCTCGCTTACCCTCTAAACAATACGTAATTAATCTACTACTAATTCCTGTTTTTTTGTGCGTTGTGCGTAATGATGATACTGATTTGTAGACGTCAGCTATCTTACACATATCATCCAGTTAATTACATCTCTTACAAAAGTCGTCTTCAAATAACGTACAAACATATGTCATGTTCAATAATCAAACCCGCATTCCATTTAATTTTACTGTTCGAATCCATAGATTTAGTTCAGAGCAAAAATAAAAAAAAGTCCGGACATTGTAAACGTGACATAGATGTTACGGGCCATAAAGAAAAAGATAAAATCTAATATCGTCTATTGACACGCCGATCAGTATGCATGATATCACGCGGAAGACGTGCTGTATCATCGCCGTATCATATTTCTACTTACACTGCCAAACCATGCCACTTATGTAACGAAATAAGTATAAAGATATCGTGGCTGTAGTTTCGATGTCTCTCTTTTCTTGGGTATTTGGGAAAATATAATTAAGTAAGGCTTGTTTGTATCATCTCATCTCATCTTTTCAATAAGCTGTGTGGATCTGGTTGTTTCTAGAATTATACTTATTACTAGTCTGAGCGTATTACGTGCATTTTCATTTATCAGGTGACACCTGATAAAATGAGAACAAAATTTAAAAACAATATCTAGAATAAAACCTCTTTTTATACTGTTGTGAAGCAACAAATAATCTTTTCATGATCAAAACTACACATTAAGTAATCTGGAACACTAGTAAATTTATTACTACTTTAAATAAAAATCTAGTCCAATACCAAATGATTTTATTATTTTAAACGCATTTACGCATGCGAAGCGAAATCTAACGATTTAAATTGTGGAAAGAAAAAAAAAGTGAAAAGTATTAACGGTAGCTTAGTGGCTAAAGCACTGGCGTACTGAGCCAGGAGTCGCAGGTTGGGGTGCTGGCCAGAAAACCTCCACGTGTGCCTGAAGGCTGCTTGTCCTTCTGAACACGTCTGGAGGGAACGGCAGTTGTTTGGCCGGTGCATCCTGGGTACGGGCAATAAAATACTTTCGAGGGATTAACCTTTACGGGATTTTATTGCCTGTGGCGAATATTCTGGCGCGGGAGGGGCCTATTCTGGGCTAGTATGGAGTTGCTCCACGTGTCCCTCTGTTGCCAACAGAGGGCACAGTGGAGGAGCAGGGGCGGGCCCAGTGTGCACTCACCCTGCCACTGGGCAGGCAGCGGGGGGACTGCCTTTCCCTGCCCCCGTCGATCTCGTAACCCTAGGAGTGCCCGCTAAGTAGTGTTCTCGCGCCTCTTGGGACCAAGGGTCTTGGCTTCACCGCCCGGACCGGAAGGAAGAAAACCTCTATAAAAAATTACGGGAGGTAGGGCCTGCGAGCAGCAGATTCGGGGTAGTCTGCTGCCCGACCAGCAGCTGGCGTAGCTGGCACAGCTGGCGTAGTTAGTGCAGCTGGTAAAAGCCCATGAGGTGAGGTGGCGTGCAGTGTTCCGTGTGCGCCATCAAGGAGGGTGCGGCCGACGTTAGGCCGCACGGGTAGAAGGGGCTCGCCTGCTTGTGGCGGGCTGGGACCTGTCGGGGGTGGTTGTGTGAATACTCACGGGTTCCCACGCCCCCGGCTAAGGTAGTTGAAGGAAAACCGTGGTGGTTTTAGTCGGTAAGAGTCCAACACTGGCTCCGCCTACCCCGGGCGGAGTGCGTCCATGAGGACTTCCCCACGGAAAAAAAAAAAAGAGGAGTCGCAGGTTCGAATCCTGCTCGTGAGCGATTTTTTCATTCCACTTTCTTTAAATCGTTGGAGTCCAATACCTACTTATCAAAATAAAACACAGTACGAATCTGTGTATGGACATTCCATTGCTGTAATCATTACACTAAAAGACCTTGACTTTCGTCATAATTACAAGTTACAACACTATCAAACTGACTGCGTAGCTGAAAAAAATACAAATTTCCTTGCATAATTTTCACCAGTAATCAAGAACAACTAATTAATAATTATTATGTTGCTTTTTTTAGACTTGTTCATGTGGCAATCTGCAACTGCGTCGTTGCTACCTATTTAATTTAACTGGATTCTTGTGGTGCAACTGCATTTAATTTCAATATTGCCTGGTAATTTATATTTGTAATGGGAAAATGGCTGTCGTAAAGTAAATTAAAATAACTGCGGGACTGATTAATTCTGAATTGAATAGTCTCAACAACTACATTGAAATTGCAATAAGCTAAAAAATGGAACAGACAAATTCAAATGTTGTTATTTCAATTAAACCTAATTACCAGGCACTTTTGAAACGTCAGGCTCTAGGCAAACGGTTCAAAATCGTGGTTCCTATGGAGAAGAACCGACAAGAAACTCCATGGATCAAACATTACCTAGGACGGCTAAACAAAAACCTTATGGCGAAAATGCAAGAAAAATCTGAGGTACTTTTAATGAGCCAGGCGGTACTCAAGTACTAGGAGTACTTAAATTAACGAGTAATAAAGTTACGTAATACTAAACGTAGACTTTTTACAGGGTATGGTAACCTAATATTCCTTCAATATTCATCAGGTAGAAAACCGAGGCACCTAAAGGTCAAAGTCTTTGTCTAATATACGTTCATAGTTCCAGCGGTTTCCTTTACGACATAGTTACAACCCAACTTAGGTATATTTCAATAAACTTCCAAAGTTTTAACCATTGAAAGCAGTTTGACACTACAGGCGTAATGAATTTTACCTAATATTACCTAATTTTGAATTATTAAGAAAACTTTTAGCACAAAAATTTCTGCTATCTATACGAAAGTTTGCACGTTCTCTTAAACACCTGAAGGAATGGAAGATACTTGCGAGTTTCAATCAAAAAGTTTTGTATTAACATAGGCAAATTAATGTAATCTTGTTAAAGAGGATTTGTGTGTGTATTTGTATTTGCAATAGGGTGTTTGACAATTTTTGGAAATGTACGTACAACGATGGCGAAACATCTAATTAAAGCATTCATTAACAAATAATTACTAAAATATGTTTGTAAAATTAAATAATTAAGATTTTTAATTCTCATTTTTAATTTCGCACCAAAACGCTAAGTCACGTGACATTAACGTCAACCTACGTCACTGCACTTGTTCCGGTCAGTGTTGCTGGTATGAATTCCCATAAAAGTACGACACGCTTACCAAAAAGGTACGAATTTGACAAAAGGTATAAATCGGAACGCGGTTTTTTTTGTCATGAGACATGACTAAAACGTTTTGTAGTTTGTGTTTGAATCACGTACATACAAAACAAAAGCTTTTAAATTACGTTTAAATTACCTACAAATGCTGATTAGTTTAATTGTTAGTAAGTTATAAAGTACATAACCTGGCTCAATAAAATAAAAATGAACCAAAATTTACAATTAACATGAATATAATAATTATTATTATACCTACTCGTTCAAAAACTGGTACATTTTATTTTTACGATCATGGCAACATTTAGCTCGCCCTACGTCGTATAGGGTTATGTCGTCACCCAAAATGGAGGCCAAGTCTCAAGACGTTTTGTATCACGTGATCAACAGATTTAAAATTCAAAATTCCAAACAGAAAAATAAAATATTAAGAATATATTTAAATTAACAAAACTTAGTAAAAGTTAATCTTTAACCTAAAATCTACGTTGTGTACAATTTTCATAATTTTTGGCAATAGCAGTCAAACACCCTATTTTATTGGCCATAGACCTACATCAACTACTGAAAAAAACTTTTTCATAGACTTGAATGATTTCGGGCGTGGCCAATACTTTGATTAATTACCTCGGCCAATATTACCAATGTATTTGTGACCGAGGAAAATTAACTGTTCGTAGTAGGTTAATGAACACCATAGAAATTTTGAATTATATTTTTTTAAATAATAAAAATATCGACGCTGCGAGCATCCGGGTTTCACCTCGACACTTCTTGAGAACCTACTCCCCCGGACTCCTTCGGAAACCTGCCAAACTGGGACAAATCTGGGGAGACCTGGATTGATGACCACTCTTTATGTAACACACAAAAACAACAACACATAACATCACGCCTGTATTTCCCCGAAGGGGTAGGCAGAGGTGTATAGTACACCTATATTTCGCCAGTTATGTTATAGTCCCATGTGTCTCTTTATGTAACTCTTCACTATAACCTTTATAAGTATGTATAACACCCAGCCACAGAATACTTTCCAACAAGTCTAGCTCCGTTTATTTCTAGTTTTCCAAGACATTTACAGTACACCAGTGGCAATATTTTTTGCCACGGTCGGCAATAAAACCCGTCGGCAGTCGTTAGTATAAAATATGATACTAGTTATTACGTAATGAGCCAGTTTACTTGACACTTATTACTGTAACTGCAGCATGTATGGTAAAATGTATAAAAACTGTTTATAAATTAAAGACTTTCAAAGATAATTGCGATACAGCGAATTTAAAAAGGTTTTTCGAATTATTGATTGCTACTTACTTTCTGTTATAAGACTTTATCTCGTTTATGTAAGGTGATTATGACAATCTTGTAATTTTGATTTTAAGTTTTAAATAATCAATAAGGACGTACTATTTGATGTTCAAAGTTTAATTGGATTATGAAATTTAAAATAAACGATTATGTAATTTCAATTTGAATGATTGGCTCGTGTTTTTCAGCAAATTTAAAACTACAGTCTGTTTTTTCACTATCTTGTCTTATTTAGTAAACAATCTTGGCATGTCTCTTTATTCAAATAACTACTGATAAAATATAATTACTAGTTATGTACGGTCGACCGCAAGTCGGTGGTAACACTTTGACATTAGCAGCATCTTTATTACGTAAGCAGTAAGGGCGGTTTTCGAATTGAAGTGTTACCACTGTCATGCAGTCGACTGTACATGTTATTAGGTTAAAAATGTTATTTAGTGTGTGAAATTGTTAACATCATCATCATCATCATCATCATTTCAGCCGAAAGACGTCCACTACTGGACATAGGCCTCCCCCAATTAAGGGGGGATATGCCATAATCGCCACGCTTGGCATGCGGGTTGGCCATCGCAGTTGGTTGGTTAAATACTCAGAGAACGCTGCTGCCCATCCTCTGGTGAATCCCTTAGTCGCCTTTTACGACACCCATGAGAAGAGATAAGGGTGGTGCTATTCTTTAAGTCCGGCACCACACGGACTAACATAACATAATGTCTTTTAATAATAATTATTGAAGAATTGCATTGAAAACATATGGAAAGATTGTTTACTAAATAAGACAAGTAAGAAAAAACAGAGTCTACTTAAGTACAAACTTTGATATGTTAAAAAAAACTGTGACAGTCGTTTTTATCTTCGTCAAAAGTCAAGTGTGTGAATAAATTATTGCGTTTGTTGCGTAGTTTTGTTTTAACTTTATATTGCTGCTTATATGTAAATCATACTTAATTTACTTCTTGTTTTTTCCGCGTCATGCGAGACGTAAACATAGTAATTCAAGTAATGCCGCTAAAACAAAATTAACAGATCTCCAAATTGCATATGCAAAATAAAGTCATAAAAATGATTTTGAACTATCCATATTTAACACCAACAAATAAAATTTATAAAGAAACTAAAATAATGAACATAATCAGTTATATGTTTATAACACATGTATTTTAATCCGAAAGGCTCTAAACAAAAGTATCCGTACTAACATATCTTTCACCAAACTAAAACAGATTACCCAACGTAGCACTCGCCGAGCTAGTTTCTTGGTTTTACCAAAAATTAGAACCAACTATGGCAAAAAAACTATAAGTTATGAAGGAGCACAAATCTATAAAAAATACCCTCACGTATTAAAAATCTAAGTTCATTTAATGCATTCAAAACTGAGCTAGCACTATATGTAATTTCAGACAACTCTTTTGTAAAATAATGAATGCACTGAATGGGTACACCACAATTCTTTGAAAAAAAAAAACATTTTTAAATTCGACAAACTAAACCATCATAGCTTAAGTTAATATTGTTCTCAAGTAAGTGACTTTGTGTTTTTATTGAGAATAAATTTCTTTAAACCTAATTCAAGTGTCACATCGTAAGGTTTCCAAGTTTATACGAAAATTAAATAAAAAAGATAAAGTTACATTACTGTTCCGCTGTATACATAATTAATGTATGATAATGTCTGTCCGAGCGGGGTTAGGTTGAGTACCCACTTACGGACCCCATTCCCTTTTACATTTTTATCTACGTTTATGATTAGATGGTTTCTCGGATAAGTTTTTCTAGATAACATAATTTATTAGTCAGGGTTTTACAGTCTTCTTACAGTAAAACGTTATTACTCAATTAAAGGATTCTTAGACGATAAATCCATTTTGTAACGTAGGTGCGTATTGTTACTAATATTTTATGATGTAATTGACATTAACTACTTGTCATATAAATACAAGATAAAAATTTGCACGCCTTGCACGACAACATATGGAACAATAATTTTTAA
Organism: Asteroscopus sphinx; assembly: GCA_949699075.1. Lineage (NCBI taxonomy): Eukaryota > Metazoa > Arthropoda > Insecta > Lepidoptera > Noctuidae > Asteroscopus > Asteroscopus sphinx. The sequence continues at coordinate 12,985,494 of OX453010.1, forward strand.
TATAACCTTACATCTATTAGGTACCTACACACATTTGAAAATAAAAAGTGATTTGATTTGATCACTAAAATATGGCTGTTTTAAATTCTACCAAGGGGTGTTCATTCATTCATTTTCATTCATTCATTTCAGCCGAAAGACGTCCACTGCTGGACATAGGCCTCCACCAAGCATCGCCACAAGGGGTGTTCAAATGAATAAAATAAGAATAAATTGGTCTAGATTCTAGAATATATTTAAGTTAATTGTAAACAAGTTTACTGGGAGGAAAATTGTATTGGAGCTAGTTTACTTTTGTTAATAGAAAGGAAAAGTAAATATTTACGTCAAGGTTTTGTCAATTAGAATAAAAAGTTATTCCTAAGATGTCTTAAAAAATTGAAATGAAAATTGAAAATTTAAAATTTAAATATGATAACTAATTATAAGCCAAAACTGAGACAAAAAATCGGCCAAGTGTGAGTCGGACTCATAAAGTAAGGGTTCCGTACCACCCATCGACCTGCTCGTTTACCAAGTGCCAGCACTGCGGTTTTAAAGACATCAACGCTTCACTGTTGGTGAAATATGAATATGTGTATCTCTTTCTAACGCAGGTCCCAACACATGTTAGTGTACCTATGTATTAATTATCAAAAAGAAAAAAAAAACCTTTTTATGCGAGGTTTCTTTCACAAGACCTTTGTACATGATTTGCCATGATAGAGGCCATAGCTAAATATCTTCTGTGAAAATTTCAACTAGCTACCTGTTACGCTTAAACACATACAGCCCTGTGAAAGACAGACAGACGTGTACGAGTAAAAGGGTCCCGTTGGCACCTTTTGGATAGGGAATCCTAAAAAGTACTAGTATATTTTCCAACAGTTTCACTATCATAGTAATTGACCGACGAAACGATCATTAAATTCATGAGAACAGACTGACAATGGAATAAACATTGTTACGTTCCGGTACAATACTTTGGGTGCCAACCTTAACATTGAAAGTAGCCAGAGATGTTCCGGTTTGATATCACACAGACGTTATACTTTAACATCTGACAGGCAGTGATACGCGTTAGGGTTGCCAACTTGTTTAAAAATAAATAATATATTTCTGATTTCTGGAATGGTAAATAAATACATACATACATAGCCTGCTAAAATCATACCCTCCTTTTCGCTTTGCCGTAGTCGGGGAAAAAGTACACTTTCATGAAATAAAGTAAATATTACTTAACAGTACAGGCTAACAGTAACCTGTTAGCCTATAACATCTCACTGCTGGGCAAAGGCCCCCTTGATTTCCAATCTGTGCGATCACTGGCACTAAGGTAAGTATTATTAATTTAAATTTAAAAAATAAATTTGTTGGGTTATCATTACAGCTGCAATTTCGATTACTGAAGTGCTGTCATTTTATGTTTCATTTTACATACCTATGTATTATTTGAACTTAATGTTTAAATCATTTTTTTTTGCGTCATTCTAAATCAACTCGGCCTATCGCAGTCCACTGCTGGACATAGGCCTCTCCCAAGTTGCGCCACAACACTCGGTCCTCTGCCTTCCGCATCCAGTCCCCCCCCCAGCCACGTTCTTTAGGTCGTCGGTCCACCTGCGGCGCGTAGGGTGCCCCCCTGCCTTTTTTGCGTAATTTATCGCTATTCAAAAGTTGTAATGTACGGAGACCTAAAATAATGTAAGGAGCTTTATTTTAAAGTACGGTTGGCAACCCTAGATGCGTGTGTAGATTAGCGACTGGTCGCTGCGATTAGTTGCAAAATATGACACTAAATCGTACACTGTCATCGTAAATTGTTTTTATGACGACCGTATCGCAGTTATGATTTAGGCCAGTCAATTTTAATTACTTTTTGTATGATACACGATGTTACGATAGCGTTTTTGTTGATTGAATATGATCAGACATGAAATACGTCTCGTAGTGACTATTTAATTTAAAGCCTAGCCTGTACGCTACAATTATTGTAAAATATACTTTACCCTATATCTTCTCATGGGTGTCGTAAAAGGCGACTCAGGGATTCACCAGAGCATGGGCAGCAGCGTTCTCTGAGTATTTTACCAACCAACTGCGATCGCCAACCCGCCTGCCAAGCGTGGCGATTATGGCATATCCCCCCCATTGGGGGAGGCCTTTGTCCAGCAGTGGACGTCTTTCGGCTGAAATGATGATGATACTTTACCCGCGGCTCCGCCCAAGTACTAAAATAAAATATAACCTTTTACTTCTGGATAAAGTAGCTTTCTATTGATGAAAGAATTATTAAAACCGATTCAGAAATTTAGAAAAAAAAAACAAACAAAGAAATCATTCCTCTTTATAATCTTATTATGTAAAACAAAGTCAGGTTAGTTACATCATTTATAACTCAAGAACGGCTGAACCGACTATAATGAAATTTGGCATACAGATACAAAATAACCCGGATTAACATATAGGCTACTTTTTATCCCGGGAAGATGAACAGTTCCCGAAGGATGCGCGATAAACGACATTCACGCGGGCGAAGTCGCGGGCATAGGCTAGTATTAGTATATATATTACTGGTTTATGTTCTACACTGTATCTGCCAATGTATGTTTTTTTTTTGTGGAAATAAATAAAATAAAATAAATAAATAAATAAAATAAAATTAGGTTTTGTAAGAGTAAAAATGTTGTTTGATATTAAACTAAGAGTATTGAACTATGTTTACGGGACTTGTCGCGCACAATTAAATCAAAATATGACGAAAATTTTGACTAACCTCTACGTTTGACCACGGCCAATGCACCTTGACCGAAACGTCGAGGTTAGTCAAAATTTTCGTTATATTTTGATTTAATTGTGTGCGACAAGTCCCGTAAACATAGTTCAATATGAATGAAATTCGCGAAAGTTTAAAAACTAAGAGTAGTTTTATAAATTTAATTAAAATGTTTTTGATGTTTTCCTGTCCTCGAAACATCAATTGTCGCATTTGTCGCCCGTCCGCCAACCGGACGTGTGAATCATAGAAGTATTTTTTTTTGTTCCGTCCGTTTTTGCCCGGTGTTGTACTAAATAATAAAGTGACTAAATCTATTATTATCTATCGATCTATTTCGTGGCGTGGCTCCTCAACAAATTGATAGATATTTGATTCAGAACGTGCGTTCTATGTGAAGCGGTTACTCGTTTAATTGCTTATACGAGCTAGCGGACTTTTGAAGATATATTTCGTTTTGCGAGGTGTAATGTGCAAGAAGTGTATTTTTTACTAAGTACCAGCGCACATTTTGCTGTCACGATCATAAGTAGCTGGCATCCATGCTGAAATCATAATAAGTAGGTATAAAAATACTTTACGATTCATTAAAATATTTCAATGCTTGATCTATGTTCCCAACTTCGTAATAAATCACAAAAACCCGATGAAAATTTACGTATAAGCTGGTACCGCCATTGGGAAATACTGCAACAATGAAACGATTGTCAAGGGATAAAACGAATAAAAATTCAACGCTTAATACTCGGCAGATATCAAAACACACTTCAGGTCAGTGTAATTTGGCAGACAAGCTTTTTTGGAAAGTCGTTTTGCCCGCCGTTCCCCCAAACGCGGCGTGACTTGGCTAGCGAAAGAGATGAGATTAATGACAGGGGTGGAACGACTTATATAGACCTACGCTCACACCATTGTCCCACACGTGTTAGGCTTACTTGTAACTTCTTCTCATCTTCATGTCGATGGTTCTTTCGTTTTGTATTATATTATTGTGGACTAGAATTTAGCTACGTCAAAACATTATCAATAGCCTCGCACATGTCTTTAATTGTGCAGGTGGTATTGTACAGATCGTCTCTGTACAATACTCCCGCTCCCCGATTCGGTTTGTTATCTTTTTTCTCTCGTTACGTGAATCGTAGAGGAAATGAGATAACAAACTGAATCGATCGACAACCGCTTATCGAAAATGTTCTAAGTCAGGGAGCTGGACAGGGGGTGAGGCATCGTCTTGTGGAGTAACTCCACAACACATTGTGGCTCTCTACATAATAATATGTATCCCGATTTGACTAGATCTGATCTAACTTTTAACTTTAAATATGAGTCTTAAAACAAAATTAAAAAAATAAACGTTCAATTTCGCTACAAGGCTTTTTTAGTAATGGAACGAACGTTGCGACATAAAAAGTCTTCAAGCTAAGAGCAAAAATATAACAGTTTTGTGTCGAATTTAAAGTAACATTATTGTAAAATTGACTGAAATGTTATTTTATCCGAACAAAAACACAAGATAGATTCTTATTTATTTGTCTGCAGAAAAAAGAACCAGAGTTATTGATTATTTAAATTAGTATGTACGACATTGACTGAACGTCTTTACTGAGCACTCTTATCTAATAAGTTACTTTGGTATCGTTTCAAGATTTTGCTATGACGAAAATTGTGTAAAGAAATTAATGCCTGACTACCTCTTAAGAGCTTAGATTTTGTAGACATGATTTCGGCAACGGGTACATTACCAGCAAATTATCGCGATGATCGATCAACGTAGTCTGTCACTGTCACTTCTTTAATTCACTCGGGTTCATACCGTTACATTCTAAAAACAGTAATCTTGGAAGGCGACGCTTATCGAGCGACCGCGGGGACGATAAAAACTTTCCTGGTAACTTTTCTTTAACCAGTTTTCTTCCAACAGAAGTAGATGTCGCTATAATCGAACGTTACGTGACGGTGTGATGGGGGGAACTTTATCGTATCTCGAACTGACTTCCGATGGTTTCGATTGTTCTCGCATACATTACATCTGACCTTTCGTCGGTAAATCGTCCCATCCCTTCACTGGCATTCAAAAGAAACCTCTTCATTAAAGAACGCATGGATAAGCATTGTATGGCTAAACTTAATTAAACTTCGTCGTAATTAAGTTTCGTGATCTATAAGCTCAATAGATGACCTTTGGACCCTATTTTGTGAATGTATTGTTAAGAAAGCTTCAGGTCTGAACTTATAATTAGGTAGATGAATGGAAGTGTTTTACTAATTCATTGGCGCTTCAGAGTAACATGAATAGCTTTGTTAAATAATGAGATAGGACGTGGCGAGACAAGTCTAGCGCTCTCCAACAAGATTGGAGCACTTCTATTTTGGTGTTCATTATTGGTAAAGGTTTTGAGTTACTGGAGTAATATCAAGGAATAAAAGACATAGGTACATAGTAGGGAAGATGTATAGTGCTGTAATGTATTTGGGATAACACTACTCTCAGACAGACACAAGGGTTCAACTATATACTATTAAAAAGAGGCTATTTTGATAATTTTGAAAAGTGACAAACTGTAAATACGTGCGTACTTTAATGCCATTAATTGGAATCACGTGGTGTGTCGATGAGACTTCGTCTCGTCTTTCAAAGATTTTATGAGCTAGGGATTGACTGCTGTGTTCACGGGTTTCTTCAGAGTTTGTACTGGTGATCACGATATAGCGCGAGCGCTAGGTTTGGGACTTTTTCAACACAAGAAGGTTCGTCTCATATGAGTCAATAACTGTCATATCTGTGGGCATAAGGTAAATACGTTCATAATAGGTAAAACAACCTGTAATGACTAAGAACATGCTTTGCAGCTAGGCTTATTGGATCAACAGTGGCCTTATACCTATAAGAATTAGAAAATAATTCTATAGATAATCAAATCACCACACCATAAGTAAAAACAAAGATCATAGAAAGATTTCCCGAAACCATTTTTGTGAAAACAAGGTAGACCTTTTCAGGAAATTATAAAAAAGCGGAATTCACCAAAGAATACAATAAATTCACCGTCAAATATATATTAGCTTTATTTTATCCCTTACAAGTTACAGTTACCAAGTAGTTCTTATCTACTATTTTGTGGTGTTTACTTATTTATTTGTTAGTAATGTTAGTTTTTTTTTTCTTTCGTCTACAACCCCCGCGGTGACGAGCCGTTCTGGGGTCAGTCAGACAGTCAAATATATGCAATAGAAATCTTCGTAGTTAATATTTTTTTCAATTCAAAGTACATATAGTTTTTCGGGGGTAGGTGTGAAAAAGTTAAGACGCGAATTTGCTAAGCTCTTATTAATTTAAATACAATTATTCAGTTTTTTCAACAATAAGTGTAAGAACCACTCATTATCTAGTACTTACGTTGGTGATACTTTTTATGTGACATAAGTGCTTCGACTGCACCACCTGTCAGCACTTCACTTACACTGTGAACAACAATACTTGTTTCTGCACCAATTTTCATCATGTCACAACTGGCTGACATCCAATCTGCCCAAAAGAGCCTGGAGGAGTGCTTCATGAAGAAGATGGGTGAGCTGGAAGCACAGATACAGACCGCAGGACCTGCTAAGGACACCGTTGCAAAGATAGCTGAAGAGTTCCGGGCATTCAGAGAGCTCATGTTTAATATGTTGAGTCTGCTTCGCAAACAAATAAATGAATGCTCTAGAGTTGTCGACGGAATGGAGATGCGGCACAGGCGCAAAGCACTGATATTCACTGGGGTTGCTGAAGCGGACAAAGAAGACTGTACAGCCCTCATCTTGGATACTCTTCATAACAAGTTAGGTCTGAATGATATAACGGTGTCATCCATCAGAGCATGTCATAGGCTCGGTGCACTCAGCTCTGAACATCAAAGACCTGTCCTGGTGAAGTTTTGTAATGTCGATCAGAAATCCGCTGTTTGGAAGGCCAAGTCTGCTCTAAAGGGCTCCAAAATCACAGTTAAAGAGTTCCTAACTAGGCCCAGACAGGCTGTCTTTGGTCGCGCTCGTTTACACTTTGGGATGCGGGCATGCTGGACTCAAGACGGGGTTATTATCATAAAATCCCTCGATGGAAATCGCCATAAGATTTCTTCCTCGGAGGAGCTAGACCCATTGTTGCTAAAGTATCCAAAGGTGACGGGTGAATCATCGGCTGCAACCAAGAAGAAGCCATGAAAATGTTGTACGAGTGAGTGTATTTATCAATAGCAAATGTTTACTTTGTCACTCAATATGAAGGTACATTTATTTTACTTGCCTATAGTATTACGGAACAGTAACTTATTTGTGAGCATACAATTATCGACAGTGTTTACACGTTTTATTACGATCTGTTTGTCAATTTTCCGTACCTACTTCCAAACTCAAACTATTTTAAAACAAATCATGATTGTTGTTTATTTTTATTTTGATTGCTGTCAATGTCAATGTTAATGTCAATTTGACAATTAGTTCATTTCTTGGGTGCGTTCGGTTATGTCTTTCGGCGGCGCACGGAGTGTGCTTGGGTCTCAGATTAATGTTTGGGTCGCGGTCGTTCAGTCATCTTAGGTAATAGATCTGTGAGTCATCTACTCAGAACCCAGTGGATATCATGAAACTACGATCCGAACGTTGTCCGCCGTCGTCGGACAGCGTGAACTGAACGCACCCCTGTTTCTTGTTTCTTTTTTTTTTTCTTTGTGTGTCATTGAAAAGAAACTATACGTTTGGTTGCGTTCCATTTTAATGCTTAAATTCCTTCTTCAGCATAATATTGTTTTTTTTTTTTTCAGTTATGTAATCTCGTATATTTTCATACCTTGTATTGTATTGTTGTGTTCTATTATTAGTTTATTACTTTTAGAATTTCTTGTTGTTAGTGCTGGCGGGTGGTGCAGAGGTCGTGGTACCTATTGCACCTTTTGCGTTTTAGTTTGTAGTTATTCTATTACTGTATTTTATTATTATTTATATATTTATAATTTATTTTATCATATGAGTTCTGATGATGATTCATTTCATTCTGCCATCGAATCTGATACTAGTTTTTGCTCCTTGGCTGATACTACTGGTGACTTTGTTCGTCAACAGTTCAGCCAGCAAAATAGGAACTTTTTTAATGTTTGTCATATTAATGCCCAAAGTATACCTAGACACCATAGTGAGTTACTGGAGGTATTTTCTAACACAAATGTTCATGCTGTCCTGATCTCTGAGAGTTTGCTCAAACCTGATCTTCTTTCTACCACTTACCCCCTTCCTGGTTTCACTCTTTTCAGGAATGACCGGATTGGAAAGGGCTGGGGTGGTGTCGCAATCTATCTTCGAAGTGAGTTCGACTGTAAAATTGTCGCTACTTCTCCGCCTGACTACAGTGCTTCTGCCGAATATCTATTTCTCGAGGTGACTCTTAAGGGTGTCAAAACCCTTCTTGGAGTTGTTTACTGTCCTCCTGCGGTCGATTACTTCCATAGTCTTGAATTGGCTTTGGAGTCCATAGGGTCTGATTATCAGCATCATATCATCATGGGAGATCTCAACACAAATCTTCTTTGCAATACTCCTAGATCCCGTAAACTTCTCCATATGATTGAGTCGGTCAATCTCTATGTTCTGCCACTCCAAGCCACTCACTTTAATAGTTTAGGTGAGGACACCTGGCTCGATCTCATCCTTACGTCCTGCCCATCCTTGATTTCCTCTCATGGTCAATGTCCTGCTCCTGGTTTTTCCCGTCATGACCTTATTTACGTTTCCTACATTCTAAAACCTCCTAAACCTCTCCCAAAAGTTGTGTACATGCGTTGTTTTGCACGTATGGATGGTGAAAAGTTACGAAATGATGCCTCTGAGCTTGATTGGAATGATCTGTTAGTGGCCGCTACGATTGATGACAAGGTCAGTATCCTCAATAGGAATATCCTGGCACTCTATGATGTTCATGCCCCCGTCAGAAAAGTGAAACTTAAGCGTCCACCTGCTCCTTGGATGACGAGCGGTATTCGAATGTCTATGAGGCGTAGGAATCGAGCCTTCCGTAGATATAAAAAAGATCGGACGCAAGAAAACTGGAGTCTCTTCAAAGCAGCAAGAAATCAGTGCAATCAGATGATACGCAACGCTAAACGCCGTCATATCCTCGATAACATCTCTTGTTCCTCGTCCGCTGATATCTGGAAGTTCCTCGGGACTTTAGGTATCGGAAAGCCACGTGAAATGAATCTCCCGAGCACAATTGGTTTGGATGACATCAATAATCATTTCACTTCTTCTGTTAGCTTGAATCACCAAACCATTTCTAGGACGGTTGATTACATTGCTGGCCTATCTCGTTCTAATATCGATTGCTTCAACTTTTCTCCAGCCACCTTGGAAGAAATTAAGAAAATCATCCTTTCCATTAAATCCAAGGCCGTTGGGTACGACAATATAAGTCGTAATATGGTCATCACCATCCTTGACTATCTCCTAATCCCGATTGCCCATGTCATCAATTTTTCACTTGATTCCGGTCAGTTTCCTTCCCTTTGGCGCAAGGCATTAGTGCGGCCTCTAGCCAAGGTCACCAATCCTTCCCTTCTTAGCCACTTCCGTCCCATATCCATACTTCCTTTTCTGTCTAAAGTGCTCGAGGCCTGTGTACATAACCAGTTTTCTAGGTTTGTTCATTGCAACGACCTTGTAAGCCCTTTACAGTCTGGATTCAGGCCGGGGCATAGTACAGTTTCTGCTCTCCTTAAAGTGACTGATGACATTAGAGAGGGGATGCAGGGTACCAAAGTCACTGTACTCGTTTTAATAGATTTCTCTAATGCCTTTAACGCCGTCAGTCACGACATTCTCCTTTCTATCCTCTCCAACATCATGGTTTCTCCTGAGGCGCTGGAATGGTTCAATTCTTATCTTCGTGGGCGTCAGCAGTCGGTTCGCGTCGATAAAACCTCGTTGAATTGGCGTGATCTGCATGCTGGCGTCCCGCAAGGCGGTATACTTTCTCCATTGTTATTTTCTATTTTCATAAATTCCATTACTCATAGTCTTCGATGTTCGTATCATCTGTATGCTGATGACCTTCAGTTATATGCTCAAGCTCATGTAGACAACTTGCCCGAAGCAATTAACCAGCTTAATCGTGATTTGGAGGCCATAAACACCTGGTCTGTCAGGTTTGGTGTGTCAGTTAACCCCACAAAATGTCAGGCTATAATAGTTGGAAGCTTGCAAATGATGAGCAGAGTAGTTGTTGGGGCCCTCCCAGCAATTTTCTATAACGGCAGTGTCATTCCAATCAGCTCTAGCGTCAAAAACCTTGGTTTACATTTTGATTCTTCACTTAACTGGCACATACAAGTCACCAAGGTAAGCCAAAAAGTCAACGGTACGTTGCGTTCCCTCTACCGCCTGAGGAACTTTTTACCCGCCAAGACCAAAATAATGCTTGTGCAGACTCTAGTCCTTCCTATAATCGACTATGGTGACATGTGCTACTACGATTTGATTTCAGTCTTACTCAGTAAGCTCGACCGGCTGCTTAACAATTGTATCAGGTTCATTTACAACCTGAGAAAGTATGATCATGTTTCTTCATATAGGTCTGAACTTAAATGGTTGCCCATTCGTCAGCGGAGACAAGTACGTGCTTTGACTACGCTTTTTTCTTTACTTAATTCTCCTTTCCCCCCTCTTTACCTAACTCCCCACTTTCAATATTTATGCTCTACACACACAAGAAACCTACGGTCTTCTAATAATCGTCTTCTACATTGCCCTTATCATAGCTCTAATTTTGTTCACTCATCCTTTCATATTCACTCAATTCTTCTTTGGAATGAGCTACCTCTCGAGCTTAGGATGGCCACCAGTCGGGACTCTTTTAAAAGGAAAGTTCGGAAGTTCTTTCTAGATAAAATTTTGGCAGAATCATCTCATTAGTATTTTATCTATGACTATAATAGTATATTATTATATATATTTAGTACTTATTGTATGTTATATATATATACCTATGTATGTTTATCTATTGTTTTAGTGGTAATTTATTTCTCATCTTGTTTTGTGTCGTGAATCAATATTGCACCTGCCTTGTCATCTCTGTATCACCCTAAGGTTGACTGGGAGAGAATGCCTAAGGCATTAAGTCCGCCTATGTACACATGTTGCATGAAGTTTAAATAAATAAATAAAAAATAAATATATTCAAATAGATTTTACCAACAAAAATTTGCATGCAAGTCTTGAGAAAACAAAAATAGTTTTAATAAAAGAATAAAGTGTTAACGTTTTTTTACGGAGACGGTTTTGTAATGCAAGTTCAAGCGCACTTAACTAGACTCAAGTATGGCATAAACTGAAGCTTAGGTAAATTTATTTCCTGAAAGAGTGTGAAATGGCTTATTCAAATGCAAATGCAGAATCCTGTCCGGTCAAAGCGTTTCGCTTAGTATATTTTCTACCTTCTTTTCGTAAAGTTTTTCCCAGTATTTACAGAGGGTGACACCGTCGTTTTCATATATTATACAGAAGTGAATTCAAAATATGTTGACGAATATGACAGGTACTTGAAAATAATTAGAGATGAGCCGACTACACACCGAATATTCGGGAAAACCGACAACTTAGCGTGTTTTCTACACGGCGACTAATCGGCAACTAGACGGTAAAATGGCCGAATATTCGGCATTTATACAAACAACCGAAAAACGTATTAATTTTTTTATAACAACAACAATAACATAACATCACGCCTGTATTTCCCCGGGGTAGGCAGAGGTGTACAATACACCCACATTTCGCCAGTTATGTTATAAGACCCATGTAATAGGGGGCGAGCCTATTGCCATTAAACGGGCACAAATCCAGACTCCGGGCTGCTACTGAGAATTTATTCTTTATTAATTTTTATAATAAAGAATAAAAATAAAACATTATGATCATATTATATTTTAGTTACGAGCGACACCAAAAATAATACAGAAAAATCCTTAGTTATAAATTACTGAGTAAGGGAACATACAAACTATATAGTAGGTACCGAAATTTAATATGATGTAGCTATGTACCGCAGGTAAGTTATGATAATAGATACTATTTGAAGTCCATATAAGTAAATAACGTGACGGAACTAAATCAATACTTTCAGAAATAGAAAAACTTGTCAGTACACAAAACGAAAGTCAACATTTCCGTTGCAACCTGTGCAGTAACGCCATTAGAAATTTACCGGAAACATACTAGTCCAAAACTCTCGCTTTTTAAAACATCAAGTCTACAGGTATTTTGACCCTTGTCCGTTTACGCCGATTTACATCGCTTTGCGTTATTATGGAAGGTCGATAAAAAGTTGTCGTGCCGATGCTATTACGAGTTGTCGTAACATCAACGCAATACTTGACACGAAGGACCGGGTTCGAGTCACGATTGAATCTCAATTGATCACTTTTGGTTTTATTTTGCGCCATCGTGGTTATTTTAAATTGCTCAGTAATTTGAACGCGTAATGGGTGGTGACATTTTGGTGATAATTTCGTTTGTTTGTTTTGAAATTTTAGCCGCATTCGGCAGGTTTCGTTGTTTTCTTAACCTTGGAAAGTAAGCGACTGCGTAGCTAAAAATAATTTTAATGAAATTATTACTGTAATGCTACTTTTGGTATACTAAGCAATATAAAAAATACTTCGTTTTATGGTTGCCAACTACCAATCGAAAGGGAGCTAACGGGACCCAAAAGAAATGCATATTTTGAACGTTTTTTTTCCCTGTTCTATGCATATATTTTTTTTTTTATTTTTTTTTTTTATATTCATATTTCACCAAACGTGCACGTTGGTTTAAAGCACGACGGCGCCCGACGCGTTGATGTCTTTTGGTAATCTTTGATAAATTAACGGCCAAAAATAATATCCAATCTATCCACGATTTACCCTACTAGGGATAGAAATTTGATGTATTTTGTATGGAGCTTATGTCAAATTCCTATCTCTAGTAGGGTAAATCGTGGATATATTAGATATTAATTTTGGCCGTAAATTAGTTTCTACGGAGTATCTGGTCAATAGATAGTACGGGACTATTACTGCGCGAGTCCAACTCGGATTTAGTAGGTTTTTTATTTACTTATAGAAAATCAGTTTAACTTTATATTTTGGCTCTAATGAACACGTGTAACGTGTGATAATATACAACTCAATTTCATAAAAAAATAAGTGTCATCTCATTAACAGGTATGTTTGTTTAAGGAGAATGTGGCAGCCAAGTAGCGCCCCTATCAGTAAAAAAAATATTACTTGCTGGATACATCATTTACGCATGTTATAGTGTTATGAGTGCGTGCAGTGTAGTGAGCAAACGGTACGGACAGATATTCTTTACTCTCGGATCGACACTGTTAGATATAGGTCACATGTATTGTTTTTTCATAATTAAATATATTATAGTATCAAAAGTTGTTTTTGGATGCCCAAAAAACCTAACTGGCGCAGTCGCAACGGATTGTTGTCGTAGGAATCCGAGCTTTTCAAAAATCAAGGGCCCGGTATTTTCACGTCAATTACAACCTGCTTCCTGTGACCTTCGGTGAGGAGTTTGGCGAGTAAGCTTTAATCATGAAGATGTGGACCTGGACTCTCATCCAATCGTAAGTCCAGATCTATTTGATTATTGTGGTTTTAATATTGTGGGAGTATCTATATTATTGGAAACTTCAGAAATTAATTTTGTGTTTTTAATTCATTGTGATTTCAAGTCGAACGAGAGTCAATTTTAAAATATTATTATAAATTAAGTTTTTTAGGTACAATTTTGTTACCTTTGTTATTATTGTATTACCTACATATCTATATTACCTATAATTATTTTGCAAAATGGACGCGAATACTCTATCTTGTTTAAAAACTGCTCTTTTAATTATTCCTAAGTATGATGGAAATCCAAATCGATTAAACAGATTTATCGCAACTTGTGAAAGCATATTAACTCAATTTTATACTAGAACTGATCCTGATTGTTTCAACAATACTTTACTATTACATAGCATTTTAAATCGCCTAGAAGGAAAGGCTGAGGAAATTGTCAGTATTAATGGCGTATCATCTTGGGATCATATGAAACTAGTTTTATTAAAGAATTTCGGTGATCAACGGGATGAAAATTGTCTCAATAGAGATTTAGTAAATATGAGGCAAGAAAATGAGTCACCTCAAGATTTTTACAACCGATGCATGAACATATTAAATACTATTATAAATTATGTAAGCTTGCATGAAACAGAGCAGGAAATAATTAAATGTAAAAGAATATTTTTTCAATCCCAAACCTTAAAAACATTTTTAGCAGGTCTGAAAGAACCTTTAGGAGCAATCATCAGAGCTATGCGACCTAAAGATATGCCTACAGCACTTAATTTTATTAAAGAGGAGGAAAATATTAGATATATACAGAAAAATTATTACAATAAGCCTTTTGTTACTAATAATAAGAACGATAACACAAAGTTTTCGCCGTTTGGTAACATAAATAAAACATTGCAATCTCATAAACCTAATAATACGCAACAGTTTAGACCATTTTCACAATTTAATCGGAATAATAATCAAACTGGGTTCGTTAAAGGAAATTTTAATAACTCTAACTTTAATAACAATTCAGGGAATCGACCTCAGTACCCATATAAGCCACCGCAACAAGGCTCAAGGAGCCAACATATTAGTAAAATTGCAAATATTCAACACAAACCAGAACCCATGAGTGGAATATCCCATCAATCTGCTTTGCAACCAAATTTCCGGCAATCAACAAATTATCACAGTACACAGTATCCCAGTGCAGCTGCATGCTATCAGTTCGACGTAACCGAGACAAACCCAAACATCGCCCACGCTGAACCGAGTTGCGAAACATTCATTACTGATAACGACGGTCCGTGTGCATCTTATTCTTCATATGAGAATAATAATGAATGTTATGAAACTGAGTATTGTTACGATAAACATTCACAATTAAATTCCGATAATGTTCAATGTGATCAAAATTTTTGCCAGGAATTGAATGTCAAACCCGAAACTTGACTGAGATAAACGTTCATATGCAGAGACAATTACCATACATTGAAATTAGTCAACCACCCCTAAAGTTGTTAATTGATACCGGGGCTAATCAATCATTTCTGTCCCCGGAAGTAATTCAGAAACATTACCAGAATGTACCACTTAATTATGAATCATTCACTGTTACAAATATGAACTGTACTACTGTTAATAATTACACTATTGACATTCAAACTTTTTCCGAATTAAAAGAAAACTCTTTATCTAAGTTTTATATTTACAAATTCCATAATGTATTTGATGGATTAATTGGTTACGAAATGTTACAGACATTAAAGGCAAACGTTGACCTCCACCACAAAAAATTGGTTACACCGAATGCGGAAGTACCTATAAAAATTTTGAACAGTGGTATTCATAATCTTTTTGAAGCTTTGGTCAGGTCAGAAACATCACAGATTGTAAAAGTACCTGTGAGTATTCAATGTGGTGATATTTTTATCCCAGAGACTAACTTAAACAATTGTCTCATAGCAGGCACGATAAGCCAAGCGGTGTCTGGATACGCATACCTAGAGATAACGAATCCCACTAATAATGACATCATCGTGAGCTTAGTTTCACCGCCTTCAAGTTGAGACACTTCACAATAATTTTGATTTGTTTAATTTTGAATGTATTAGTGATAATGAAAAAAATATAGAGTCTTTAATTCGTACAGAACATTTAAATTCAGAAGAGAAATATAATTTAATACAGTTATGCCGCAAATATAGCGATATATTTCACACGGAAAATAGTCAGTTGACCTTCACGAACCAGATCAAACATCAAATAAATACTACAGATGAGATACCTGTCTTTACCCGAACTTACAGATATCCCCACGTCCACAAGGCGGAAGTAGAAAGTCAAATTAAAGAAATGCTACGTCATAAAATTATTAGACCATCAAACAGTCCTTGGTCTTCTCCTATTTGGATAGTCCCCAAAAAACAAGACGCATCTGGCAAAACAAAGTGGCGGCTCGTTATTGATTTCAGAAAATTAAATGAGAAAACTGTTAGTGACCGGTATCCCATCCCTAATATTAGTGAGATTTTGGATAAATTAGGCAAAAGTCAATATTTTACTGTGTGTGACCTAAAATCTGGTTTCCACCAAATAGAAATTGATCCCAAGGACATTCCCAAGACTGCATTTAGTGTAGATGACGGAAATACGCATCGCGGTCACTACGAATTTTTGAGGATGCCTTTCGGATTAAGGAATGCGCCATCAACCTTCCAAAGGGTCATGGACAACGTTTTACGTGGCCTAAAAAATGTAACCATGTATATGGATGATATTTGCATATATAGCTCATCTCTCCAAGAGCATATTCACGACCTGGAAGCCCTCTTTCAGCGGCTTCGAGAGTCAAACTTCAAAGTCCAATTAGATAAGACAGAATTCATGAAAAGGGAGACACCTTTTCTAGGTCATATTGTTACTTCGGATGGAGTTAAACCCGATCCTAACAAAATTAAAGCTGTACAACAATTTCCCTTACCAAAAACTACAAAAGAAATTAAATCCTTTCTCGGTTTGCTAGGCTATTACAGGAAATTCATACCAAACTTTGCCCATGTAGTCAAACCCTTAACATGTTGTTTGAAAAAAGGCGCTAAAATTCAACTCACACCTGAATACATAAACTGTTTCAAGCTTTGTCAAAATTTACTTATAAACGATCCTATATTGCAATATCCAGACTTCGAAAAGGATTTTAATTTACGTACAGATGCATCAAATGTCGCCTTGGGCGCTGTCCTTTCCCAAGGTCCACTAGGTTCCGATAAGCCGATTGCATATGCGTCTCGTACACTCAATGACAGCGAAGCAAAGTACAGTACTATAGAGAAAGAGTTGCTTGCCATAGTCTGGGCAACTAAATACTTTCGACCGTACTTGTACGGCAGAAAGTTCAATATCATTACTGATCATAAACCTCTACAATATTTAATGAATATTAAAGATACTAATAGTCGTTTAACTAGATGGCGACTTCGGTTAGAAGAATTTGATTACAATATTATGTACCAAGCAGGCCAACTTAACAAAAACGCAGATGCTCTATCTAGACTAGAAATTCATAATAATACTATTGAAAATATGTCATTTAGTGATGAAGATGATTTACCTCTGTCTATGTTCGTGAATCAATCGCATAGTCAAATTAACGGACAAGCCGAAGCACATAGTACCGTTCATTCTGAATTAGAAAACCCGATTTTAGAAATTCCAATTTCCGAAAAACCTATTAACATTTTTGATAATCAGTTATTCCTAAAATTGGTTTATCATTCACCTACTACTCCGAAAACTATTGAAGTATTTCCTGGAAAGAAGAGAATTTTAGTTCAGATAAATTTAAATGATTTAGAAAATAGCATTATAAACACATTCAAGGAGTACATAAAAACAGGCATTAGCTATGGAATATATGTTACTGATTCTAACCTTATTATAACAATTACCAATATTTTACAGAAAACTTTTATAAATTCTAGCTATAAATTAACTTTTTGTAAATCTAAAATTGAAGATGTTATTGAACGAGACAAACAACATAAGATTATTAAAAATTTCCACGAAGGTAAAAATAATCACCGGGGAATACAAGAAGTTGTGCAAAGCATTAAAGTAAATTATTATTGGCCTAATATTAAAAATCATGTCACAGAATATATTAATAATTGTGACATTTGCCAAACCTGTAAATATGAACGAAACCCAAATAAACAAAGTTTTCAGTTAGTTCCTATACCCGATAAGCCCTTTGATGTTTTACACATTGATACTTTAACTGTAAATCGACAAAAGTTCTTAACAATTATTGATGTCTTTTCCAAATATGCCCAAGCGTATCCTTTAGAATCAGTTACTGGTCTAAGTGTGATAAATGCCTTATCTATTTACATTTCCCACCATGGGGTACCAATTAGTGTGACAGCTGACCAAGGAACTGAATTAAAAAATATGCCTATACAAGAATTTGCTAACTTACACAAAATTAGATTACATTTTATTAGTGTTAATAATCCCCAGTCAAATGGAGCTATAGAAAGGTTCCATTCGACTATTTTGGAACACATTCGAATATTATCTATAACGCAATCTGAATTATCTACTATCGAGTTAATGTTATATGCTGTTATAGGATATAACAATAGTATTCACTCAGTTACAAATAAAAAGCCTATGGAAATAATGAATGGGCATACAAATAGTCGTGATCCTTTCGATACAGATTTAGAAAAGATTTATCTACAACACTATGTTAATAGACATAAAACTATTACCACAGAGTTGTATAGTGAATTAAATAAGAAACTACATAGTAACCAGAGTAAAACCATGTCAAATATTAATAAAAATAGAGAAGAACCTCTTCCATACCAAGAAGGACAAGCATTATATATAAAAAATCCCCTTGCAGTTCGGCATAAGACTAAACCTCGTTATTTAGGACGTAGAGTAAAGAAAAACATAGGTTTAAAAGTAATAGATGATAAGAATATTGTTTACCATAAACGTATTTTGAGGAAGCCCCTAAAACACCAAAATACCTTGTTTCAGGATCATAACAACGATCCGGGCTGAACAAATTATGACTACGTTATTATTGGACAACCCGGGAATACTTCCTTTTAGGCTAGGTTATGTTAAGTTTATAAAAACGGAACATGTTTTCCTACATTACTATGAGTTAGATAAGATTAAGGATAGCATTAAGAATATAGAAGGTTATTTAGCTAGTTATATAGAGTATATTAAGTCATCAGACCCTACTTATTTTAGCGATACGTCATTAGTTACTAATCAAGTGCTCGTAAATATGTTAGATACAATATATAACAGGTTCAATTCTATGTACAAACCGTCGAAACAAAGGCGCGGTCTTATCAACGGATTGGGCTCTATCATAAAAGGAATCACTGGTAATTTAGATCATGATGACGCTTTGTATTACAATAAAGCCATACACATTTTGCAGAATAATCAGGATAGCATAAAAAATCAATTGAATTCTGGAATTAGTTTAAATAAACAAATTTTGCAATCTTTTAATATGACTCTATCTACTATTGCAACAAACGAACACAGAATACATGTAAAATTAAACGAAGTTATGAGCACTGTTAATATGACTAATTATAGGTTAAGTGATTTCATTAAGATAAATGGTTTGTTTAATTTGTTAAAAATCAATTTACTAAATATTTTGAATTGTGTAACATCTTTAGAGAATGCCTTGAGTTTTTCAAAACTTTCTATAACTCATCACAGTGTAATCAGTTCAGAGAATATCCATTTTATGTTCAATGTATTACAAAATTTGTACGAAAGATTCGAATTGATTGTTGACTCAAACACTGAAGTAAGAGACTATTACGATATTATTGTATGCGGTTCGTATTTTGTAGATAATATGCTTGTATTTGTTCTGAAGTTTCCCATAATGCATTCAAATACATACACTTATTACCATCTTTACCCCACTCCAACTTTTAATAATACAATATTAATTCCACCTAAACCGTATCTGGCTATGGATGATGACAGTCATTGCTACATGGACGGAGAATGCAAAAGGTTCCACAAAATTTATTATTGTCAGGAAAGCCAAATTACAACCTCTACGAATCCAGAAGATTGCATCTACCAAATTATTTTGAAACAGCAAATTAGCAGAAGCTGCAGTTTTGTAGAATACAAGGCTGAATCAGAGTTCCTACAAAAATTGGACGACCATCACTATGTTTTATCTTGTCCCAAACAAACAAGAGTAAAATTCCGTTGCGATCACGATGTCTCACTATCCATGCAAGGAACATACTTGATCGAGGTGCCTGAGGGTTGTAATTTCTCTACAAGGCTCCATCAGATTAGAAACTACAGAAATGAACTAAAAGGAACACCTATGAAGTTATTGCATTTCCCAGTGCATAATGTCACCATAAGAAACAAGGAACGACCATTGATTTTAGAAAATGTAAAATTGGACCAAATGTACAAATTAGAAAACTTACTAGAGAAAGAGGATAATTTACATTTAGAGGATTTACAAGATAATAGCTATCATTTCTGGACAGCCCCTATCTACATCATACTGGTGTCAGCTACTATCATGTATGCTGTCTACCGCTACTGGTTGAAAGCGAGAAAGAACCAGCCAGGAACAGAGCAAGCTGTGGTATGCAGTAGCGGTGCTCAGCCCTTTTTCTTGGGAGAACAAAGGGCTTCGAATTAGTGCGGGGGGTGTTATAGTGTTATGAGTGTGTGCGTGCAGTGTAGTGAGCAAACGGTACGGACAGATATTCTTTACTCTCGGATCGACACTGTTAGATATAGGTCACATGTATTGTTTTTTCATAATTAAATATATTATAGTATCAAAAGTTGTTTTTGGATGCCCAAAAAACCTAACTCGCATGATGTTACCAATTACACTTCAGGAAAACTTTAAGACCGGATTCCTAGTAATAATTTTTACAGTCACGTTGGCTACTTTTTAAAGCGGCCCATATTAAAACTAGAAGACAAACATTTGATGACGTCATATTACGAAACTAGATTATAATTGCAACCACACATACCTCACACGTACTCAAAGTTGCACAGTTTTATGAAAGGTGGTCTACTCCAACATTTGCAATATAAGGCAGGTGGTAAACGTTAGCGCAAGTAATTAAAACTATTGCTTAATGTTGTACGGTTTACACTGTAACAAGCGGACTGTGACTCTGAAATGATTTATGTTACGACATTCATGTTTTTAAACGGTTATTTAAAACTTATTAAACTTCCACTCGGACCTCACAACTCCATCCAGCCGCAATGAGGACGGAGTTGTGGAAGGAAAGGCTCCCACCTCCACCTGATTTTGTAGTACCGCAAGAACACCTGCCCCCAGGTCACGATCTCCCGTGGCCAGTCTGGAAATCCCTTAACCGGCTCCGGACTCAAGTCGGTTGCTGCAGAGAAAATTTGTGCAAATGGGGAATTCGAGACTCCTCAAAAACTGAATGTGATTGTGGGGGGGGGCATTCAGTCCATGGCCCATTTGCTTACTTGTCCCTTGTGCCCTGTCAACTGTACAAGAGCCGACCTAAATGAAGCCACGACCACCGCCATAGAAGTAGCCAAATATTATATAAAAAAAGTGTGAACCATTGACACGAAAGAAGAAGAAGAAGAAGAAAACTTATAATAAAAGTCGTATATTGTGTTTAAGGTCAAGCTCGCACGCACAACGATTTTTATCGCAAAATCTGTAACACATGGAATCATACGCACTCGCGATTAAAACCGTGGTGAAAAACATCTCAGAGCGCGAATAAAAATCACTGCGCGGGCTTGGCTTTACGCAACTACGATGCGTTTATATGGATGGACCATAAGATTAACGAAAATGATAGGCCACAAGGTCACCCTCTCTATTGCTTGTTTCCTGTCCTCCTCGTCCTATTTATTGCTTGTTTTTTTATATAATTGTCATTACCTTTTTAATACTTTCTCAAAATACACTGTTAGTATATCTTTTTTTCGGCATCAGTTGGAATCCCTCATAGATCATCTGACCACGCTAAATCTGCAGTGGAATTATGGCATCGTAAACAACAACTATCAAAATCTCTTTAGTGATTATTTTATTCCAATGCAGAGTTAAATTTACTGGTCTGCACTAACTTACCTAGTCCGTCAAAACTATACTTTGTAAAATATAGCTTGATCCCTGTGACAGATGTCAAATACGTACAAATAATGTCAAAATACGTTGAAAATGTACGTATTTGACATGTGTCACAGAGATCAAGCTATATTTTACAAAGTATAACTCTGCATTGGAATAATAAGATCATTACATAGATTTTGACAGTTATTGTTTACGGTGTTGCCATGATTCCACTGCAGACTTAGTGTGGTCTGGGGAAGGTGGAGCGATATATCGCACTAACGGCCAAAATTAATATCCAATCTATCCATGATTTGCCCTATTAGAGATAGAAATTTGACATATTTTGTATGGAGCTTATGTCAAATTCCTATCTCTAGTAGGGCAAATCGTGGATAGATTAAATATTAATTTTGGCCGTTAAACCACACGGTGAAAAATAGAGGAGCTCCGGGATCCCCAATAGACCGCGCCGGTGCAACTGCTAGTGCATCTACCACATTTTGTCTCTACTTCTCCCTAAGATCCCTAAAGTCAACTGGTACAAAAAGCCTAAGGCAAGACATTAAGTCCACCTCTGTACAATTGTTTGCGCTTAAAGGATTAATAAATAATTAATTTGAAGAGTTTGGGTAACAGTATCTATTTATGTGCTGATAACAATCAATCTATCATAGACCATATCGCAACGATGATCGCACAAAATCCGAAAGTAGCAAGCGAAAGAGAGACTATAAAAATATGCTTTATTGCCTTTGATTGGTTAGGGGATTCTAGTTTGTGATTGTAGATGATGACTAACGCAGTCTCCCACAACTCATGATTGCTTAGCGTCATTTAGCTCACACATTTACCTAGGTACTTACTTTAGTATTAATACTGAAACAATACATGTCATATCTTACTGAAACTGACGCACCCATTGATATATATTAAAATCCAGGTTTATAGGTAGGTACAAATAACATACATATGAACTTAGAATAACTAATAATAGAACCGCAGTACTCGTACGCGGAGTAAAGCAATTTCATGTTTCGTACAATTTACGCGTCCCACATTGGTTGTTTTTGTGCTTCATCTTTGAGAGGAACTTTGAATGAAATTAATATTTTTTTGGGTCATTTTTACACAGCACCATCTAGTCCCAAACTAAGCAGAGCTTATACTATGAGTACTAGATAATGGATATAATACTTATATACGTATTTTTTGTAAATACATACTTATAATACATAAGAAACACCTAGACCAACACAAACACTTATGTTCATCACATAAATATTTGTGTCCTGTGGGAATCGAACCCAGTCCGACACTCGAACCACTAGACCACACACGTCGTCTATAATAATAATGAATGACCAAATAATAATAATATAATGAATAATAATAATGAAGGATATAATAATGAATGGATAGATATCACCATTCTTTTATTTGTATGCCATTTAGAAACCTATTAAATTCTATTCACGTGGATCGGTTGAGCGTCCGAGATGCAATGACAAGTATTCTGAGGAGACGCGAGGGTGGACCGTTAGTGGACGTGCCGGAATTCGCCATATATGGTACCGTTATATGCCCGATCAATGTGCGCCTTGATGAACCTTGGCAAACAAACGCCAAGTGATTTTATAAACGCCATTAGCCTTACAACCTCGAACAAGTTTGTGAAATTAATCTCCGATGATTCGAGCTGTGAACTCGTGCCGAAAAGAATTTTTATGACCAATTTATTTTTTCCTTCATTTCAACGACTATTAGCGTGGAATTTATTGCTCACTAGATTTTGTTCGCGAATCGACTCACTGAGCTTAAGCTAGATATTTATAATATTTGATTAGGTTATCATTTTTGACGTATTTTGATGAGGCACGTACTTACATTAGAGACTGTATTCGACTTTTACCAAGTTGAGGATGTTATGTTTTAACATGGTCCTAGTTAGTCCAGTAACTTCATTTTGGAGTCATAGACGATTATTTAACTATTATATTTGCTGTCTGGGCAGTCAATGTGTTAAGAATCTCATTGAAAGTACGTAGTACATATATATTGATGTTAAAAGTAGTTTTAAAGAAAGGTCTGTACAAACCGGCAGATGATTGATAACGTTTTTATAATTCAACTAGGCTATGCCCGCGGTATTACCCGCACATAATTCAGTTTATCGCAGAAAGGCAGTATCGCGCATCCCTCTTGAACTTTTTTTTTCTGGGATAAAAAGTAGGTATATAGGCTATATGTTGAACCGGGTTATGGTATATCTGTGTGTCTAATTTCATAGAAATCCGGACAAACAAACATACTTACATTCGCATTTTGCTATAATTCAGTTTATTATTTCTTGACGATTAAACTTCGGCGGTCTTTATAAATGTTCGTTCTTTGACGGAGCAGCTATAACAATAAACTGATACCAGTTACTATTATTAATATTCAATTACAAACGATGTCTATTAAACAACGCCTACACTTGGTTGGAACATAAGCGAACTTCACTATTTTACTCGGCTAAGTTTACGGAGCTTAATAATGCCATTTATAAGGCGAAACTTCCAAGTTTTTGAGGCTTTCAAGCTTACAAACAGGATCTTAATTTAATTTCTTTTTTGACCAAACCTTATAGATTTCACTGAGTTCGCTAACTTGTTGCTTTATGTAAGGGTTTTTCTTGAAATTATTTTAGTTTCACCGAGTGGTGAGATTTCTCGGTGAGTGTATAACAGCTGGTTCCAATAGTCGTTACTAAGAGCGCCAATGACGGATACCATTACCAACTGACCGTGAAAATCTGGCGTTTTCTCTGCGCACGAGCAATCTTATATCGCGTGGCCAGGAAATCAGAGACTATAGGTAGAACATTGACTTTATTTGTTAAGGATTGTTTTGAGTATTCATTTATTTTTAAGTCGCTGTGCAGAATCATGGGTTCATTGAGGTTCAAAGGATATTTCACTGCATTTTAGTTAGCCAATTAGAATACAAACAATAACAACATTCATCGAAATTTGATGTTTTGCTTTTTAGATGAATAGTAAAAAAACCGGCCAAGTGCGAGTCGGACTCGCGCAGTAAGGGTTCCGTACCTCTCAATGTCCTGATACCCCATAAAAACTGATTTAATTTACGAGAGTTTATCATAAGACATCAACGCACAATGCGCGAAAGTGAATTTTTGCATGTCTTTCTTAAGCAGGTACCACCACATATGTCTAGGTTTGACTTATTTTTAGTATTTGTTGCTAAACTAAATAATATGAACTATAATCTGACCATTACGCTGGTATATATTACCGTTTTGAAGATAGAGCAGGAACAAAAACGTTGAAAAAAATGCATGTTTTTCGAGGTTTCTTGTATGGGGACCCCCTTTGGTTTTAGACTTTTTTATGTTTTTAGTATTTGTCGTAATACACCTAGTAGCAACACAATTTCTGAGAAAATTTCAACCGGTTACCTATTACCGTTCAAAAGATACAGCCCTGTGACAGACAGACGGACGGACGGACGGACGGACGGTCGGACGGACAGCGTAACGAGAGTAATAGGGTCCAGTTTGGCACCCTTCGGGTACGGAACCCTAAAAAAGAGACCATAAATAACTACTCATCTGCAATTTCAACAAAAAAGCGCACAGCGATAGCTGCATCACTATTCTAGGGTCCATACAGCACGTCCACGACAGCGATCCCCCTCAACTAAACAGTTTATACTTTCTTCATTGGCACAACTGGTCCGTGATGAAATAAATCGATAATATGCACTTGCAATCAATAATAAAGAATTATGACTATGATTGCGTAGCGCAGTTGCTAATACTTAAGAATTGGACTTTGGGGCCATGCCGCGTATAATTTGACAGCTAAGAATTAATGAATACGATTTGTTTTTTAGACATGTTTGAAAGGTATATTGACGCCTTTGCTTAATTTGTTACAAGATTACTGAATAGATCGATCAAGTCAAATAAAATTATGGGGTACTAGGCATAAGTAGCTGACGAACGCGACTCCGCTCCGGTATTTTGTCAATAAAGTGTGCCTTATTTCATCCAAAGCCGTTGAATCGATTCTGCATGGTTCAAAGAGAAACGAACAAAATAAAAATAAAAATCTATACTTTCGTATTTATAATAATACTAGCCTATGACCGCGGCTTCACATGCTTCTAATTCAGTTATCACAGAAAAAGTTCATTGCACTTCCCTCGGGAACTATTTATCTTCCGGAATAAAAAGTACCTTAAAAGTTAATCCAGGTTATGGTCTATCTGTGTGGCAAATTTCACTCAAAATCGTTCAGCCGTTTCAGCGTGGTTGAAGGACACACTGAAAAAAAATATTACCTGTTACGTAAAAAAGTGACTACATAACCTATTAGATAATACCTAATCAAACATTTTGTGCTTTAAAGATAAACAGTTTTGTTAAATCAACCGAACTTTAGTAACGTCTTACCAATATTTTTGTTGTCACTCCAGTTTTGTAAAATATATTTTTCAGTGCAAAAAACAAACGAATAAACATTTATAATATTAGTAGGATTACTACCAGATTGTTGGATCAATCGATTCATTCAAATAAAATTATTAGGTAACTAGACTTAAAGAGAAGACGTTGAAAATTGATTAACTAAATGTGGAGACGAAAACAATCTTAAAGTTAGTTCTTTCATTTCGGTGAACAATTTTGACACAGTAATGACGAAACCGTTTTCAAGAAGACTTTTTGGCTTCATTATCCTTTTAGTTTCAGTTTGGTTTTGATTGCCAAATTCAAGTTATGTCTGTAACAAGTACAATCAAGCGTATAACGATGATAAGCAGGGCTTGTCTTGTATGAAACTATCGAGAATTAAACTTTATAGAGCAGTGGTCCCCAAAGTTGTCTAGACCGTGACCCATCAAAAAACAAACAAAGTTTGGAACCCACACAGTGCCTAACATGAAGGAAAAATTACAGCGTTATATTACTGCTCCAGCATCGTTAAGTTTCAGGGCCCAATATCCGTTCGCGACTCAAAAGTGGGTCTCGCGATCGAGACCCACTTTGGGAACGACTGCTATAGACATGTCATCACGAAGAAAGATGTTATCGCGAATCCCTCGGAAACTGTTTATCTTTCCGGGATAAAAAGTAGCCTATATGTTAGGATTAACATATAGGCTACTTATATGTATAGTATATCTAAGTGCCTTTTAATCAAATCCGTCCAGCTGTTTCAGAGTGATTTAAGAACAAACAAACAAGGGGTGCTGGCCAGAAAACCTCCACGTATGTCTGACGACTGCTTGTCCCTCTGGACACGTCTGGAGGGAACGGCAGTTGTAAGGCCGGTGCATCCTGGGTACAGGCAATGGAATCCTTTCGAGGGTTTAACCCTCGGGGATCCTATTGCCTTTGGCGAATATTCTGGTACGGGAGGGGCCAATGGGCAGTTACTCCACGTGTCCCTCTGATGCCAGCAGAGGGCACAGTGGAGAAGCAGGGGCGGGCCCGGTGTGTACTCACCCTGCCACTGGGCAAGCAGCGAGGAGTATGTCCTTCCCTGCCCCCGTCGATCTCGTAACCCCAGGAGTGCCCGCTGAGTGTTCTCGTGCCTCTTGGGACCGAGGGTCTTGGCTTTACTGCTCAGACAGCGAAGAAGAAAACCTCTTAAAAAATTACGGGAGGATGGCGCCTGCGAGCAGCAGACTCGGGGAAGTCTGCTGCCCGACCAGCAGCTAGCATAGCTGGCACAGCTGGCATAGCTGGTAAAGGCCCCTGAGGTGAGGTGGCGTGCAGTGTTCCGCGTGCGTCGCCTAGGAGGGTGCGGCCAACGTTAGGCTGCATGGGGAGAAGGGGCTCGCCTGCTTGTGGCGGGCCAGGACCTGTCGGGGGTGGTTGTGTGAATACTCACGGGTTCCCACGCCCCCGGCTAAGGTAGTTGAAGGAACACCGTGGTGGTTTTAGTCGGTAAGAGTCCGACACTAGCTCCGCCTACCCCGGGCGGAGGGCGTCCATGAGGATTTCCCCACGGCAATAAAAAAAAAAGGACAAACAAACTTGAAACATTCATACTTTCCCATTTATAATATTTAGTAGTAGTATATATTTTCGAGTAATTAATATGCAAAGAATTAAAACACGTCACAAATTAGACTTAATTATATTTTCAAAGCAAAGGTATTATATTTTTCCATCAAAGTAAATGAGTGGTGAATTATGGCTGTTCATCTGAGACCCTCTAAATTAAAGATAAAATATTAATTTTGAAGGTTTATGCGAATATTAAGTTGATTAGTTTCCCCCATTTCGATTTAATACAACATAAAAATATGCGATAGGAACCGAGGGGGACTATTAACGTAGATTTACGATCGTATTATTCAACTTAACGAGATCGATATTGGGCTAATATAAATTAGCTGCTGCCTGCTTCTGATTTTTAATCACGTAATAAAATATGCATCCGTCGAAGCTGAAAAGAAATGAGATTGCTATCGCTCTCGGACGAATAAAAAAGGCGGACGGAATCTCGCTAAACAAAGACTGAATCACTTAATTTTTTCCTAAACCCACTATAATTTCGAAAGCATTTTAACACACAAGATTTATACTGTTATTTTATTTGTGACACTACAAAAAAACTTTTTAACAAAAAATAAAACCGACTTCAAAAACCTTAACTAAAAAGTAAAAAATAATCATTGTATGTATTTTAAAATCTTAACTTAAACAACATTTTTAAGGCGGCGCGTGGTTGACCCTTTGCGTCATGTAATGTACAGTCGAGCGCAATATCTATAGTAAAAACAGTTTATGTGAACGTACATGAAAATCACGCGCCACCTTCAAAATGTTGTTTAAGTTAAGATTTTAAAATACATACAATGATTATTTTTTACTTTTTAGTTAAGGTTTTTGAAGTCGGTTTTATTTTTTGTTAAAAAGTTTTTATTTCATACTTTTTAGTTGAGGGGTGATTCATAAATGTTTATATAACCAATTTGAGAATATATTTTTATTAACCTTTGCTATCCCACTGCTGGGCAAAGGTCTCGCTCATGTTCTTCCAAACGTCCAATCACTATCGTGACAAAAAAACACGCATATCGGCCAAGAATTCTCATAATGAGGAACCAATGAGCAGATCATCTAGATACGCAAAGCTAAAATAAACTGATTTATTGAAGCTGGTTAAAAAACTACTTAACCTAAGTCAATAAAATTTATATGGGACCACCGCGCGGACTTTCTCTACTAAATAAAAAAACAACCACGTAAATCGGCCCAAAAATCTCGGAGTAATCGGTGTACATACATGAAAAAAAAAAAAAAAAAAAAAAAAAAAAAAAAACCCGCGGAATACATAACCTCCTCCTTTTTTTGAAGTCGGTTAAAAATGACTAACGTCACACTAGATTTTTGCGTAATCGCGGCTTTTTGGCATACTATGGATGCGAATGTGTGCGTGCCGTACTTTTAAGCGAGCTGGCTTACTATGTATGCTTCACTTATTGTTTAGCGAGATTCCGTCCGCCTTTTTTATTGGTCCGAGCTATTGCTATGCTAATTTTGATAATTTGTTCGATTTTATTGTCCAGGTGTTGATGAATCAACATTTAATTGCATCTTTTAATAGACTTCTACATTTGACTAACAATTATTCAAATTATTTACCTTGAAATATGGTTACATTAGTGGCCTCGTTTGTTAAAAACACAGCCTTTTGAAGACAGAAATCCATTGATACCTTTGATGTGAGATACCTGTCTAAGCCTGTTTGTTCACTGAGTTAGGGATTTCTGCTGACAATAGAATACAGAATCCCACATGATGAGAGATCGAGCATTTCGCTTTGTGCTTATTTCCTCAGTAAACGTTTATTATATTTATTATTTGATCTGATCTGCCGTTTCTTAATCTGGGAACTCAATGGGATTTATTTTAATATAGAAGGCCGCATCCTTCAATAATAGATAATTTTATAAGAACTTTAACTTTCGTCTTGTTCCAGACATGTGTAGTTTTTCATTTTTTGTTATCACTTTCTAAATTGCTTTTACTTTAGAATTAGCTTCGATTTTAGATTAGTTGACAAAAGAAAGATGAATTGTCTAATGATTGTAACAAAATCATGTACAGTTTAGGAACCAAGAAAATAATATAAATAAAGTTAGTTGGTTAAATTGCCTGAGTCACAGACTAACACTTACTACTACTAACACATTATAGACCAATTTGTTGTCTGAGGAATAAATAATTTTGATTTGATTTGACAGACATAGGAAAAAAAATATTATTATTTAAATAATTTTTTTACAATGTCTGTGGCCTGAGTAGGATTTGCAAATCTCTCCAATGTAATTTAGCTGCAAAGGAAGCTCCGTTAAAACATAAAATAGCCAATTTTACATGTATTTACAAACGGGAACTCTCTCCAAACTAACGAGAAGCTATGAGGAAGTGTAGAAGATTTTCACTAGTAAATATTGTGTGGGTTGAAGGTTTGTGGACGTCTGATGGCCGCGAGCGGATCGAATCTGTAAGATTTCCTGCCGGACCGCTACCATTCCGCATTTTTCTCGCGAGAGGACCTGAAATAATAAAACACTTTTAGGAAATCGTATTTATACATCTTAAACTATAAATGTAGCGCTGTCTGACTGTAAGTTATCGCGGCTAAACTGCTGAACCTATCTTGATACTTGACAGGGAGATAGAAACTTTTATCTTTATTAAAAGCGAGTGAAGCAGCAGGGTAACATTCATACATGTTATCACGCCTGTTTCCCATTGGGGTAGGCAGAGACTATGGATTTCCACCTGCTACGATCCTGACACACCTGTTTCGCTTCATCTACGTCCATTAACCTCGTCATGCATGCTCGTCGGTTTTGAGTACTCTTAACATAAACATAACATAACATCACGCCTGTATTTCCCCGAAGGGGTAGGCAGAGGTCAGTGGCGTGCAGTGCCCTACTTAATTTGAATTTAATTGTGGTGTAAGTTATTGATTTTTGTATGTAGGCAGAATAATTTAGTATTAATAGGTCTAATAAATGATAAATAATCATCGTACTTTGAAAAAAAGATAATAACTTACACCACTATTGAATTTGAATGGAGTAGGTACTGGATACTGCCTAATTGCCTATATGCAATGCACGCCACTGGCAGAGGTGTAATAGTACACCCACATTTCGCCAGTTATGTTATAGTCCCATGTAATAGGGGGCGAGCCTATTGCCATTGACCGGGCACAAATCCAGACTCCGGGCTGCTACTGAGAATTTCCTAATGAAAAAACCCAATAACACTTTGCCCGACCCGGCGGGAATCTAACCCAGGACCCCACGCTCAGCAGTCGCGCTTGCAACCACTAGACCAACGAGGCAGTTGAGTACTCTTAACCTGGCATTTTTTGAGAACGTCCGCGATTTGATTCCTACTGATATAATAAACGTGAAAGAATGTAAGTATGTTTGTTTCTTCAATCACACTGAAACGGCTGAACGGTTTGCGGATAAAATTTGGAGCACAGATAGACCGTGTCTTGGGTTGATAAAATAAACGCAGGGGACAAACATACACATAGGATTTTTTTCTTACACTTTTAATCAACATAAAACAGGAGCGAAGCCGTTTGCCACTGTATACTATATCTTTGAGTTTTTACGTTTCGTCTTTTACAATGTTTCAAAAATGTTTTTGTGCGTAATTACGTTAAGATAAATTCAATTTGATAAACTGCTCACGAAGAAGATGAGGTCATAATGTAATGATCATAATTAGGGCTGCCAGCCTTGACGCTCACTCACAAATCTGGCAGTGTTACCACTCTATAATTTACAGACGAATCTTAATTATTTCTTTGAACAAATGTAAATAAATTGTGGAATATTGAATTCGTGATTTACTAGGTATTGCTTTGATTGGAATTTTGTTTTAGTTATTCGTCGCCCGAGGCTTTGTGTGGGCGAAATTAGAAAATTAATATTTTAATATAAGAAATAATTATTTATCATTTTAGATTGAATCGGAAATGTTAACAAAGTAGGTAATCAAACTAAGTATTAGGTAAGAGGGATATGAACCGTAGTTTTATGACAATTAAATCCGTGTAGTACCCGCAAACCAATAAAAATCTTCAAGAAGCTGTGTCAAAATACATTATGTCAAAATCAAAATGAGAAAAAATAACAGGAGATTAAGTAAAATTTTGCGCTAATAACTAATAACTTATCTGTCGTCAACAATAGCCCACAGGATTAGCAAGCTCATGGTATATTAAGATGCAGCAAGCTGAAGTGCTAATGGCCGTCGGGGTATACGTGTTTTTGAGTGGACACCGCGAATCGTCAAATGTAGAATTCTACTGGTTCTACCCTCAGGCTCCGTGGAGCGATCATATTGGCAAAGTGGTAGCTGGATGCGAGTGACCGAAGATCTATGTGAGTGGCGTGCTATTGTATGTGGCCACTCCTGGAGTGGACTAACATATGCAGATGATGATGGTAGCATAGTGGTTAGCGGCTAAAGCTCTGGTGTACTGAACCAGGAGTCGCAGGTTCGAATCCTGCTCGTGAGCAAGAAGAAAAAATTCTTACCGCAGTGTTACAGTATACGTGTTACGCGAGTACTTATTTAAAGATTATAAAACGACTTTTAAATACGTAAGTACGGTCGACCGCACGTCGGTGGTAACACTTTGACATTAGCAGCATCTTTATTTCGTAAGCAGTAAGGGCGGTTTTCGAATAGAAGTGTTACCACTGTCATGCTGTCGACTGTACTTATTTAAAAGTCATTTTATGACTGTAACTCAAAATCCCGAAATTTTGATTTATGTCACTATAATTCTAAAGGTGCGATAAAGCTTTGATATTATTCGGATGAATAGTTAATCTGAATTTTGTTTGTACTTAATTCCTTACCTCACCTTAATTCACAATCGATTCGTATCATCGGTAATCGTTTCGTAAGTAAAACTTTTTAATCGAGTCCTATTATAAGTTTTATCCTCTTCAATTTGCGATCTTTGCGATTCCCATTTACTTTCAAAATTTATTTTACTGATTTTTAGGGTTCCGTACCCAAAGGGTGCAAACGGGACCCTATTACTCTCGCTACGCTGTCCGTCCGTCCGTCTGTCACAGGGCTGTATCTTTGTAACGGTAATAGATAACCAGTTGAAATTTTCAGAGAATATGTGTTAATATGAGGAGTATCACGACAAATACTAAAAACAATAAAAACTAGAACCAAAGGGGGTCCCCATACAAGAAACCTCGAAAAACATGCATTTTTTTCATCTTTTTTGTTCCTGCTCTATCTTCAAAACGGTAATACATACCAACGTCAAACTTGGTCTGATTATAGTGCTTACTATGTAATTTAGTAACAAATACTAAAAATAGGGCAAACATAGACATATGTGGTGGTACCTACGTAAGAAAGAGATGCAAAAATTCACATTTGGCGTACGTTCGTGATGACTTTTGATAAACTCACTAAATTAAATCAGTTTCTTTGGGGTATCAGATCGATGGGAGGTACGGAACCCTTACTGCGTGAGTCCGACTCACACTTGTTTTATTGATGACGTAGAGCAGGTATAGGGCAATGACCTCTCATAGTAACAAGTAGAAATAGAACTGTGTGTAAATAAAGTTACATTTAAACTCACAAGTAAATTGGTCGCTTTCTTGGAAACGACCCGTGTCAAATTATGTTGTACTGTCAGTATCGTTTCACTTAGTTGTAGCTAACGGCAACACACCTAGCCTTTACCACCGTTAACAACAACTAAATAGTAATGGTTTCCTCAACAAAAAGAAAATGTTAGGAATGGTTAGGGATTTTTTTACGACATGATTCAGAAAGATTATATAACGTTTATTGAAATAACTCAAAACCTGAAACAAATTTTTATAGTAAAAGCCCCAGTTACCGACAGTGCCCCATTGTTCGACAAAAAAACCAACTTCAGAAAATAAGATCCAAATTATAATTTTGTATACGGTTAAATATTATCTAATAAACATTGAACTGTTACATAGTGCACCAGTTTAGTGCAGTTTTTACAAGTACGTATACAAACATCACGAAGCCAAATATGTATTTAAAAAAATGCTTGTGATTGTCCCTTAAAGTATCGATAATTGGGGATGTAACGTTACAGAATCGAGAGTAATATGGCAACTTTTTAGTATAGTATCATCATCATCAGCCTATATTAGTCCATTACTGGACATAGGTCACTCTAATGGCACGTCACTGACATCGATCAGCAACTGGATTCGAGTATAGTATAATATTTAGAAGAAAAAAACTTTGTATCATGCAGTCTAAAAGTTTCATGAGGCGACGCTGAGCGCGAGAGCGATATATGCCTACGTACTGAGCACTTCATTTTGACAACACAAAAGTTGTAAATTTTATTTTATTGGGGACTCGGCTTTATTCTTTTTCTTGCAAGCATATTATACATCAGTAATTCTGCAGATGAAAATGTATTGTAACCATCGCATACAAGTAAATACTCGTCTGTTTTTAGGTTGCTCGTAGAGCAACCAACCAAGACTCGGCTGTCTTGGTGTGCTTGCTTCGTAAAATGCACGTCCCAACCATATTTCATACAGAACGATACAGACGGCTCTATATGTTATTTTACAAACGTTTAGGTTTCCCCACCATTTTTGAAATGCATAATCCAAGTTATAACGTTTGTTTGTAACACAGACATAATAAAAAATATAGACGAAGTGCTGCGAACAATGTAGTGAAGCCAAAAAAAACTATGTTCATTCGTGTACAACCAGCGTTCACGCATGCATCTCAAACCGTGTTCACCCCTCTTAGTACACATGTCGCAGCATCGTCCAGTAAGCATCGCGAAAACAAATATCATTGTGCGTGGTTTGTGCGTGAGCGCTGGTTGTACACGGAGAATAGTATTATTTTGGCTTCACTATGACTGTTCGCAGCACTTCGTCTAGTTTGTGGTTTGTAATCGATAAACTCTGAAACTATTGAACCGATTCTAATAATTCTTTCACAATTCGAAAGCCACTTTATCTAGAAGTAACATAGACTATATTATTTTAGTACGCGGGTGAAACCGCGGGCACTGCTAGTTTGTTATAAATCATGACATCAAAACAATAGGTCAAATAGATACCTATAAAAATCATGTCCAGCATCGGTAGCATGACGATTGTAGAAAAAGGATTTGTGTACGAAAGAATCGACAACCTACCCACACTGCGCCTTCCAGTACGCGGACGTTTTTAGTTCTATACAATGTAATTTTGTCTACTTTTCCGTAGAAAAATATTTTGTCTACAGTTGTCGTACGCCTGTAGACCAATGTTTTTTTTTTTTTTTTTTGAGCTTACGTTTGACCGCCGTCGCCTCACCTGATGTTAAGCGATGGTGCGGTCGACGATGGAACACGCTTGCCCAGCTAAAACCTCTTCACTGGAGCCTTGAATTAAATATTACATTATTATTTACATAGTTCCATGTCTAGAGGTCGTCATCACTTCTTCTAAAGATCTTTGAGGGTCATCTCTAATAACAGCTTTGATTGGCACAATGTCACTGACCAAATTAAAATTGACCATTTCATAAATATAATTATGCTGTCTTTAAAAATATTCTTACAGCAATTTGAATCCAACTAAATTATCGTCCAACAAGAATCCGCGACGATTCTCAAGAAAATTGCACACGGGATTTCGGATTTCGGTAATGTACAGTCAAACGCAAAACATAACTATTGGGGTAATTATGTAACATACTCACAATTACATTATTTTCCATTTTTACATTACAGCAATATCCATCGCATGGTGCATAAGACAGATTGTCAAAACATACAGAGTAATGTACGTATATAGAAATTAACATGATTGCGATCGCGAATTTGCAAACCATCACCTAAAAACAGAGCCTGTCTCTTATGAAACATACATACTTAGCCAGTTCCGCTTATAATGGTTTTGTCACCATTGATATGCGGTTGACTGTACTTGAAAGGCCACGGCCACGGCATGGCACGTAACATGTTCTCAGCATTTCAGCGAAAGCGATGGACAAATCACCGAATCGTGATGAATCGTAACAGACATTATATATATTGCGTAAAACATTGCATATAATGAACTTAGGTACTTACAGTATACAGATTCATTCATAGATGACTCAATGTACCCACACAGGCGCACCTTTGCATTTTAGTATTGTTGCAGTAATTATTGTATTGTTTTCGTTAAGGTTACGATAGGCCATGCTGTCACTTTACGTGGGTGTCGAAAGGTACCTACATTATGGGACAACTTTGAACTTCGAGTGTTTCAAGTGGGTAGAAGCATCTGTCTGTATACCAATGATAACGAACACATTAACACAGTAAAAATATGTATAGGGTCTCTGCAGTAGAAGTAGAGTTCCTTGTGTAAGAACTCGTCCGGGGAAGTACTACCACCGTACATATTTCTGCATACTTGCATTGCTCTGTTACGCTATACGATGGGCACGGGTGCCGGTGAAATAGCAATCACATGAGACTTTCCATCTTCATGTCTCAGTTTGGCGAATGCGATTTGTAATATAATTTAGGGGAACAGCCTAAGTGGTATTGCAGTTGTTATGGACAAAGGTAATTGAATGAAAACGGTAATAAATGAGGTGGGACTTTAGCTTGCTTCGGATACCATTACGACAGCAAATGATAATTCTCAATAATACCAAATGGCGTAGAAATGTAGTAAAAACTTATATTTAACACATTTCTAAACAATTTTCATAATTGTGGTCCTGCGCAATAATCAAGCAGGTTGTATTTAATTATTGTGCAAGTGGGCTGCCCTTTGCACTATTGTGAAATCGTAATCGTACGTTACTGCTTTTCGTGGTACTAACATTTGTTTATTGCCAATTAATTATGATTAAATTTAATACTACATTAATAAAGACAAATCTACTACTATGAGTGTTAAGTTTGACGAGGTATAAATTAATTCAAATGTAATGTAAGGACTTTCCAAGGCTTTGAAAAGTGGGACGGGATAAAACGTCGTGTCTTTGATGCTTTAAAAAACGGAAGCCGCTGGTCATCGGTATAAATAACTTGAAAGGAATAAAAAGCAATTTACATAAAAATAAACATCACCATAAATTTAGCTGCAGTCATTAAATGAATAAATAATGAAATAGTCTTGAAAACGTGAAAGTGTAAGTAAATTAGCAAGTTAAATAAACTACTGAGCAGTAATGTGATTTTGGAGTCCGCCCACGACCTTTTCACCGAGGCGTAACTTCTAAATTTAACTTAATTCGACTACTTGGTTAAATTCACACTTTTTTTTATTTTAACGGCTGCAGTTCTAACTTTAATGGCTATCAAAACATGGTTATTACCGTTATTTAATTTCAGATGGATTATTAGTAGATATAGTGTAATGAAACCTTTATAAGCGTGAACAATGTGATTAATCACTATTAATTTCTTAGTTAAACCAATAATTGCCCTTAAATACAATGATATTTAAAAGTAAAGATATGTATATACTTAAACTTAGAACTGAAGACTCGAAAACGTCCTAATTAGGACGTTTTTTTAAAGTAATAATAACGCGAAAAATAATAATGTTTGTAATTATGATGCGAAAGTAACTTAAAGTAACCAACTTACTTTGTACTAGTTTATGTGTATTGTGCTGCCGCTGCGTACGGAACATTTTTTCGTTCGTTTTGTTAGGGTATGGCATATCTATACTTTTAAATATCATTGCCTTCAATAACTTTTTGTGTAGTCAGTTGATCAATAGGTAAACTGAAATAGGTACCGGGAAACCGAGCTCTGACGGTCCGGGATTTGGCTGGAGGTGTGTAGGTGCGTCCGCCGCGTCTCTCAGGCTTGTATTCAGAGTCGAATCTAAACATGAACTCATGCTTCCAACTGTCAAAATGCAGTGCTATTTGACAGTTGAAAGCATGAATTCATGCTTCGATTCGTCTCTGAATATAAACCGCAGTACTTGCAGCCTGAAAAGGCTATCCGAATGAAGTTTCATTCGATGACAGGCCGCCTTCAGCCGCACCTTCAGTTTGGGATTTCTTGTTACATACGACAGGTTTGACCGGACAGTTCATCAGCTCCCCGATTCAGAACATTTCAGTTGTCGACTGATTCGGTTTATGTCGTTTCGTTTAAGATTCAAGTGACGAGAGAAAATGAAAAAAAAATCCGAATCGTTCGTCAACTGTCCTTTTTCTGTGGTCCAGCCGCCTCGACGTGTGTAACCTGCATTAGGGTAAGCGTGGACTGTCAGACGTGAGTTTTCTAGAGTTGAGGGTGCCACTGACAATGCATCCAACAGTCCGAATGGCGTGGCCGCATTCCAAAATCTGTCCGTGAATGTTGAAAACGTATGTTATTTTTAAAACATGTCAAGCTTTTTCGTTCGGACGCCGTTTTAATGACTACATCTTTTGGATGAAAGCATCATCAAAGCCCACCTTCAGAGATCACACCAAACGTATAGTCAGCCGCAGAAAAATAAAAAAAACCAGCAAACCATGTAAAGGTAGCTCACATTCGGCGACTGACTGTGAGCGAGTATTACGTTTGGGGATTCACACCAAATGGTTGGGAAAAATGAGTTCCAAGAAAATTCAAGGCAGGTATATTAATAAAAAACTGGAAGGAAGAGACACGGGATCGGGAAAAGTGGAAGAACTGGTGGGAGGCTTTTGCCCGGGAGTGGACAGCACATGCTCATAATAAAATAATACTTTTGACGTGTCTTTAATGTTTTTGATATCTAATCATATTGAAAAGTATGAAAACAAAAAGACAAAACTTTAAATTACGATCACGTTTCTCGTTTTGTGCAACTATGATCGAAGTACGAACTTGACCAAAAGTGTTGTAACATTCTTTCTTTTGTCGAAAACTTTAATTGATTTATTGCTTCGTAACATTTACGCATTTTTTCATAACAAAATTGCCTTTTGTATTGGTGGAAAAACATTTTTTGTTAACAAAAAGTTTACCAAGAAAAATGCTAATCAGCCTCCGCCTTTGAGTGGTTAAACATTTTCTTTCTACGCTTCAATTAACGCAGTTCAACGACATTTTCTCGTTTAAAAAAGAATTATTCCTTCGTTGATCTACTTTTGGTTAGTAATTCAATTGACCTGATAAATATAACTTAAAAAGACAGCAGCTAAGTCGCCTTTCACTGTAATTTGTGGAACGTTGTTCGGAACTCAATTTTTTACACAAGTTACACCAAACTCATAGTTTTTATTTTATTTAGCACGTTTAAACTTTCATCTTATGATAGTGTTTTATAATAGTAAGCTCATTCATTCGGTTTTTACTGTGACACCAAACAGCACGCAACCCGAACATATTATCACTTTCCCATTATATTGCGATACAATTTCTAAGATACGTGGGACACTCAGAAAGTTTTGCGAAACTAAAAAAAATTGTTCTATACGTACATATATTTTTATCAAATCTTTTCAAAGTACTTTCCACCAGCCTCTATACAAAGATTCATGCGCCTAAACCAGTTTTCAAAACACTTTTTCCAGTCCGCCGCAGACACCTCGTTTACAGCCTGCTCGAACGCAGCCAGCGCATCTTCCGGCGACGAAAATTGTATCCCTTTGAGCTGATTTTTTATTTTTGGGAATAAAAAGAAGTCACACGGTGCTAGATCAGGGATGTAAGGAGGGTGACCCAGGAGTTTGACTGGCGTGCTGTCCAGGAAGTCCCTCGTTTTGAGTGCGGTGTGCGCAGGTGCATTGTCGTGGTGGAGCAGTAGCCCGCGGAGCCCTGTGTTTGGTCGCTTGTTGCTTATAACAGAGAAAACTTCTGGCAAACATTTGGTAGTATACCATTCGGCATTAATGCTTCTTTGATCCCGTAAGGGAATTGATACCAAGTGGCCAGTCAAATTAAAAAAGCTAGCGATCAAAATCTTACCCCCGCTTCTAGATCGCTTCACTTTGGTAGGCGTTGGCTCATTTTGAAACACCCAAACAGTCGACTGGCGCTTGGTTTCTGGGTCGTATTGATAAATCCAGGACTCATCACCTGTAACGATGTCGTAAACACGCCGAGACGAGCCTGCTTCAAATTTGTTAAGCATATCACGGCACCATTCCACCCGGGCCTGCTTCTGAGCATCGGTGAGGTTGTGCGGCACCCAGCGTGATACTATCCTCCTCACGCGAAGATGGCTGTGTAGAATCTCGTGAACGCTTCCCGATCCAATCTTCAATATGTGTTGAATCTCCTGATATGTAATTCGCCTATTGTCTTGGATTAAATTTTTCACTGCTAGCACGTTTTCTTCGGTAACAGCCGTCAAAGGGCGACCGCTTCTTTCGTCATCCCCCAAAGTTGGTCGACCGCGCTTGAATTCGTTATACCAACGATACACGGTTGCCTTGGAAGGGCCTTCATCCATGAATGCCATTTGAAGTCTATCGTACGATTCATCCGGTTTCAGGCGACACTTGAAATCGTATAAAATCATAGCTCTAAAATGTTCCCGGCGCAGATCCATATTTCAGTGAGACACAATACTTTGAATTAACTCGCAAAAAATGTGGAGGGAAATTTTGAAATTGGAACTTACTTATTTTTACTTATAAATAATCATATTTTCGAAAAACATTATAACTGGCCAGTCTCGCATATATAAAAACTTTTTTTCGCAATACTTTCTGAGGGGCCTGGTACGTGTTACGCAGATATATTTTGATTTGCGCATTTCTCTTGTCTATGGATTAGGCCTCTATAGCTTTCTAAGCATATTATTTGCTAGTTAACTGTGAGTTAGCCAGGGCCGGCTTTACCTAAGGTGCAACGTGTGCGGCGCACACGAGCGCAGGGTCTAAGGGTGCGCTGAACGCTGGCGCTCGCGACGCCTCTGAAGGGCCCAGGTTACTTGCGGTGCTTTCAAAGACCATGCGCCCGTGTTGAGGCCGACGCCGACGGCAGTTGGGTGCACCATTTGCACCCAAATTTCCGATCAATTGGGAAAATATAACTAAGTATTCCATTTTGATCACGCGTCTACTAAAGGGCCTACTAAAGGGTATTGATTGCACCTGGGCGCTATATGGGCTAGAGCCGGCGCTGGAGTTAGCTATAGTTTTTAGCGCGTACGGTAGTGGCTAATAGCTATCTAAAATCGAAGCGATCTAAATTCGTGGAGCAGCAGTATATTCGTGGCTCTTAATGGAATTTCCGCATCGGAGCACGGCGCGGCCATCGAGCGTGCGTCCGGCTGCGGAAACATGATCGCCGCCACTCTCGGGCTCTGCCGTGCACCCACAACCCTCATACTAATCCAATTACTTCCTAAACACAACTCCTAAAAGTAACTGCAAACGATTTTTGCCATTGGCATTTTGACATCCCCTTGACCCGACACCTTTCGTCGAAGGGTGAAACGAGACCCTACGTTTTATTCTACAATGAGCAATGAATATTAATAAACAAAATGAAAGCTGAAATGGGTGCATAATTCGGATTGGATTTAAACTGCAATCCATATTCGTTTCTTATTAGTGTTGAACTGGAAAGGAAAAAAATCTTTTAAGATAAGCCCAGTTTTATCTACATACCTATTCATATTTTATTTATTTGGGCAAATAAACGGTTACACATTAAAGTAGGTATTACACATAATTATAAGCTACAAAAATTTAAAATGTATAACCAACGACATTTACCACATATTATTAAAAAGGTGCGATTCTAATTACATCAAAAACTAAAACAATGTGGTTAAAAACAAAACTAAATAGGCATGCAGAAAGGAAAAGAAAAAAAATGTATCTTATAATATTTTTTTCTTAACATTATCAAGCTAAGCTTGAGATGTATTCTTCACGAAAAAAACTTTCTTAAATGTCTTTATGGGAGTAATTAATTATTATTATTATGAGCTTTTTTTTTTTTTTTTTTTTGCCCTGGGGAAATCCTCATGGACGCACTCCACCCGGGGTAGGCGGAGCCAGTGTCGGTCTCTTACCGTCTAAAACCACCACGGTGTTCCTTCAACTACCTTAGCCGGGGGCCTGGGAACCCGTGAGTATTCACACAACCACCCCCGACAGGCTGGCCCGCCACAAGCAGGCGAGCCCCTTCTCCCCGTGCGGCTTAACGTCGGCCGCACCCTCCTAGGTGGTGCACACGG
The DNA here is from genome assembly GCA_949699075.1 of Asteroscopus sphinx. Taxonomy (NCBI): domain Eukaryota; kingdom Metazoa; phylum Arthropoda; class Insecta; order Lepidoptera; family Noctuidae; genus Asteroscopus; species Asteroscopus sphinx. The sequence continues at coordinate 13,027,243 of OX453010.1, forward strand.
AACACTGCACGCCACCTCATCTCATGGGCCTTTACCAGCTGCGCCAACTACGCCGGCTGTGCCAGCTACGCCAGCTGCTGGTCGGGCAGCAGACTACCCCGAGTCTGCTGCTCGCAGGCCCTACCTCCCGTAATTTTTTATAGAGGTTTTCTTCCTCGCGGTCCGGGCGGTGAAGCCAAGACCCTCGGTCCCAAGAGGCGCGAGAACACTACTCAGCGGGCACTCCTGGGGTTACGAGATCGACGGGGGCAGGGAAAGACAGTCCCCCCGCTGCCTGCCCAGTGGCAGGGTGAGTGCACACCGGGCCTGCCCCTGCTCCTCCACTGTGCCCTCTGCTGATATCAGAGGGACACGTGGAGCAACTCCCTACTGGCCCAGAACGGGCCCCTCCCGCGCCAAAATATTCGCCACAGGCAATAAAATCCCCCGAAGGTTAATCCCTCAGCAGGATTTTATTGCCCGTGCCCCGGATGCACCGGCCAAACAACTGCCGATCCCTCCAGACGTGTCCAGAAGGACAAGCAGCCGTCAGGCACACGTGGAGGTTTTCTGGCCAGCACCCCATTATTATGAGCCTGTGCTGTCCCACTCCTGGGCAAAGGCCTCCCTCCATTTCTTCCACATTTCCCGATCCCGTGCCTCTTCCTTCATTAATAGCTAACATTAATTATAATAATCAAACGTTCCCACAGCTCTTTTATCCTGAAATCAGACAGCACTTAAAAAGCTTTTTTAAATAGAATATGCAAACAGGATGACGCAGTAGTTGGAATTCGCTTTGATAAAAAGCGTGTAGGGCTCAATCAGGGCTGCCTGCTGTGCGGCTGTTAATCGATTGTATAAACATTGATTCCCAATCGGAGTTCCCCAATCTGAACATAACATACGGAGCTCAAATAAAGATATCCGCGTTCACTACGAATCGGTGCACACAGCTCTTGGTTTGATTTTAATCAAAAGTTTCGATTGGACTGCCAACCATCCGGTCGAGTGCAATCGCAGCGTACGTTTAGCTCGTAGGCTGCCACTATGATCGGGGTTTAATGACTGCACCCGAAATGTGTGTTCAATCTAATGCGTATTTGCAATTCCATAATTGTTGAAAGTTTCCACGTAGCGGGCCGCGTATCTATCTGCTTCCTGACATACATGTAACTCGTTATAAGTTTGGCGCGTCGGCGTTCCGCTTCGTTGAAACTGCATAGCTTGGCGATCCGTTAATGAGAAAAGCCTTTTCGCGAGGTTTCATTACGTAATAATATAATTCATAACCATTGTACCGGGTTCGGGAAGTCGTTTTAATTTCCTTGGCAATGTAACGAGTATCTTCAAAGAGCCTTAATGAAAAATGAAGGTAAATCTCCACAGTCCCTGAACCCACATTTAAGTGAAATAAAAATAAAATGTACTCAAAGTGGGAGAGCCGCTCAAATTAAGCACCTGAATAAATTGTGTGATAATCCGTAGCCGTCTTTTAATGCTTTACGAAGCCGGCCGCGTCGCCAGCGCCGCCAGCGACGGAGGCGTGCGGAAAAGAATAAGCGAATGAGATAATGATTACTCTCATTTCATTACTTCTCTTGATCCCAGTAATTGAGGAAATTGGGTCGAAGTGTGATAAGAGAGAGTATCGGGTGTTATTGGGCCGGTCTCATTAGGGACCTCTTAATCGTATTTAACGCCTTTATCACCTGGGGGTGCGCAATGGGCCGTAACGGCTGAACATAAGGTGCAGAATTTTCGGGCGCTCAGTTAATAGCCCTGTTCGTACGCTCTTATTTTCCGAAATGCTTCAGTTCTATTCACAAAACCTATTTACATAATCACACCTATTCATCTGTTGTTAACAATGTGAGTAAATATGTGTACGCAGTGGGAATCTCGATAGCGTTGTTTAGCTGTGTGTTGTCGTTATATTTTCGGTGCAGACGGCAAGCGGAGGGTTGGCCGAGCTAGTGGCGTTTTAATTTATATTTTTTCTCCTCATTTCCGAGACTGGGCTGAGAGTTCATAATGGACAAAACATTAGCTCGGCCTACTTTGGATGAAAGCTTTCAGGGCTTTTCGACTCATCTTGCGTTAGCATTCGCGTCGAGTGCAGACGCATTAATAATGAGCCATATTTCCTCAAACTTTTTCATACAAAACACTCAGACATTTATAAAAGTGTTAGGCACATAACAAATGATTGGTCGGTTTATTACATCAATTGGAATTAATTTGATCTGTAATTAAGCTCTCAGATTGATGACTTGACGAAAGTTAGTATTGTTAAAGTAGTTTCTTGTTAGTTTAAATAAGTATAGATATTTATCCTAATCGATTGCAATTAATATTGATGATGTTGTAGCAGCTGTTAAATTAATTATTATGGTTGGATATTATGCTTGATTGGAGGGGCGGCAGAGAAAGTGGCTTAAGAGTGAAAACCGCAGACATGCCACCGGTTTACTTTCCTATGAGGTGTGCATATGGACATGTGTCAGACTGGTTTAGGCATGACGAATTCTACAACTACTGCTTATGCTAGAAACATGCGTAAACAAACAACTTTCTTTTTATGTCATTTATACGGTTAATGAACTTGAATAATTTTGTGTTAATTCTTATACATAATCATATGAATAGCCTCGGACGAATAAAAAAGGTGGACGGAATCTCGCAAAACAAAGACTGAAGCACTTCATTTTTTCCTAAACCCACTAAAATTTCGAAAGCATTTTAACACACCAGATTTATAATGTTATTTTATTTCTTACTCTACAACAATGACTACCATCACACTAGATTTTTTTGCGTAATCGCGGCTTTTTGGCATACTATGGATATTAATGTGTGCGTGCAGCCCGTACTTTTAAGCGATACTATGGATGCTTCATATTATTGTTTAGCGAGATTCCGTCCGCCTTTTTCTTCTTCCGAGTGAGTAGCAATAAAAATTATTTGCAATTGAAATTGTGGATCTTATTTAATAGGAACCACTTTCTTTAGTAATGGTCCAATTAAAAAGCTTAAAGTAGGTACTTGTGTATTACCGTAATAATTTTGATTACATAAAACAGACAGGCAAACATAAAATATAATAACTTTAATGAGATTGGAACAGTAGCTTTAAAAATAAAAGTGCAAATAAATATTTAACAGCCGAAAGAAGTTTCAATACTTTAATACTTGCACAACGTAAAAAAGACCCGCTGTTAAAGAGAAAATAGCTTTTTTGTAACGACCGTTCACCAATGGTTTTCAATATTTACAGTGACGATAAAAAAGTTTACAATGACACCACGACACCACAAAATACCTTGTTCAGTTAAAGACTGTTGGCATTAAAGAGTGTCCTACATCGATTAAAGTCAGTGGAACTGTCTCATTGGTTTAATACCTAGCCTGGATTCGGGACTTGAAGGCCTGGCTTAGATCCAGGTCGGATAAAGTGTAGTTAGTATTTGGTAGTATTTGTGCCCGTAATTCCCGGGCAAACTCTGGGTGTACTCTCTTGTATCTACAAGAGGGATTTAGGAACGAGAGATTAGTCAAAGTGTGTTTTCGTTTCTTTATCAAAACAAAAGATTAGGGAAAGTTTAAGATAGCAAGTTAGATATATCCTATCTCTAGATAGCTATTATAATCTTCATTTAAAATGTATTATATCATTAAATGAAAAAAAAAAATACAATGTAATGTTTTTTATGGTGTACAATAAAGCATATATTAATAATAATAATAAATTAATAAATGTATTATATCTTCTTCTATTCCTCAAAAGAAGCTTAAATTACAATCACATGAGACTTTCCATCTTCATGTCTCAGTTTGGCGAACCGACTTGCGGTACTATTTAGGTAACAGCCTAGGTGGTATTAAAGTTGTTATGGGCAAAGGTAACCGCTTAACATCAGGTGGGCCTTTAGCTCGTTTCGCCATCCTAAACTATAAAAAAAAAAAAAAAAAGGAAAAGGACTTTTTCTTTCTTTTACCGTTACGTTAACGCAAGTGATAATCAAATGCTAAACGAAAGTCTATCTACCTGTATCAAACACAGTAAGTCTTTACACTACACCACTAAATTCCAGCAGCTAAAATATTTGTTCAACAACAAATGAATAAAGCTCACTTCATCATTCCGGTGTCTTGCGGCATTAGGCCACAGGTACACAATGTTCCGACCGCTGCCATGCGGCTAGTTGCGACACTCGCACTGAAAGTGCAGTCCACAGAAATATATGGAGATAGAATGGTTTTAATCACAATTTTACTTGCGATTCATGCGTGACAACTTTCAAACAAACTACGCCTTACATATTGAAGTCATTAATTTTTAAAAATTAACTTTAATCAAATGTACTTTACAGCTTTTATTTCTGCAGTTAGAAACAGCATGATAAGGCTTTTTTGCGGGTTTTTGTTACAGTATTTACAGAAACAAGTCATACTGAAAAAGGCTTTGAAATGCCCTGCACTATGTGCAGATTGTTAGCACGCGCGCCCTGCCTACTTTTCCATTCTATCTACTTCTGTGGTGTAGTCTGATGTGGGACACTGGGTCTAGCATACCTAGGATAGACGCATTTGTATTGCTTATGGAACACCTCGCGAATTAGGTATTAGATTGTTTGATTTAGTTATTGAGTCGGGTAGGCAATCGGCGTTGAGTACTGACGGACCGGAAGGTGTGAATTTGTGGTGTAGATATGGTTTTAAAGCACTAGGTAAGTTCTTGATAAGTTGACACGACAAAAAATATAGAAGACTTCTGAGAATAACATTTGGTAAAAATTAACCTGCGGAAATTCAAGCAGTCTGAGTTTTTTAAATATTTGTTCTATGTGAATCATTCTTCCCTGTGATATACTTCTCCGTGTTTGTATGTTTATATTTAAAAAAATATGGATTCTTGTTATTTCATTATGTTAATGTCCTCCAAGTCCACACTCATAAACGCAAGTTTGAAACGTTTTAATTTCCTAGACACCTTTTACAAAACCCTGTTGAGTAGACTTGGTGACCGTCATCATTTTGAGTCAATACCCTCGTCTTGAAGCGGAAGATAATACGGAAATTTGAAAAAGATTAATGTTTCTCTCAGGTAAATTAATAATATTGAGGGGCCGTTAATTTTGTGTCCAAACGGCAATTTTCTTAATAGGCTTTTGGTTTTGGCATTATGGCTGGTGGTTTGAGGTGTCGAAGTTAAAGACAATGTCATTAAAAGTTACAGTTCGAGACAGGACAGGGATTATTATAATTTATTAAGTATAAAAAGTCGTTTAAATGCATTATTTTAAAAGATTGGCATAATATGCGCTAGACACGAGGCCAGCTAGCGATTCAGTTCAGTTATTTCTCATTGACTTACTTATTGATCTGTCTTCAAATGTATTCGTAGACGAGACCAGTGAAAGCCCAGTGACTGGACTGTCAACTGAACTGACTCACGAACTGGACTCGTGTCTGGCCACGTGTCTGGCGCGTACAGATAGGAGGCCTATACCAGCAGAGGATTGGAATAAAAGTATCCTATTTACAAAAAGTATTACTATTAAAAGTATTACATTTGATTTTGTGTGGACTTCGTCCCCAGTAATAAGTAAATTGAACCCAACGTTCATTTGTTCATTTCTAAACAAGTCAGTTACTACTGTGAAAGATCAACACCAACAAATGTATTTATAGATACAGTATACCAACACTGTAGGTCCTACCGTCGACGACGAAGAAACATTACATAAAGCACGATGATAGATCAACATCTTTGTTTGATTGGCTACATCCCATTTCTTCAAATTTTACTAACTAAAATGAACTTGAAGTGAAAAAAATAATTTGAAATGGGATTTCTTGTTTGTGATAAAAAGTTAGCGAAACGAGATGTTTAACAAATGAAATGTTTACCGAATGGGATGTTTACCAAATGGGATGTGTACCAAATGGGATTTTCACCAAAGGGGATGTAGCCCTTTGATTGTGGTCATACAATGCATCCTCTCTCTTCTCATGGGTGTCGTAAAAGGCGAATAAGGGATTCACCAGAGGATGGGCAGCAGCGTTCTCTGAGTATTCAAACCACCAACTGCGACCGCCAACCCGCCTGCCAAGCGTGGCGACTATGGCATATCCCCCTCCCCACCCCTTTGGGGTAGGCCTTTGTCCAGCAGTGGACGTCTTTCGGCTGAAATGATGATGATGATGATGATGATACAATGCACATTACACGCCTCCATAATCCAGAAGTTAATACTACAAACTGCGCTACACAGTAGCTGACATTTTATTGCGAAAGTTCAAGTGCCTCGAATTGAGAAGTTTACGAGCCTACGAGGACCAAGTATTGCTCGAGCCTCGGCTTTATCTTTCACACGTCTCCGTACATAACAACACGTATTTTATTATACACGAAATTATATTACATACACAAAAATACTGAGAAACTCTTGATAAAAAATTGCATATCTGCATACGCAATTTTTATGTGTAACAATAAAATTCTTTTGTAGGGTGTAATTTTGTAATTAAAGGGTTTACTTTTAGATGATCAACAAAATAGAATCGTGAATAGATCAGAAGTCAGACTTGGCCGGCCAATTTAGGGGTCCGTTGTTCGCTTATTACTTGGCGTAATGTGCCCTTTAACTTTTATGGGGCGAAGTTGTGGAATGAAACTGGCCCGGCAGGGGACTAATATAGGGCAAGAATTTTATCAGTTCAAACTTTTGTTTTGCACTAATTTTAGACTAGTGTTGCAGATATTTTGGTGTTAGTCTCGTGTTGCAGTTTTGGGTTGTTGAAATAAGATTTTTTGAGATTTTTAGAGGTAGCCATACTTTTCGAAAAGTATTTTTTTTTATTCTTAACAGGCTTGCGTTTGACCGCCACCTCACCTGAACCATTTGAACAAAAAATAACATTGCAATCAATTTCTTAACATTTAATAACCTATTGTTTTTTTGCAGGTAAGCGGACGTGATTAGAAATAAGTGGACTATAACAAGTAAGACCAAGTTATATATAATCAATAAATAAATAAAAAATTAGACACATTCTACAAGAAATCGAGAGATCGGCTAAGTTTCCAAACCATCCGTGGCCCTTACTTAAAAACTCGTCGCGCACCGTTGCCTTTTAGAACTGAATTTTAAAACAAAAATTATGAGAGCATCCAAAGAATTTCTAATCACTGCCTTATCGAGGCGTCGTACTTTGTTAAAAGTAATTAAGAAGATTTTATCGCGCCAGATACTGTTGAAAGCAGGTTCAAGTGGTTTCAACTTGCTCTATAAATCTAGAACCCTTTACACTTCATAGAATAGCAGTGAGTAGGGTCTTGTAGAACAATTACTCGGGAATATATTAGGGACGAGAACGAGGCGAGGCGGTCGCGAGTAATGCCGCGATATTAACTTATCTCAGGTGCGTGAGGCAGTAAATATACAGAGTGCTCACTTTGGGAGTGTCAACGGAGCTGAAATAATGTAACTGGAAGAGACCTTATCTTGGTACATCCACAACGGAGTAAGGAGGTCGGAAAACATGGAGTCGGTAAACAATGTATTCTTCTTCTATCGCGTCGACATGAGCTACATAATGATAATAGCTCATGCCGTGGGGAAAAGATTAGCCAGTCAGCAGGTTGGTAGCGGGGCTGACTGCCCAGGGTGCGCCAGACGATCAATTAAATATCGTCACTCGTGGAGGTTCTTTTAATGCACCTCAACAAATAAGTAAGTTTTTTGTTGAAAAATCTATTATTCAAGACAAGCTTTTATGACACGGATTTGGTACTGTAACCCAAACTCGGTGTCAACGGTAACTACAGCAGAGATCCTGTGATTATCTTCCAGCCCCATCATCAGATCAGCTCCTAAACACCATATTAAATTGCTTTTCATTGGGCTTACATATGTGGTACCAAATTTCAGTCAATTCTGATAACGGGAACTGGTTTAAATTTGGCTTACAAGATTTGACCTAAACCAGCTAACAATGAAAGCTTGTAAAAAGATGGTGTGCAAGCTCATGGGATCATCTTTCATTAGATTTATTGTTGTGCCAAAAGATTCTGCACGGTTCCCGACATGGTTATTAACGTATGGAACTTGACGTCATACTTTATTATCCTGTATAATGGTTTTCATCAATATTTGCTTTGTAGACCTGTTAAACAGCTTCCAACATTACGTTCCGTTATTTTTTCAGAAATGTACTAAAGAAGTTTTTTTCTGCTTAAAAATAGATTACCTGTAGTATTTGCTCACTTATCTAAATTGCCTTTGTGGTACAAAGATATATTGTTATATAGTGTAAAGCTTTGAAGTAGGCGACACGTATCGAGATGTTTTATGTATTCTCCATTGGTCGTGAAACAGTGAGCATTACGCATCACACGCACGGGAATCTCGTTGTCACTTTGAAGATATAACTTCAAACATCACGTTTTTATACGTACGACACAGTAAAATAAATCCCATGTTGGCATGTTAAAGACGTGTAATAAAAGGGGAGCTTCCGATGTCCGATCCAACAAAATTTTATTTCTACGCAAATACTTGATTTGAGTGTCGACGCTCCTTACCGACCTCGAGGTGGGGACTCCCAAAATTATAGCGAATATATGCGATAACGCAATGCCTCGCTCCGAGAAAGGAGGAGGGCCATTGTGCGCTAGCTCTCGCATAAACTTATCCTAATTACACGTTATTTATATGAGTATAAAGTAACACTGAAGAACACTATTCAGTAGGCACTTATTCTTGCTTATAACTAGGTAATTGTAAGTATTTCATTAATTTAATTTACTGAACGGATTGCAGTTTCCTTTTCTGATGCTTGCAAATGTTTGTTTGATATTTCAACTGCAATTGGATTCGAACTGACAGTAACGTGAAATCCCAAGATATTATTAATCTCTAATCTCAGTTTAACATAGGCTTTGACTTAATGATTTAGGGGCCATTTTGAGGCAAGATCGATCTCGAGATCCGTGGCACTTAATCCTTGATATGAGTTTCAGGCGGTTGCTCGCCAAGACTATTACGCAATGTGGGTCGTAACCTCTAACAGTTGCTACGAGGCTTACATTTTAGTAATCTTCTTGTCGCAGGGTCTTCACCCGACCGTCACTTCGTAGGATATTAAGACAACTTCGAAAATACCAACGTATGTACAATTTTGGTTTCAATTAAGACGAGACAAATTGAGTCACGTTTAAAACCGGCAAAGGGTCGCGTAATACGATGAGAGATAAAAATATCTTCAGGGTAAATGATTTTATTCCGTAAGGGGTTTTCGTACCCGAGAGCTGAAAGACATTTGTTTGTCGAATGATAAAGATACCAATTGAAGTTTTTTTTTGTTTTTTTTTTTAATTGTGCGCGACAAGTCCCGTAAACTCAGTTCAATAAGATACCAATTGTTTTTTTTTTGGTCGAAACCATAGAAATCTAAATACATAATAAGGTAATAGAAATGTTATCGGCTGTCTTTTCATAACGGAACGCGTGTCGCCGGTTTGCTGCTACCAACACATAAATACGCAATGATGCCCACTATTTTTGTAGCATTCAATGCAAAATAATTTAAGCTAAAAAATTCCGCTGTTAGATATGCTGTAAAATGCAATTTTGGTGACTCCGCGTCCAAAACATCACTGATGATCAAGAAAACGGTTCGCGCACTGGTGTCGTACGAGGCACCTGCACGCGGCGACAAGTTAACGCGCCTTTACCATTTCTGTTACCTTTAGATTTCTATGATCGAAACATACACTTACAATAGCTTAAGGTACTATTGGATTTTTCACACAGTGATAACAAGGAATCATTTTAATTCTTATAAATGTTTTTGTCAACTTAAGTAAGTTAGTTACTTTAATTTTTTTATCGATTATATTATAAAAATACAGTTTACATACTCTAGATATACCCAAACCACGATTCGACAAACTGAGCCTTCGGTCAAAGGTACGTCGGTAAAAGAAGCCATCGGCAAATAGTGTTTCGATGAAAAATAATTCGGGGATACGTGCGTCGGTTAAATGTACTTTCCACCAAGTGTTGCATCGGGGAATGATACCATCGACGAATAGTTGTCGGTAAAACGTGTTTCGGTGGATCGTATTTCGGTGGATCGTATTTCGGTGAAACGTAGTGCTCCCCTTAAAAACATAGCTCGAGATTCAAAATAAATACTATTTATTTTGAATCACGACACAAATCAGCAGGCAAGACGTTTTATCAGAAAATGGAATCGTTCGACAATTTAAAATGCAAATGTCTTGCAAGACATATTTATGTAGAATATAAGCTGAAGTTGTTCGGTCCGATACCGCAGCCAACTAGATAAGCCCTTTCACTTCACTGTACCACCCTCCCATTCATTTTATTTTAAACATTATCTATTTGAGGTCGGAGGCGGAAAAATTAGGCCAATTTAAGCGAGCCAGTGGACCATTTTATTTACGTTGTTCGAATGCTCTGTGCGTTTTTCAAGTTTTTTTTTTGTGTTGTCTTTGTCTTTTCTGGTTAAATAGGTAATCTATTTTGAAATGCAGCAAAATACTGTGTTTTTTGTTAGAATTAGTACCTGTTGGTGAGTCATGTCGGTGTAATGCAACAGTTATAGTTTAATGCAATGTTCTTGCAGCAGTAATGTGTTTCAATGCATAAATACAAAGTAAAATTGTTTTTCATATTTAATTTTGTTAACCCTTTCTACAACTTGTTATTGAAATAACTGAAAACCTCTTAAGGAGTCATTGTACTCATTGGTATGAACAACTTTTACTATGGGACCAATCCTAAAATCGCGAAAAAAAAATCAGCTGTTCCCTGCATTTGTGTTCACATAAGTCGACAAAAAGTAGGGAACAAACGATATTTTTTTCGCGATTTCAGGGTTGGTTTCATAGTAAAAGTTGTTCATTCTGATGAGTACAATCGTGAGTAGATTATTTCAATCATCATCATCATCATCATCATCATCATCATTTCAGCCGAAAGACGTCCACTGCTGGACATAGGCCTCCCCAAGCATCGCCACAACGACCGGTCCTGTGCCTTCCACATCAATAACACATTGTATATGTGTCCGATATCAGGGTTGCTGATAAAATGTTGTCCAAGGAAAAATCTAGATTTCTTATGTCTAGAAAAATTATTCGGGTCATTTCGGATAAGGCATGACATAAGAAATCTCGATTTTTCCTTTGAACGTCATTTATCGGCCACCCTGTATTTAAAATTAAACAAAAACTACTGAATATTGAGCTCTACATTTATCATTCATAGCATTCTAGATTCGATATCGAATGAAACTGACAACGATATATGTATTCAGACATATAAATGCTAATTCAAAGATATCTGTTCGAGTAATAAAACTAAGAGCGAGTCTCAAGGAGCAAGTTTTGTTATCTGATAGCGAAGCAGAGGCTATATGATTTATTTCTCTCGATAAGACTTTGAAGGGGATGTTTTTGTTGAGTTACACAAAAAGATAAAATTTGTAGGTAACTTTCTTTAATGGCCACGAACAATTCTTTCACCAATTAGGTTGAATAATTGGATAGTCAACCAAGAAATGCTTTATTTTTTATTTTATCGCAATTTATCTCACCTCTCGGATTGGATTTTGGACGACTTCAGTTAAGTAGAAGTCGTGATTAAATAAGTGAGTTCGCACACTGCAGTTTTTTTATCTGTTGGGTTAATTACTGGAACCGGGTTGAAAATAATAATATGGTGTCGTATAAAATTGCTAATGACTTTCGCTTCCTTCTGTGAGACATGCTCCAGAAGGAGGCCGCAGAGCGGGATCGGGAGAAGGCCAATCCCGCTCGGAAACGGAGGCGCCGGGGAGGCAACCGTCCTGGCGCACAGCCTAGACAGGGCTACACGCCGCATCCCCTGTCGTCATGTACTGGCAGGGGATTCATGGGGATCGTGGGCAGTAAAATTGGGGGACTCAAGGCGCCCATTACACGACCCTGTGGAGGACAGTAGTACGTAGTGGTCCCGTACTGCTGTGGTGTGGAAAGTACCTACTGCTTTCCCGGGGCGTGCCAAATGGCATTACACCAGAGGGGCACCGGCGCGGTCCACAGGAGTTCCCGGAGCTCCTCTATTTTGTGCTGAGGTCGGCAACCGTGTGGTTTTAGTCGGTAGGAGTCCGACATACCCCTTTGCCTTTCTCAGACGAAGGGTATCCATGAGGATTTCCACTCGTAAACAAAAACAAAAAAAAGGTACCCATTGAGTTGTGCTAACAATGTAGAAGAAACATTTTCCATTTCCATTTTCCTATCCGCCCAGCCTAGATAGGGCTATAAGCTGCATGGTCTGTCACCGGGTATTGGCGGGGGACCCTTGGGAATCAAGGGCGCTAAGAGGAAATGTGGGCAGAGAGACTTGAAAATTAGGTATTTGAAGAAACTATCGCTGTAGCTTTGCGAAGCTCGGACTCAAATAAGTGCGATAAGGACAACTGTAGCTCCGACTGAATAGCCTTAGTAAATACAAAGACATTTGTATACTGTTACCTAACTTTATGAGTAAACATATCATAATTCGAGGTTTGGCTCTCGACTATTTTCTCCTCCGCAACTGGACTAATTTGAAAGATAATTCATAACCTGAATAAGAAGAATAGTTGTACTATGTCGCTATGTTTTTCCTTTTTCATTAATAGTTGTCAAAATATACTAGGCCTCTGTAGACAGCGGTCTCAATAGGCAATTTTGAGAATTTTTGATGGTTTCTACAAATAATTTATCAACAAAAACTAAAACATAGGGTAGGGACATAGAAAAAGTTTATATTTATTTTACTGTACAAAATAATTGCTCTAGGGTTATAAACCAAAAAGAAAACATTCGAGAGCATTTGTATGGAGAAAAGACAACCGGCATTTCCTCTTAAGCGACCCTGGCGAGGACAAAAGCACGGGGTGGTCGCGTGCTGCTGTGAGGTGGAGAACACTGTTTTCTCATCAACTCGGTCTATCGCAGTCCACTGCTGGACATAGGCCTCTCCCAAGTTGCGCCACAACACTCGGTCCTCTGCCTTTCGCATCCAGTCCCCCCCAGCCACGTTCTTTAGGTCGTCGGTCCACCTGGCAGGGGGGCGCCCTACGCTGCGTTTGCCGTTTCGCGGTCTCCACTCAAGGACTCGTCTACTCCAGCGGCCATCGGTCCTTCGACAGACATGGCCAGCCCACTGCCACTTCAGCTTACCGATCCTACAAGCTATGTCGGTCACACCGGTTCCTCTACTACTGTTTTCTCGGGACGTGCCAATGATATAGCACCAGAGGGGCACACAAGAGTTCCCGAAGCTCCACTATTCTGTGCAGGGCCGCCGTCTGGTTTTTGTCGAGGAGTCCGACATACCCCTCCACTCGCCCTTCCCGAGAAGTAGGGTATCCATGAGGATTTCCACTCGTAAAAAAAGGTATAAGAGCAACGAAAACACGACCTAGCTAAGTGCAAGTGTAGGTAACACATAATATAGGTGAGCATACTAAGTGCTGATTTCCTAATCGAGTATCACTAAAGCCTTTTACTGGTACCATTGTTGTGTCAGAACAACGTTTTGCTGAGCGCCACCTCGTGCATGTCTTTTTAATTTTAAGTGTTTTTTCATTTAGCCGTTGTCCCAGATGAGCCACAAATGCGATAACGCGACGTGAAACATGGAATCAGATCTGGCACAACCAAAAATCTTAACATCAACTATCTTTATCAAAGTTAATTAATCTTAATCCCCAAAAAACAAAGTCGCATCTTTTCGTATTCTTGACCATTATTATCCCACTGCTAGGCGCGGGCCTCTTCTCAGAATGAGAAGGTTAAGGCGTTAGTCCACAACACTGGCCTAATGCGGGTTGGCGGACTACACACACCATCGAGAATTGTATGGAGCACTCTCATGTTTTCCTTCACCGTTAAACTTAGACTTAGACCCTCCTGCATGGAAGGCAAGCGCTCAACCGCTTTGCTATCACAGCTCCTGCGTATGGTATGGTGCCACCTAACTGGAGTAGCTGCTGTTTGAAAATATCGTCCACCACCTCGTGGCGTTGCGTTATCACATAAGTCGCTCAGCCAGGACAATGGATTACCAATTCATGAAAAATGACCGTGCTTTCGTACAAACCAGTCCACCAGCCAGTTAAGTTATCGATCAAAAGAGTCCTCTCGAGGTTTAAGTGCTATTGCGCAATAGATTTCTGCACTCAATGGTAAATTACTCGATATTTCTTTGTCATAGTTTATCTGTTTGTTTAAAAGTTTAAGTAAAATCGGTCGAGCGTGTTGACGTTTTCGCGTCAGTAGTTTTAAGATAGCAAAGTTTTTGTTTTTAATCTTATAGGTACTCTGTGGGTCTTTGGTTAAGATATTATATTATGTAGAAGTTTAGACTTTTTACTTTGATTATTTTTGAAATAATACTTAATAGAATGTAACCCAGCTTGTTATTAAATTATAGGCAACCCGTTTTAATTTGATCGGATATCCTCAGAAATTAATAATTTTCATTAGATGTTCAAATACCTATGCAGTGACCCATAATTTAGTCCAAAAGCACTACAATAATGAACTAACACAACAAAACGTCATTTGGCAAGAGTTAATATACCCGGGGTTTGTTGTTTCACTCATAATTGGCTATAAACTCATAATTCACAGATAACAAAAGGCGAATGGCACACGGGAATATCGGCGTGATTCCAATTATCATCGCGAAATTGAGTCGAGCAACTCCACTGGCATACTATCACCTAGCGACAAACGAAGATACCGTCTCTGGTTGCATTCCATTGTCGCTTCCCCGTAGATGTTTATAAACCCCCTGACAATGCTATTATACTTACACCGCGGTGTACATCGAAGTATAATAGGACATTTCGTATTCCGTATTCGCAGTAACACGGAGGATTCTAAACAACGGACTTGCAAACAAAGGCTCATTGCTGGCATTGTTACAGTCGCGACCAGACAACGCCGACTTAATGGTGACATTGTAGGAAACGTTAATTAAACCAACAACGATTCAACGAATGTGAGACTTTGAGCCCCCACAGGTCTCTGTTTAATAACAGTGAAACATGGGATTAATATCGTTTGGGGAACTTACACCACAATACTTCAATATTTAATGCCTTTGACTTCAATAACTTTGACTGCCTCGTTGGTCTAGTGGTTGCAAGCGCGACTGCTGAGCGTGGGGTCCTGGGTTCGATTCCCAGGTCGGGCAAAGTGTTATTGGGTTTTTTCATTAGGAAATTCTCAGTAGCAGCCCGGAGTCTGGATTTGTGCCCGGTCAATGGCAATAGGCTCGCCCCCTATTACATGGGACTATAACATAACTGGCGAAATGTGGGTGTACTATTACACCTCTGCCTACCTCTTCGGGGAAGTACAGGCGTGATGTTATGTTATGTTATGTTACTACATTTTGAGCAGATCTGTCAGCTTGAATAATATGCCCAAAGTTAATAATTTTTCACTCATAATCTAAAACGCGAAAAAAATATGACGAAACATCAAGGAAAATATACGCAGAGAAAATTGGATGATGATGTCACTGTCTCGTATTAACATGCGCTCCATATTTTGCAGAAACCATTCCCGTCCCGTTATTAAAAGTCAAAAACTTCGCCTCTATTAAGGATTCCTGCATAAAAAACGCAGTGTTGCCAGACACAATGTAGCTGGATTTACAAGAAAAATAATAACAAGCTCAACGTAAATAAATGGCATTTGGCACAGCGCTACATTTCGAAATCTGTAGCGAACCGAATGGACAATGAATCGACGAAAATTTGGCCCACTTACATATTAATTTTGTGTTCCCAACGGCATAGATCTATTTTTTACATTAATAAAAGGACGATTTTTTTTGTGTTAGAGCCCTTTTTTGGACTTTAGTTATGAATATTTTGATTACATTTAAATTGAAATGAAAACCTAGGCCTCGTTCACCAAAAACTGATCAATGAATACCTATACGTATTTACATCAGAAGGCCAATTCTCGTAACTAAAAACGTTATGCATGACGAGGTTAATGGACGTAGATGAAGCGAAAGAGGTGTGTCAGGATCGTAGCAGGTAGAAATCCATAGTCTCTGCCTACCCCAATGGGAAACAGGCGTGATAATATGTATGTATGTATGTAAAAACGTTCAAAATATAGTTCCAAAAAAATCTTAATGTTTTAAATCTCAATATCCTGACGGTAGATATTTCTGATTGCCGTTTATTGGTGACATTAATGACCTAAGTGTCACAAATAAACGTCAAACAAAAACTTCTACTGATCGAGATTTAAAGCATTGAGATTAGTTTGGAACTATAATAACTAATTATTACTAAGTTAGGCAACAGGGCATGAACAATGCACAAAACTTGTTGATGACCACGGATTTTTTCATTCAAAGCAGGCCCAATGCCTTTTTCACCATAGAAAATACTTACCCAAAATAAATTTCCCCAGTAAATCCACAGTATTGTTGTACATAATGATTTGCTATAGAAATATTGCGTATAATAACGCTGTCCGGGTTGTTCCCATGCCATCCATCATTCCCTTTCACTTCATTAGGCATAGCGTTGAAAATAAACATGTTGTCCGCTAACCATCCGAACGATGAATAACCTCGCTGTGTTATGTACTCATAATACATCCAATGAAATTATGTATATTTTTCCCGGAAATTATGTTAAAATTATGCCGTCTTCTGTTTCTTAGAAATTGGAAGCTATTATTTCATCTTTTCGTTTATTTCAAACCCTATATTATAGTTTCTAAGCTAAACAGTAGCCAAAAGAGATTATATAAAGTCGCTTCTGATAAAAATATCATACTAAAATGTTATAAACAAACAAACATGCAACCAGTGTTTTGATGTTTTTAAATCTACAATGATTAAATAACGAAATGTAAGTAAAACTTGTCGAAGACGAAACGTAGGAAGAGACAATACAATAGAGCAAGCTACCGGATACGTGATGCGTGGATGTAAACTCTATTCCGTATAAGAATTCATTGGATCCAGTTCATTTCATATCTTTTGTTTAACTTACATCCACGTGGCATTGTAGCTATGGGATTTTTACGGTTATTCTGTATCCATGCCATAAAAATATATGCGATAGAGTTTGGTAGTAAAATGTCTAATCCTGATAAACAATCTCTACGACAACGCTGCACTGAAAGAATCTATACGAATAAAATATAAATATAATAATGCAGATGTAACACTAACGGCAAAAATGTTATCTATTGACCTATGTTAAATTTGCTTTAGAAAAAGTAATGGCTAGTCAGGTCAATGTTATTTTGTTATTTAAAAATATTACCGACACTGTACAAAACAAAACAAAATAATCTTTACCTGACAAAAACTAACAAACAGCAACAAAAACGACACTATCAGAAATGTTTTGCCCTAATCACTACTACAGATTCAGGAGTGGAAATAAACAAGGAAACGTAGGAAGTTGTGGACGAAGTAAACAAAATGCTGTAGGTGAGGCGCCGAGTATCACTGCTGTCGGTTCTCACAGCCCTGAAGATCCTGCGTTGTTTGTTCAAGCCGTTTCGAACAACTTGCGTGAAATTGATATCAGGCTTACACACGATCCTCTGTTTGCGCATAGTGAATCGTTATTACAATCGTGATAGGATCTCGAATGAAACGATTTTATTTTTTCATGGAATAAATTCGGTTTCGGTGAAATGTGCTGGGGTTAATTTTGTGGGGAATGTTGGAAGTGCGGTTGGAATAAATGTTGTGGATGATCTGGATTTAGATTTAAATTTAATTTTAAATTGTTGTTTATACACAAAAAATAAATGTGAAATGATCATGAGCAAAAACTAGTTGTTAGGTAGAACTGATATCGAATTGGAAATATTTCTAAATCTAGGTTAGACGTTAAATTCCTTTAGTGCTCCATGCAAATGTTTTGATGACGTAAAGCTGTTTCTCAAAAGTTACACCTTCGTTTTGAACAAATTGTAAAAAAGAATAACATGAAAATGAACTAAAAATTGATCAATAAATACAAATATGGTATTTCAAATGTTTTTATTTCATATCACATTTTTATACGTGAAATCGCGGAGATAAAAAGATTGGCAACAGCCAAACTCCATTTAACTTTAATCCCATTCGTAACTTTACTCATATCATTAGGCACATAAAACACAAAGAAGTCAGAGAATCGGAAACTTACGAGGTGTACCCGAAGCGATATAACGTAAGATAGGAAAAGGCGCCCTTCCCTTCCGAACCATATACTACCTATTCATTGCGAGGGGTAACAAAATTTTATTTCAAGTTAAATTGTGTTCGCAACTCAGCCACTTCTTATTTATTGGGGTGGAGTATTGACGCCTCCGGCATATCACACGTGTACAATGCTATCTAATAATAAAGTCAACGCGCCCTTTGGCCCTTTGTCATCACTACATCCAATTTTGAAATGCATTTCCTTTTAAGTGCCCCTATTATTTCACGTCTATGTAGTTTATGATTGAATCTTCTCTTGTTAATTATCTTCAATGTCTTATTAACAGGAGTGCCTCTTTATAAAATAAATGCAATAGGCACATTTAATAAGTGTTCGCCATCAAAGACATGCCCTAAGCGATCCAGACATTTCCTTATTTATTTGAGCCTCGTTTTATGTTGTCATTTTATGTCATTTTCAGACAAAATACGTAAATGCTTATATGGAAACATGTCAGAGTTCATCACTTATTTCCTTATTTTCAGGGATATAACGTGCCCAACAACAAGGCGGCTTGTCAGATTCGTGCCTTGTTTTTCGTTTACCTCTATTTTAATTAACTTTAACAATAAAATGAATAAAGTTACGGGGGAGGAACATCTTGCGACGTCGGCGTATTGGCGTACCCACAAGTGTGCCTTGTTTTATTCATAGGCCTCTTTGAATAAAGATGAAAATATTAAGTCTGACCAAGGAAAACGCCGACTGGGGGCTAATGTGGTTGGGGGTTAATAGTCATACATATTAATGGGAAAAATAATATGTTAACCATGTCATATTAGTTGAAGCGTTCGTGGCAAATAACTTTGAAGTTACCCGCGTGTGACATGAAGAAACTTTATTATACCTGTGAACTTATCCAACTCTCTGAATAATGTCCTTTACAAGATACATTCATATTCTCAGTATATCGTCATTTTAAAATTTCTCATCAAAAAGTTTAATTGCATAACTGGGTACCTGAGTAATATTAAAACAGTCATTAAAATATTTTTAGGTGCTTTGAATACGAAAGCTAAAAATAAATTTAGAGGAAACGGTCTGCCCAGACGTGACTGCTTTTTTAAAAATAACGCAAAACAAAACGCGATTGCGAGAGAGCCCTAATTAGTTACCGGCTGTATGAAAGCTGGTGCTGCAATGGAATGGAGATGATGACTTAAAACTGTTATCATTTGTTTAGCTATTCATGGAATACTGGCAGACTTACTGCGGCGCAGGATTTTAAAATGATCGTTGCAGCGGAAACGCATAAAGGATGATATGTATGGACAAGGTTATATTGAGAGATATTGAGATTGATATAAAATTTAATGTAATATTATGTACCATTTTTTAAATTAAAATATTACCAATAAAGTATATAAGCCTCAAAAGACCAACAGTTAAGGGGAATGTAGCAGCCAAGTGGCGCCCCAATCCGTAAATAAAATATTACTCGCTGAATACATCATTTATCGAAAATTCGTTTTTAACCATTGAAGTACAGGTACCTACTGTAGTTTATTCGGAAATTATTAACTAACTCTATATATATAGTTCGCTGTAGTTGTAGATAGAAAAAAATGCAAAAAGTGGCAGTTTTTCGGACTTTTTTCTATCTACTGCTACAGCGAACTATATTTTACAGAGTTAAGTTTCTGATTAAACTACAGTACCTGTACTTCAAATAGTTAAAAATGAATTTTCGATATTTGATGTATTCAGCAAGTAATAATATTTTTACTGATAGGAGCGCCCAGGGGTGCCACTTGGCTGCTAAATTCCCCTTAAGGGCTCATTGTACTCATTATTATGAACAACTTTTACTATTTATTTCAATTACACCTTGTATAACAAGAAATCTCTTCTTTTAAAAATAAATATAAGAAAGAAAAAGAAAAGAAAGAAACAATATTTATTGCCACAACAAGACATGCGGTAATATATACTTAATAGATTTGATTATTACTTAATAAAATCAATAACAACAAAAAACATTTACTTATAATATTTCTTCCAAAAAATACAGTAAGTAAATAAAGCATCAATAAAAACGTTAAGATTAAATATTTTATGTTTTCATTAAAGGAATCTGAAGTAGCTACGCAAATGGGCAATCATTTTAATGACAGGATCATACGCAATAAATGTAAATACGGTAATTGGGGATCGCTACAAACAAATTGCAAAGGAAACAGGATTTTCTGCAAATACTGAGTGACTTGACTTAATACATTGAATTTTCATGGCAATTATTTAAAAGCATGGAGTTTTTGAACCATGAGATGAAATCAAATGAAAAATACGGCAGGAAATGTAATTATCAAAGGATTATTTTGTCATGAAAGCAATATTGGGAGCATTTTTTTGTGTAGATTTTTTTATCAGGGTTGAGACAGAATAACATCTATTGTATTATGTTGTCTATTTAAAATGATAATTTTTTTAGGCCTCTTATCAATCAACTGGGACGTAGATGTACATGTTCATAGTAATTTTTCTCTAGAATATCATCAAATCCCACCGAAGCCTTTCACGCGTTTTCTTCGCGCAAGAATTGTCGTTACACTCGCGATAGAGCACGCGTGTAAGGGCTGCTATTAGATGCCATGTCGGACACATCAGCCTGATGTTAGTGGAGGACCCACACAATTTTTAGCTCGGCATTTGACGAACACAAAGTTAAGTAAGTAACATCTCATCTGACTTTCCCACTTATTTCATCCCACATCCCTCATTTTGTAAACATAGCTGTGCGCTGTGTGCGGCATGCGTTACAATGCCGTCTTTTTTTTTGAGCCAGGAACCTTTACATGCGTACGCAGTAAACAACTCATCAAAGTTTCATCACAATCGGATGAATGGTTCAGGAGCGCATAGGACGACAAATACACAAAAAAAACATTAATTTTTATATACAACGTGTTATTGAAATAACTGAAAACCTTTTAAGGGGTCATTGTAATCACATGTATGAACATTTTTACTGTGGGACCAACCCTGAAATCGCGAAAAGAATCAGTTGATCCCTACATTTTGTCGATTCATGTGAACACAAATGTAGGGAACAGCTGTTTTTTTTTCGCGATTTCAGGGAAGTCCCATAGTAAAAGTTGTTCATAATGATTAGCACAATAACTCCTTTTCAGTAAAACAGCCATTAAAGTTTCAGGGTGTATACACGCTGAAATTTGAGTCGCTTAAATTCCGAAAAGGGGTAATTGTACTCATCATTATGAACAACTTTTACTATGGGACCAACCCTGAAATCGCGAGAAAAAAATCAGGTGGTCCCTATATTTTATCGATTTAAGTGAACACAAATGTAGGGACCAACTGATTTTTTTTTCGCGATTTCAGGGTTGGTCCCATAGTAAAAGTTGTTCATAATGATGAGTACAATGACCCCTTTTCGGGATTTAAGCGACTCAAATTTCAGCATGTATATACAGGGTAATTGAAAAAATACCCTAATCCTCTTAACAGTAACTTTGTGTTACGACCTTAAACAATGTTTGTTCTACGACTTTTCATAATTCATAACTTTTTTTTTTCATACAAAAATATGAAAATACTCTGTACCTTGCATATTCTAGACGGCCGACGAGAGGCCGGGGTCAATGTACACAGGGGTCAATGTGCACAGAAGTCAATATAGCTACCTACTTGCTTAATTGTAAGCTAATAACAACAAGTAAACATCCACACTAACCAGATATACAATCGAAGTGCTCGGGCTTGCGGCATAATATGCAAATTTTACACAACAAAAAATTAACAAAAAAAAATAGTTTTTGGCTAACCTGTTTACTTTTGGCCAAAGTCGTAGAACAAACGTTGTTCAGGATCATACTATGAAGTTAGTACTTTGAGGTTTCGGGTATTTTTTCAATAACCCTGTATAAAAATAATGTTTCTTTGTATGTTTGTCCTCTATGGGCTCCGATCCGATTGGATTACCAATCATCCAGATTTAAAGAAGATGTATGGATTATTGTTACTCAGTCGAGCAAAAACTGCTGAACGGATTAACATAACATGACATCACGCCTGTATTTCCCCGAAGGAGTAGGCAGGGGTGTATAGCACACCCTCATGTCGCCAGTTATATTATAGTCCCATGTAATAGGGGGCGAGCCTATTGCCATTGACCGGGCACAAATCCAGATTCCGGGCTGCTACTGAGAACTGAACGGATTAGGATGCAATTAATCATGTATGTAGACAGAACTTGTCCTGAAAAACATAGTTTAATAAGTTTTAGCGGATTACATGGCGTATATTATTAAAACCTCATACCACCCACCACCACCACCTCCCCACCAGCTTCATTACGAACCATCACACCCTCACCACCGCCTCTGGGCCACGTGTAGGTACACCACGTGTGTGCGACCACTAGTAGTATAGTATAACGGGCTGGTTTCCGCAACTCCACGTTCAAGCGTGTATTTTGCGTACGGGTGGGAACTTACTCGATCCACCCTAACTCCTCGAAAAAGGCCAGCAACGCCTTGGTGTTGCTGGTGATCTCTCTGAGGGTACCTGGGTTACCGAAGTACTTGGCCCTATATGTGGCGACCTCAGGGCAGTCTAGAAGCACATGGCTGCTGTCTCGTCTTCCACCATGCAGGCTCTGCACAGTGGGATGTCCGTAACACCTATGACAAAAAGATGTTTGTTAAAGGACCCGTAGCCAGTTATAGCAGCTGTGAATGTACGCAGCTGTTGTTTTGACAATCGGAGGGCCTGTTTCGTGAACCGGCCGTCGATTGTGGGAAGTGCCTCCTTGGCCTGCCTGCACTCACCATGGTCTTTCCTTAGTTTGTAGTGTTTGTCCTTGGTGCGTTTCCTTACCAAGTTGCGTAGGTATCCAAGTGCGACCACTAACGCTGCAAAGCATTTGAAACGTTAGGAAATCCAATTTAATAATATACGCGATTTAATACAATGTGTAGTGATCGCGAAAACCTAAGACATTATTAAAATACAGTAGGTACCTATAGTTTTTATCGATATCATGGAGCGAGGCCGAGGACGTTAGTTATTGTAAAAGTACAAGCTGTAGTAAGTAGCACCTGGCACATCAATCCTCGTTTATGAAAAAAACAACATGGTGGAGTTTAACTGGGCGCGCTGGCAACACTTTTACAGCTACTTATGCCTCTCATCTTTTGTGATAAATGAGTGTTGGCGGAGTTTCAGTGCGCCGCCTGCACGTTACGGTCGCCGCTAAGATACTAAGTTGCGAAGATGTGGACCGTAAATGGAACGTTTCACTTGTTTCGACATTATTGGACCAGTAGGCGCACAGTTCCCATTTCCTCGAATCTTGGTTGGGAAACCGTTTTATATCATTTCTGTAACTTCTCATAGTAAAATAGTTGATGGTGATGCTTAACTTTGTATCGTTAACTTTGGGTCGTTAAAAGATTATAAATATTCGTTTGGATATTTGTATATCTTATTTATGTATCTTTTTTTGAAACGTAATGAATAGAGTAATTTGACAATTATCAAAATTGATTCTTTGATATACCGTCTAATACATAAAATAAACATAAATACGATCAAAACAAACAAACAAACTAAAAAAAAACTAAAAAAAAAAATACTTTCCTACTGTAATCTAAATGAATATTTGTGTGTACAATAAAGAATAAGAATCAATAAAATGCTACTTATACCGACATCAAAGTTTGAAATCAGTTTCCACTCTATGTATTCCGAATATATGCTAATAACATTTAGCTTTGCATTAAACTTTTGCTTGTGGTATTTTCATTTTATATAGTTATTGGTTTTCCTGTTTATGAATAAATAATTAAACATATTCTTATACAAAACGCAAATTATTATCATCCATGAATTACTCCGGAGTACGTAAACAGATACCAGCGTACAAATCTAAAAAAAACCGGCCAAGTGCGAGGCAGACTCGCACAGTAAGGGTTCCGTACCAACCATTGACCTGATACTCCATAGAAACTGATTTAATTTACTAGAGTTCTTCAAAAGAAATCAACGCACAGTGCGCGAAATAAGATTTTTTGCATCTCTTTCTTACGCAGATACCACCACATATTTCTATGTTTGCCCTATTTTTAGTATTTGCTGCTAAATAACATAGTATGTACTATAATTAGACCAAGTTTGACGCTGGTATGCATTACCGTTTTGAAGACAGAGCAGGAAAAAAAAACGTTGAAAAAATGCATGTTTTTCGAGGTTTCTTGTACGGGGACCCCCTTTGATTTTAGACTTTTTTTAGTTTTTAGTATTTGTCGTGATATAGCATAGCATAGTAACACATATTCTGTGAAAATTTCAACTGGTTATCTATTACCGTTACGAAGATACAGCCCTGTGACAGAAAGACAGACGGACGGACGGACGGACGGACGGACAGCGTAGTGAGAGTAATAGGGTCCCGTTTGACACCCTTTGGGTACGGAACCCTAAAAAACGTACAATAATATTAACATAAAGGAATCGACTAACGAATCGTATTTATACGCAAAACAAGGCGCGTTTCCTTTTCATTTTCCGCATCTCAAAGTCAACACGGAGTGCGTTGCTTCGCCTGTCGGCTTTTCTCCCACTTTAATGGCTTCATCTTTATTCGAGGCCTCGTGAATATTACTGGGTGACTACGTCGGCATTTGTCCTGTTACTAACGCTGAGATACAACTCAATCCTCGGGGAAGGAGCTACGTTTAACTTACTTACACAGCCGCTGACAATACGTGTCAAAAATTTGTAAACGTGAGTTTTACGATATATGTGTGCTTGAAATTGAAGTATCTAACTTTCTATCGAGCTACATACGAACTACCACTGAAGGATGACGTCATCGATCTTGAATCGCGCTGTCATAGTTTGGCGCGCAGTTATATCATATAAAACGCTCGACATCAACCGTTGAGCCATCGTGATCCGCGAAACGCGTTACCCACCCGAAAGCCCGCCACTTTCGAAAAAAACTCTTTCCGATGCAGCAACGGCTGCCAGGGGGACCAGTGGCGGGGGTCCCTCAGCAATGCCTTGAGCCGACGTCAGAGTCCTTCCCTGGGGCACGCCTTTTGCGGTTATTGCAACCGGTTTTAGTTTTAAGTTAAGATTAGGGACATTTTTCAGCGGATGTCCGGTTACTAGTACTACTTAGGTGCCATCTGCAAATAGCCCATTCAGGAAAAAAACAACCGTTGGGCTGCAGCCCGCCTGGCGAAAAGACCCTCGGTTCGAGGGAGGATCCATTTGTGTTGGAGGAACATAATACCTCATTCCTCCTCATTTCTTGCTTTCTCTAGTCAAGTTCAAGTCTCTGAATGTGCCAGTGAAATAACGTCGCCTGGACAAGTTTTTAGGAGTGGCGTCCATAAATTTTCCACTTCATTACAGATTGGAAACCGAAACTTAAAGAAAATTATCGATAAAAGAGAGAAAAGGAAACTCTCAAAAGGGTTTTGTTTTCTATTTTCCTTAAAATACTTCGGGGTAATAATTTCTCGCTTAGCACGCCCTGAAGAGTCATTCCACTGCTCACGCACCGTTCGAGATTATAGAGGTGTTTTATCAAGAATACAATGAATGGATTTATTGTATCAGATAATAAATATTATTTACTGAATGGGAAAATGGAGGTTGAAACGGCGGGGATCATTATAGCGTGATCTTGTGTATTACATACAAAAATTCATTACAAGTTTAGTCTTGAATAAAATATAATTCGGGGATTATCTTTTATTTATATTATAGTATAATAGCCTATGCCCGCGGCGTTACCCGCTTTTAATTCAGTTTTTTACATAAATACGTTATTGCGCACCCCTCTGAAATTTTTTATCTTCTTGGTATAAAAAGTAGCTTTTATATTAATCCGGGATCTATCTGTGCGTTAAATTTCATGCAAATTCGTTCAGCCGTTTCAGCGTAATTGAAGGAAAAACAAACAAACAAATAAACGAACATCCATAGTTTCGTATTAATTATAATATTAGCAGGATTTATAGGATTATACATAATTTCCCAACTCCAATTTCTGTTTTCTCAATATCATGTATTTGCTATGTTAAATATAGCCAAAATTCACAAGGTTTGTTAATGACACAGGTAACG
The DNA here is from genome assembly GCA_949699075.1 of Asteroscopus sphinx. NCBI lineage: Eukaryota > Metazoa > Arthropoda > Insecta > Lepidoptera > Noctuidae > Asteroscopus > Asteroscopus sphinx. The sequence continues at coordinate 13,053,634 of OX453010.1, forward strand.
ATACATCCCAGAATCAGGGACAGGATGGCTAAGTAATTAGTACACAAACACGACCACAACTCATGTCATGTCTCATCTTCTTTACCTTTGGAGTTCGTACAGTCGCGAACTGATTTCAAAGTTGATACCGTGTTTAAAGGATTTAAAAGTAGTTCGACGTCGGATCGTTCATCTTTATTCAAACCGCGTTTATGAATAACACAGCGAGAGTACTAGTGATGGGCAGACTATACGTTTTGCCGATCAGCCGACTAGCCGACTAATAGGTTAGATAATTTCGGATTAGTCGGTCGACTACATTCAATGCCGGCATCATCGTTAATTTGGTCAAATTTCTAATTTGGAGCATTTTTGGCTTGCTGAGTCGATTGCAGTACCGCAGGGAACACCGTACCGAGTATGGGCGTCCGAAAAATAAGAGATACCCAGGAATGGCCAAAATAATTTGTTAACCGAGTTTTCCCGATAGCACTTTTGAATGCTGTCTATAATGAAATACTATTTTCTGAGGTTGGGAATATCTATGAAAATAACAATAAATACACATTATAATAAAACAAAGTTTAACCGGATTAAATCGCGTATATTATTTAAATCTGTAGTGTGTGAACATGCCCTAGACCAGCGTCAAGGGCTGTGTCGTCGCTGCCCTAGACAAACCCAACCATTTTCTTCGATTTGATAAACCACAAGTTCTGGCGAAGGAAAACCGATATGTACCTAGAATGCTCCGTGAGGCTATTGAAATTAAAAAACATCCTAATTTTAATAGAGAAGATGGTTGGCAGCTGCCACCTGTTTGGAACCCAGTCCTAAAAATAATCAAGTCCCAAACAGCACGCAACACTATAAAAGATAATGATATTGTGAGTGATTACTGCGAACATCGAAACGATTTTAATTAATAAATATTGTACGGTAGATTTAAATATTTTTTTAGAAATATCTGTAAAGACGATTGTCATCTTAGTCTACCTGCGACCACGAAATGCTGCAAAGCTTTCGAAACGTCAGGGAAACCAATTTAAATAATATACGCGATTTAATCCGGTTAAACTTTGTTTTATTATAATGTGTAGTGATCGCGAAAACCTAAGAAGTTATTAATAAATACACAGACGAATAAAAAAGGCGGACGGAATCTCGCTAAAAATAGATTGAAGCATGTCATGTTTTTTTGCAGTGCAGTGATAGCCTAGCCTAGTGGTTGAGCGCTTGCCTTCCATGCAGGAGGGTGTGAGTTCGATCCCGGCCCGCACCTCTGTCTTTTCGAATTCATGTGCGGATTTATATTCGATTATCACTTGTTTTAACGGTGAAGGAAAACATCGTGAGGAAACCTGTACACCTGAGAGTGCTCCATACAATTCTCAAGTGTGTGTAGTCCGCCAACCCGCACTAGGCCAGCGTGGTGGACTAAGGCCTTAGCCTTCTCGTACTGAGAAGAGGCCCGTGCCCAGCAGTGGGACAGTAATAGGCTGGTTATGTTATGTTTTTTTAAACCCACTATAACTTTAACACACCAGACATATTGTTATTTTACTTTTGACACTAGGACAAAAACTTCCGTCACACGAGATTTGTTTCTTAATCGCAGCTGTTAGACGTACGGTCAACCGCACGTCAGTGGTAACACTTTGACATTAGCAGCATCTTTATTTCGTAAGCAGTAAGGGCGGTTTTCGAATTGAAGTGTTATCACTGTCATGCAGTCGACTGTACTATGAGTATGAATGTGTGCGTGCAAGCCCTTACTTTCAAGTGAGCCGACTGTTTAGCGAGATTCCGTCCGCCTTTTTTATTCGTCCATGAATAAATCTTGTTAAGGTGCAAATTGAATAAATTTCTTTGTTCTTTATTTTTTAGAAAATACCTACTGAAAATAAATGCCCAAAATTCGGCAATTTTTTCCGACTAGTCGCTGATTAGTCACTAACTAGAAAATATGTCGAGTTATCGGTTTACCCGACTAGTAGGTGTGCGTTTGGCCCATCTCTAGTACATACAACTCCCTAGCTGACTAGTGATAGTGATAACACTGATAACACACAGATACGTCAGGGAAACGTTAGATAACACACAGATACTTCAGGGAAACGTTAAGAGCTATTCGGTTCAGGATCTTTATTACGCCCAAGTTTCTTAAGTGGAGGATAAGATACGAAATTAGAAGTTATCTCTGGTGAATTATTAAATGCATATAGTTTCTCAACTGCGAATCACTTTATTTTCCGCTCTTGGTTTCTAGAGATTACTTGTTGGTTAGATCTATCTTGAGAGTAATTTCCATATTTTCTCTTATTTCATTTGAAATTAGTTTCGAATAATATGTATGTTTTAGACTCTATTTTAAGCATGTAATACAATTAAAAACCACTTATATCAGCTGGGCCTGTAAGTGTTTGAAGTGAAGCCATTAGGAAAAATCATCATCGTCATCATTTCAGCCAAATGACGTCCGCTGCTGGACATAGACCTCCCCATCGCCATAACGACCGGAAAAAAATTCCTACTAATATTATAAATGCGAAAGTATGGATATTTGTACATTGTTTGTTTGTCCTTTCAATCACGCTGTAACGACTAAACGAATTTGGATGAAATTTGGCACACAGATAAACCATGCTCTATATTAACACATAGGAGACATACTATTCATATACCACGGCAGCAAAGTCGCGGGCGTCAGCTAGTACTATCATAATATTTTATGAAATTGAATTTGTATTTTCGTAAAGAGATTGCGGGCCCATTCTTGGCTGAGGACCACAAGACCCATCTTCAAGTAATATAACAACTTGAATACTCTGGTCGCGTACAAATGATAAGTGTAGGCTTTCATGGGCCCACATTATGTCAGATGTAACACATGTTAGAAGGTTACATAATCCAGCACATTTAGGTCTACCAGACGTCACGTCGACCAAATGACGCTATTTCCTCTTATTTTATGACAAGACATTTAAGTCTTGAATATACATAGTCGACCTCGCGTCAGTGGTAACAGTTTGATTTTAACAGTGTTTTTATTTCGTAAGGCAGTAAAGGTGGTTTATTAATATGTAATAATAATTAGTTAAATGACCATTGAGGTAGATTCTAAACATGAGCCTAATACGACTTTTAAATTTATGCTTAATATGGACGATGTTAATAGTTGATGTAGATGTATCTTCATTAAATCAAATCGCTAATTACAAAATTTTAACACAAATTATCGCTAACAAAAGAAATAATTATCGCTGTCTTTGGCAATGTCTCTTTTTAACAAAGAACATTACAAAAGAATTAAATATATTTAGTCCTGTCAAATTAATCCACTTGCTGGTTATTAACGTGAATTTCATGTCATTTTCGTAATACAGCGTTCACACGAATCGATTTTAATTGTTCAACTATTTGAACCGTCTGAACAGAAATTAAAACAAATTGAAGTAACGTGAAGTAAATAAAGCTTTCAATTTTTTTTGAACAATTAATTTTGACTTAAATCACAGTAGGTATACTTATTTACAAACATCATTGAAAAAGGACGAAAAATATTCTAAACTGAAAAACTCAAGTTAGTCTACTTTTAGGTAGCTAATTATCACTAATACCCGCTATTTTAAAATTGTTTGATTAAAATGTGTAGTGATCGCGAAAACCTAAGAAAATATAAAAAAAAGTAAAGTATAAGTAAATTATTTTCACAAAACTGGCCTTAATAATGTTCACGTTTTACTATACCGGATTTCACACACACTGATTTCCAATTTAACAAAACTGCATATATATGGAATCAAATTTCATTCGTTTAATTTAAATGTAAAAAATGTTGTTTAAATAAGTGCACGTATTAATTCGTTGCAAGCAATTTTACACGATGCAATTCGTTTAGCTCTGAAGTTTATTAAGGGCCGTCTGACTGAACACATGTGTGGCAGGCATTTCATTTTGCGATATAAATCATGTTATACCTAACAGTACTGGCCTTATTAAATCTTTTTCGCGGAAAAACGGAAAGAGATCGCTCTCTGCGCTGATGCATTTCCAATTTCACTCTATTTATAAATTAATCCTGGAATTTTTAAATGAAATTCGCATTCGACTGTTGAGAAATATTAATTTATAAACGGTTTTCTATTTCAAGAAGTTGTTGTTTTTAAAGTTAAATAAGCTCGAGAATTTTAAATTGTGATTTTAAATCACAGACAGTGCTTTCCAGGTAAATATTTTTTGCTTTTATAGTTTTTTATATTAAAGCCATTAATCGTATACCTATCTAGTTTTCTACCCATTAAACTGAAATTGTAATAACATAATGTAACACAAAACATAACATCACTCCAGCTGTATTTGTAAGTCGTAGGCAGAGGTGTAGGTATATTACAACCACATTTCGCATTAACTGGGCACGAATCCAGACCCTGGGTCGTTAGGTAGCTACTGAGAATTTCCTAATTTAAAAACCCAATTTGTAATAACACATTGGGTTTGTTAATGTGGGTTTTTTCATTATATTTTTTGCCTGAAACGGGAATCGAACCCAGGATCCCACGCTTAGCAGTCGAGCTTGCGACCACTAGACCAACTAGGCAGTCGAACGAATGGATTAACGTAGAAGAATGAGGAAGTTTTATGAATCTAAAAACGATATAAAATAACAACAATTTTGAAGTAATTTACAGTCAAATTTTTTTTTTAACAAAAAATTAAACCGACGAAAAAAGAAACTAAAAGGCGAAAAATACTTTAACTGTTTAGCCTCAAAACTAAAAGTAACTACAGCAATTGTAAATTTTAATCTCAAAATACACAACAATCTTAGGTTTATGCTGTCATCACCACACAGTAATGAAGAGCTAGCTCGTTTGTGATCATAATATTATGATAAATATCTAAAACAATAGAATTAGAAAAATAGACAATTAGTTTCTGTTTCACACGATAACAATTTGTACATGAGCCATCAACTGATGGAATAATTACTGACGGACTTTTATATTTTTAAACAAATTTTTATTTTAAGGTTATTATAATTTGCTCTGCACTGAGTAAATATTCCTTGCTGATTTTACTAAAAAAACTTCTATTTAATTTATAGTTTTTTTTAACGTTTGATCTATACTATGGTTTCACCTGTATCGTGGGTACGTTTACAAACACTAAATCCCACATAAACGTACACCCAGACCCGTAAAACTATCTGTGAATACCAAATATTTGTCTGGAGTGGGAATCGAACCCACGACCCTTCGCGCAGAAGCCGATCGCTCAGCCACATTCGTGGCATCAGTGTCGTCAATTAGGTACTTAGATGTAAACAAAAAAATATCGAAGGAAATAATTTTTTAATAGGAAAGTAAAGTCTTGATTTTCCAACCGACAACAAACAAGAACTTTTTTCTTTGGTGAATAAGTAATACTATTATTATTCATATTTACAATAGATACAGGTTCTATTATTTTTAACGCACTTACGCATGCGAAGCGAAATCTAAAGATATAAATTGTGGAAAGAAAAAATCGCTCACGAGCAGGAATCGAACGTGCGACTCCTGGCTCAGTACGCCAGTGCTTTAGCCACTAAAGTGTTCGGTAGCTTAGTGGCTAAAGCACTGACGTACTGAGCAAGGAGTCACAGGTTCAAATACTGCTCGTGAGCGATTTTTTCATTCCACAATTTATATCTTTAGATTTCGCTTCGCATGCGTAAGTGCGTTAAAAATAATAGAACCTGTATCTATTGTAAATATGAATAATAATAGTATTACTTATTCACCAAAGAAAAAAGTTCTTGTTTGTTGTCGGTTGGAAAATCAAGACTTTACTTCATAGAATAAACTGTTCTATAACAAGGTGAAGTCAGTAAAACTTGAACTAAATACAACAGGTATCGGGTGTAAGTTTGAAACCCCATCTCAACTTAGTTCAGACCTAATAAACGCAGTCATTTGATATCTACTTTGTGTCGAGGTTTATAAAGTACCTACTTTGTAAAGACCTAAATAGTTATTGAAGAAACTTTTTACAAAATATAGGACACATTCTATCGAAATAGAGCGAGTGAAGCCCTAGGCGACAGCTTATAAAGGGTTATTTTTAATTCACAAATTTAACCCTTTAATGTATGACTGTACTCATCAATTTAAACAACTTTTACGATGGGACCGGCTCTGAAATCGTAAAAAAAATATCCGTTCCGTCAAAAATAATGCGTGACCTTGTCCACAATGATCAAGAATGTATGCAGCAGACGGCCTAGAATCATCAAACATACCCAATTTGGTATTAAAATAACGTTCATAATCAGCCGATTACTGTCTCACTGCTGGGCACGGGCTTCTTCTCAGAATGAGAAGGGTTAGGCCTTAGTCCACCACGCTGGCCTAGTGCGGGTTGAACCACAATAAGAATCCTGACAAGAACCCTTACTGGGCACTGCAAGCTGAATAAACACCTTCACAGGATGGGCCTCAGTGATACCACAGTTTGCAGGTTTTGTCGCGAAAAGAATGAGACGTCCATTCATATCCTATGCGAGTGTGATGCAGTGCAACACATGAGAAGCCAGCATCTTGGAGGCAACGTCATCTGAACCCAGGAGATCAAATCCTACCCCCCAAAGTCATAGTCGACATTATGATTGACTTGCAGCTAGGGGAAGTGCTGTAATGCTGCAAGAGCCGTCACAGTAGATCTTAACAGGTCGCAGTGGCTTAGGGGCGTTCAAGACCCCTACCTCTTTCCTCAAATAATAATAATGAATTCGAAAAGACGGAGGTGCGGGCCTGACTTTCCTATATGGAGGGCAAGCGTTTAACCACGAGGCGATCAATGCTTTTTGAAATAGTGTCAAGCTGCTGCCGAATTGCGTAACTCACTCGCGGTTGCAATCATCTGGATTTCAATGTTTATTGCTCTGTGTGTTTTGACAATCCGTCATATTGACAACTACGTACCACGCAATGAATATTGCTGTAATTTCAAAATGAAAGCTGATGTCAATGTGAATGCATTACACAATTACCCCACTGGTAATACGTATAATATTCTATGACAGCTGTAAGTTGCGTGAAAATTTCAGGGCACTTTCTACTTGAAATATACCTACCAATTTATATAGTAAACATAATAGATATCAAGCTTAAGATAGTGGTGACTCAAAGTTTTCGATATCAAAATGAGTTATTACTTTGTTGGGCTGAAGTGTACACAAATATAGTAGGAAGGTTGTCCACAGTTATAGGGATCTCTGCGTACAATTCAGGTTAGGAGTAGGTATATGAGAAACAAAAGAGATATATTTTAACTCATCACATTTTTTGACGTGAGATCTGATCACTCTTTCAGACGGCAAGTCTGTAAGATCTCACTATAGCAAACTCACTTCTAAATCCACAGTGCAATATTTTCTTTCGTATTGTTTTTACTACTTTTCACTGTGGTTTCAGAAGTGAGTTTGCAAGTGAGATCTTATAAACAGAATAACACTACTGGAACGATGTTACCTATCTCATTATATCCGTTTACCAAGCCACCGAAGTTCCCACCGTGCTCCCGACCCACGTTTGGTATGGCCATAGACCAGTAAGCTTCTAGACTCCGATTAGCTGGATACCCCCGGTCACGATGCATATGCAGTACCACTGCATATTATACGTCCCACCGCCAATCGAAACGTCACTCCGTCAGCTAGCGGCACCAATCATACCGCTGAACTTTTGAGCCGACCAATCATAACGCGCCGTCCGCCCCCCGGCCCCCGCCATCATTTGACCACTGTGTTCTCATCCAAAACTTTTTTATGCGGCGTCTTGAGGCTTACTGGTCTAGGGGTATGGCAAAGGCTGTAGTAAGTAGTAGTAGAGCTCCTTTGTGAAAGAGCTCGTCCGGGGAAGTACTACCACCGTGCCTACTTTTCCGCCAAATAGTGATGCTTGCATTGCTGTGTTTCGGTCTGAAGGGTACGGGTGCCGGTGAAATTACAATCACATACATGAGACTTTCCATCTTCATGTCTCAGTTTGGCGAACCGACTTGCGGTACCATTTAGGCAACAGCCTAGGTGGTATTGAAGTTGTCATGGGCAAAGGTAACCGCTTAACATCAGGTGGGCCTTTAGCTCGTTTCGCCATCCAATACTAAAAGGCTTTAAAATTGTCTCTAATAGGAAACAAAAGCAGCTCATCAAGTTTCAATAGGAGAAAACTCATCAAACAAATGCCCACTAGAAGCAAAATGTGTGGAACTTTAGATAGGGCTGGTTGTTAGTGCTGACTGAAGTATTAAAGTTTGCCCAGTTTGCCTTTGCCCCTTGTAATGGGCGACGCACTAATGGTATTATCGTTTTATGATTGTTTTTATAGGCGACTAGCTTTTAGGGCACAGTTTCGGCAGTTTAGACTAATGTTTTTTACTTGTAACCTTATCTTTAGATATGGCTCGTAAAAATAGAGAGATTTTGTCAAAATGAGATTACCGATGATATCAGTTTTTTAACAGATTAAGTACCTACCACAAGCAAAATTAAATATTTTTAAAAAAAGCTTAGCAATTTTTTATACTAAATTAATTACCTACAGACCCCATTTTCAAGGGTATGTAATAAATAAAAGATTATACCCTGTACTGTAAATCATTCATGCAACAACGAATGTCACATCCCTCACCATGATCAAACACCGGTTTATGACGATTAACGTGATGTGAAACTATTAATCAGAATGATTAATTAACTAAATAAAGATATAAATTGTGGAAAGAAAAAATCACTCACGAGCAGGATTCGAACCTGTGACTCCTGGCTCAGTACGCCAGTGCTTTAGCCACTAAGCTACCGTGAACATTGCTCGTGGTATCGAAATTATCCTCCACTATACGTCTTTGGGTGACGTCAGCGATATCTTATTAAGAAACATTGTTCCTTAACCGACTCGACTAACTTTACAGTTAAATCAAAGTCGTATAGATATGCCTACCCTTACTAATTATTTTATTATTTTAACGCATTTTACGCATGCGAAGCGAATTCTAAAGATATAAATTGTGGAAAGAAAAAATCGCTCACGAGCAGGATTCGAACCTGCGACTCCTGGCTCAGTACGCCAGTGCTTTAGCCACTAAGCTACCGTGAACACTGCTCGTGGTATCGAAATTATCCTCCACTATTCGTCTTTTCGTCTTTTTTTTTTTCTTTCCACAATTTATATCTTTAGAATTCGCTTCGCATGCGTAAAATGCGTTAAAATAATAAAATAATTAACTAAATAAACTTCTGTATTCCAACCTTGTTATTTTCCAATACATTGGCTAGCCAATTTCACGTATGAAACAATGTAATTAACATTTGCAACAATAGATGAACGATCTGATTATAATGTGGGAAGTACTACAGCTTTTGGGTATTCGAAATGTTTGATATTAATTGGATTATTATTTGGATGAAAAGTAAGCTAAATATACTCAAACAAATGTAATGTTTCGATATTGAGTTTAAAATAAAGCTCATTATGGGTGGTTTCAGAGTAGTGCGTACGGCGAGTCGTCCGCATGTGTAGAATCCGCACTGATCTGAATCGGCGGTTAGCTTCTACGAACCTAACATGGAGCGGAGCGTGTTCCGTACGGAGAAATCCGCGTCACTGTAAAACAATGTTGTAACGCTCGCCACACGTGTCTCCGCTCCGGAGTTCCGCGCGGTCGGTCTACAGATAAATCCGCACTGCTCTGAAACCAGCCTAAAGCGAGTTCAAGGACGGATTGTATTCGTTGCTAGAAAGTTGCAAGATAAGATACAAGCAGGGAAAATAAATAAGTAAAAAAAATCTTCTCTGTAATCTTAACGATAGTTTTTTATTAATGCAAAAACTGGCAATAAAACCAAAAATACAGGTACATATTCGTAAGAAAAAACCTAATTGTAAGAGGAAACCATGTCAAAAGGAGCAATCACTTCTTTGTTGTATTTTTGTTTGAATCACAAATAAATAGGTCACGGGGACAGAAATCCACAGGGGGCAAACAAATTGTAAAAAATCGTCCGGTCAAGTTTGACGCGCAGACAGCTCACTTTCATGTTTCATAACTGAAAATGATAAGTGGAACGTACGACGCGCTTAGGGAATACCCACACGTTGCGTTTTGTTACGAAAGTCTGAAAGGTAAACACATTTTACTAAGCTGCATTTACATTTATAATTTATTGAACTTACGCTGAATAGAAGAACTTTGAGTATGTGTTGTGTACGTACAGAGTTGTGTAACAACACGCCCGTTGTAAGCCGAGTGAGAATATTGCAAACTGTATCTCGTCGCTCGGGAGGACGCTTCAAACGTGAGGTGCATTATGAAAAATCTGAATTTTGCTATCGAGTACTACGTGTCATGTGTGTCTTTGTGGCTTGTCGGCGACTTCGTCAACTGAGACCGCGGCAAGTCGGCAACACTCGGAAACTTTCGCTCGCGGACGCGGAGTCTTTTGCATAGAGAAAGCGCCCGTTTTGTTTAAAGTTTTCCTTTTGTGAATCTAAAGTGCTATTTTATTTTTCACGTCTCAGTTTTGGACTTACAAACGTCTCAGAAAAGAATTTTCTTTTTACCCCTCGGCCAAATTTAATAAAGAAAATCTGTTCACGCGCGGAATGGAGACGTCGAGGAGACGTATTATTGTAAGTGGTATATATATGTAGCCACGCATGGAGGTGCGACGGCATAGTACGTACGATGTTTAATTTTCTAAGCTCTTGGTGTCACTAATTAAATGTTAGGAGAACTTGTTGCCAGATTTCATTTAAATCTCGTAAAGCGTCGCGAACTTTAGACGGAAATTAAAAATGCTGAAGGTTTTATTGTAAAAGTTTGTCTTAGTTTTGTAAGACGAGACTCCGCTGTTGAGAACGTTTTGATTTTAATTTGCTCCAGATCCTGTTCACAGCTTTTTTCTTACTTCGCAGTTATAATGCGAAGCTTATCACTTGACGATTGCCTGACAACAAAAGAATTTGAGAAAATAAACAGCAAGAAAGTGGCAACTTTATTAAATTGCACAAAAACTTTGACTAGCATGCAAATTTGAATAGATGTGGTAGTTTATGACTACGTTATAGGTACTTGACAAAATAATTCTTCTACTATTCTCTTATATTTAGAAACTGTTACCCTCGATTTATTTATTGTAATTTTTTAAGCCCACAATAGTAAACCATTTTCATCATCATCATTTCAGCCGAAAGACAATACAATACAATACAATACAAATCCTCTTTATTGCACAACAAGAATATATTAATTTCTTAAATAACTACGTATGCGCTAGTGTACAACTGGCGGTCTTATCGCTTCACGGCGATCTCTTCCAGACAACCATTGAATGGACTGACTGGAAAGACGTCCACTGCTGGACATAGGCGTCCCCCAAGCATCACAACAAAGACTGTGCTTTCCGCATCCAGCAGATTCCCGCGACCTTCACCAGGTCATCAGTCCACCTTGTGGGGGGCTTACCCACGCTGCGCCTTCCAGTACGCGGTCGCCACTCCAGACCTTTACTGCCCCATCGGCCATCCGTTCTGCGAGAAATGTGCCCCGCCCACTGCCATTTAAGTTTGGCAATTCTTCGGGTTGGTTGCTATGTTGGTTTTCCATCTTCACGTCTCAGTTTGGCGAACCGACTTGCGGTACCATTTAGGCAACAGCCTAGGTGGTATTGAAGTTGTTATGGACATAGGTAACCGCTTAACGTCAGGTGGGCCTTTAGCTCGATTCGCCATCCTATACTATAAAAAAACTCAATTTTGAACCATTTTAGTTAGGTACAATTAAGTTATAAAAGGCTTACATATAAAAAACAATTTTTAACTTTTATAAACTCCATCATCATCATCATTATTTATCATTTCAGCCGAAAAACGTCCACTGCTGGACAAAGGCCTCCCCCAAATGCTAGGGATATGCCATAATCACCACGCTAATAAACTCCATATTTCAACTAAATATGAGTACAATACGAGTTCGTGTTCCGAAATGTAGTCACCGAGTTTACATCAAAATCCCGTATCAGATCCAGCAGCTTGATGTAGACAGCGTTTGTTTGTCGAAGCTCAAGTCGACATTGTGAGAGTCAATAAACGATTTTATGCTCGAATAACTATGTTAATGGCGAGCCAACCACAACAAAAACATTCATCGTCTTGCAGGAAACTTGGTGTAACTGGGTCCCTATTACTACGTAGAGAGTTTTTTGTGTCTGCGTATAATATGCAAAACTTATCTGGAATGTATATCAGTCTGCCAGATTTTTTGTCCGCAAAAAAGGTAGAATAAATATGGCATTTTATTGATCAGAATTAACCTTTTCAATGTATGAACACAATCCGTAACACAGTGGACTGTTTGTACACAATAAGTGTTTCCTTTGTTTCTTTGTCACTGTTTTTAGTAGCGAGCAAAAAACGGAATGGCTCGAGAACGTTTCGAAAGCGGTGCAGTATCGGCCGGCATTAACGGCCAAAATTAATATTCAATCTATCCACGATTTGCCCTACTAGAGATAGGAATTTGACATAAGCTTCATACAAAATATGTCAAATTTCTATCTCAAGTAGGGTAAATCGTAGACAGATTGGATATTAATTTTGGCCGTAAATAGCATGGATTTACATTTACTGCACCTCCGCAGCTAAGGCTGATTTAAGGCTGGTTGAAATTAATTATAATTCTACTATAATTAGTATTAATATAATTATGTAATGTTGCATTATAAATGTGAAAGAATGGATATTTGTTTGGTTGTCCTTCAATCACGCTGAAAAGGCCAAAACGGATTTGTAACAGATATACCATCACCTGGATATACATACAACGCGTTATTGAAATAACTGAAAACGTCTTAAGGGGTTATTGTACTCATCAGTATGAACAACTTTTACTATGGGACTAACCCTGAAATCGCGAGAAACAAACAGCTGATCCCTACATTTTGTTGATTCATATGAACACAAATGTAGGGATCAGCAGTTTTTTTTTTTCGCGATTTCATTTTTGTTTCCATAGTAAAAGTTGTTCATAATTATGAGTACAAGGACCCCTTAAGAGGTTTTCAGTTATTTCAATAACACGTCGTCTAGGCTACTTTTAATCCCGGGAAGATAAGTAGATCCCGAGGGATGCGCGAAACAACGTAGCGATAAAATCTTTCTGTGATAAACTGAACTATACTGTACGCGCATTTAACTTGGCCGAAATGAAATTGCCACTAAACCATCGTAGTAATCATTTTATGGGTGTCAGTTGAAGGTGGAAAGCGGTGAAACCTGCGCAGGGCCTTTTTTTTTTTTTCCGTGGGGAATCCTCATGGACGCACTCTGCCCGGGGTAGGCGGAGCCAGTGTCGGACTCTTACCGACTAAAACCACCACGGTGTTCCTTCAACAACCTTAGCCGGGGGCGTGGGAACCCGTTAGTATTCACACAACCACCCCCGACAGGTCCCGGCCCGCCACAAGCAGGCGAGCCCCTTCTCCCCGTGCGGCCTAACGTTGGCCGCACCCTCCTCAGTGGCGCACACGGAACACTGCACGCCACCTCACCTCATGGGCTTTTACCAGCTGCGCCAACTACGCCGGCTGTGCCAGCTACGACAGCTGCTGGTCGGGCAGCAGACTACCCCGAGTCTGCTGCTCGCAGGCCCTACCTCCCGTAATTTTTTATAGAGGTTTTCTTCCTCGCGGTCCGGGCGGTGAAGCCAAGACCCTCGGTCCCAAGAGGCGCGAGAACACTACCCAGCAGGCACTCCTGGGATTACGAGACCGACGGGGGCAGGGAAGGACAGTCCCCCCACTGCCTGCCCAGTGGCAGGGTGAGTGCACACCGGGCCCGCCCCTGCTCCTCCACAGTGCCCTCTGCTTTCTCAGAGGGACACGCGGAGCAACTTCCCATTGGCCCACATCGGGCCCCTCCCGTGCCAGAATATTCGCCACAGGCAATAAGGTCCCCCGGTCCAAAGGAGACTTATTGCCCGTGCCCAGGGTGCACCGGCCCAACAACTGCCGTTCCCTCTAGACGTGTCCAGAAGGACAAGCAGCTGTCAGACACACGTGGAGGTTTCCTGGCCAGCACCCCAACCTGCGCAGTGCCTAACTTCACTCCGGCCACGTTATACGCGTACTGTATACGTGGGTGTTTAGCCGCGGGCATAGACTATTTGAATAATAAATATCTTTATTTTAATTTTACATAACAAATCATATTTTATATACCTATGGCTAGCAGACTCGGCACACGTCGTCCTGCCCGGAAAAGCAGCGCCACATTAAATTGCCGTTTAGGAGAAGATCAGTGACACACCGACTGCAGCGCCACCTACCGGGTCCATTTGTGAATTCAAACCATGCAGAAGGGTCACTCGAACATACTATACATACAATTTTTTCTAAAATAATAAATCATTTAAATAATTATACTACTTAATGTTTTAGACCAAAAAACATCCTCGATTTTTTATTATTCTCTAGAAAGTTCAATGTTTCTTTACTTACTAACTTAAGTTCTTTTCTCTTTACAGGTAAGTTCCGGCCTCACCACGTTCCCTTGATTGGCAGGTATAAAGTAAAAGGGATTCATTTAAGCCAGGTGTGAAGACAAAAGGTACTCTCAATTGTCTGTAACACAATTGTAATCTTAGAAAGATAAGTTTAGGGAATTAATCGCTAGAAGGAGAGATAACCCTTTCACAGAAAGAAGAGGGAAGGTAATCGCAGAATCATCAAGTACTCAAATTAAGGTATTAATAATTTTAAGGGTAGTTTTTTCTTCAAGCGTTCATCTGGATATCGCAAGATATTTCTGCTACATCGAGTTAGGCCGGTATTCATCAAGGTTATTTATTTGTTTAAACGGCCGATTACTCGAAAATATGCTGGAATTGTGAGTAAATGGTCGTTTAAACCATAAAGGTATTATACTGACGTCAGTATAGAAATGTCTTTGGTTTAAACAGAGAATTATCGTAGGTAAGCCTTAGATTCGCAAAACATGCAACACTAATCATTAGGGTAATAATTAAACCACTATTACTCAAATGGTTTAAATGCATGAATACCGCGTTACCATAGAATATATACTAACGACGCGTGACTGAGTAAATGGCGTACGCGTGCCCGCTAATATCTTTGTTAAATTCCAAGTGTCTTTGAGTTTGAGCCACAATAATTTGATGATAAAAAATATACTACATAAATATCGCATTGTAAGCTTGAAAGACATATATACACATGACTGAGAAAATGGCATACGAGAAAATGGCATACGAGAAAATGGCATATGAGAAAATTGCATACGTGAAAATGGCCCACTGACAGCACTTTTAAATTGTAAGTGAACTTGAGAATCTCACCACATACATAGTGTTGTTCGCCACAATAATTTGAAGATAGCAATTAAACTAGGTACACTTTATTTTTTTACTTGTCTTATTTAGTAAACAATCTGGGCATGTTGATTTTTAGGGTTCTTTATAATTAGGTTGAAAATATTTTATGAGTAAAATTGTTAATCTTCAATCAAAAGTCTTTTATTAATGACCAATTAAAAATTCAAATCAATTTTTATTATTAATTGCCCCCCTGCCAGGTGGACCGACGACCTAAAGAACGTGGCTGGGGGGGACTGGATGCGGAAGGCAGAGGACCGAGCGTTGTGGCGCAATTTGGGAGAGGCCTATGTCCAGCAGTGGACTGCGATAGGCTGAGTTGATTGAATGACCAATTGTATAAAAAGACATTCCGAGTTTGTTTACCAAATAAGACAAGTAAGAAAAAACAGAGTGTAGATAGTAGAGAGAAACATTGGTTTGTAAGGTTCAGAACAGCAAATCCCGCGACTGAGAAAATGACATACGCGAAAATGGTCCACCGACATCATTGTTAAATTGCAAGTGATTTTGAGTATTTCGCCGTATACGTAGCGTGAAGTTACCCGCTACAATAATTTGAAGATAATAATTAAACTAGATAAACATCGCTTTTCTAGCTTGACAGCAGCACAGCCCGTGACTAACTACAGCGTGTCTGAGAAAATGGCATAAGTACGCAAAAATGGCCCGCTGACATCATTGTTAAATTGCAAGTGACTGCGTATCTCGCCATATACATAGCCTGGAGTTACCCGCTACAATAATTTGAAGATAACAAATAAACTAGATAAACATCGCTTTGTAAGCTTGAGAGCAGCACAGCCCGCGACGTCAACCACCGAGGTTCTATGTTCCCATGTAGATCACAAATAATTAATTTACGGTTCGATAAATATGTTAATTTCAGCTGGAAGGATAGCAAATTAATGCTTAATTTCTCTGTTCTGTTTCGCATAAATTTCGCAAATATATTCCTAAACCCTTTTGATAGACGCCAGAAGCATTAATTTAGGAAAACAGGCAAATAATACGAAATGCTTCAAGTTACTTGTTCATGCTTTATTTTGTCTAATTTGTTATTGGTAATAAACAAGTTTTAAAGAGATATTTGACTTAATTTATTGGCTTACAAGTTGGGCAATTTAAACTTTTAAGTGTACACTCTGTCGGAAGTGGTTTGTTTAGATGTTCTGGTTGTTTGTTAGGATTGATTTATGATTGATTTCTGTGTAAAATAATTGGGTTGTTTAGTAAGTAATGAAAATTTTATGTACATAAATGAAACTGTATAAAAAGTTAAATGTGAACGTTATACCTACTTATTCACTCGTATAAAGTCACGCTTTATTTTGTTTTATTTAGAATAAATATTAAAACTGAGTCCCTAAATTCGAAATAATTTAACACAACACACTTCACAAAAATATTCAAAATACCTCTTACCTCGAATAAGAAGCGATACTTAAAAACGTTATCCTTTACGCAGCAAAGCAGTAACACGGTGCAAACTTTCTAATTAAACATATTTTATTTAAAGCCGCAGGAATATTTTATATAAAGAGCAATACACATGAGATGAATTTATATACGCGGAATAAGAAGCAGAGACTTTAACCTCCGCAGACGATCGTAAATTTTTACTTCATAAAGGAGAACAATTCGAGGGAGTCCCATCATATAAAATTAAACGTTTAACTTTTTTGGGCCACTTCCTCAAAATTTCTCTTTTATTCCTTCTTTACCCGTTGACTTGCTCCCGCGCAAAAAATGCTGTTTACGGTTCGTTAATCAAGTCAGTAAAGTACTTGACCATTAAAAGTGTATTGCGCTTCGGACTGCTGGCGAAACGTAATTATAATCAACGACCATTTTTATTATTCAATAGGTACTTGCCACAAACCGAATTGTACCAAATAGGCTATTCTTCGACCATTTAATACCGAATTTTCTCTAATGTTTTGACTTTGATGTTAACTAAATAGCTTTTTAAAGACAGCTCCTTTAAACTTCCAAACGTCGTTTGAAGTCGAGTAATACTTAAAGTTGATTGTCCTCATCACTTTGATGATATGGTAACAATCAGGTTAATTAAATAAGGATTAGAAGTGACGTGAGATTTTGGTTTGGCATAAAAAATATATTATAATGTTTATTATTAAAAGCTAAGTTAGATAATTAATTAAAGTGGAATGTTGAATTCTTGTTATTCGTTTTATTAGAATCGTTTGCCATTATATAAGTATTTAAAGTAGGTCGGATAACATTCTTATTCATAGAAGGGAGAATAGCTGTTTCTAGAATAATTGTTTTGACCTTTTCTATTATTATTAACATTACAACAAGCTTTGATGTGTTTTCATTTCAATGTGTAAATTTCCGAAGCTACAAAACATAAACACAAAGCTTAGACATTACGAACTACAAAACTTGCGAAATATTTTCGAACGGTACAGTCTAACAAAGCAATTAGTATCCAGGGTCGCCAAATATAGATGAAGATTTCTCAGGAAATTATTATAGAATGGTTTGATTAGGGTTTTGTATAAATACAGTTTAACTTTGTCCGTTATTAAAATGATGATATTTTACTCGAAAACATCCATAATCTTCTGAAAAAACTTAATTTATATCTGGCAACCCTGGATATTAATTGCTTTGTATGACTGTACTGTTTGTAGGTAATAAAAACGTTAATATGACGTTTTCAGGCACATTGGCTCTGCGGTTGTGATAAAGGTTTTTTGTATCGTAAAGTTTCCACATAGGTACCTAGTCCTAGGTCCATATTAAATGGAACAGCTGTTGTGCCAAAGGCCTGATATTGTAATAGGCGGCGAAACTGTCACGTCACGTGCTGGACACTTGGACAGGCCTGGCCGCGTAATTAGATCACGAAGATAGGCATGGGCAGCACCGTCCCCCTGTGTGTGAATATTATCATATTGGAGTAGGTACCGAACCAATCAAACTGATGAGAAGATTATGTCTATATGTATTGCGAGAACAATGTTGCAGGAAAGAAAGAAAGTGGTTCGTTGTTGTGTTTAGACACACGTAGGTTTTATTTCTATGTAAGTATAACGGTATCAACTATAAATCAACAACAACAGATTATGTTTTCCAAGTTAGTGTTTTATTGATAAATATTCTACATTAGCTTTGTCTTTAGAACGAAGTTCCTTATTAAGTAGCTGTGATTCGGGAGAAAATGTAGCGTCACGTCAGATTACAAAAATACATGTTTTGCTGGGGATAAAACTTAGGCCTTATCGTATCTCAGTCCGACACTTAATGTTCCCTGCCATCTATGCTTGTATTATATTAGTTACGAAATTTAGCATTACAATGAACCTGTAAATAATTATAGGCGTAATAATATTAGGCTAAATTGGTTTGGATAAAAATACACTAATACTAGACTTCATTCACAGCTTTTTTTTATAGGACCTACCCTGAAATCGCTAAGAAAAAACAGCTGTTATTTACATTTGTGTTCAAATAAGTCGAAAAAATGTAGGGAACGATTTTTTTTTTCCCGATTTCAGGTTTGGTCCCATAGTAAAAGTTGTTTATACTGATGAGTACAATATGTTGTGTGTATGTAACACAAAACAAAAAAAGTCAAAATGTTTGTTATATTTTGATTTAATTGTGCGCGACAAGTCCCGTAAACTTAGTTCAATATGTATGTAACACGTTGTATATGTGTCCAATATCTGTATGTTCTATTTTATTTTCTATAAATATCTCTGCCTTCTCTGCAACTGGTTTAAGCGAGATTATACCTCCACAGTTTACTACAGTTTCGCCGTTTGAGTTGCTATCACCTTGGGAGTCAGTTTACGCGGAACGCGCAGCCTAACGAGTAAAGTTATAAGTAGGATCAGCAAGCTTTTAAATTAAATAATCCTTTATAGAATAATCTTTTTTTATGCATTTTAAAGCCTGCCCTGAGGGATATATAAGATCCCTTATTTACTTTTATAACATTGATTTAGGCAAAGTATATTGAATTTTATAAGAGCTCAATTCACAAAGGATTTACACCAAATCTGATAAAGCTTTGATAGTGATACGTTTCCGTGCTTATAAAATAGGTAGGTACTTAATATTTTCATATAAATAATCGCAGATAAGCGTCAATGACTTTGAGCGTCTCTGTCTCTATCTCTCCCGTCTCCCGTTCGTATGTCTGTCTTGTACTGTCATCTGTCACCCACGTACAATATAGTAAAATCATTAACTTGTTACATTATTATTCGTTCTAAAAAATACATACCTAAAGACCGTTAATTAAAAGTAAAAACAGTTATTTAAAGTTTTTATAAAATAACTGCCTCGTTGGTCTAGTGGTTGCAAGCGCGACTGCTGAGCGTGAGGTCCTGGGTTCGATTCCCGGGTCGGGCAAAGTGTTATTGGGTTTTTTCATTAGGAAATTCTCAGTAGCAGCCCGGAGTCTGGATTTGTGCCCGGACAATGGCAATAGGCTCGCCCCCTATTACATGGGACTATAACATAACTGGCGAAATGTGGGTGTACTATTACACCTCTGCCTACCCCTTCGGGGAAATACAGGCGTGATGTGATGTTATGTTATGTTATAAAAGAAAATATAGTTGATTAATTAAGAAAAAAACCGGCCAAGTGCGAGTCGGACTCGCGCAGTAAGGGTTCCGTACCTCTCAACGACCTGATACCCCATAAAAACTGATTTAATTTACGAGAGTTTATCAAAATACATCAACGCACAGTGCGCAAAATATGAATTTTTGCATGTGTTTCTTACGCAGGTACCACCACATTTGTCTATGTTTGTCTTATTTTAAGTATTTGTTGCTGAACTACATAATATGCACTATAATATGACCAAGTTTGACGCTGGTACATATTACCGTTTTGAAGATAGAGCAGGAACAAAAACGTTGAAAAAATGCATGTTTTTTGAGGTTTCTTGTATGGGGACCCCCTTTGGTTTTAGACTTTTTTTTGTTTTTAGTATTTGTCGTGATACACCTCATAGCAACACAATTTCTGAGAAAATTTCAACCGGTTATCTATTACCGTTCAAAAGATACAGCCCTGTGACAGACAGACAATCGTCATCGAAAGCGCTCCATCGTCGACCACATCCTGACAAAGCTGTCTAGATTGTGGTCAAGAGCAGATCTATAAATCATAAAAAAAAAAAAAAAAAAAAAAAAAGACGGACGGACGGACGGACGGACGGACGGACGGATGGACAGCATAGCGAGAGTAATAGGGTCCCGTTTGGCACCCTTCGGGTACGGAACCTATGATGATACCATATGATACGGGTGTATGCAAAACTTACGATACGCCTTGGCTAAAATAATGTTCGTTTTTATTAAATTATCTTTAAAATTGTTAAATATTCATAAAAATCTGTATTTTTGAGCGATTCTCGTTTTTATGTCCGCGTTAGACATAACTTTACAAATTAATTATACAATGTAATTTATATGTAATCTAAAATATTCACATACTAAATTATTAAAAAAAGTTTTAGTTTAATGTAAAAAAATAGAACCGTAAACACTACTCGTTTAGACGTGATATTCGGTTTAAAATATAGTCGTATATCGTCGCTTTAAATTGCCAGATGAGTAGATGTGGGTTATCGTACTGACATTATAAAATTATGGAATGTTATGAAATAAGGTGATCCTGTGATGACCTTTCTTTAGGTTAACCCCCTATATTTTTTTGGATTTCCAGCGTGTAGAGCGTATAGCTTAATATTTCTACGAATTCGAGCAATGATTTTCAAACGTCAAAATTATCGTAATTTTGCGAACGATAACACATTTTTTATCGTACATCGTACGAGAGGCGTAGTTATCGTGCATGTACGATAATAATCGTACATCTGGCAACTCTGATACACACGCTAAGTTAGGCTACACTCTACATTACAAAGTTCTGTAACTTCCAAATACCTAAGTACAAGACATTATGATTTGATTATAATTATCAACACAAAAAACGCAGGTCTGTATCTGTCTTCTGTTTTTACACATACAAGGATACAAGAAGGATACAGGATACAAGAAATTTTTCTGGAGCTACTTTTCCTCATCCATCATAAACATCATCATCATTAGCCCATTACTGTCCCACTGCTGGTCTCGGGCCTCTTCTCAGAATGAGAAGGTTAAGGCCTCAGTCCACCACGCTGGCCTAGTGCGGGTTGGCGGACTACACACACCATAGAGAACTGTGTGGAGCACTCTCAGGTGTGCAGGTTTCCTCACGATGTTTTTCTTCACCGTTAAAGCAAGCGATAACCAAATTTTGATCAACACATGAATTCGGAAAGTTAGTGGTGCGGACCGGGTTCGGACTCAGACCCTCCTGCATGGAAGGCAAGCGCTTAACTGCTAGGCTATCATATTTCATCCATTCATATAAAACTAATAAGGTTACATACCTACCTACATATTAGAACCAAAAACCTAACAAAAATACCTTGCAATCCAAATCCTTTACTGAGAGTAAATGTGTCTAATGATCTCGTTGTACATCATGATTCATTCGTATCGGTTTTAATAAGGTTCAGCGAATGAGATCCTCTCGCAACAATGTGAGGTTGATGAGCTCAAATTTGTCGGAGCTACCGCCAATTCCCTGGATCCAATTATTACCACATTGTTGGACGCAAACGCAATATTACCCTTATGTTTACTCAATTTTTATCAACCAGAATAATATTTTTGGATGATCTTGAAATTAAAAAGGTTTGTTTCATTCAATTTTGTTTTAAGAATATAGGGCTGCCATCCGTCTGGGTTTTATGACATACCTCTTTCTTTATGGTACTAAGCTCTATTTTGAAATATAACTGATGTCTACTTGTCAGGGACCAAAGGATATAATAAATAATAGTCACATTACTTCGTCATGCATGTCACTCAATAGCGATAAATATACCCTCAGATAGTTTAATAAAATACTAAAACAATCTAAATCTAATATGTATACTTTGACAGTGATTTTACAGCTATAATCTGATTTATTAGCAAAATAAAACATCAGCAATGTTAAGTACAGGACCAATTGACGCAACAGATTCATAATAAATTCGGAAATCATGACACGGTTTGCCCCCGATTCGTCCTAGTTTGGGGGCATCCGGGGGAGTCCAGGCGGGGTTCTTAAGAAGTGTCCGGAGAATCCCGGACGCTAGTCGCGTTGGTTAAAAATATAACATTTAATTATTTTTAAATTTTTAGGGTCGTCCGGGGAAAAAACCTGGTTTCGCACAAATATCCGGGGTTTAAAAAATCTTTGTCTGGCGTTGGCAATTTAGGTAATGGCAGCCCTATCTAGGAACATCGTACCTATTGTTAACCTTTGTGAGAACTGAGAACATAGATAAAGAAAGCAAAGCGTGATATTATTCTGAGAAAATTCAAAGCAAAAATGTAATCAGCAAAACCATATGAAGCACATGAAGTAGGATTTAGCCTCAGAGTGCAGAATGAAATAAAAATCTTCTTTTGCCAGAGAAAGCTTTCAGACATGAATAGTGAAAACAAATTAAACAGACGTACAGTTAAATTGTATGAAACGCTAAACGTATTCTAATAGGTCTTAAATTAGTATTTGAGTTGTGTTTAACCATCACTGATGGTTATAAATGATGTCTGATCACCAAATAAGCTGTTGTATTAAATTTAATACAGAGCTATTATTTCCTTCCTTACGGCGGTATTCCTCTTCAAATTGAACAGTGAACATGAATCCTATACACTTATTAATACTACATTTGATACTCGTATGTTCTGGAATGGACATTCGTAAAATCACGTGCAGTATGAGTTGTTGACGTATAAAGAATGCGTCAGGGTCACAGAAATAGATAGAATGGAAAAGTGGGCAGGGCGCGCGTGCCAACACTTTGCACCATAGTACAGGGCATTTCAAAGCCTTTCTCAGTACGCCTTATGACTTGTTTCTGTAAATCATCATCATCATCATCATTTCAGCCGAAAGACGTCCACTGCTGGACATAGGCCTCCCCCAAGCATCGCCACAACGACCGGTCCTGTGCCTTCCGCATCCAGCGGATTCCCGTAAATTCTGTAACAAAAACCCACGAAAATGCCTTATTGTGCTGTTTCTAACTGCAGAAACAAAAGCTGTAAAGTACATTTAATTTTGATTAAAGTAAAAAAAAAAAAAAAAATGATGTCAATATGTAAGGCCTAGTTTGTCCGAAAGTTGCCACGCATGAATCGCAAAATTGTGATTACAACCATTCTACTCAATCTATTTCTGTGGTCAGGGTCGTGTTTTCACCGTGATGATTGCTGGAAAATTACAGTGTAATTTGTTACAATTTTCCCTTTTTCTTTCATAGATTTTAGTTCCATGTTTGCATTTCATTTTGCTTTCTTTCTTTCTGTCACACACAACCCGACTATGTCTTCTATTCTTCACACCGAATTAAGCAACTTTGGCTCTCAATTTGATTTTCAATGACGTCAACTACACTCGACAATATAGGTATAAACCACATAAATAGATAGAATGGAAAAGTGGGCAGGGTGCGCGTGCCAACACTCTGCACCATATTGCAGGGAATTTCAAAGCCTTTCTCAGTACGCCTTATGACTTGTTTATGTAAATACTGTAACAAAAACCCGCAAAAATGCCTTATTGTGCTGTTTCTAACCGCAACCGAAACAAAAGCTGTAAAGTACATTTGATTAAAGTTATTTTTTTTAAATTAATGACGTCAATATTAAAGGCGTAGTTTGATTGGAAGTTGCCACGCATGAATCGCAAGTAAAATTGTGTTTACAACCATTCTATCTCTATTAATTTCTGTGGTATAAACTAATTCATAGTTTAGACATGAAATCAAAGAAAGTAAAAAAATACAAAAATGTTTAGATCTCCACACAAATCTACAACAACAAATGAAACCAAATTTTACTCGATTCAACCAAGTAATCAGCCTAATTCACTTGAACAGTATGTACTTTATTTACTTTTGTCGTGATTTCCCGAAACCCCTCACATTTGGACCCTCGGATACATTACTGTCACTCCAAATTGGGTTATTCCCACAATGGGGGACTCAATTTTGAGACTCGTGACTAGTAATTTTAAAGGACCATAGTCCCTCGTTCTCAAATGTCATGTACAGGTGCTGTCTCCAACTTATGTTTGGGCTGCCACTAAATATGTAAAATTGATTTTGTTGTGTTTGCTGAAATTAAGTTACCTTTTGCTAATGTTGAAGCTTAATTTTCACTTTTGTGTTTGGAATATTTCAAAGTGATAAATTTCATCAAATTTTTTGGGACCCGTACCCAAATCGACGGTGCCAACGGAACTATTACTAAGCCTACGCCGCCGCGCCGTCATTACCTCAGTCCGTCTGTCTGTGACAAACCTGTATATTTTTTATAGTATATTAGTAGGTAGGCCTTGGGGGAGGCCTATGTCCAGCAGTGGACATCTTTCGGCTGAAATGATGATGATGATGATGATTAGTAGGTACGATTTTAACCTTAACAGGTAGCTAGTTGTGTTGTTAAACTGGCCTCTTTGATAGGAAATATTAAAAATATTAAAACGTCTAAACCCAAAAGTTCCCATAGAATAAATCTCGAAAACATGTCTTTTCTATCGTTTTTGTTCCTGTTATAGTTTAAAAACGGTAATACATAAAAGTGTCAACTGGTTGTACTGCATATGTACTCCGCTCGCACTTGACTGGTTTTTACTTTAAGAGTGAAATAAAATTATTGACCATTAGTAATAGAACTGAGTAATAGGTTTAAAGAGTTACCGATAGACGAAAATGTAGACAATAATTGGGAAACCTTAAGAAATACAGTAAAGAATGTAGCAATTAAAATCCTCGGGCGTAGGAAAAGAAAGAAACGAAGAAAATGGTGGAATCATGACTGCGAGGACATAGTTGAAGAAAGACGAAAATTTAAAATAATGTCAGAGCAGGATCAACAGTGGGATGAAAAGTACAAAGAAGTTAAAAAAGAATCAAAAAGAGTCATCAGAAGAGCTAAGCGACAACATTTAGATAATATAGTTAAAGATATGGAGACACTCATAAGAGCTAACGAGGCGAGAAAATTCTACCAGGAAGTGCGCTCCCTCAAAAAAGGTTATCAACCTATAGCACAAGTCCTGGAGGGAGAAGATGGCAACCTTATAACATCCACAGAAGAAATTAAAACGCAATGGCGTAATTATTTCCAGAACCTACTCAATTGTAATCTGCTCGACGAGTCTTCAATCCCCGTAATAGATGACGACAGTGAGGGTCAGGTGGAACCCCTGACCTTCGTTGAAGTTAGGGAAGCCATAATGAGGCTGAAAAACAACAAAGCTCCGGGGATGGATGGCTTGCCGGCGGAAGTATGGAAGTATGGCGGGGGAGCCATTCAGGAAAAATTATACGAGTTGTTGCTTAAAATATGGGAGGCAGAACATCAGCCAGGGGAGTGGAATGTAGGAGTCATCTGTCCAATCCATAAAAAAGGTTGTAAAAGAAAGTGTACCAACTACCGGGGAATAGCTTTGTTACCTACAGCTTACAAAGTCTTGTCATATGTACTGCTTAAGAGACTGGAACCGTACGCGGAAAAAATCCTAAGCGATTATCAGTGCGGGTTCCGTCCAAATCGTAGTACCACTGATCAGATCTTTCTTCTAAAACAACTGATGGAGAAAAAGTGGGAATACGCACAGAGTATTCACATACTATTTGTGGATTTCACTAAAGCCTATGACAGTATTGATAGAGGCGTCCTATATACCATTCTCAGAAATTTTAGTATCCCAAAAAAACTGGTAGATATGATAGAAGTGGCCACCAAAGAAAGCAGGATGAAGGTCCGTGTAGAGAACGAGCTGACAGACGACTTTGAGGTTGTTACGGGATTGAAACAAGGAGATGCTCTGTCGCCTATGCTTTTCAATTTAGTCCTCGAACACGTTATCAGAAAAGTGTTAGCATTAGATATTGGGTTGCAACTGAATGGAAAGTATAAGGTGATAGGGTATGCTGATGATCTAGCCCTGATGGGAAAAACTAGTCAAGAGGTTCAGAAGTCCGCGGGAACCCTTGAGTCAGAAGCTCGAAAGGTAGGTCTAAGTATAAGCCGCGACAAGACAGAGTATCTCCACATGAAACGTTACAAAAATACCCGCGTTAAGCGCAACGACCTACATGTCGGAGATACAATCTACAAAGGCGCTGCTGAGTTCAAATACTTAGGCTGTACCATCACGGACACGAATACCCGGGAAGAAGAGGTTGAAATCCGCATCCATAACACCCTGAGATGTAGTGCCGCCCTACATAAGGTGCTGGTGTCCAAGCTTCTTAGTAGAAACACTAAAATTAGAATTTACAAAACGGTCTTAAGACCTATACTGATGTACGGATGTGAAGCTTGGACACTGACACAAAAAGAGGAGAGTAAGCTCTTGGTAACAGAGAGGAGGGTCTTACGTAAGATCTTGGGCCCTGTGCAGAGACCGGATGGTACCTGGCGGATCAGGAAGAACGCTGAGATAGAAGAGCTCGTGGCTGAACCAAATGTGATAGGAGAGGCAAAAGCTCACAGACTCCGTTGGCTTGGTCACGTGGAGAGAATGGGAGAAGATCGAGATGCGAAGAGAGCCTATCTGGGCCGACCAAAAGGGCGACGCCCGGTCGGTCGCCCTAGATATCGCTGGAGCGATGCGGTGGAAGGCGATCTTCTGGAGATCAGAGCCAGTGATTGGCGAAATACTGCCAAAGATCGCGGCAAGTGGCGTTCTCTCGTTTCGGAGGCCAAGACACATTTTGGGTCGCTGTGCCAGCGGAGTAAGTAAGTAAGTATGTATTAGTGGTAGAGTTTTTATAAAAAATATTTCAAAGTACTTTGAATATAATAATTATAAGTAGTTGTATAATAATAATGTATACAAACATTGTGTAGCAAAAATGTTTGGCTTTGTTCACATATTATGTCAGATATCATATTACTCGAGTGGGTTTTGAATAAAGGTCGTAAAAGCTTTTTGTAAGGCTTGTTGGGCGTAACAGACATACTAGACTAAGGCTGTGTATAGTGTGTTACTTTATTTAGGTCTTTCAAAAACATTTTAAAGGCTCGGGGAAACCTAATAACTTTAAATGTAGTCAAGTAAAATATATGGACTCAATATAAAAAATACCACAGAAATGAGCTTTCTAGAATAATTTGAAATAATTCATGTTATTTGCATTCTAAGTGTACACGCGTACGCTGTCACGCGTCACATTTGAATGACATTTAAAAACAAGTTTAAACATTTATTAGAAATTTAAGACAAACGTCTGGACTACAAACTAAGTAGATACGAAAACTATTTACAAAATGTACGACTCAAACAAATTAAATAAAGAAACTCATTCAAATTTCAGTTTAATACGAGATAGAGTGATATTTACTTACTAAACGTCGGCTGACGAGATTGGCGCGGATCAGTGGCATTTACATCAGCCGGAGAAATCCTCGCTATATTTATTTATCGCTTTCGATAGCATTGGCGAGAGGCTACAATTACCGAAGACCCCACGCTACTGCAATTTTGCAAATTGCTGATTTTACTTCTGCCGAAGGCAAGACGTTTTAAATTGCAACTAGTTATGTGCAAGTAACATCTTATACCCACGGACCCAACGTGACCCAACTTTTGAAAGACGTGTTGTTCACGATATTGTAATTATGAAGCCATACATATTTATAACTTGTACATCTGTTGTTTATTTGTGAACTTAAATTTTGGTCATCGACATCGTTGGAATGCTAATGGCTTGTTGTGATTACTTCTAAGGATTCTTATTTTTGCTTATTCATGGCATTATAATGTATTTCTGTAGGGAATTTAACTTTGTATAAACTTGGAACAAAACTGAACAGAATTGTTGAAGTAAAAGTAAGATCCAGTACGAAGAACAGTAGCATCTTTACTTTCTCCTTACTTCGCCTATATTTCTATATTAGGTATGTGGGTGGCGTGCTCCTTGTATGGAAACGATGAATAAGTTTATTCTACATAACAGTCAATTTAAAGTTTTTAATCAATATAAATAGCGAAAAGGTGCAGCCCATGTAGCAGATATGATATTAGCTTATCGTAACGAAGATATAACTCAAGCTTAACTACTATCCGATTTACAATCGCACCCAATTTTATGAAGTGTAACGAATCAACATAAATTATGAAACTTTACACCACAACTAGCAGTTACTGCGATAAATTGCTCTTTGTCGAGTTCATTAACGAGTTACTCGCACGCGAGTATAAGGCATTTTTCATAACCGATGCAGACTGCCTTATGCATATTTGATGGAGCGTGGCAGTGCTTTTAAGTACCTGTCAACGTTTGCTAAGGTGGCAGTGAGCCAACTAATTAATCTAACAACTCGTTGTAACACCTATTGTGATTGTTATAAGGTCTAATTTACATTGTTTTCGAGATTAAAATAAGTGGTCCTACGTAGTGGAATGCTCCAAGTATATGTCAAGGGCGACCGGGCTGACTTGCATACAAGTTTAACATTGCACCGTGTGTTATTGATGGTACATAGGTATGTGTATTGCAAAGAACCATGAAATTCTAAAGTAATTTTTTAACATGTTCTTCATTAGTGCTTGCTGTAAGATTTCTTAATGGCAATGTCCGTGAAGGCAACGAAATAAGCATGTCAGTGATTTGTTATGGTCTATTCGCAAGTTGCAGGTGAGTTATATTATAACTGTAACTGTAACTAAAAGCATGCATGACCATGACCTTACTTATTTAATAAGTAAGGTCATGGTATGCATGCTGCTTTCTGATAATTATCTTACGCCTGTTATACTATACACTAATCAATGAGCTATTTAGTCATGGCCAAATTGATTACTCATCAATAACACGGATGATTTGAATATCTGCTACTATTTTGTTTTAGCCTTTAAATCTAACAATTTAAAAAGTCTGTAGACAATAATATTCCATTCATTGTTACTAAACAAAACCGGCCAAGAGCATGTCGGGCCATGCTCAGTATTATAGGGTTCCTAATTACAAACGAATCAAATCGAATATCATTGTTATTTTAGTTTTTGCAAACAGCGCCACCTAGCGCTGAATTTAAGAAGCTAAATTGAAGAAGTGTGTGTCATATAAAAATAACACTAAGTTACTTTTTGTGATTTTTTTAAATAGAAAGTAACTAAAGGAGCATTATTTGCTATGATCATTTTTCTCTAAAGTCAATGACGTTTGAACTAGGACGTCTTAAGTATTTTGCAGTTTTCTCACTATAACTCAAAAATTTATAATCACATTATACTCGAAATAATTTTAAAAGAGAGTTTTTATAAAGGTCTATCAATGTGGAAGATTATAAGTCTCTACGTTGCATAGTTTATAAATGGCAGGGGGGGGGGCACATCGCAAGCCACTTTGGCGGGCTGTATTTCGCAGATGGTATACCTGATAAAAAAGTTATGTATGAAACATTACCTTCATTTTAGTAGACCTATTCAATGATAACCCATACGAGGGGGTGCAGCGAAAAAAAAAATTTCATCCCCGTTACACATCTATGAGCGCCACCCCTAAAATACGTAATCAAGATTTTTTTATTCTTTTAAAATTGAGATCTATATCTAGACCATTTTTTAACAAAATTTAATT
This sequence comes from Asteroscopus sphinx, assembly GCA_949699075.1. Classification (NCBI taxonomy): domain Eukaryota; kingdom Metazoa; phylum Arthropoda; class Insecta; order Lepidoptera; family Noctuidae; genus Asteroscopus; species Asteroscopus sphinx. The sequence continues at coordinate 13,083,743 of OX453010.1, forward strand.
TACTTATGTTTATAACTGTAGAAGTTATTAAGCTGTAAAGGATTAGGACAGACGGACAGACGGACGGACATGACGAAACTATAAGGGTTCCTTGTAGGACTACGGAACCCTAAAAAAGAACAACGATTCAATTAATTACATATTAAAAATGTTAGATTTAAGGCCCTACTAAGAGCTAAGTGGTACCCCCATCAGTAAAAAAATAATTTCTCCCTGAGTACATCATTTATCGAAAATTCGTTTAAAAAAATTGAAGTACAGGTAGGTACTGTACTTTTTCTATCTACATCTACAACGAACTATAATCTATAGAGTTAATAGTTTATGATTTAAATACAGTACCTGGGGGCCTACTCGCGTTTGACGAACGACAAACAAAGTACGAACTTTCGTTCCGACTGATACCTACACAATAAAGATAGGCACATAAAGATAGACTATTGTTCATTGTCGTATGAAATTGATCAGAGAACAGAGAAACAAACGTCAAAACACGATCATCGCATGCAATATGGGGGGAACGATGGTTGACCGGAGTAGCAAATTGTGCGATGAACGATACGATTAATCGAACATCGTCGAACGCGAGTAGACCCCCTGCTGCCGAATTGCGTAACTCGGTCGCCATCGCAATCAATATGATTTCAATGTTCATTGCTCCGTGTGTTTTGACAATTCGTCTTATCGGCAACTATGTACCACGCAATGAATATTGTTATCATTTCAAAATGAAAGCTAATGTCAATGTCAATGATTTACATAATTACCCCAATTTACTTCAACTGTTAAAAACGAATTTTAGATAAATGATGTACTCGGCGAGTAATTCTTTTATTACTGATGGAGGCGCCACTAAGCTACTTCATGCGCCTTAACGATTCTGTCATGTAAGAAGCAAAAAAAAGGGCACGCACGCAGCTGTCTTATAATTATAATTGTCCTAGCAAAATTATAACTAGGTAAGTAGTAGTGCGTACAACCGACGCTTAGCAACAACAACCGGCCAAGTGCGAGTCGGACTCGCGCAGTAAGGGTTCCGTACCTCTCAACGACCTGATACCCCATAAAAACTGATTTAATTTACGAGAGTTTATCAAAAGACATTAACGCACAGTGCGCGAAATATGAATTTTTTCATGTCTTTCTTACGCAGGTACCACCACATATGTCTATGTTTGTCTTATTTTTAGTATTTGTTGCTAAACTACATAATATGTACTATAATCTGACCAAGTTTGACGCTGGTATATATTACCGTTTTGAATATAGAGCAGGAACAAAAACGTTAAAAAAAATGCATGTTTTTTGAGGTTTCTTGTCCTTTGGTTTTAGACTTTTTTTTGTTTTTAGTATTTGTCGTGATACACCTCATAGAAACACAATTTCTGAGAAAATTTCAACCGGTTACCTATTACCGTTCAAAAGATACAGCCCTGTGACAGACAGACGGACGGACGGACGGACAGCGTAGCGAGAGTAATAGGGTCCCGTTTGGCACCCTTCGGGTACGGAACCCTAAAAACGGCGTGAGCGCAAATTAATGACACAAGAACGCTGAGCTGAGCGTAATTAAAAGCGAAAATGAGGTCCATGTCCATTGCGATTAAATCTTGTCTCTTCAACTAAAATGGTCACAATTACATTTAATGCACGGAGCGAGAGCGAAACTTTTCTCCTCATAACGTCGTCGCGTGTAGAATGTAACCTATAAAAAACAATTTAGATTCCAAATCCCGGTGAAATCCTGCCTTGCGTCGGTTTATTTTTATCCAAAGGGACTCTATTTGATACATTTTGTAAGACTCCGTTTGCCCTTAATGTGAAATTTCTTTTTATGCAGCAAAATAAGATTTTGATTTCGTTGAGATTAAATTCAAATACAAAACGAAACAAGGTTTTCTGAAAAATAAAGTCTGCATCCATTTTCATACTAAACATTTTCTCCATTCTAGCGCTTATACCTGACGCAAACATTAAAATTGGAAAAACATCAAACGGCAGCCAATCTGCCAAAACCTATAAGACGAATCAACGATTTCACAAAAAAACAATCGCGGTAAGGCCGGAAGATCGGGTGCAGTGAATCAAATGGAATCTGACTACAATAACATCGGGCCATGAAATCTCGCGGAACAAAATACAAATTGGAAAATCGGGGTACAATAACGTTGCAAATGCCGTATACAACTTTTTTTTTTTTTTCCTTGCGAAATCGTCATGTACGCACTCCGCCTGGGGTAGGCGGAGCCAGTGTCGGACTCTTACCGACTAAAACCACCATGGTGTTCCTTCAACTACCTTAGCCGGGGGCGTGGGAACCCGTGCGTATTCACAAAACCACCCCCGACAGGTCCCGGCTCGCCACAAACAAGCGAGCCCCTTCTCCCCGTGCGGCCTAACGCCGGCCGCACCCTCCTCTGTGGCGCACACGGAACACTGCACGCCACATCACCTCAAGGGCCTTTACCAGCTACGCCAGCTGCGCCAACTGTGCCAGCTACGCTAGCTGCTGGTCGGGCAGCAGACTACCCCGAGTCTGCTGCTCGCAGGCCCCATCCTCCCGTAATTTTTTATAGAGGTTTTCTTCCTCGCGGTCTGGGCGGTAAAGCCATGACCCTCGGTTTCAAGAGGCACGAGAACACTACTCAGCAGGCACTCCTGTGATTACGAGACCGACGGGGGCAGGGAAGGACAGTCCCCCCGCTGCCTGCCCAGTGGCAGGGTGAGTGCACACCGGGCCCGCCCCTGCTCCTCCACAGTGCCCTCTGCTTTCTCAGAGGGACACGCGGATCTACTTCCCATTGGCCCACATCGGGCCCCTCCCGTGCCAGAATATTCGCCACAGGCAATAAGGTCCCCCGGTCCAAAGGAGACTTATTGCCCGTGCCCAGGGTGCACCGGCCCAACAACTGCCGTTCCCTCTAGACGTGTCCAGAAGGACAAGCAGCTGTCAGACACACGTGGAGGTTTTCTGGCCAGCACCCCATGCCGTATATACCTTACATTCTCTATCTTGTTGTCAGGATAAGTCCCACATTTGGTCCATACACCATTAAACGTTTACGTTGGCAGTTTATAAAAATTGCTGTATATTATACGTGATACGTTTTGGGGCCGTTTTCCTTCAGGACGCAGTTTGGATTAGCCGTGCGAAGATTTATGGGTTCCTTACAGTAAACTTAGCAGATGTGTGTGTCAGGATGTCGCTTTTAAGAGGGAAGGCTTTGTTACACGTTAAAGGGGGTTAAGAGAAGTAATTTGTTTTATATAATTCTCCTGTTTTACCTTGTTGGTGTGTTAAGACAAGTTTTTTGAAATTAATGTGTACTATACGAACCTCATCATAATTTATGAATATTGAAGAGAACCACGGAATTTATCAGATGTATGTTTCATTCAACCGAACCAGGTTGTGAGGAAACCTGCACACCTGAGAGTGCTCCATACAGTTCTCAGTTCAGTAATAGTGTGTGTAGTCCGCCAACCCGCACTTGGCCAGCGTGGTGGACTAAGGCCTTAACCTTCTCGTACTGAGAAGAGGCCCGTGCCCAGCAGTGGGACAGTAATGGGCTGGTTATGTTATGTTATGTTATGTTATGTTTCATACATCTGCTTATTAACTTTAACGAATTTTTTTCTCATTGTTTTTCATACTTTTGCCAAATTCTTAGCTGTAGGTAAACAAATTTTGGTGACGTTAAAAACGATTGTAGGTATTAACTTATTCCAGTAGTTATCTTTACTTGCAAAAACCTAGTGCTATCATTATCTGCTGCTTTATCTTAACCTCCGTGGAAAAAATAGTCTTGTATAGCCGCAATCTGCAGAGGTGTCCAACATAGCTGCAAAGTTTTAATAACACGTGAAGCAATTTTGGCTTTACTACCTGTCAGCTACGAAAATGCCGTTTTTCCATCCCACGCCCTCATAGCGCACCTCAAGTCAGGCCCGGTTAGTATCAATACTGACCAATAGAAACGCTGTAAAATGCCTTATGACGTCATTTTTAACGGTCGACTGCGGCATTCTCACAGCAGACAAGTAGTAGAAGTATAAGTATTTCCATTAATATCGCGGGATTTGCGGGATATTACTTTCAAGTGCCAACTAGCAACCCTACCACGCATAACACAATCGACTAAGCACAGACTCATAAAAACACCACTATATTCTCATTCCGCTACATTACTGCTTAGAACACTTAACTTTTAATTAACAACCGACATTTTTAAATTAAAACAAAGGCGTGATTGCCAATGAATCTGCATGGCTTATCCAAATTGGTTTCCGGGACATTCCGGATCGTTCTCTAGCGTACAATGGACAGAACCGTGCTCTTTGTCCGTCGATTTCGATTGCCCGATAAAAAAACCATACTATAAAGAGATCCGACTGGGACTCGTAAGAACATCCAACTATTTTGGGAAAATACAGGAAGGGAAATCGCTTCGATTCCTGCAAGGGTCGGATAAATAGGAAACTTTGTTGCAATGGAAATTAATCTGGGATCGATGCTTGAAACAACTTTATCTAAAACATCTGCTTGCCGTCGTAACTCAAGACTTTTAAGGCAGTCATGTGTTGAGTCACCATAGATGTGGAACTGGAAAATTCTGACAAACAGTCCGATTTCCATAAAAATGTGTGCGTATAAAAATCGGGGAGTGAGCGTTGGAATTACACAATTTGACTACCCCAAGCCCATTCCATTATCAGACAAATAGACGCACGGCAATGCGCCACCCTTATATGGTAGATATTTCATCTGTACGTTGCTACCTGTTTTGCCAATAGCTTCATTATGCGTGCCGCTAAGGAGTGGAATTCATTGTCTGTGTTTCCCGATAAGTATAATCTGGTGGACTTCAAGGCTCGAGTAAATAGGTTTTTGCTGGGAAAGCATGTACCATCGTCTTCCGCACCGTCGCTTAACATCCAGGTTTTTTTTATATTTTTTATTTTTTTATTGGGTCTTTAATTTTTATTTACGTGTTTTGCCCTTTGGTTTAAGGTGGCGGCCAAACGCAAGCCCATTAGAAAACATATGTTCTTACTATTATTTGGTCTCTAGAAGAAATGGGAGGGCTGGGGGTGGTTCAATAAAAGGGTAACCCCTTTTTGAGCGTTTGATGTTACGTGCAAATTCAGATTGTTGTATTAACGAGACAAACATTTCTGTAAATAAGAAAAACCAAAATAATTATTCAATAAATTTTAAAAATCAAAAAATCCTGACATTTGACAAGTTCGGCTTGAGTCCTGAAAAATGCCTGAAATTACTGACATATCAAGACAAATCCTGACCTTTGGTAACCCAAGTCAAATTACACACTGGCTGACTGTACGAAAGTCAGCAGCCAAGTTAGTTTCAATTAAATCATTTTTATATGTTTATGTTTTTGTGTTTTGTGACTATATGGGTCAAAATAAATGTTTATTATTAAATGTCAGGGACGCAGTTTCGGTGGTTCTTTTCCCGTGAATAATGTTGGATTTGTTATGACTACTTTTTGACCTTTATAAATGTTGTGATTTAATTTAACTACTTTACTACCGTTCAAGGAAGTTTTCAAGACCGATTTAATCTAGATCATTATGTTTTAATATTTTTCTCAAGACTGGCTGTATTCTGAGCTTATGTTTTTGTTAGTGCCAAACTGAATAATACAATATTTGACCTTTTTTTTTCTTTTTTTTGTCCGTGTGGTGCCGGACTGTCCGTGTGGTGGACTGTGGACTTAAAGAATAGCACCACCCTTATCTCTTCTCATGGGTGTCGTAAAAGGCGACTAAGGGATTCACCAGAAGATGGGCAGCAGCGTTCTCTGAGTATTTAACCAACCAACTGCGATCGCCAACCCGCCTGCCAAGCGTGGCGATTATGGCATATCCCCCCCTTAATTGGGGGAGGCCTATGTCCAGTAGTGGACGTCTTTCGGCTGAAATGATGATGATGACCTTTTTATCGAACATAAGTAATCAGAGGCTTTATGCGACTGGATGGAACTTTGCAATAGGCATAAATTACTTGCTCTATGGCGAAGATTAATTTCCAAAAGTACTTATACATTCAACATACACCAACATTACTACATCAGCGTATTTATGATAATTATCATTACCCAAATGTTTATCACTGCTGATCGGCGGTATTCAATCTGAGACGCACACAGACTACTTAGAGATAGAGACGCACGCCTTGGCAGCCTCCGTGAATATTAATGAAATGATAATGTTTTAGTGCGTGCCTGACGGCTGAAACATTGCCAACAGCAATCCAAGGCAGACCGTAAACATCTCGTATCGAACCTCTGTGTATTATTGAATATCTTCCACGGAGCAATGACATTAAAAGGAATGTATTAATTCCAAGAATTGGCAACAGAGACAAAACAGTTGAATGGTTCTAAGAACGACTGATCTATCGTACCGTAATACAGTTTTAACTTGTATGGCAGTTTGTAAAATAATTTTGTTGCGATATTTAACTTATAGTCCGTGTGGTGTCGGACTTAAAGAATAGCACCACCCTTATCTCTTCTCATGGGTGTTGTAAAAGGCGACTAAGGGATTCACCAGAGGATGGGCAGCAGCGTTCTCTGAGTATTTAACCAACCAACTGCGATCGCCAACCCGCCTGCCAAGCGTGGTGATTATGGCATATCCCCCCCTTAATTGGGGGAGGCCTGTGTCCAGTAGTGGACGTCTTTCGGCTGTAATGATGATGATGATTTAACTTGTTTTTTTTTTTGCATGCCAATTGGTAAAATATGGCCGAACTTTGTTTATTATGTTTACCACCATGTTATGTACCATGTACCCATATTTGCAAAATAAAATATCTTTATCTTTATCATTTATTTACACGGAATAAATAAAACTAGTGGAAGTGCTTCTACAGTTACTTATTACGGGAAAAAGTGTCGCCAAAATCACACAAATCACACATTTACAACTGAAATAATACATTATAATACAAAAAAAAAAGTGATTAGTTCTATTTAACATTCAAATTGAGCCTAACTATTATATAATGTTTTTAAAATACAATCGTATTAGAAGTTGTTAAAATAAAGTCATTTTTTTTAAATATATCAAAATTGAACACATAATGATGATATGATACACCTCTATGAGAATCATTTTACATTCTGCTATAATTTTTACACGTTAATATTGCACAATAAAGTATAATCTAGTATAACACGTAAGCGTTCGAGCACAGACCAGTAAGCCTCGTTTGAGACATCGTCGTGTCGCGCGCGAAATCGGTCAGTTTCGTCGTAGATGAAGCGAAAGAGTTGTGTCAGGATCGTAGCAGGTGGAAATCCATAGTCTCTGCCTACCCCAATGGGAAACAGGCGTGATAATATGTATGTATTATTTTATGAGTACATTAAGTAGCTTGTCTATTGTTCATAGCAATGCAATAATTGATTTCCCCTCTAACTGATTACTGAAACTGGGGCAAGATTAATTGTCGTGCGACAAATTACTAACACACTTTGTTTGTGTAGACCCCACCATATAATTTTCAATTGGTCACGACTTTGTTACTTATTGCAAGCATGCAATTTTGTGGCGATTTCACAATCACATTTAATCTCCAGAATTGTTGCTGTGTAGATAGCAGTACCCATTTTTTATAGTTTGTGTGTATTTTAAAGCGACATCTATTTTTATCAAATCGCAAGCAATAAATTGTAACAATACGACGATAACCAATCTGTGGTGCCTAGTACAATGATTGTAAGAATATTGCTTCACATTATTCCACCCTCACACTTCTCACCATCTTGATGGTTGACGGTTAACTACTGTACGCTTCGCACTCCATTTTTTCCCTCGTAGCGTAGGTACAGCAAAACTGTGTAGCCAATTTCCGTCAGCGGTTTTCCCGAACTAATTCAGCAAGAAAAGAGCATAATAATATGTCTTTTTAAAGGTCGGCGACACGCACCGGCGAGCAGCCTGGTGTTACAGGTATCCATGGGTGGCGATGATTGCTTACTTGGAGGTGATCCTCTTGCTCGTATGCCTCCGTCTATTGTAAAAATAAATAATAATTATAATAAATAAAGTGTGCGGTCAGGGGACCCTCGTCAGGATCGAAGCTATCCTTAAAATTCATATTTGCAACTATAATACAAGCATAAGGAACGGACGGACAGGAGGAAATATCATGCGTCGGACTGAGATGCCACAGGGCCCAGGTTCGATCCCCAGTAGTACATGTATTTTTGCAGTTAGCTGTAACTTTAACGATACCCACCAGATGGCGCTTAAAGGTGAGGTCAGCTGATAACTCTGTCCGTATATTCAATGTACTCTATGGGTATAACGCAAATCTTGGAGTGACGTTACGCTACATTTTCTCCTGAATCACACGTACCATAAGCCCCTGTAAGGAACTTCGTTCCAAAAACCATCAGAATAATGGTCTATTACGGGATCGGTATCCAGCAGCTGTCATCTCAGGTTTGATATGAAAGAAAGCAGCGTAGGTGCCAATTTGGACTACACAAATTTGGGTTAGGTTATGGTACCATATTCGTTACTTTAAAACAAACGACACCTGATATGATCTAGTAATTTGAGCGGCAACTTGTTAATTACATTAATTCGACGATATGATCTTAACAAGTGTAATTGGAGTGGATCACGGCATGTTCGTATTACAGCCAGAAGGCGCCCTAATCGACGCTCATTTCACCGAACATTACAACATCACGTAATACCTCCACGCGATTAAATTTAATGTTAGAACTACAAGTTTAACTGAAATAATACAGCTTTATAGGTAGTTGAGTGATGGTACTAATAACAGGCGGCTATATGATGTTTTGTCTTCGTTTCGTCCGTGTGGTGCCGGACGTAAAGAATTGCACCACCCTCTTTCTTCTCATGGGTGTCGTAAAAGGCGACTAAGGGATTCACCAGAGGATGGGCAGCAGCGTTCCCTGAGTATTTAAACAACCAACTGCGATCGCCAACCCGCCTGCCAAGCGTGGCGATTATGGCATATCCCCCCCTTTGGGGGAGGCCTTTGTCCAGTAGTGGATGTTTTTCGGCTGAGATGATGATATTATGTTTACCCATTTTTGGCGCGTAGTCTCACAGCGTCATCTCACTTTTTACCTGACTACGGCAAAGCTAAAAGGAGGGTTATGATTTTAGCAGGCTAATTATTTTACGCCAACGTGGCAGGCCCAGACGGATATGGCGGGATGAACTGGAATCCTTTCAAAGAGACTGGTCCTTATTAGCCTCAGATAGAGAGGTGGAAGGAGATTAAGGAGGCCTGGATGTCCTGCAGTGGGACAGTACAGGCCTCTAATAATGTAATAACAATGTATTTTAGAATACATTGAGGGGCTCGTGGCAAAGTAGCACCCGCGTGGTTGGTCCGATCTGCAAGGTTAAGCTATGTTTACCGCGGTCAGTCCGTGGATGGGTGACCATTTCGTTACACACCGAGACCCCTCCGTACCTCGGAGAGCACGTTAAGTTATCGGTCCCGGTTGTCATACGAATATCTATGGCAGTCGTTACGGGTAGTCAGAAGTCTGAAAGTCTGACAACTGGTCTAACCTCCAAATGTCGGTATTACCAAGTAATTGGGTTGCAGGGATCTGATGGCAGTCGCTTCGTGTAAAATACTGATTTTCAGCCACATTTGGTTAGACGAAGCTGACCCGAGCATAATTGGGAAAAGGCGAGGAGGATGATGTATGTCAGAATACGTTGATTTGAAGTACCAAATTTAAGAGATTGTTCACCCGAGCCGAGCGTTTAGTTATCTTTTGATGGTAAAAGTTTAAAAATATTCTCATCATGACTTGCGTAGAGATTTCTTGCAAAACGAGGCACTTATGAGCGCTAGTGGTAACATTCGTGCGAACAGGCTCTTTAAAACTGGTCTAAGCGAGAATTTCAAGAGCACACAAACTAAGCGCCATAACTGAAGCAACTCCCATCATAGGAATACCGAAACTCTAGCGTAGAGAAGAATCAAATTGACTTCTGGACAATTCAATTAAACTGCTCGGTAAGTGCAAGTTTGCAAACAACCGTGCTAGAAGCTAGATAAGTTTGCGAGAACAAGTTTATCAAAGAGATTGTAGCCGAACAAGTTAGCCTTCGGCGAACTCCTTTATGTTTATGCTAGCAATGTTTGTTCGCATCTCCTTACGGGAATGTAAATTTGATTTATTTTGGCACACCTATGCGTAAATATACTGAACATATTATTGATGATCAAAGAGGCTCACAGTCACTTAACTCACGAATCTCATGATCCAGATATTATGTCGGATTTTTTACGGATGCGTCGGGCCTTTGAAGTTACTTGAAGGTTGATAATTTCGGATACAGTGTGTTTTTCTGATAGGCCCTATGTAACCACCAGTTGATAAAATATTGGGTAGGTAATTTATCTTTTGATATACGAAATGGATGATCGTCTCGCAGTCTTTTTACGAAGACTGTTTTATCGTACTAATTTAACGAAGAAATTACTTCTGCTACCACTAGGTCAAGGTCGAAATACACAGTACAATATGTAAGTAATAACAGCCTTTATGTTTACCATACTAGAAGTTTCGCTTTCAGAAGTCAAGAAAGTTGTGTAGCAATATGGTGTAATTGTTATTGCTACACAGATAAATGTTGTGTATTGTTCTGGTAGGTTTAATTGACGAATTGTTGAATGGAAATTCCTATACCAACGGTTTAATCATAAGGTCTTCTTGCGTGTCAATGGTTTTCATTCAGTTCACTCTATATTCATGTGATATTTGGCCAATTCTATGGCATTGTTTTTGTCTTCGTTTAAATTGACTCTTGTGCAGGTAGTAGGACACAAGGGACAAGTGGGAAAATGGCCCATGGACTGAATGGAGGCCCCGCAATCACATTAAGTGTAAGAGAAGTCTCGCATTCTCCATTAGCATATGTTCTCTCTGCAGCGACCGAATTGAGTCCGAAGTTGGTTAAGTGATTTCCAGACTGGCCACGGGAGGTCGTGATCTGGGGACAGATGTTCATGAGGTGTGTACTTTAGAATCTCTTTAAGGGGCTCGTGGCTAAGTAGCATGCGTGTGGATTGTACGATCTGCAAGGTTAAGATGCACTAGCCGCGGTCAGTCTGTGGATGGGTGACCGTTTCGTGACACATCGAGACCCCTTCGTGCCTCGAAGAGCACGTAAAGCCGTCGGTCCTGCGCCTGATCTCTCTCCGGTCGTGTCGAATTGCCGTCCTATCGGATTATGAGAGTGAGGGAATAGAGAGTGCACCTGTGTTTGCGCACACACTTATGCACTATAATATGTCCCGCGCAGATGGCTTGTCTTCGTTGAGATTGGCCACTGTGACCGAAATTCGGCCGGGAGGACATTATTATTATTATTACTTTAGAATCTATTTATATCTATAAAGAGTACATCTAATGTCCTGACTGACTGATTCAGCAACGCAGAGTCAAAATCACTGAATTTGGAAATATTAAATTAGGACAGTTGAGTAGGTGCCACTTCTATTATCGTAAACACCCACTAGGAAACTTTCTTAGTGGGTGTTAAAGAATAGATTTTTAGAAATACCACCCTTTAGCGGGTAAATGGGGTGTTAAAGTTTGCACGTAAAATATTTTTTCCGGGATCGATTTACTACAGACTTATGAAAATGAATCCTTAATATAAATAAAAACTAACCCTAGAAGAGGTTATACGATAATCTTTGTATGGAAAAATATTACTGTTGCTTGGTTAACTTGCAACCCGGTGTAAATAATCTTTAAAGCAATTAATAAATTACGTGTTTTTGGGTTTTTCGAAAATTTTATCCATCGGAGGTAAAATCTTCCCTGCATTGATTAATCTTCCCTGGTTGAAACATGACACAAATACTTTTCACAAACTAAATACGACGGGATACAGTCCAGAACATGTCAAAACAAATTACGCGAGTAAAGCCGCAAGTACACTGCTAGTCTTAAATATATTTCAGTTATAGAAAGATATCGAAAAGCATGTCAAACAAGGATGTACATAAATCGGTACATAGAAGTAACCAATAACTATGTTTGCATATCCGAAACCACTCTATCGAACCTAACATAACTTACAACTTACTACTGCACGAACTAACCTAAATTCAGTTATGTAAGCAATCTTACCAACATAACGGTATAGGTAAGTGAACCGACGAATTAAATTATAAGGTTACCCCCACTGTAACTCCATCGAGATTATTCAATTGGGCTTGCTGAATATCAATTGGGTAATAACAAGTCAGGTAAAACAGATCCCGACTGAAATAATATCTTTGACGTTGACATAGTTTGATAGCGTTTAGATTTGTAATAGAAATATTTGTTACGCCAATATATCATGACTATTTTTGTCTGATAAAGCTTAAAGATGGTTTTGATAAAGTTAGCATGAAGTCTTTCAATTTAACACTTTTACTGTTCGCAAAGCACGATGAGGAGGAATGAGCATGTTACGAGAAAAGTTTTTAGTATGAATGTGGGTAGCTATAAGAGGCAGACCAAAGAAAACATGGATGGATTGTGTGAAAGATAATATGAATAGAAAGAAAGTGAACACGGAGATGATGGCTGGTATACAATGTGTTATTAAAATAACTGAAAACCTTTTAACAAAAAATAACTGAAAACCTCCCAAGGGGTCATTGTACTCATCAGTATGAAATAATAAAAAATAGTAAAAGTCTTTCATACTGATGAGTACAATGACTCCTTAGGAGGTTTTCAGTTTATTCAATAACATGTTGTATAAGTCGAGATGTATAAAGTATAAAAACATTTATTTGAGCAGAAAAACACACTAACAAAACAAAAAAGAAAACGATGATAGCTGCAAAAGTATAAACTGCAGCGCAGCTACCAACGCCCTTATCAAAATACAAGATATAAGTCGAGATGTATGGAAGAAAAATACATGCTGCACCGACCCCAAATAAATTGGGATAAGGGCAGGAAGATGACTGTTTGCAAAGCAAACATACAGCATGACTGTGGTTGAACGAAGGACTTATTGAAGAAAGATGTTCAGTTCTTGATTCTCGTTAGAGATAAACTGGAATATATAAAAAATGTTTTTTCAATCGATTTCATCAAAGTTGCATGCTTGCATGCGATGAGGTGCTGCACCTGGGACGGCAGCAGCAGTGTCATTATTTCCATCCTCTCCGTCTTTTGTATTAACCAGCTTGCCAAAGTTAGCCAAAATTGCTCGCGCACGCTCCGACTGACTAGGGGTCTCCTAGTCAGACAGAGCGTGCGCGAGCAATTTTACTCCTAAGAAAAATTACATATTTTTTTTCGTTAAGTGTGCGCATATTCTGTCATATTCTTGAATATATCCCTTGTTCATCCAGTCATGCTGTTTAGTTAAACAATCATTCTATATCATAATATTATGTAATGGCTTATTGGACAGGTTAATAGGGTCAGGGGTTATAAGGGCCTGTTTTACTACTTCCTGATAGGCAATACCTGCTAGATTAATTCGAAAATAGAAAAATTTGTGTGAAATTATCTGCCAGATAAGTTAACAGGCACTTATCAGGAGGTGGTGAAACAGGTACTAAGCCTGGTAAGTTGGAAAATAAAAGCTACTTCCTTATAAGACTAGAAAACTAGAAAAACATAAGGTTGAAGATTATGAAAAGTTGTAATAAGTAAAAGTGCATAATATTATTTGAAAGTTACGGAGAATATGTACAATGTTGATTGGCTAATCTTTTTCCCACGGCATGAGCTATTATCATAATGAAGCTCATGTCAACACGATAGTAGACGAAGTAAAATGTAACGCATGATGTCAATGTACCAAAATATAGATCAAAACATGCCATTTCTTATTAAATGTCCACAGCTTTTATGTGGAAACTTTGCCAAATTATTAAATTGGTTTACCGTGTTTGAAACGATGGACGGATAATGTTGCCAGCAATATCATGTCAGTACTAAGTAATACTTTATGACGTCACTAGGTTTACGATCGTCCTGCGACTTATCCACTTAGGATAGGATCCATTATACGTGGGTAATGTACCTGTGAACATCATTCGAAGGTCTGTTAGCCATAAACACCGTCGCTCGGGTATTGTGAGCCTCCTTGTTAGCTTCGATGGTTCCAGATCCTGAATACATGATTAAGTATTCCCCAGAATCCCCAGGGCAATTGTCTGGGGAACTAGAGGTGTAACTAGGATGCCTCAGTTATGTCGATGTTAATAGTTGCCAGTAAACGTCCGATTTGCATGCTTACTAACAATAAATACATGCTAACACGGTTTATAGCTCGAACATAAAATTTAATACTCAGGTAAAGGTGTGTATTATAATAAACTATTCGTGTATTATTTCACGATGAAAGTGCGCACTTATCATCAATCATCAATTTAATATTCATTTAATAACCGGACCTACTTCTCCGCCAAATTGTGATACTTGCATTGCTGTGTTTCGGTCTGAAGGGTACGGGTGCCGGTGAAATTACAATCACATGAGACTTTCCATCTTCATGTCTCAGTTTGGCGAACCGACTTGCGGTACCATTTAGGCAACAGCCTAGGTGGTATTGCAGTTGTTATGGGCAAAGGTAACCGCTTAACATCAGATGGGCCTTTAGCTCGTTTCGCCATCGTATAATATAAAAAATAAAAATAAAATTCATGATCTGTTTTTAGGCAATTTGTCAAGAGATGGTTATTCAGCATTGAACGTAAGCAGGCTGATATAAAAAAATATGTACAAAAAAAAAGGGTGTGGTCAGGAACAAAGTTATCCTTAAAATTCATATTTTTTGGTCGGTTGATTATAATGCAAAATTTCGCATTATTAAAATATAATACAAGCATTGATGGCAAGAAACATCATGACTCGGACTAAGATATCACAGGGCCCAGGTTCGATCCTCAGTAAAACAAGTCCTTTTGAATGTTTTATTTAATAGTTAGCTGTAACTTTGACGTTACCCACCAGATGGCGGTTAAAGGTGAGGTCAGCTGACAACTTTATGTCCGTAAATTTAATGTAGGTACTCTATGGGTATAACGCAAATGTTGGCGTGACGCAAGCCGAATCACATAAAACTTTTTTTTTTTGAGATCAAGAATATGCCTATCGCATGTCACACCACCCGGGGAGGTGGTGGCGTGGTTATGTGGGACTCGCACCCACTAAAAACTCCGCCGTGTGCCTACTCTCGCCTTGGGTGGATGGGCTACGAGGACTGCAATGCATGGCATTCGCTACCCATCCAGCGCGGCCCACTTCAGGGCCTTCCACTTCCAACCTAAACTCTCCTTCGGCGATATCTGGGCACACGTGGGACATCACTGCAGCAAATCACATTACACCTGCCGCAAGCAAGTAAGGATCTTCGTTCCAAAAAAACTTAATAATAAATTAAAATACCAACAAAACATTAAGATACCATCATATTTAAGTTGTGATATAAAGCATACAGGTGACTGGCTGTAAAGTTGAAACTTCATAAGAGCACATTATGAAACTTTTCCTTTCATAAATTCAGTGCTGCTTCGACGAGAGTTAAGTGAAATTTCAAATGAACCAACGATGCACCAAAGTAAGTACTTTACGATAGTCTATGATGTAGGTACTCTGTTAAGTAAGAAGTTTCCAAGTACACTTTAAGTGTAGGAACACTAAGTTCGGGTTTTATCATAACAGGTATATAATGGGTACTTTAAGACTTACTCAAAGTTCAGTATTTATTGCAGACTTCTTGATGTTTCTGCTCTATTTGCTTACAGTTAAAGGTGAAATAGTGAATGACCTATTTAAAGTTGTAAATTTTTCGAGTAAAATAAGACTCGAACGTGAGCAAGAATGCAATGAAACCTATCTAAAGGGTTTTAGTCCCGCATATTATATTAATGAAGGTAATAGGAAAATTCATAATAACAAAACAAGTACAGTCAAGCGATTGATGGTAACGTAACCAGTATAAACAGAGCCTGTCTTGTAAGAAACTTACATTCTAAGCCAGTTTCGCTTATAATGGTTTTTTACCATATATGTATGCGGTTGACCGTACGTATAGTATTCGTTAAAATTGTTTAATTTCATTTCACGGCGATTTTTATCAGACGTCATCTTATCTGTAGATTCTGAAGTGTGAAACTTAGGGTTTGGCAGATACGCAGTTACTTTACTGGATGTGTTCGTAGATTGCAATGAGTATAAAAAGGCGCTGAAAAACCTGACCTGCGACTCCTGGCTCGAATCCTGCTCGTGACCGATTCGTAAGATTTCGCTTCGCATGCGTAAATGCGTTAAAAATAATAAAATAATAGACACATTAGTTCTCAAACAATCTCAAAAAAACTTACAAGTTGTCAAACATAGAATATGTATTTTGAGTTTGAGAATTTTGTGATTACCAAAATACTGAACATTTACAAAATATTCATCATTACCAGAGAGTGATATGAAAGTGAAACTTAAGAGGCTGACAACACCTAAAAAATCAGAACTCTGCGGTCACTGTCGTTTTGTACAGAACTGAAAGAGAGGCAACGAGAGGAGGGACGTCGGGTGCGCCGCTCAACTGTAATGAAAATTAACAATATATTTTTTAAATAAAAAACTAAAAGCTTATTTGAAAAACAGAAACAACTATGTTTTAGATTATTGTGGGTTCGATTCCCACAGAACACAAATATTTGTGTGATGAACATAAGTGTTTGTGTTGGTCTGGGTATGTTTCTTATGTATTATAAGCATGTATTTACAAAAAAAAAGTATATAAGTATTATATCCATTGTCTAGTACCCATAGTACAAGCTCTGCTTAGTTTGGGACTAGATGGTGCTGTGTAATGATGTCCCAAAGATATTTATTATTTATTTATTTATTTATTGTCTTTCTTAAATGTTTTCTTAATTTTATTTATAATATTTGGTAAATAATAGAGATTGTTTGCTTTAAAGCATGTTTTAAGAGGTTAGTTTAGAATTCTTTTCTATAGAGAAAACTTCAAGAAAACTTATTTTGGGCACAATAGAGTTTTAGAAAATCATCTCATCGTCATTTCAGCCGAAAGACGTCCACCGCTGGACATAGGCCTCCCCCAAGCATCGCCACAACGACCGGTCCTGCGCCTTCCGCATCCAGTGGATTCCCGCGACCTTCACCAGGTCGTCAGTCCACCTTGTGGGGGGCCTACCCACGCTGCGCCTTCCAGTACACGGTCGCCACTCCAGAACTTTACTGCCCCATCGGCCATCCGTTCTGCGAGCAATGTGCCCCGCCCACTGCCACTTAAGTTTGGCAATTCTTCGGGCTATGTCGGTTACTTTCGTTCTCCTGCGAATCTCCTCATTTCTGATTCGATCACGCAGGGATACTCCGAGCATAGCCCTCTCCATTGCCCTTTGAGTGACTTTGAGCCTTCTTATCAGGCCCATTGTGAGCATTTTAGAAAATACGATCAAGATTAACATATATTTTTTTCACTGCCACAATCTGAATAGATACAGCTAAAAATGTTTTTTAATAGAAGCCTATTTGGGGTATTTGACTGTTGTCAGCGTCTTAAGTATCCAAACATGAAAATTAATACCCATATTTATATAACGCTTAATTATTTTCATGTTTGATTCAGAAGTAATATCGCGGCATTGTTTCCAGCTAATTTCGAAATAATTTCAAGATTAAATTTCTTAGCAGCTTACGTAGTAAATTTGGGAGTGAAGCTCGAAATTACCGGAGGCATTTGGCGTAATGCTCAATTTGTCGAGCGGACGACCGAGAGCTGTCCTGACTCCCCGCGGTGATAACAATACCTACTGGAATTACTTTTTAAAAATATATTAAATGTAATTCTGAGGCAAATTATTTTTTTAATGAACTTCTTCGTTCTGTTAGGAAGGAATTTAATTTGAATATAGGTTGTAGGTTTTAAGAGATTTATTCACCCTTGTCTCATTGTCTGGGGTCCAAATCGGATAGATTTTTTCCGAAAGAAAGGAAACGTATATTGTATTTTTTGTGTAACATCCTCGAAACCCAAATCAGCTATCGATAGCGGCCATCGCTCATGTTTCTGGAATTATTCGCAGTTGTCAGAAAAACGTTGGCTAGCGGAACCCTTTTCATCATAATATAGAGGTTGAATTGTCTAAGCCCCAAGGTTTTTCTGGAGCGGACCAGCGGGACGGAAAGATAGTGCGATAGCAATGACTAAAAAGGGTAGCCGAGTTCCCTGCGCTCTTACATCAGGTCGTCTAAAGTCCAAACCTTACTCAATTTAACTAATCCTTACTCAGTGAAATTATTGGGGGCGTAACAGATAGGATTTCACTATCCAACCGTTTTCCACAAACTGTCTTTGTCTTAAGAATTTATGAACACAGATGAATTACTTACAGAAGATAGAGTTTTATTAAATAGATGGCTTGACTGAAAGTATGTTAGACATCTTGATATCTAATGAAATATAAATCTTCGTATATTAGTCGAGCCACCATCCAACTCCATACGAGCGAGACTCCATTGCAGAATTTATCAAATTTTGAACCTAATATTTTAGTGTAAATAATATATAGGTAACCTTACAGTAGGTGTCCTTTGTTTTGTTGATCCTACTAATTCAAAATTCAAATTAACTTTATTTGCTTAAAATGTGGTACAGAGGATGGTACATTCTAAATAGGTGCTAAGACACATTTTGCCATATAATACACAGCATGCAAATTTTTACAAAATACGTAAATCAATTTGACTAAAGTAGTAATAGCTGTATACACTGGACCGATTGTTCCATAACCTACTAATATCCTACTAACATTATAAACTAGCATGCCTGAGACTTCGCCCGCGTGAATGTCGTTAATCGCGCATCCCTCAGGAACTGTTCATCTTCCCGGGATTAAAAGTAACTTATATGTTAATCCGGGATATGTTTTATCTGTATGCCAAATTTCATTAAAATCGGTCCAGCCGTACTTGAGTTATAAATGATGTAACTAACCCGACTTATTTTTTTATATATAGGATGGCGAAACGAGCTAAAGGCCCACCTGATGTTAAGCGGTTACCTTTGCCCATAACAACTTCAATACCACCTAGGCTTTTGCCTAAATGGTACCGCAAGTCAGTTCGCCAAACTGAGACATGAAGATGGAGTCTCATGTGATTGTAATTTCAACGGCACCCGTACCCTTCAGACCTAAACATAGCAATGCAAGCATCACTGTTTGATGGAGAAGTAGGTACGGTGGTAGTACTTTCCCGGACGAGCTCTTTCACAAAGGAGCTCTAACATAATATAAATATATTGTTGGGACATTTTACACGGCACCATCTAATCCCAAACTAAGCAGAGCTTGTACTATGGATACTAGACGATGGATATAATACTTGGATTTTTTTGTTGTTGTAAATAATACATATAACTTATTGTTGTATACATAAGAAACACCCAGAGCAACACAAACACTTATGTCCATTACACAAATATTTGTGTCCTGTGGGAATCGAACCCACGACCTCGTGATCAGCAGTCCCACACTCGAACCACTAGACCACAGACGTCGTCAAAATAACATCACGCCTGTATTTCCCCGAAGGAGTAGGCAGAGGTGTATAGTGCACACAAAGGAGCTCTACTACTACTAAAACTTTGTTTTATATATTCAGATGTGAATGTTTGGATGTTTGTTACTCAATCACGCTGTAAGGATTTGGATGAAATTTGGCATACAGATAGAACATAACCCGGATTAGCATTTATATGAACAGTTCCCGAGGGATTCGTGATAAGCGAGGTCCATGCGGGCGGAGCCGCGGGCATAGGTTAGTATTCTATAAATGCATTAAACCACAAAATAGAAAACTAGCTAAAGCTTCTGCTGTAGGCATGTCACTAGGTTAAGGATTCACTTCGATATATCGGTGGCATACAGGTCAAAGGTCAAGGTTTTCGTATGCCAATATTATAGTACAGTCAAACGCAAATCGATGGTGATAAAACTAGTTTAAGCTGAGCCTGTCTTGTATGAAAACACACAAAAAAACCAGTTTCGCTTATAATGGTTATGTAATATGTTATCATTGATATGCGGTTGACCGTACCATCGCGCATCGACACAAATAAGAAGCGGTTAAATTGTTGTACAGTACGACACAAAAAATAAGGCGCGACGGCAATCTTCGTTCGCGCAGACACGAAAAGACGATCGACGAAAACATCTGAAACATAAAATAGTAGTTTATGAAACTGTTGCATAATAGGGGTTATTAAAACACGAGTGTGAGTTTAAAAACCGAGCCGTAGGCGAGGTTTTTAATAGTATCACACGAGTGTTTTAATACCTAATTATGTCAGTTTCATACACTATTTTATCTACACTCATACAATTTTAAATAAAATACCAAAGTCAAAATCTTGGTAACATTGTCGTTGTTTTTCTTGATTTCTCTGGTAAAAGATTGTTCGTCATTTACGTTGCTGCATCCAGAAATTCAGGCGGGGTCATATTCTCCTCAGTTCAGTATCACTGCTGTAGTCAGATATTTTTGCCCAGAATAAAACTTTCGACATACAAAACCATAATAATAACGTAAACAATAACAATAAATTTACAAGTAACGATGACCAAATCCAGTAGGCCGTGGCGCGCGGCCGCGCACGCGCGCTGGTGCGCGCCTACACAGATAATAAAATATAGTCTGGCGAAAACATTATAATCGGAACTAATTTTCTATCCTCGTCAGGATTCCGTCAATCTCTGTTTTATCATACAAAAAATATGCCTGTAAACACTTAAATATAATTAAAAGCAATATGACAATCCAAAGTTCTGCCAAAAACGCGATTTTATACGATAAAAATTTTCAATGTATGACTAGTGGCGCCACCCTGAATTTTGTGTACTCATTGGTGCCAAACTGTACGACTGCTAAAAAAAAGGTTTGAAAACTCCTTGGTTTGGTCGAAGTGGCATTAAAAACTCCCTAGTTGGGCTGAAGTGTGCGGTTATGGAAAAAAAATTAAATTACCGCATTGTTTTGTTCAGCAAACTGTATCGTAATGAAACTTTTTAAATTCATTACAGGTGCATGTGCGTAAAGTATGTCATTATGACATTACTTTCGAGTTCATAATTCGAATTTTACGATACGAGTGTAGATAAAAAATATAATCTAATTATGTAATTCACAATGGTGTTAAAATTGATTGCCGTAAAGTCTTTTTCTATTTCGCTCACACGCTTCTGTACACTAACGGCAGCGGCTGAAACTTTTGGAGCGCAGCGGTGGTGCTTTATGATTGGTTAACGAATTTCCCGCGTGTTTAAATTATGTCATTTGCGCAGGTATATCGGTGGGCCATATTTAATGTGTACTACTGTAAAGACCTATGTCGATTCACGTGAAACATATTTTGAAGTAATCCCCTCTCGTGTAAAAGTTTTTTCAATCAAAACTCATTCAATCAAAGCTTAATTCAGTCGAGGGGCGACAGACAAGGGCTGTCAATAGCAGCAGCCGTTACTAATTGTCGTTAAACTCCTAAGCCTTGACGTAAAAGGCTCGCGCTTATGTAACTAGTGGGACACTGGGTTTATTTATGCGGTTCTCAGAGATATGTCGGGGATTTTTATGTATATGTCAGAATAGAATGATCGTTTTAGGAATAACATAAATTTGAGCACCTTATTCAAATCAATGATAGAAAGAAAAAGAAGAAAGAAAGAAAAATATTTATTTGACTAAACTGAGACACATACAAAAGAAAGGATATACATGAACAAGAAATAGATATAGTGAAGAAGTAACAAAGCGAGGAAAAAGTCATTGACAGTCATGCGCCATGTGTGTCTCAAAATTGTGACAAATGGGTGTCCAGCTCAGCATATTGCCAGGTTATTAAACCTGACGCTGGTATTCTGCTGGATCCCTGTTGTGACGTAGGATGGATGGATGATAAAGTTAGCAACAGTTAAATATATGTATACAAGAATCACACTAATATTATAAATGCAAAAGTTTGTTATTGTGCATGTTTGTTACTTTTTCACGCTAAAAAAGCTGTACAGATTTGGGTAAAGTTTGACACGTAGATAAATATATCATAATCTGGATTAAAATATAGGCTACTTTTTACCTCGGGAAAATAAACAGTTCCAAAGAGATGTGAAGTTTTTCTGTGATAAGACGGAATATACGTGAGCGAAACCGCGGGAAAAGTCTAGTTTGTTATAAAACCAAGTTCATATGAAGATTTTAATTTGTATCTGCAAGCCAAAATGTTAAGTCATTTCAAAATTCTGGATAGTTTCTCACATTCAACTGTAATGTAATACATCTCCAAAAAATTCCTATATAACGAGTTTATACGTCAATAGTTGAGTTCACCAGTCGTAGCAAATTAATAAATATCCAAGCCCAATCAATCAATCTATAGATCAATCAAGGCACGTGTTAAGGTGGCAAGCCACATATCCGAGGCCTGTCATTACTTATTTACTCTACGCATACTTAGGCAGTTACCTACTCGAAAAAGCATAACCCACATAAAATGAGCAACGATTATCCAATTATTCTACGCAACATGTGTTCTTTAGCAAATATAATTAAGCTATCAATCAATAACTTGATATGAACATATGCGATAATAAACCTTCTAATGAAGTAAGTAAAATTCAGAATGGTATGAGCGTTTATATTGTATACTCAATATATGCATGTAACACACACAGTAAAAGTGTTCGTGGTCCCACAATATGTAGCTGGGGTTGTAAAAATGTCCTGTATAATAGAGAATGTGAAGGGCCTTTAATTAAAAGTCCACCCGGCCGGTCCTCACCAAATAATAAAACTCAACATTGAATGGTTAATAGTTTTTTTTCTCTTTCATTAGCAAGCACTTTAAATTTCTAGATTTGACTGTTCGTTGTTTTGACGCCAAGTTTTTCTCATTTCGCTTTCAATGAGGCAATATTTGTATATTGCATTGCTATTTTTAGCTAAAATACTATTATGATCTGGGGTTGATATGAGGTAAATATTGTTTGTTAGTTGGAAGTATACAAAAATAGATGAACTGATTGTTTTTGAGATTTAGATTTTTGAGAATTGATCACTATCGTATTTCGTTAGGTCACGATACTTCACGGTGGTACATTCTGCCGACAAAATCCCTTGAACGAATTTGCTACATTACACGTACCTACCGCTGCTATCGAACATTGAGTGCAAGCGATTTTAGCCTTAGTGGTGGTTCACCGGAAAGATTTCTGATACACACAGCTATATATCAAGCTATAATTTCCAGTATAAGCTGACCTCGCATTGTACAATCTTTCCATACAATGAGAGGTCAGCTTATACGGGAAATGTGTGGCTTTATAAGTAGCCGTGCGTACTTGCTTTAAGATTACGAACAAAATCATATTATTACCTTTAGTGACGGACTAATAGACAGTAAGTTATAAATTGTTAAAAGAAAAATTCGCTCACGAGCCAGATTCGAACCTGGGACTCCTGGTTAGGTACTCCAGTGCTTTATCAGCTAAACACCCGTGAACTCTGCTTGTGATATCAAATTTAACCTCCACTTAGTGTCCGTCTTTGGGTGACGTCGTTTTGTCTTTCCACATTTTATATTTTTAGATTTTGTTTCGCATACATGCGTTAATATGTTAAAATAGGCAACCCAGCAGGCAATGTGCTTACTCCGCATTCGTCTCGGAACCATACATTTCGCCCTCGTTACCCCAAATATCAATCAAACGCAAGCCCATTTGATGTAAAAAAAAATGCAGGTGACGTCACGTTGACAGTTGTTAAATTCTTCTTCAGTTTTTTATTGCCTTGGTCGAGCAAAGGGAGGCCTATCAGCAGTGGTAAGGATGTGGGCTGGTGATTATGAAATGATTCAACTAAACCTTCTAGAAATTTTTTCGCTTCGCTTTTACGGGGTTCTTCAGTCTTTTTGCCATGTTCAAACAAATCCGTTCAAATGTTTATAAGTGATTTTGTGTTGGAGCACAATACAACCTCTTTAATGAGTTTATTTTCTTTTGTGATAGGTATCAGCCAAGGAACTTATATATCAAGCTGGAAAGCGGACGGCTGACTAAAATTTGGTCCGATGATTGGGGAGCCTTTTGTCTCTTTCTTTAGGGTGTCCATACATGCAGGAAAGGGACAGCGGGCTCTCGGTAATACTATCTCAGAAGACCGGGCTCGACCGGTATCTTCTCCCTGATTTTGATTAAAGATTTTGTACCTTATATGAACGGGATATTATTCATTTTTGAAGTTTAGTTTAGTTTTTAGGCAACAGCCAAGGTGGTATTGAAGTTGTCATGGGCAAGGGTAACCGCTTAACATCAGGTGGGCCTTTAGCTCGTTTCGCCATCCTATACTATAAAAAAAAAAAAAAAAAAAGTTCTCTAATTTCTCCGTACGCATTCTATCTTGGGTAAAAATTCTTTGGTATCAGCTTTTGTGTATATTTTTTTACTAGCTTTTATTTTTATTGTTAGTCTACTTCATAAAAAAAAAACACTAATACTTCTGTCATACTTTTGTTTTTCCATTTTAATAGGTATTTATTTTACAAATTACATCAAAGTTCTATAATCACGGTGTTTACCTATACTTCCTCAACATCATCGTAATAAACATCTTAACAAAAATCTTAACAAAACTTTGAATTATATTATCAGAAAAGATAAGATAAGATAAAGTTTATTGGGCAAAATTATTACAAGTATAATAAGGTACAAGAGTATGATAGCAACTGCAGTAGTATGCACTGTGTCGCAGCTGCCATCGCCCACCTCCAGATTTTACAGGAATATAATGCAATAACTGTGCTTGAAAAACATGATCAAAAATAAAACTAGTGAAATAAATATTTAGATAAAATACAAATAGTTACTATTTAACATCATCTAAGTATTTGAGGAGGTGAAAGAGGTATGTTTGTGTGTTGAAAAGTAGAAAAATTGTCAACACACATGAAAACAGGAGCACCTCTTTATCCAACAACTGTTTAAAAACAAAACACTTATTTCTACTAAGAAGTCTGCAAACTTAAACACAAACACCCTAGACGTTCCAGAAGTTTCCTCAGATAAGCTGGCGTTGTACACCACACAGCCAGATAATAACGCTGCCGCTGGTCATATTTCACGGGAGCAGAGCCCCGATGAAACAGGGCATTACACCGACATATCGCTTTGATTTATGTACTGTTTAAGTACCCCTTAAAACTATACTAGGAAAGCCGATATTCTATTCGAGGAAATGCTAGATTAATTTAGTTATGGAAATATCCTGATATGCATTTGTAGGGTCGATGACCTGTAATTGCACTTTCTACTAAAGTACTTGTTTTGGCATATGTTTCAATCCCAGTTTATGCCTATAATGGCCAATTTGTGTAATGATTTACTTTAAGTTTTTGTTTACTTGTTATTTTGATTGTGACATTACGGAGTGACATATTCGCATAGGCGAACAAGCTCCTTACAATAAAGATTTAAAAAAAAACAACTTACACTGTTACGTAACGTAAAATGCACAATTTCTCATACATTTTAATGTGTTCACGAACACTAAAAACAACTGCGCGCATTCGTAGTGCGCGCGTTGTGATCGCGGCTTTACGCCACGTACAGATTAACCAATTATTATTATAATAAGGATCAGATGAGACGACTTGTAACTGAAATAAAAAAGTTAATTAACAAAACCAAAAAACCCGACTGCCTGTAAATATAACTGAAAAGATGTAAACAAGACTTGTGTAGGTATATCTGAAAGTATCAAATCAACACGCAGGCGGAGGCTACGTATGTTTTTGGTCATTAATTACATATGTAGTTCATAGGTAGCCTCCGCCTGCGTGTTGATTTGATACTTTCAGATATACCTACACAAGTCTTGTTTACATCTTTTCAGTTATATTTACAGGCAGTCGGGTTTTTTGGTTTTGTTAATTAACTTTTTTATTTCAAAATTTTTGGTTCTGTCATGTTTTATCGCGCAATTAATGTAATTTTTTTAAAGTCACACTAAAATATATAGGGTACCCAATTCATTTTTAACGTTGAATATTTTGTTGTTTTTTAGCATTTCTCATTCCAAATTACATTTAAACATATAAGTTGTATATATTTTTGTAAAGCATTTATAAAACCCTTTATTTTGATACACCACACGATAGGTTTTGATGAAAAAAAATTTTTTTTTATGACGTAATATGGCTCCAAAAAGCGGCCATTTTGATTTTTATAATTTTGATATACCCAGTGTCACTCTCACAATGAAGACGAATCCAACGACATCTCTCAAGCTAAAATCCATCAAGCCGTTTAGGCCACAGAGCGTGCCAAAGAAATATACATACATACATACACTCGAAAAACATAACCCTCCTTCTGGCGCAGTCGGGTAAAAACAAGTGTTCCTCGAGAAAAAAAACGGTACTATGGAATTTATTCACCATGATTATTAATTTATCAACGCATCAAAAATATTGAGTAGAGCAAGAAATATTTATTTATTTATTGGCATGCATTGCTTTATAGTTTACCAATTTGCTTACTTCAGGCCCATAACATTATTCGATAGGAATTTTATTACAAACGCTTAATGAAAGGTGCGGATCAAATACGTCAACAGTCAACACCGACTTTAGATCCGCCCCGTGGAGTTGCGCCTACAGCTGTGACAAATTGCAGCTTAATTCGAACTGATTAAAGCAAAATAAGAGTGAGGAGCACTTGAAAAGTTTCATTATACAGAACTGAGCGAAAACATACGTGGGACACTCAGAAAGTTTTGCGAAACTAAAAAAAATTGTTCTATACGTACATATATTTTTATCAAATCTTTTCAAAGTACTTTCCACCAGCCTCTATACAAAGATTCATGCGCCTAAACCAGTTTTCAAAACACTTTTTCCAGTCCGCCGCAGACACCTCGTTTACAGCCTGCTCGAACGCAGCCAGCGCATCTTCCGGCGACGAAAATTGTATCCCTTTGAGCTGATTTTTTATTTTTGGGAATAAAAAGAAGTCACACGGTGCTAGATCAGGGCTGTAAGGAGGGTGACCCAGGAGTTTGACTGGCGTGCTGTCCAGGAAGTCCCTCGTTTTGAGTGCGGTGTGCGCAGGTGCATTGTCGTGGTGGAGCAGTAGCCCGCGGAGCCCTGTGTTTGGTCGCTTGTTGCTTATAACAGAGAAAACTTCTGGCAAACATTTGGTAGTATACCATTCGGCATTAATGCTTCTTTGATCCCGTAAGGGAATTGATACCAAGTGGCCAGTCAAATTAAAAAAGCTAGCGATCAAAATCTTACCCCCGCTTCTAGATCGCTTCACTTTGGTAGGCGTTGGCTCATTTTGAAACACCCAAACAGTCGACTGGCGCTTGGTTTCTGGGTCGTATTGATAAATCCAGGACTCATCACCTGTAACGATGTCGTAAACACGCCGAGACGAGCCTGCTTCAAATTTGTTAAGCATATCACGGCACCATTCCACCCGGGCCTGCTTCTGAGCATCGGTGAGGTTGTGCGGCACCCAGCGTGATACTATCCTCCTCACGCGAAGATGGCTGTGTAGAATCTCGTGAATGCTTCCCGATCCAATCTTCAATATGTGTTGAATCTCCTGATATGTAATTCGCCTATTGTCTTGGATAAAATTTTTCACTGCTAGCACGTTTTCTTCGGTAACAGCCGTCAAAGGGCGACCGCTTCTTTCGTCATCCCCCAAAGTTGGTCGACCGCGCTTGAATTCGTTATACCAACGATACACGGTTGCCTTGGAAGGGCCTTCATCCATGAATGCCATTTGAAGTCTATCGTACGATTCATCCGGTTTCAGGCGACACTTGAAATCGTATAAAATCATAGCTCTAAAATGTTCCCGGAGCAGATCCATATTTCAGTGAGACACAATACTTTGAAATAACTCGCAAAAAATGTGGAGGGAAATTTTGAAATTGGAACTTACTTATTTTTACTTATAAATAATCATATTTTCGAAAAACATTATAACTGGCCAGTCTCCCATATATAAAAACTTTTTTTCGCAATACTTTCTGAGGGGCCTGGTACGTGTGCGAGGCAATACTGAGCGGAATACATTACTGGCGGAACGCAATTTGTCCCTACCCTACAATTTATGTGTACAACCCACTTTATGTAAAGAAAGTGACGAAAAAAGGAACAAAACTTTCATGTTTCAGATAATGAATATTGTATACACATGAGTAACTTGTTATAACTCAGTCAATGTACGTAATTAATTTTTGTGTAGGATGCTACGATGAAACTTGAAGGGAATTACTGTAAACCTATCATAAGTTTAAATTAGCAAACCCACGGTTAGAGAGAAAACTCGTTAAAACACTGCGCAGGCTTTTGTAAGATTATAAACTTTGTTACTGAGCGAACATACCTACGTTGCCTACGCCTAACTCACTTCTGACAAAATGAATAGACTTATTGACAGACATGAAGAGCTTCATTACACTGAATTTCCTTGTAACTGCTCAAGTTCTTAGAGAATGTGGCTTGTTTTCGTTCAGTGTATTAGCGAATATTCTGAGCGTCTTCCTTCTCGGAAATCTAATATTCTACAAGGCATAAAATTGATAATACAGTCTCATTCCTATGTTTCATGGAGGGATAGTACTTCAAATATTAAAAACTAGACTGCCCGCAGCTTCTCCCGTGTGCTCAAATAAATAAAGCCTATGTTACTTCCGGATAAAGACGCTTTTTTCCGTGTGGTGTGGTGTGGACGTAAAGAATTGCACCATCCTCCCTCTTCTCATCGGTGTCGTAAAAGACGACTAAGGGATTCACCAGAGGATGGGCAGCAGCGTTCTCTGAGTATTTAAACAACCAACTGCGATCGCCTACCCACCTGCCAAGCGTGGCGATTATGGCATATCCCCCCCCCCCTCCATTGGGACATTTTATTATATATATTTTATTTTTTTATGTATGACCACTTTTACAGAGTAGTCCAATTGTAATGATTTTTTTTTTAATGGATAGGGTATATCTCAAAGTAGGTCCCAATTTAAATATTAGAGAAGGAATTTTAAATTTATTAAGCTAAGTGAACAAAAAGTTTTAATTGTTGTTCCTTAAATTTATTCATCTATAGGATTAAACTTTAATACCAGAACTTAAGGAAAGTTATAATAAGAGAATACATTTGTACTCAGGCTAAGATGAATATTGAACTACTCCCCAGTTAACTACTATACAGGTCATAAAGTTTAATTTTTCATTTTTTTGTGGCTAAAATTTAACTCGGTCTTCATTATGTTCTAGTGTCTAGAACTACATTTATGTGTGCCAAGTTTCAACAGAATCGGTTACCAGGTAAGAATTCAGTGGGTGAACAAGCAGTCATCCTCTGTTTTCCTACTCTTAGGGGTAGATTTTGATTTGCAAATTTAATTATACGAACTACTGTAATTTTAATACCTTAATAGTATTTTGATGACCACACAAGGCGAACTAATGTTTCAAAAGAGCTATTAAATAAACAGTATGAATTTCATATAAGCAATTTCACAATTAAATTACAATTTGCGAGGACAAAACATACAAACATACAGCAGTTTTGTCATACAGCAGTAGTTAGTATATCTGAAGATAATGTCAAAGTTATACTGCGTTTTAATGATTTTCTTGGTGTATGGTCCCCAAACAAGTATTACGCAATAAAATTTCCTCTTGTGGTCGCTGAAAGGCTTAATAATATAATGTATTTGGTGGAAAATCACTGATTATATGTTAGTGTAACAACTTAACACATTCATTGAACAATAAAAACGATGCATCAAATGATTTGTAGAAAGCAGAGCCAGCTCAATCAAAAGACGATCTTTTTCTCTACAACGTTAAATCAAATTAGCTGGCAAAACTTTACAGACGTCATGGGTTTCGATATCTAATGATAATAAAAAAGAAAAAATATGATTTTCTAAACTCGTACTTTCAACGATAGCCAGCTGACCACGGGTACAACGGTACAACAACCGCGCGATGCGCAAAAAACATTTTTTACATATTTAAAATCAATTTTAGTGCTATGCTATCTAATATTTCTTAAAAAATACTATGTAAACCTACAAGATCAAGCGTCCCGTGACCGTTGATCCCGTGATCAGCTGACTTTAGTAAAATTATGAGTTTCTTTTATTTATTTTTGTATTAATACGCTTATATGTATTAGCTTCACTTGTAACTAACTAGGTAACTGACTAACTAACTATAAAAACAAATCTCGGAAGTCGGTTTTAACCTACTTCATATCATTGCCTACTTCTAATTGTCGTATGGATTTGAAACTTTGCAAGTAGGTATATGACATCCGGATGACAATACAATAATATGGTGTCATTGAGCTGATCTGATGCTCTAAAGGTGTGTTTTTATTTTTAATATTCATTTATTATCATTGTAATGATAATAAATGAATATTAACGTTTAAATGTATGTAACGTTTTATTGTTTCACCAACTAATTTGATTTAACCTTATATACAATTTTTGTAGCAGAGGGAGGAACTAGCATGCGCTTTATTTTCAAGTTATTTAAGATTACTCCGGCTACTTCATAGACGATTATAAATTTTTAAAGGCTACCAACAAACACTACTGCATAGCTAACTAATGTTACCTTGCACCAAAAGATAACAAGTTCAATCTGTTCCCCATCCAAAAATTTGCATAACCATATTATAGTAAGCTTATGTAAACAGTTAAAACGTTCATAAATAACGGGAAACGATTAACAGACCGACACATAGTACGGGGGACCGTAATATATTCACTGGCTGATCCCAATTTGTCTGACCTAACGCAATATTGGGCTCTGCTGATCCATCCACTATAACTTTGCATATCTATAGTTAGGCTTTATCAGTCTACTACTTTACTTTCGATGTACTGTTTTTACTTTAAACCTGACGTTGGATAAAAACAGAAAAGAAAGAAAGAAATATAATTTTATTGTGACACCAATACCAAACGTGCAAGAAAATACCTTAATACATAACTCTTAGGCCCTTTTCACATGCGCACGGTCATTGCACAGTCATCGTGCCGTGTAAAGTAGTAATATATGAGGTATTATGACAGCTTACAGCTTACACAAGGCACGGCCACAGATTACATATTAGTTACTACTTGCACGGTGACCATGCCGTGACCAACTGACCATGCGCATGTAAAAAGGGCCTAATACTATTACAAATATATTATGTAGGTACTATAAACAAAATAACTACTATTAAAAGCTGTTATTATAAATATTCTTAAATCAAACAAAATACGATGCAACATTGTGTCTTATGTAATCTGGATTTTTTTTTAAATACTTTAAATATATTATAGGATGGCGAACCGATAAAAACTGCAATACCACCTAGGTTGTTGCCGCAAGTCGGTTCGCCAAACTGAGATATGAAGGCAGAAAATCCCATGTGATTGTAATTTCACCGGCACACGTATCCTTCACACCACAGCAAAGCAAACATAACTGTTTGGCGGCAGAAGTAGGTCCGGTGGTAATACTTCTCCGGAAAAGCTCCTTCACAAAGAGTTCTACCACTACTTTGAGCTAATAAAATTTTACAAGGGGATCGACGACCTAGTGAAGGTCGCGGGAATCCGCTGGTTGCGGGAAGCGCAGGCCCGGTCGTTGTGGTGATGCTTGGGCCTAATCCAGCAGTGGACGTCTTTTGGCTGAAATGTTGATGATAATGATAATGGAAATTTACTGACAATTGCACGTCGCAGGTATGACAAGTTTCTGTCTGGTTGTGACGTGAAATACCACTCAGCGCTGGTTTTCCTTGAAAACAGGTACAACACTTTTATTCCGATGAAAATATTTGACGGATTTTCCATGTTTTTGTTTGCTTTTGAATGGTATGGATGCGTGTTCGGTAAACTGTATAAATGAATGTAGAGATTTATATTGGAGGGCCTAGCTTTAAAATCGTAAATTAACTATTTAATCGTATATACAGATTAATTGCTTTTACGGTTATTCTTGCATTTAATCCCATATGACATTATATTTTATAAACAGTGGTAAAACATTGCTCGTTTATGTGAGGTTTTCAATTGCAAATCAATGGCTTGTTCAAATTTTCGACTGAAAAAAAAAAAACGATACGGGAGACTCGTAAAATGTTGCGCACTGCGTCGTTTAGCGCGACGCACTAAACATCAAAAATGAAATCGGATTTTTCCGACTATCCGGTTTTTCCGACGAGTTACAAATGGTTTCTATGTGCATTCACGCCTATGTACTACAGATAGATATTGAATTAACTGAACAGGGAGATAAAAACAGATCCAGAGAACATTAAAAATACTTGTGCAAGTGTGTTTGCACAAACGCAAGTGCGGCTCGATTGAAGTTCAGCTTCGGTTTGTTGAATTGTTTTCCCATTTGGAGGGCGGGCCGCACATTCCTTGCTCCTAACATTAAGCGAATATAATTGAATTAAAACTTTTTATTAGATTATTTTCTTCGGCTTTCCGTGAATAAATCTTCATTTTAACGTTATTGTGTTATCTTGTATTTTTGACGAGTTCAGATTAGGTTTTGATGAAAGATAAAAGATATTCAGTTGGAAAGTTTCGGGTTACTTTAAAGGTTTACTTTAAAGTAATATTAAATTCTTTATTAAATTACATTTAGTTTGTTTGAAAGTATCATGTTTTCCTTTTAAGAATACTGGGTATATTTACTATGTTAAACGAAGTGATTTATGATTGGCCAGCCAGAGTTATTGTTATTTACATGGAATGACTACTTACTTTTTAGGTCTGCTAAAACGCGATACAATGGAACTTAGGATATCAGGAGATTTAATTTTGATGATATTTGGCACACAATTAGGCCGTAATATGGATTAACATATAGGCTACTTTTTATTCCGGGGAGCCCGAGGGATGTGCGATAACATATGTCATAAACTGAACTATACGCGAGCGAAGCCGTGACCATAGGCTAGATATCAAATAAAAAAACCGGTCAAGTGCGAGTCGGACTCAGACGGTAAGGGTTCCGTACCATCGATTTTCATTTTATTTTTAGTATTTGTCATGATAGGGGTCATAGCAACACATATTCTGAGAAAATTTCAACAGGCTACCTATTGCCGTTCAAAAGGTACAGCCCCGTGATAGACAGACAGACGGACGGACAGCGTAGCGAGAGTAATAGGGTTCCGTTTCGATACAGAACCCTAAAAACAACCATTTATTTACAAATAATACTTGAAATCTCTACAAGCTAAACAGCATTTTAAAGGATTATATTTACTCCGACTAACAATTAAAAGCCGCCATATTTTTCGCATTTAAACGAAGACACCAGTACATTGTCGTATTGTCTCCTTTATAAATTGGAAGACATTTACAATAATTTAGTGGGCAACTGCCAACTTTTACGACGTAGGTACCTGTATGAATGGACGTGGAATAAAAATGTATTGTAAGAGCACGTATACACAGACTGTGGGTGTTCCGCGTTCTCATTACGTATATAGACTTATTTAGATCTAAAGGCATTATAACATAGGCAATTAGCTGCATAGCAGCAGTAATGCAACCAGTTGATAGTCTGATCGCATCAGGCAATGGAAATGGATGCGTTCAATATCCAACGTTCTCTTCAATATGCACCTTCTATTCTTTGATTTTTGAGCTGTCAAACGTCATATTTGACGTTGACGTGTACCTTTTTGAAAATGGAACTCATGCTTAGTAAAACTTTTTGACAAAAAATTTAACCGACGAAAACAGAAACTGAAAAGCGAAAAATTATGAGTCGGCGCCAAACGAACTTTTAACAAGCAAAGTGCGTGCAAGTTGCAAATGGCCGAGCGGAGAACGCATTTTTGGAAAGTTATTGTTTATCGTTGAAAATTTCACGTTGTATTTGATGTGACGTTGTTTTTATTATTTATTTAAAGTAATTTAATGATCTTTGTTGATTGGTTGTTTGGCGCCGACTCATAATTAGTTATTTTTCGCTTTTTAGTTTCTGATTTCGTCGGTTCAATTTTTTGTCAACAAGTATTATTTTTCATTTTTTTGTGGTTAAAATCTAACTCCAGGTCTCAATTATGTCGTAGTGTCTAGAACTATATTTATGTGTGTCAAGTTTCAACAGAATCGGTTAACAGGTAAGAATTCAGTGGGTGAACAAACACTCATCCCCTGTTTTACTACCCTTAGGGGTGGATTTTGATTTGAAATTTAAATGGGACCAATTTCGAAATATACCCTATCCATTAAAAAAAGAATCAACAAAATCGGACCACTCTATAAAAAGTTATGCGTGGTCATACATAAAAAATATATATATATATATATATTATTAGCAACAAGCACGTTTATAGGATATAAATGTATAGGTGTGAACATACTTTTACAGTTAAAAAGTAATGTCAGCTTATCAGGGGCTAGGCGGGTATGTTCAATAATAGTCACATTATGACTCTCAAAGCCAACCATGAGAGCACTGTATTTTTAGGTTAGGTATTAGTAAGTAATTACATCAATATTCAATATTACGAAATAAAAGGATAAGTCGTGTCGGGCTATAGAACGTCCGTCTTGTTCAACGACCCGTAGCGAAGTGCGCGCCCCGCTCCAACCGCCGACAATCAATATGGCCGCTTTGGTGGGGTGTCAATCTGTCATAGCGCAGTGTTGCCATTTTATTCCGCCGATTCCTAATAATATATATATATACGCGTCGAATTGAGAACCTCCTCCTTCGTCGGTTAAAAATAGCCATACACGCTCCGGTGTACCTGACAGTTTTGCCTGTGCAGGTACATCTGTACAAGTAGATCGAAGTGTGTATGTAGATAGATCTGTGCAATATTTGAACCTGTGCAGGCAACCGGAGCAAAACTTAAATAAAAAAATGTTTGCCTGCATACCGTCGTCCTCAATCGACGCCATTAGTAGCGGAACTGAGAGGTAATGGGAGACCTGAGCTTGTCCTCACACATGCTACATCGTCAGGTCTGCCTGTATAGATGCATCTGCGCAGGCAAACCTATCAGGTACAGTCGGAATTTTTTCCGGTGAACCACCACTAAGGCTAAAATCGCTTGTACTCAATGTTCGATGGCAGCGGTAGCTAACGTGTAATGTAGCAGGATTCGTTCAAGGGATTTTGTCGACAAAATGTACCACCGGGAAGCATGGTGACCTTCAGTCGAGAGCCAAACGGCGCGTTCATGTCATGTCTCTCTATTCTGACCGTATTCTGTGCGAGGGCTGGGTCATACGGTGGAATTAATGACTGTCTGTGCGAATTGCGATCGCATTTTTATCGCAAACAGATCGCACGAACGTAGTCTGTTTGCCTCTAAAGCTGTATATTTATTTTGTGTGTCTTTCTTTATATAATTATAATCGTTGGTGCGTCTGTTAGTAATCGTGTAACTTCTGATCGGCTTGACCAATATTGAAGCAACATTCACAAAATATATTTATTTTGTCAAAACAATAGTTCGAAGCTATGCTGAATCCGATAAATGGCGCTATAGTCAAGTTATTAACAAATTCCATATTAATGGACCGAAAAGACTCATATCCACAATATGTGTTGGGTTTGTACAAAAAAAGAAAATAAAAAATCAGGACCCGATAGGTGGCTCTGTAAGCGAAGCTGCTGGTACCAGCTAGTTATTAAATATACCTAATGTAAAGGGCAGGGAGTGAGTTAAATACTGTCCCGTGTAGTGTAATTTATACGAGACTGTTTGTTTTCCCTTGTTATTAGGCTCCTCGCTCCACATAACGTTATCCAAAAGTTTACGCGGACCTTCTGTAATGAAATACGGGACTATAATAACACAATTAAAATTCATGTATTTTGTACTTAATTAATATTAATAAATATTTGGGCAGTATTAAAGTAGGTACTTATATATTTGATACATTCTGATGGTATAGGATGACGAAATAAGCTAAAGGCCCACCTGATATTAAGTGATTACCTTTGCCCATGAAAACTGCATTACCACGTTCTTGCCTAAATGGTATTGCTAATTGCGTTCGCCAAATTGAGACTCAAAGATGGAAAATCTCATGTGATTGTAATTTCACGGGCAACCGTACCCTTCGCACTGGAACACAGCAATGCAAGCATCACTGTTTTTTCGTGAATCCAAAATGTATTCACTAGTAGAACGGATGGCCGATGGGGCAGTAAAGTTCTGGAGTGGCGACCGCGAAGCTACCACCTGTTTGGAACCCAGTCCTTAAAATAATCAAGTCCCAAACAGCACGCAACACTGTAAAAGATAATGATATTGTGAGTGATTACTGCGTGCATCGAAACGATTTTAATTAATATTATTGTACGGTAGATTAAAATATTTTTTTAGAAATATTTGTAAAGACGCTTGTCATCTTAGTCTACCTGCGACCACGAAATGCTGCAAAGCTTTCGAAACGTCAAGGAAACCAATTTAAATAATATACGCGATTTAATCCGGTTAAACTTTGTTTTATTAAATAACCTTGTGTTGTGGGTTGTGGCGCAGCATTTGTGAGTTCTATGTCAATTCGATATGGAGTTCATTGTTGAATTGATGTTTGGTATTATTTATCATGACAGGCTGCTGAC
Source organism: Asteroscopus sphinx (assembly GCA_949699075.1). Lineage (NCBI taxonomy): Eukaryota > Metazoa > Arthropoda > Insecta > Lepidoptera > Noctuidae > Asteroscopus > Asteroscopus sphinx. The sequence continues at coordinate 13,120,460 of OX453010.1, forward strand.
CTTGATCTTACACTTTTTCATTTAAATTTTATACAACTGTTAAATTATAATAGTTATATTAGCATGGATTTTGTAGAAACTGTGGAACCAACTTCCGTCAGCGGTTTTCCTGAACAAATTCGACATGGGAGCCTTCAAGAAAAGAGCATAGAATAGAATAGAATATACTTTATTGTACACCATGAAAATAGTAGTAAACAGGAACAACGTATAAATTATGGGTACATGGGCGGTCTTATCGCTAAAAGCGATATCTTCCAGACAACCTTTGGATGGACAAAGAAGACGTAAGATAATGGGGGCAGTCCGTGGCGTACTACTAAACTAAAATAAATAAATAGCACAAAATATATTACACATATAGGTATCATAAATATACAGGATGGAAACTTTCAGCGGGGCAGTAAGGGGAAGTACTTTATCCGTTGCAGCTACGCGAAAATGGTCTTAGGAGACTATCCATATTTTTTAATGGAATTTTGATCCCCATTCACAGTTTAAAAAAAATTACTGTTAGCAAGAAAATTGCCATTTTACACAAAAACATTTTTTGATGCCCATCGATCCTGTTTCTAATACTGATCAAAAACTTCTATGGGACCAACCATCGTTGGAGTACTCGAAAAGTCACAAATTGCAAAAAACTTATCCCGTACATTTTGTATGAAAATTTTACGCAAAAGCTTTTTTAGTGACGGTTGAGATCTTTTTGTTGACTGATTAAAAAGATAAGTTTAAAAACAATTCAAATTTCGAACTTGTTATTATTAAATAAAAAACAGTCTTGACAGTTTGTTGCGTCAGAAAAGCTCTAAGTGTGTTGTGGATTTTACATTAAGTGCATAATTGGACAGCTATTGTTTAGAGACACTGTATATAATAAACTTATACACCCTGTATATAATATATATAAATAATCTTACAATTTAGAATACCTACATTTACCTACTACCTACCTTTAGCATACGTCTTTTTAAAAGGTCGGCAACGCATCGGCAACTCCCCTGGTGTTGCGGATGTCCATGGGCGGCGGAGATTGCTTACCATCAGGTGACCCGCATGCTCGTTTGCCCTCCTATGTTATAAAAAAAAAAAACTTTTTGTGTTGTAAAAATAAGCACTGAGCGCCGATTGTTGAGCACTGAGTTGAGCTCATATGCCTTAAAGACTCGAGTGGCAAATGCTCAAACGTTTGTTTCAAAAGTATAAGTAGTAGTCAGTCGTTAGTTTAGTAGTATTAGTGTTATTATATATAGTAGGTAGTATTTTAAAAGTAGGCTCCTTTTCTTCCGACATTTTATCTGTTTGGCAAGAGCAAACTTCCTTTAGATATCCTTAATTAATATTTCCAATTAGAAGAATACTATGGATTAGCCGACTTAATTAAATTATTAAAAAATCTAATCAAATCTGCTTAGGTTTGAACTTCAAAATTCTGAATTACAAATCAGGCGAAATTAGGTGCTGAATATTTTCACAGCTGTTTCTTTGAAGAAAGTTTAAGTAGATTTTATCTTCGTAGCTGAGTGTTCAGCTTTTAAAACAACAACAAAAAGGTTATAAGTATTGATACAGTCAAGAGCCTGCAATGATATTTAAAAGTATAGATATGCCATACCCTAACAAAACTAACGAAAAATATGTTTCGTACGCAGCGGTAGCACAATACACATAAACTATTACAAAGTATAAGTAAGTTGGTTAATTCAAGTTACTTTCGCGTCATAATTAGAACCGTTTCTGTACACACACGACGACATATTGTCGTTTTTACTAAACATACTGTTTTATACAACAAAATACTACAGGTCTCCCCACAAAGTTCAAACTCTAATTCACATCTCAAAACAAAAATCTTTCAAATCCCTGTACGATCATAAAATGAAATAGCAAAAGAGTTCACAAAGCTTTACCAGATCAGTAGGATGACTCGAGTTTGAAGCTATACTCGTTAGATGCCACCTGGGACTGTCCCTCTAATGGTGTAGGTATAGTATAGGGAGACAATAATTCCGAATCATCGTGCGACCACAACGAGATCGACGCTTTTAGCGGAATTAAAACGTGCGACGGACAGTGTACATGTTTTATTGATATTAATGGATGCACCGTAGCACTGGGAAGCATACACTTTTGTGTCTTTCGAAATGATTTATTGGTACATGGGAAATGATTTGGTTATGGTTACGACGCGTGTTAAAGTTTTTGCATCAAATAATTTTCAGACTGGCTGCATTGCGTTGTTATTTAATTTATTTTTATTTTTGTGGCGATTTATATTAGTTTTAATTGATATTTCCTCATTAGGTATTATTAACATTCTTCAGCCTGTTTTTTCGTTATCTTTTCTTTTCTGACGTAATAACGTTGATTATCATTTTTGTTTACTGGAGCAGACGAGTCCTTGAGTGTAGACCGCGAATCAGCAAACGCGGCGTAGGGCGCCTTCCCGCCAGGTGGAAAGATGACCTGAAGAAGGTGGCTGGGGGGGCTGGAGGCGGAAGGTAGAGGACCGAGTGTTGTGGCGTAAATTGGGAGAGCCCTATGTCCAGCAGTGGACTGCGATAGGCTGAGTTGATGATCATTTTTATTGCATTATCTCCTTATCTCTGAACTATAGTTAAAAGTTCATTTTTTCTATTTTCATTTTTTATTTTTCATTTCAAATTTCATTCATCAATCACATTAAAATGTAATATAAAAATAATGTACAGTCAGTACAGTAAAATTGATGGAACGTATGACTGCTCATTTGAGTTTTAAACTGATTAACGATGAAAATTCGATTCCAGATTCGGACATTGGTCCTCCCTTCGCGCCGGATAACCGATTCTGGATGGGCAAACAAATAACGGCATTTAGAAATTAAATTTTAACTCGCATCATTGTTTATCTCACCGATTCATATAAATTGCCTGTATTTATTTTGGCACAGGAGATATATGGAGTGGTTTAGTAAACTTTAGTACTGGTTGCAAGCGGTCTTACACTTGTTACAAATGTAAGACCGCTTGAAGGGTCGATTTCACATAAAATTGGGTACCACGAATGATTTTACACTAATGAGATCATGACACAAATGAAATCTAAATCACGCTAATGGCATGCATATTTTTATTGGTTTACAAAGTAAGTTTAGCCTTATTTATATTGATGAAGATTACTGTTAACAAATTGTAAAAAAGTTTATCAATTGTTTTTTCGATGTCAAAGGTTTTAATATTGTTCATAAGAAGACTTAATTTACATTTTTAAACCAATAACAATATGCACATCATTAGTGTGATTTGGATATCATCTGTGTCACGATCTCATTAGCGTAACTTCATTCGTAGGCTGTGAAATCGACCCTACGAAGTCAACTAAAGTGAATGAGCTCATAGGATTTGGCCACGCTCACTCAAACAAATGTTTGCTTTCTTAGCTACCAATAGATATGTGTAAATGTTGTCTCGAGAGAAGTTATCTTAGTGATATAAAATATGTACATTTTCGAGTTCCTACTATTAAACCGTTTATTATTGTTTATTTAGTTTATATAATTTATGCTAGAGTACACCACAGACTGCCTCATCTAATTTTGACGTATTCCTTGCCCATCCAAAGTTTATCTGGAAAACCACCTAACATGAACAAATAAAATAAATTTATTGCAAACATATTGTAAAAAGATGTTTAAGGTGAATGCTACAGGGTAGCCCGCGAAATTCAAAATTATTGGCGTTTTTTGTAAATTGTAGCTTTATTTCGCGTTGTATATCGGTCAAAATATGATTGGCGGAAATAATAACAATGTATCTACTGAATAATACTCATGAAAAATATTAACCTAGCTCTATATGCTATACAAGCTCATTAATATTAATTTACGATCAAATTATCGATTTTCGAGCTTGTACAGCTTATAGAGCTAGGTTAATATTGTTTATGAGTATTATTCAGTAGATATATTGTTATTATTTCCGCCAATCATATTTTGACCGATATACGACGCGAAATAAAGCTACAATTTGCTAAAAACACCAAAAATTTTGAATTTCGCGGGCTACCCTGTAGCATTCACCTTAATGTAGTAGTACCATAAGTTAACATGTTGTTCCTAAGGTTTTTTTATTATTAATGGTGTACAATAAAGAGTATTCTGTCTATAAAGGTTTATTCCACTTTGTTCACCCAGATGATATGACCTAGGTGAACTAAGTGAAATAAATTTGTGTACTTTGTTGACCTCTGAATAAGATCACCCTGGTGAATTCACCTGGGTGCACTAGGAAACAGTCGCCCTGATATGTGATCGCTGGAATGATAGATATACAATATCTTCGTAGTTCAAGACTAATTCCCGAAAAACATTGTATGATGATGATGATGATGTTGATATTTTGTTTTCTTTTTTTTATATTAATATTATTTTTGTTTTATTACAGGTATTTCACAATCTTGATCTACACACAAGAAGTGATTTGCTGTGGAAAATTGATCTTATTGTGGTAAGTTCTGTTAAGACTCGAAATTAAACTAAGGCAAACTATTTAAAATGGATGTTTAATAATACTAGAAAAATACACTGATTAGACTGTTCTGTATTTGTAATCTGTATACGTCACACTCTGAAGCGCCCCCGAATGCAAGTGCCGAACCCTCGGTATGTTCGCCTGCGCACCGGCGTGGCCATATAGGCCATATACGAAAATGTTCATGAATCAGTTCTTAAAAATATGTTTTAATTTATTTAATGAGAACCGTGATTGATTGCAAATACGATAAGTTCCGTTTGCCCGCGGTCAGCCAACGTTAAACAGACAAAATAAATTTTAAATCATAAAACGTTGGGCAATTTGTGTAAACAGCTTATATAGCGATGTATGTTACAGTTTGTCGTGCTGAAATGACGTGCGATGATATAATTTTATTGTAAGTGTGTTGTTTGAAACTCAGTTCAATTTCAGTTTTTTATGGGTAGGTAGTTTTTATTAGCATGTATGTAAAAACAATTTTTTTTGGGACATTTTTACACAGCATCATCTAGTCCCAAACTAAGCAGAGCTTGTGCTATGGGTACTAGACAATGGATATAATACTTATATACTTTTTTTCGTAAATACCTACTTACGTAAGAGTAGAGACACCCAGACCAACACAAACCCTTATGTTCATCACATAAATATTTATGTCCTGTGGGAATCGAACCCACGACCTCGTGATCAGCAGTCTGATACTTGAACCACTAGACCATATACTTGTATATATATTTTTTTTGTGTTTGTTACCTCAGAACTCACGACATTTATTTATAAATCGATTTGGAAAATTATTTTTTTATTTGAAAGTCATACGTATGTCGTATAGCGATTTTGCTATTTTCATCAACAAATCAAGCATTTGCATTCAGAAAGTATCATTTGGTGAAGATCTGATAAAGATCTTCGGAAATAAAGAAGTCAACTCTTTAATGGATGACAGCACATTGTAAAGGTTGTAGGTAGTGGCGTCCAAATGAAAGACGTATTGGTAAAAGTACGCTATATTGTCTTCACATCAAACTTGCGCGCTCACAACTTAAAAGTACACAATTCTTCATCATCATCATCATCATTTCAGCCGAAAGACGTCCACTGCTGGACATAGGCCTCCCCCAAGCATCGCCACAACGACCGGTCCTGTGCCTTCCGCATCCAGCGGATTCCCGCGACCTTCACCAGGTCGTCGGTCCACCTTGTGGGGGGCCTACCCACGCTGCGCCTTCCAGTACGCGGTCGCCACTCCAGAACTTTACTGCCCCATCGGCCATCCGTTCTGCGAGCAATGTGCCCCGCAATTCTTATTCACTTATAATTAGCTTACGTTTAGGTAATATGATTAATCTACACACTAGAACATCATCGGGGATTACAGCAATCGCTAGTCTTTCTATTGTTTTTTATTTATTTTATTTTATTAAATATCAACAAGATACACAATCAAAGTTAGTAAAAAAGTACCACTTAAACCTCCTGGGTTTGAGTGTGGCACTAACAATTCATCCTCGTATCAGCACATTTATTTATGTAAGTATCAACGTGTTACTTCTATTAACAATTTTAACAAACAATATGAATGTAATAATTAAGGTATTAATGCCACTAAAAATAGAAAAATAAAATAAACCTAAAAAAAACTAATAACCGACTTCAAAAAGAATAAAATGTTTTTATGGTGTACAATAAAGCATATATAAATAAATAAATAAAATAATTTGTGTGAAACAGTTTAGTCTGTGTAATTTTTTTCTTAAATCAAACCAAATCAAAGGCTTCCTAAACTGTTTCACAAAATTATTTTATTCTTTTTGAAGTCAGTTTTTACTTCTTTTGAAGCAAATTTTATAAAAATAATGGCGCAATACAAACAAAAAACAAATTCCTTCAAATCATCATCACCATCATCATTTCAGCCGAAAGACGTCCACTGCTAGACATAGGCCTTCCCCAAGCATCGCCACAACGACAGGTCTTGCGCTTTCCGCATCCAGCGGATTCTCGCGACCTTCACCAGGTCGTTCAAATAATGTTAGCATAATGTAGGTTAAATGTCAGAGAGAAAAAAAATGCCTTTTGAAATATGATATACAATATAAAAAGTTGCCATAGTATGTAGGAGCTGACCTATCCGACAGACGGCACCTGTTCACGAGCATGAACCGAGCATCAGCCGTCGCTTAGTCAACCATATTGAAGGGAACTTACCGACCCGACACTAACGCCACCATCAGCATGACGACATAATTAAACCCGTAAATGTACTTATTTTTGGGTTTTTATTAAAAACATGTGAATAGATTTAAATAAATTAAGCTTACCATCATTGAATCGGTTGAAATATCCGTGAAAAAACAAAAAAAACGTTCACTTCAAAGGGAGAACATCGGTATAATGAGGGCAATATAAAATATAAATAGCTTAACTAATGAAATAAACACGTGTAATTTTTACCAATACGACTTTATTACAATAACCTACTCCTCATTTTCCCAGCGCCTCTGTCTAATCCTTCAATCCGCTACGCCAAATCTACGGCAATGCGTCAGTAACACAATAAACCTCTTAAACTTATGGCAGTTGCCCCATTGGCATAATTTTGTTCTTCGCAGTCGTATCTACGAAGCCTTCTAGTGTACGACCTAAATATTCTCCACTTTATACGACCTTGTGCCGATTGAACAAAGACGTATCATCTTTCATATGACGTTGTTCTATTTGATATATATATGAAATAATTTCTTCACTCGTATCGGCACTTTTTAAATGAGGATAGTTAATACAAACTGTGGTGAAAAGATTAAGAGTCAGTCAGCAAGGCTGGCCAGGGTTTGACTGATCAGGGTTTTTTAGACGTATCTACAGTCAACTGTATATTGATGGTAACAAATCTAGTATAAGCAGAGCATGTCTTGTATGAAACTTATATACTATGCCAGTTCTGCTTATAATGGTTTGTTTTCACTGATAAGCGTAGCTATTATGATGATGAACTAACTTTTGACGTACACCAGACGTACTTTTGTATCAACCGTGAAAGCTATTTTAAAACACTTTCTGTTAAAATAATTAAAAAAACAGTTACGCCTTTTTACCTTTTTCATCAAAAAAAAAAAAACAGTAGTGCGGTTACTTATGCCTGATGGCACCTGAACTTATTAGTTGAACGTCCGCCACTGCACCGACTGGAGGCAGCCGAGCGTGGCGAGTCACGCTCTGCCACCGTTCTAGTTTTAATCTGTGATAATACCTACAATTATTCTCGCAATAAACTCGAAAATTACTCTATTCTTTGAAGTTTTGTTTTGTAGAAAAATTAAGATTAACGTTTTTACAAAATAAATTATTGCTGGTGCTGCATTGGCACAGTTGTTCTTATTTGTCCGAAGTGCATAGATTCATTCATCAACACATTAAGAAACTTTGATCTAGATTTTTCTAGTTCTCAAAAATGGATTCAGAAAGTATCCGTGTAAATAAAACAGACTTCACATTTCAAACATTTGTAACTTGCTCTTTATTAATTGAATTTTCTCTAAAGAAAATAGTGGCCAGCATCTTTTCCTTTGTAGCGTGAAAAATTGTCAGTACATTAGGCTTTCCGAGTAATACAAACATAGCTAGATGTTCAGACAGAAATAGAAGAACAGAAGGGAAGTCCGAAAGTATTTTGAGCACGTACGTCGTTCGCCCGAAGCTGTGGCCGACACGGTGACTTTTAATTAATTTTGAAAAAAATCTATCGCTAATTACGGCTCAAACTGCATTCAACGCAGTTGCGCCTTTTTACGGCCAACTTTTTGAACGTCATTTTAAACTTTTTTTGGAACAAATAAACGAATGGAAAGTTGTTCAGGTTTCTATTTTGTTTTTGTAACTAACCCAACTACCTATAGAAAAGTAATTCCATTCCTATGTAATTCTGTATTTTTCTTTAGTTTTATAATTTTTAATAGCGTTTCAAACTGACATAAAAAAAAGACAGATCCAATGGCCTGCGATTCTTACATAATACTATCCCTTAAAAATGATTCCTGGTACCTCTGTGACATACTCCGTATGGGATTCCCAAAAGCTTTTCATTAAATTCATTCAACCGCGTTGATACGGTAACCACTAACAAGGAAACAATGAAGCTATAAAATAAGTATTTATTGAGATTTCAACACCAATTTTAACGTGTAGAAGTTAACTATATAGTAGATAGGATATAGTAGATAGGATTGAATTACTACAACATTCGTCATTAATTTAATGAAACAGGATATCTTTTATCAAATAAGACTGTGAAATGGGAAAATGGAGAAAATAGGTGTCTTATTTCGGCCTGGGCTCTCCAAAATAAGCCAGAAAAATTCGTATCTAATTATTTTCTAGAGTACGGAATTAAAATTCAAATGGAATTAGGTTCTTGTATTGAGGCTTTTGCCTAAATTATGGTACAGACGTCTGGAATCCTTATCTCGGTTTCGTGCCTCGATAAAGGTAAATTTATGTTTTCGGGACTCTAAATATAATTCCAGACAAGTTTCTGCAAATTAAACTCACGAATTAATTTTCTAATAAATAAATGGAATGAGCCTCTTTGCCTTAATAACAATCCATCGCTGTTAAAAAAAAACAACAAAAGCAATAGAGCGATGATTAATTAAGATTATCCCATTCTATTTTATTATCCCCTACACTAGTTTGTCTAAGTACGAATTTATAGTTGGATAGGGGTGTACCTTGTCGGTTACTATCAAATAAATGAGTCCGCTCGGTTTGATTCATGTGAATGGGGATCGGAAAATACCCACCAACAAATAAAACGAATCAAACCACCAACTATAAAGGCAGCTACTGAATCAGAGCTAGGGATGGGCTGTTTTGTATACGACTAATTACTTTAGCCAAGTTTGCCTATTTGAATCACGTTAATGCGGATATAAATTTTGTAAAAATACGCTAGTACTGATAGGTTACGAAAAGTTCGGTTTAAACTTCCAGCGTAACGCAGAATTGTAGACAAGAGTTCACTTTTAACTAATGCACTACAAAAGTCTTAATACAAATTTATGTTATCGGTGACAAAATAGTAAGATCATTCAAACTGGCAAACACGAAATAGGACAGAATTTTAGTATTCAAACTACTTGATATTGATATCGGTTTTATGTTAGCGTGTATACGTTTCGCACACAGCGCATGTCTAGTGTCTAAGTTTCACACAAGGGATTCATTTTACCGTGATCAAGTTTTCTGATTTTACATCAATAAAACATTTTTTGTATAAAATTTGTCACGTACTTATTTACTAATTTAAAAGTGTTGCAGGTTCTGTTAAACATTGATTGCTATGGATTAAGATATGGTGTACCTTTAATGAATTTATAATTAACCTTGCTACTATGAATGTTTTTGTTAAATACATCGATTTACGATTTAAATATAGGTTTAATACCATTTAATTTCATGCTAAATAGTTTCGTTATTCTGGCGTCTACTTTTCATAGTCTAATAAAACTATTAACTAGACTTTTATATGTAGAAATAATTAACTATTTCAACAAAAGCAAAATAACATATTGCAAATGAAAAACCAGAAACTGTAAAACACGGTTACAAAATACATTTTATTTCGAACTTAATTTCGAACGAAATACTTCATACGATTTGCAATTTCCGCCCCTTGGTTTCGGGAATGGCGTCCTAAAAAGTGGAAAGCAATCAACAAAGCCGGCTGGCAATTAAGAGCACTATTCATTCAACCGGTGCGCGCCCATAAGTTTGGACCTAACCCTTTATCGCCACTACGTTAGCCGGTATTTTGCACACGCCTGCCGCATAACTCTGCTCAAAACACCGGACAACATATTGAACCTTATCTCATTTTAAGGAAGCATTTTAAATACGCTTTTCTGTTTAGTTTGTATGGCAAAGTATGAGGAAGGTGTTTCTACAATTTTAACTTTGTACAGAAACTGCGACCCTTTTATATTTAACAAGACATTTAAATACCGTTCTGTACAAATGCCGTACAACCCTGCGTCTAACGACAGTTGCCTAAAACAGTTGGCACGAATGTCCGTAACTCGCACATCGAATTAGTAAACGTATGTTAGTTTTAATTTTTGGGCCTAAATGTAATAAAAACTTATCGGACGCGTTCCGTAATAAATGCAAATTAATTAATTATTATCACTGGGTGGATTTTATTCCTGCCGTAGCACAATAAAAGTGGGAGTATTGGGTCTACAAATTCTATAGCGTGTGGTTCCGGCTGAGAAAAGTTCAGGTTATACGATTATTTTCGTATCGTAAAAGGAAAATTAGAGATTGGCAGCAGCAAAATTGTAACTATAAACTTTTCGATTCATGCTGGAAAAAGTTAACTTTTTTGCGGATGAGCTGGGAACATGTAAAAAATGTAGAACAAAAGTTAAAGCCTTTCAGCAAGTATTTTTTATAAATAGATTAGAGATTTTGCGATTCGTCTAAGATTAAGATTTAAGTAGACTTCGTTTAAGCTAAATTTGCGCGCCTCTCCACTCAATTCGTCATATGACATTATTCTATGAAAATATTTGTGGAAGAGCGCAAAATTTTAGATAAGTCTACAGACTCCAGAGGTACAGTAATTGAGTGAAGTACATATACCAGGCCCCTCAGAAAGTATTGCGAAAAAAAGTTTTTATATATGGGAGACTGGCCAGTTATAATGTTTTTCGAAAATATGATTATTTATAAGTAAAAATTAGTAAGTTCCAATTTCAAAATTTCCCTCCACATTTTTTGCGAGTTAATTCAAAGTATTGTGTCTCACTGAAATATGGATCTGCGCCGGGAACATTTTAGAGCTATGATTTTATACGATTTCAAGTGTCGCCTGAAACCGGATGAATCGTACGATAGACTTCAAATGGCATTCATGGATGAAGGCCCTTCCAAGGCAACCGTGTATCGTTGGTATAACGAATTCAAGCGCGGTCGACCAACTTTGGGGGATGACGAAAGAAGCGGTCGCCCTTTGACGGCTGTTACCGAAGAAAACGTGCTAGCAGTGAAAAATTTAATCCAAGACAATAGGCGAATTACATATCAGGAGATTCAACACATATTGAAGATTGGATCGGGAAGCGTTCACGAGATTCTACACAGCCATCTTCGCGTGAGGAGGATAGTATCACGCTGGGTGCCGCACAACCTCACCGATGCTCAGAAGCAGGCCCGGGTGGAATGGTGCCGTGATATGCTTAACAAATTTGAAGCAGGCTCGTCTCGGCGTGTTTAAGACATCGTTACAGATGATGAGTCCTGGATTTATCAATACGACCCAGAAACCAAGCGCCAGTCGACTGTTTGGGTGTTTCAAAATGAGCCAACGCCTACCAAAGTGAAGCGATCTAGAAGCGGGGGTAAGATTTTAATCGCTAGCTTTTTTAATTTGACTGGCCACTTGGTATCAATTCCCTTACGGGATCAAAGAAGCATTAATGCCGAATGGTATACTACCAAATGTTTGCCAGAAGTTTTCTCTGTTATAAGCAACAAGCGACCAAACACAGGGCTCCGCGGGCTACTGCTCCACCACGACAATGCACCTGCGCACACCGCACTCAAACGAGGGACTTCCTGGACAGCACGCCAGTCAAACTCCTGGGTCACCCTCCGGTGCTAGATCAGGGCTGTAAAGCCCTGATCTAGCACCGTGTGACTTCTTTTTATTCCCAAAAATAAAAAATCTGCTCAAAGGGATACAATTTTCGTCGCCGGAAGATGCGCTGGCTGCGTTCGAGCAGGCTGTAAACGAGGTGTCTGCGGCGGACTGGAAAAAGTGTTTTGAAAACTGGTTTAGGCGCATGAATCTTTGTATAGAGGCTGGTGGAAAGTACTTTGAAAAGATTTGATAAAAATATATGTACGTATAGAACAATTTTTCTTAGTTTCGCAAAACTTTCTGAGTGTCCCACGTATATGTACATATATGTACGTAAAAATGTCTCGAGACTATCTGCTAAAATTAAATAAGAAGTCGTTATATTACGTGAGTGAAGTTGATCATTCCCTTGATTGGTTCGTTTAAGCCGGGCTATTTGACTACGCCTCGTGGGACCATTAGGTTTCACTCAATTACTGGACCCAAAGAAATTTCTTTCATTACCGATTACAGAATATGTAATATTTATAGATAAATTTCAATGGGTCTTAAGAATATCAAAGACTTGAACTGATAAATTAAAAACCTACGCTTCTTGGTAGTTTGAAAGCAAAATTCTAGACTACCGTCTACCGACGATGATGGAGCTACAAGATTGAAAAAAACATTACCCTACTTTTGGGGTAGTCGGGTAAAAATATTCATATTTTCCTATCTCATCAACTTTATTAAAATTTACTTTTAAAAGCTAGCGTCCACCTTATATCGGTATCGTATGCATTGGACGCATCGAAAACAAAACCTTGCTTACTTGGTTTAAAACATGACTTTGTTCCATATTCACTTCGACATAGAGTACCCGTGTTCAAATATTCATGCAATGTAGCAAAATGTTGGAGCCATAGCGTACGCTCATTCCAAACTTTGGACCACAAATAGTTTGGGGCAATTCGTGCTCCCGACACAGGGTTATTGCGTATTGCACATCGTGACACCTGTATCTGACACCACAGAGGACAGGCTCGACATCACAATATTACACTTATTGTAAGCACATGCACACATACACACGACCTTCTGTGGGATTTCGAAGCAATTGAAAAGCAAACCTGTGAGTGTGCAGAAGGCGGGAAAATTAATCATTCCACTGAACCTTACAGACACGTACAGACATCGAAGTATCGACAATGTATTGTGGTCTCTGATACACTGTTGCTTGATATTAATCAAACCTTAGTCGAGTTTATAAATTGTTGATTATAGATAAATTCAAGAAAACCGATAACATTGCAAAGTAAATTACAGATAGTCTATATGCTTTCAGTACATAATATAGAATACTATACCAAAGATAAACAGTGGACATTCAATTAAAGGCGTGTTGTCACAAGCGGATAACTGCTCTAGCAATAACTGGCTAATATTGCCAGTTATTAGGTTCGCCGACTTTATCGGGCCTGGACAGACAGAATTCTAAATAGGCGCAGAATAGGCAGAATTAGATTGTACTGAAATAGCCGACTAAGAGCATTACGATAAGACGCTATCGGCTTAAATGATGTTAATTTTTATGGGATTCGCGTTCAGGTGATTCTCTATAACTTAATTTAAATTATTATTACTACACATTAAAATTAATCTGTTTTGATAATACTGCTCTAATAAATTGAATACAATATTTTCTGAAGTGGCAAAAAAACGTAGAGGTATCTATATCTTTATATTTTCAGTGTATGCATATTATGCATAATTTTTGAATATACTTTGGTTCGTATCATAAATATTCATTTTAGTACCATTATCGTAATTCCTTTTCAAAATAAAGATGGCGTAGTTTTAACGAGCGGGCGATACTATTTTGCTTTGTTCTCATAATTGGATTTTGATTCTTTTTATACTCGAAACGCTTCAAAAACTTAGAATAACTCCTCCAAGTTTCTTGATAAACTTCAAAGATAAACACTTAAACACTTAAAACCCCCGCAGACTGCAGACAAAACTGTCGGCCGATAGTTGAGTGATATAATAATTGTATAAAAAATCGGGTCTGCTGGTGTGCGCACTGTCGTACGCATGGCTACATATCAAGCTATACATTTCCATTATAAACTGACCTTTTATTGTAATAAAAGCCATATAATGTGAGGTTAGCTTATACTGGAAATGTGGTGTGGAGAGTATCTATGTCCCCGTAAATTACCTACGCTGTAAAAACCTTCCAAACCAAAAACTACAATATTAATAAAAATACTAGATAATTAATAATAGATACCTGTATTTTATGTTGTATCTACTGCTTGAAACTTTTGATGTTAATCACTAACAGTCTTAATGTTTAAAATCATATTATTTTTATAATATTTAAGCACCTACATGATGTTTCAATTTAACGTTAAATTACATTATTTTTAATGCATTTATGCATGCCAGCCGGGCACTGTTGTTCCCTTCAGACGTATCAAGAAGGACCAGTAGCCGTCAGGCACACGATTAGGTTTTCTGGCCCAGCACCCCATCCTTCTAAGCTTAATTTAATAAAAAATGTCATAAAACAAATAATAATAAATGTTTTTTATACTGCATTATTAGTTTTCTTATTTAATGTATTGTTTAGAAAATAATAAGTTTTTTGTTGTTTCCAGAAACCTATCAAAAATCACAAATGGAACTTGGCAGGCGCAGCGACGTTATTATAAAACCTTATAATATCCACAAAATAGCTACTTCTAAACTAACCGTCCCCGTTTCAAAGTGATTATTAGTAATTCTGCTAAATCAGTTTTATCGTCAGTTAGTGGTGTTAAAAGTTTCTTTATTTCTAAGACCAAGACATTGTATGTCAAACCTTAATTTTCATTGAGATATAACTTAAAGAATTTATCTCGAAGTCTCTCTAGAATTTCTTTAATAATTGTTCGAAATGTATTTTTTTAGAAGTTTATTTAAAAGTCAAGTACATACGGGTATTTTCTTTTAACACTAAGAAAAGTCGGTCCATGTTTTTGCTGGCAAGGTACACAAAGTAGAAGTATCGTGAAGTACGTGTCTTTGATATGGTAGTAAAAAAAAAAAAAAAACCAGCAGCAACGTATAATGTGTTTAAACTTTGTCGCATCGCGTGTAGTGACCGGTTGCTAAGCGACGAAATATTAAGTAATCCGCTTCCCACAGCTGACTCTTACAAATTGCGTGGGAAGATATTATAGCTGATACTATAATGTGTTTTTCTTTCCCAGTTCAGATGAACCTAAAAGTAATGTGGCCGATAATTTAAATACGACACATTTGGGACAAAATGTTTTACGTCCCAAACAAAAAGCGAGTATGTCCTTCACAAAAAAATGTAAATGAGGAATCCCTTCAGCCTTTTATTTGCTTACGTTGTGGTGTGTTCGTTAGTTTCTAATAGAAGCATATATGGGTCCGGTCTGTTCACCATGCTCCGATGCGCTGAATCCTGCTGAGTGGGCAAGTGGTTCCGCTTCCGATTCCCTTAATTGGTAAATCTTAGCTGACGCGGCTCTTTGCAATTAAGGCGAGGTTCTATGCAGCTTGTGCAGATGAGCGAGATTTAATGCATCGCTTCGCAACTTCACGGAATTAGAGAGCATAGTTAATTAATTGAAAGCCCTTCAATGATTGGAAGTTCAGTATTATGCTGTTAGGCAAATTCTGGTATTATAGCGGATTACCTATTCAAAGAAAATGGAATGAATTGAATGGTTGCGAGGAAGTCTTTAATTAAGGACTTCAAAATTCTTAGCGATAAGAGTGTAACCAGGTTAGTAGTACCTAGTCTACTATAGCGTGATTGTTCTGAATAACAAACGAACCTGTCAAAGGAAAACTTTGACCGAGACCTCTACGTTGTTTGTGCTATTGATCGTGTTGGTAATTTTAACGGATCGGATCAAGTTTGCAACATTCGCGTCACGTCGCGAGTTGTCCGGACTACGTGTTTGTGAACCTATCCCGTATACTCAATACATTATAGTTATCAGAGGCGCGAAATCAATTATCGGCACGTGGCATACTTATTAACTATGAACTTCGGATTTACGCGTATCAGATTTCGCTTTGTTTACGGATGTGCGTTCCAATTGGTCTACTTTCCTCTTTTATAGGGTTTTCTTACTATTGAGACGCGTCACCACGCAGTGACTTTGGTCGCTGGCGACGTCAAAATTGACGTGTGGACGGGGATATTGCAGCGATTTGAAGTCACTGGCGATATCGCTGGCGATTTTAACTGTCGTGTGGACGGGGACATTTGCAGCGCTTTGCAGTCGCTGGTGACCAAAGTCCCTACGTGGATACGCACCATTATATACAAAGAATTCCGAAGACTATTAAATTTATTAGGTTTTTTAATTTAGAATTCCAAGTAGGAGTCATTTAAGCATTTAGAATGTTCACCTACAGAAAAAAATAAAAAGGGTTCGATCTTTTTAATTAAAGCCACCAATACACCAAATTTTGGAACACGGAAAAATGCGTAAGAATTCAGAATAGCTTCGGCATTACCCTATCTTCGTTGGTGTATCTCATCGTTAAGCATGGGAAGTTCTTTCCCGGAATAAACGAGTTAAATCAACCATAAATTTGGGCCAAAATGGGCTTCTCGAATAAGTTATCATCGGCAGTTACGAAGCGGAGTGGTGAATTTTATCTATCGATAATGCCGTCTTTTTGTTACACACAAAACATTTTTGTTATATTGCACAAAATGCTATTTTCTTAATACTCTGTATTTTATCACAAAGAGAACTAGGTATCTAGGGCGTAACGACGGGGGTATTGAGGGGGTTGGGGTATTATGTAGTTGAGTCATATTTTGAAACTGTAGCGTTTAGATAAATGGATCAGACGGACGGGTTTTTTTTAATACAGTATCTATTCATACATTTCAGTGTGCTTGGCTAGGTAGGTATGTAGCAGTGGCGTGCATTGCATATAGGCAAATAAGCAATGCCTACCTCGTTAGAATTCAATATTAACTATTACTAAATAAATTAATCAGAGTATTAAATAAAAACAATTAACATAGGTACTCAATAATAATGTATCAATTCAATGCGAAACTTCATATTAGGCGTAGGCATTAAGCAGGCGAGCCGCTCGAATGCCTGGAAATTCACGTGTGTGATCAAACCATTTGGTGTAACTATATACACACACACACTACTTTAGGCTGTAATACGACAAAAACATAAATCACGATACGGCCATGCGTAACACATTAACATTAACATTAATGTATTTTAGTAGACAAACACCAAATCTGTTTTTAACTCAAGAAAAGGTAAAATGTTGTTACTATTACACGTTAATACAACTGTACCTGGACTAACTGTGTGCCGTCATTCAAATGTAATAGTCTTTTTTTTTTAAACGTCGTTGTTAAAACGTCTTGTTTTCGTGTTTGTTTTGTATGAAATATGTGTACGAGATTTTTTAATTTTATACTAGTAACTTACTCTGTCTGTTTAGTGCCTGCCTACCTAGGCCGAAACCCAATGCACGCCACTGGTATGTAGGTACGTATATCATGTTTTTCATAATGCTCTGTAAGGTGTGTTTATGTTTGGAATGCTTACGGAAACATTATCGTATAGGTAGGCTTTTACGTATTATATGATTTGGGGCCGGTTTTTTAATCGTCTAATAACTTTTAACATAGGAATAAATGTGACGCAGATTTAAACCTTTTGCGTTTATCGACATTTTAAAAAGTATTCAGTGTGCCTGTCTTGTGGGTTTATTATATGATTTTTTCCAAATACATAAGAAACTACTTACACAAAAACAACGATTAATACCCTAAAAGTGTACGTCATTAGTCACGTCAATGTCTTTACGAATCGAGGCAAATAAATCATCCATGTTGTAATAAATGTGCTGTGGTGTTTACCAAAGAAATATCACCGCCAAGAAAGGCAACCAACAAAACAAATATGTGGTCTGACGCCGATAAGAATGCTGATACATACATAATTTTATACAGTTCTTTTTTATTGTATAGGATGTTGAAACGAGCTAAAGGCCCACCTGATGTTATGCAGGTACCTTTGCCCGTAACAACTGCAATACCACCTAGGCTGTTGCCTAAATGATACCGCAAGTCGGTTCGCCAAACTGAGACATGAAGATGGAAAGTCTCATGTGATTGTAATTTCACCGGCACCCGTACCTATCTACCATACCCGTAACCGTACCGTATAGACCGGAACACAGCAATGCAAGCATCTATGTTTGGCGGCAGAAATAGGTATGGTAGTATTACTTGTTGTAGGAGCTCAACAACATACTTATATAACAGCAACATACATAATACTAGTAATATTTAAATAAACATTCCAATGATCTCATAATGCATATTCAGTACAAATTAGCACGGACGCGGGAGCTCGAGCCACTACAAACATCATGTATGCAGATAATTTGCAGACAGCAAGCTCATTAAGATTAAGTAGGTATTGTAATAATGCTCAAATAGTCAGGCAACCACTCACTGAGATGCTTAGTTATTATCCTAACATAACATCACGTCTGTATTTCCCCGAAGGGGTAGGCAGAAGTGTATAGTACACCCACATTTCGCCCGTTATGTTATAGGTCCCATGTAATAGGGGGCGAACCTATTGCCATTAACCGGGCACAAATCCAGACTCCAGGCTGCTACTGAGAATTTCCTAATGAAAAAACCCAATAACACTTTGCCCGACCCGGGAATCAAACCCAGGACCCCGTGCTCAGCAGTCGCGCTTGCGACCACCAGACCAACGAGGCAGTCTTATTATCCTAAGCTGATTAAATTAGGTAAATTGCATCTGGTTTAGTTAACTTGATCAGGTTTGAGTCAAGTACAGTCAAACCTGGCAGTGAAGATCCTTTATGTTTTCGGTAACTGTTTTTTGTTTGACATGGAACACCAAGAATTTTTAATTAATAATAGCATAAGTGTTGAAAGTCAACGTGATACCCCCGGATGAATAAAAAAAGGTGGATGGAATCTCGCTACGAAAAGATTTCACTTAATTTTTTCCTAAATCCACTATAATTTCGACAGCATTTTAACAGTTATTTTTTTTGTGCCACTACGACAACGACATCTGTCACACGAGATTTGTGGCGTAATCGTGGCTGTTTGTCTTACTATGGGTGTGAATGTGTGCGTGGCAGCCCGTACTGTTAAGCGAGCCGTCTTGCTATGAGTGCTTCACTTATTGTTTAGCGAGATTCCGTCCACCTTTTTTATTCGTCCATGGTGATTTATGGTTTATTATTTTTTATTGTTTGAAAGGTGCTTCAGAAAGCTACATCAAGTTCAATCTAAAAATTATTTCTCAATTTTGAAATGTTTCGTTAGGTACTCTGTAATTAATTTCCATAGACCAGTAAGCCTCTAGACGCCGGTTAGCTGGACACCCCCGGTCACAACGCATATGCTCTACCACTGCATATCATACGTCCCTCCGCCAATCGGAACGTCACTCAGTCAGCGAGCGGCACCAATCATAAGGAATCAAACCACCGAACTTTTGAGCCGGCCAATCATAACGCGCCGTCCGCCCCCCTAACCCCACCAACGTTTTACGACTGCGTTCGAATACAAAACTTTATTTATGCGGAGTCTTGAAGCTTACTGGTCTGTGTTAATTTCACATGTAGACAGACATCCTACAAAATTACTAGTTACATATGGCTACATATCAAGCCATACATATGCAGTCTATATCGCATTGTATATATATATAGGCGTTTCGTACAATGAGAGGTCAGCTTACGCTGGAAATATATAGCTTGATATGCACAGTACGTTTCCTTAGAATTTTCATCTTTAATAATCAATCTTGACATGTCTTTTTAATGCAAATTGTAATTAGTAATTTTTATAAGACAACATATTAACAATTTTCGATTATATTCGATTATCACTTGCTTTAACGGTGAAGGAAAACATCGTGAAGAAACCTGCACACCTGAGAGTGCTCCATACAGTTCTCAATGGTGTGTGTAGTCCGCCAACCCGCACTAGGCCAGCGTGGTGGACTAAGGCCTTAGCCTTCTCGTACCGAGAAGAGGCCCGTGCCCAGCATTGGGACAGTAATGGGCTGGTTATGTATGTATGTATGTATGTATATTAACAATTGTACATACTAAATAAATTTTTAACTTAATTACTTGTGCGGAACTAGGAATTTTGTTATTTTCTCAGTAGTTATTTAAACAACCAACATTCAAGCGACCTATCCAGATTATTTACTAAACATGAGAATTTTAAAAAAACGGTATTTAGCCGTGCGTACGTTTCGTTTTACGATGTCGATCAAATTCTGTAGGCATTGGTAAACTATGTTTATAACATAACAACATCACGCCTGTATTTCCCCGAAGGGATAGGCAGAGGTGTAATAGTACACCCACATTTCGCCAGTTATGTAAAACGAAATGTTATGTTGTTTTCGTTATGTTATGTTGTTTTGTTATGTACTATGTTTATTGTACGAAGATATCGATATTACGAGTACCTATAGTAAACTGAGATATAAATTAATATTCCAAGCAATAAAATACCTTTAATGAAGCAATTCGTTATGTAATTGGAGGCAATAGCTTTAAAAATAAAGACCAAAGTCGTGAGAATAGTGCGTGTGTAACACAAAAACAATTAAGTTTTCCCAAGCAATGTTACATGTGCGTGAAAAAATCTAAAATTGTTCATAGGTATTGTTATCGTTTTAGGTAAATGGAGTAGTATGTAACATATTGACCATTATATGTTACGTAAATGTTATTGAACTTTAACTATGGGTCTGGCCATCGATGGAAAAAAATATATGGTACAGCTGCCACTTGTCACCTGTATCACAACAAAAATAGCTTAGTTATAGCTTCATAACTTAATTTTCACCAATTTAACTGAAGGAAGAACAAATAGCGCTATTTCTGAGTTTTTGATCAAATATCAATTATGATATATTCAATATTATTGTAATATTCAATCAAATTTTTAAATTTATGACTACGAGCGCCCCCGTTTTGTGTACTCTTTTACACAGATATGACATCTACCTGCGGCCGGAAGATGTCCTCTGCTGGATAAAGGCCTCTCCTAAGCATCGCCACAACCAAATTTTTTTTTTCTATATTAGTAGGCCGAAGTATACAATTATAGAGAAAAAATTTGGTAATTATACCTTTTTTTTTCGGCAAACTGTATCCTACAAAAACTTTTTAAATTTATTATAGACGCACGTGCGTGTCATTCATAGATATCATACTGTCATTATATTTCATAACTCGTTTCACAACAATTTTTTCTTCCTTCAGTGAAATTTATCAAAACGGAATTAAGATAGTATATATATATATATAAAACCTACAGGAGACCTAAAGGAGACAATTTGACTTATATTTGCCGGATGCAAATATAAGTCAAATTGTCTCCTTTAGTCCAAATAATATAACTATGTATATATATATATACATAGTTATAGTCCACTATTATAGTACTTACTTTGCAAATGTTGCAACAACTAACATTCGCAGCCAAACTGCCGAAGTTTGGTGCAACTATGAAGCCAATCGAATTGATGTCCATTAATATCTATTGCGACTATGGGTTTAAAGTCAAACAATTGTTGTTTGTACCAATAGTTTATCCTTGGTATTGGGCAAGAGTAGAAATGAATCTATTTTGTTAAACTAACTTTAAAAGTTCAATTGTGGTGTTGCTTAATTTTTGCTGAGAATAGCAACTATTTTCTTTTGTAAGGTTTTTTACAACTTACAACATATGTTTTGTATGGTAGGTACTAAAATTTTTAACCAGAGTTTGATGTTTGGTATAAATATTGCATAGTGATTGAGGGTTCTAAAAATACATAACAAAACAAAATCCTCCTGCTTATAAGTTAATGTCTAGTAGTGGACGTTTTTCGGCTGAAATGATGATGATGATGATGATAAAATAACTAGTCTTTACTCGCGGCTTTAACCTCATTTAATTCGATTTATCACAGAAAGATGTAATCACGAATCCCTTGGGAACTGCTTATCTTCCCGGGATAAAAGTAGCCTAAATGGTAATCCGGGTTATGGTCCATCTAATATTTAAAGATTCAAGATTCAAAGATTCAAAGATTTATTTTGCCAACTAAGTGTACATATTGGTGGTAGGTTATAAATATAGTTCTTACAAACTTAGTCGCCTTTTTCAGGCATTGCAAAATTATTGGACTTAATTAATTACAATTTAATATATTAATATTAGATAAGTATTAAGCTTATACATCTAAAATAAACATAGTAGATCGCCGTATTAATTTTGGCGGAAATTTATTTTGATAATATAAAAACTACTGGATAATTTTAAAGTATAACATATTAATTAAAGTTTTTATTTCCATCATGAATATAGTAGCAAAATTATCTTATTTTAATTCAATTTATTCAAATTTGATTTAATATGTCCAATTTTATTAATTTCATTTAAATATTTTTTATATTTATTAATTGATTTAATACGTATTTTTTATTTAATTTATGCAATTTTAATTTATTTCATTATATTTTAATATAATTTATTACGATTTAATTTTATTTAGGTTTATTTTGAACTTACATAGTATTTTAAATATTACTAACACATAGTGGAATAAAGCAGTCTGATTGAATAAAAGTTATTTTTATTGTATATGTTTTATTATTATTATTGTGTTTTATTTTTTGTACTTATTATGTTCCAAATATTCTTCAATTGTATAGAAGCATTTTTGGATTAGAAATGTTTTTAATTTTCTATTAAATATTGTCAATTTTGTTTCTAGTTTTATATCGGATGGTAAACTATTAAATATTCTGACTGCCATGTAATAGGGACTTTGGTTTAGCATTTTGATCCTGGAGGGTGGTAAGTATAAACTGTCTTTGTGGCGTGTGTTTATGTTATGTATGTCTTTTACTTTTGTGAAGTGACTAATATTTTTAAATACGAACAGACACAAGTCATGTATATATATTGATGGGAGTGTTAATAATTTATATTCAATAAAAAAGGGCCTGCAGCTTTCTAAATTGTCGATTTGAGCTATAATTCTAATGCACTTCTTCTGTAATACAAATAAGTCATGAACGTCCACGCTATTTCCCCACAGCATCACACCGTATCTCAGCCATGAGTACGCATACGCATAATAGGCAGACAACGATGTTTTTATGTCTGTGCTACATTTTATTTGAAAAAGAGCATAAGTGAATCGGCACCTAATAGGTTTGCTCGCTCCATCGTCGACCACATCCTGACAAAGCTGTCTAGATTGTGGTCAAGAGCAGATCTATAAATCATTAAAAAAAAAAAAAAAAAAAAAGTGAATTTGGACAATTTAGACATAATATGTGCAATATGTTTTTTCCAATTTATGTGTGTATCAATGTTTATGCCGAGTAAATTAAATGTTTCTACTGTTTCTAAGGTATTATTCCGAAAATTTGTGTCCATGACTAAAGAGGGTTTTTTATATGATCTAAATTGTATTGTTTTTGTTTTGCTATAATTTATCTCTAAGTTATGGTCGTGGAGCCATATTTGGTCCGTGTGGTCGTAAAGAATTGCACCACCCTATATCTTCTCATGGGTTTAGTAAAAGGCGACTAAGGGATTCATCAGAGGATGGGCAGCAGCGTTCTCTGAGTATTTAATTTTAACCAACCAACTGTGATTGCCAACCCGCCTGCCAAGCGTGGCGTTTATGGCGTATCCACCCTTAATTGGTCGGCCTATGTCCAGCAGTAGACGTCTTCCGGCTGAAATGATGAAATAAATAAAATAAGTAGCCTACATATTAATCCGGGTTATGGTCCATCAAATATTTGTCAAACATCTCATTCAACAGTCATTGAACAGATTCAGCGAGACTAAAAGGACAATCAAACAAACAAATAAACGTGAATCCCTAGGTAACTGTTCATCTTTCTGGCTTAAAAAGTAAATCCTATATGTTGATCCGGGTTATGTTCTATCTGTATGCCAAATTTAATCCAAATCCATTCAGCCCTTACAGCGTGATTGAGTAACAAATATCCAAACATCATCAAAAACTTACATATTTATAATATTAGTATGGATCAGAAGAATGTATGTGTAATAATTTCATAGGTTTTCGCGATCACTACACATTATAATAAAACAAAGTTTAACCGGATTAAATCGCGTATATTATTTAAATTGGTTTTCGAAATGCTGCAAAGCTTTCGAAACGTCAGGAAAACCAATTTAAATAATATACGCGATTTAAGCCGGTTAAACTTTGTTTTATTATAATGTAAGTGTAGTTTCTTTATATAAAGTACAAACATTGAGAGAAACCTAATTTGTAAACATTATCTTATTCATTTAGTTCATATGTAAACACAGAAAATTCTGAAGTCAATTACAACAAACTTACATCGCATAACAGAAGAAAAGCAAGATACAAACCCAAAACTTAGTTACAGAATGTTTGTCAGAAAACTCTGTTATTAACACAACACAGAGAGAGTCAAACTTCTCAGTGAAATTATATTCACCTTGCCGTGCCAACGACGCTGCCATAACATCACCGTTCTAGTTTTCTTCTTAGTTCACAGCGTTGACGAGTTCCTTCGTATTACTTGCATTGTTATTACAACATGCTCACTGTTCTGTATTCCTGTGGTTACTTTCACTCAATCAGCCCGTTCGAGACTCAATCGGTCGGTGTTGTGTACACGGTTTCCTCATTAGCGTGCTTTTGTTAGGTACGTCCATTGCCGTGTTTAGTTCACGCTATCAGCAACATGCTCCAATCAAAGCTTCAAGGTGTCTCGAGCAATCGAACCGTGTGCATTAAATTATATCCTGAATTCTGTCACTCAATTTTCCGCCTTATTCCTGTTGGTGTATTGTTTAAAATAGCGTGTGCTGTTATGACAGACGGTGTAACCAATTGTGCTGGTATTTGTAGGCGTATTAACCTATTGTATTGAATACCGACGTCTGCTTCTCCTTGATGATTCACGGTGCATTCGATTGTGGTGTATATATTATTGTCTAGAAACCATCTTCGATTGTCTGCCATTAGAAATCCGTACCCGTACACGGAACGAGATTAACAAGAAGTTCGGTATTGGTTACAAAAATTGTAGGGTTAATTATTATGTTATGCTAATTTGATGTATATTAGGCATTCTATTTTAAAGCT
This sequence comes from Asteroscopus sphinx, assembly GCA_949699075.1. NCBI lineage: Eukaryota > Metazoa > Arthropoda > Insecta > Lepidoptera > Noctuidae > Asteroscopus > Asteroscopus sphinx. Next base: position 13,145,839 of record OX453010.1, read on the forward strand.
ATTTGTATTTTATTGTTATATTAATAGCAATATTAAATAATAAAATGCTGTTACGGTCCCCGTTAGGCATGTTTTTTTTCTAAACAATTACACGTGATTTTTGTATGATCCTAAGTATATACATCAGTAAACATATATTTAAGAATAACTGAAATATATCTCTTACGCTATCACATGACTTCCCTTCCTTAAACCTCTGTGTTGACAAATTGGTAACATTACTCTCTTACAAGGTGTTAAATCTGATATCCGGATCGAAGGACCAATAATAAATCTGAAGGGTCACTATATTTCTTTGGTATTTTATTCGATGTGATATGATATGGGTAATAGATACCATAATTTATATTTAGGTAGTGATACGAAATGTTATACATAGTCGACCATGAAAGTCTGTTTTATTTATATAATTTTTTTTTTTAAATTATTAAGGCGTATAAAAAGCCAATACCTTTTTATAGACATTATTGATAGAATATTAATTTACTATCGTAAGTTCACTATTTCCTAAGTTGCATTTAAAACAGAGACCCAAGCATTTGATAAGTTACCAAAATCAAAAGGCCTGGCATTGAAGTTCCTGCTCTACGGCCTTCACATTCCAAGAGTTCATGTCATACAAGAAGTATGACTATTAGGAATGAATGAATGATATCTGGTAACAATCTCACTCCGAAGCATGCTCAGCTTGTTTTTCTAACCGTATTTGTCAATAGAATTGTCAAAGTCTGGCTCAAACGTCCAGTATATCTCGGTACTTTATTGTGGCGCTGCCTGCAAAGGGAACTGTCAATAATATGTCAAATACGGTGCATTATCAATAGGTTACTTTTTGCCACCGTCCAAGATATGTTGGGTATAGGAAGCATTCTAAATAAGAATGATATGCGTGCGTCTTTTTTTCCAAAACCGAGGTCGACGAAGGGCGTATGGAGTTATGCCATATGCCTGTGGCAAGGTTTTTTTGGAAATGTTTTGAAGGTATGCAACTTTTATTAATACAAATGTAATTTTAAATAATTGATCAATGTTAAGGCGGTGAGAAATTATCGACATCCTATGCTGAAGATTTAAAATAATTTACTTTGTTTGTTGAGTATTCAGATTTAGAATCGGTTGAATGAACTATTGGAGGTAAAGCTAAGTCGTCTTTTGTTTCTGTAATCCCATCTTGTAGGCGCCCACGCAGACTATTGACTAAGTAAACTGTTGTTTGTTGTTTAATTGTTTATGACTCAACTCTCAATTTAGATGAGACGAGGAATTATAATTACTATAGAGTATAGACATTATTACAGAAACTCTTGCAATATATTTTGGATTATGAACCAAAAGCTTGTAAAAAAAAACGTAACAAGTTGAGAATCTTCTCTTTTTTTTAAGCCGGTTAAAAAGGTTCACGTTCTTGTTAATATTTTGAAGCAAACTGATAATGAACAACCAGACAGACCGAAGAATTTGGCGATGATCGATACATAACACATTTTCTTTGAAAACAACAACTTTGACTCTTAAGAAAAACAACTTCAACGAGTTTACTTTTAACAGGAAGTAATTGTAGATGAAGGCATATCATTACATACAGAAACGTAATTTCAGTAACTTGTTTATCAAATACGTACAAAGTTAATTGATTTTAGCCTTCAATTAGCTTCAATAAATACATTAATTAATATTGAATGTAAGACTTATAAGGTGTAGGTAGAGGGTGAAACTGGCAATTATCAAATTATAGAAGAGGCGTCTATCAATATACGAGTAATTTGAGTTACATACGATCAGGATTGCCATCTTTTTTGGAACAAAATTATTAGTTTCAAACCCATGAAAATATCGATCGATGAAACTGATAGTATGTTACAAATCTAATTTGTTTGTGATGACCATGTGGGATGTGTAGTATATTAGGATACTATATTATTATTTATTATATAGTACGGTCGTCAATCCGTTTCCCAAAATATTATTATAGCAATATTTACGACCGTTCGTTGCAATGGTTTATTGTGTACAATGATGTGATGTTAACATCCATTGCAGAACTTTGTACCATTAATGGTTTAAATTATTATGATAAAACACTTTCAATACATCATCATCATTCCATCCTCACCATCTTGATGGTTGGTGGTCAACTACAGAACGTTTCACTCGCCACTTTTTGCCTCGTACAGCAAAACTGTAGAACCAACTTCCGTCAGCGGTTTTCCCGAACAAATTCGACATGGTAGCCTTCAAGAAAAGAGCATACGTCTTTTTAAAAGGTCGGCGAAGCATCGGCGACTCCCCTGTTGCGAATGTCCATGGGCGGCGGTCTGATGGTAAGCAACCTGTTACCATTAGGTGACCCGCATGCTCGATTGCCCTACTATGTTATAAAAAAAATCGTACAACGTAAAACCAGAGGGCCAATTAGATAAATTTTCCGATCTAGTCTCAATGTCCTAAATGTCTGCATTTAAACTGCATCCAAACTGCGATCTGGCAGACAAATGCAGTCCGGCAGCCAAATGCAGTCCGTCTGCAAGATCCCTTACATGATTTCTATAAAATCGAACTAGAGATTCGCCAAACTAGTGACAGCATTAGGACGTGTGCAAGTCAAGAAAGTAACTGCAGAGTGCAGTGCAAGTATCGGAAATATTGTCAGAGAATTTAATCCCAACCCAATTAATAACACTTTTAACTTATCCCGAATTTTCCAATTTATCTTTTTGTAAAAACCATATTCGAACTGTTTGTAACAGTTTAAAAAATGCCAAATTGTTCTCAAGTGATGAGCTTACTAACGAAGAGCATTCATTTTTTATATTCGCGTTTTGGAAAATATTCATGAAATACTCAGGAACTCGGGAGCAAACAAAGTAATATTTATTCTTACTTAACGAGTTCTTTGCGGTGGGTAAGCTCTAGTGGCTACAGCCAACTAACTAGTCTCAATGTAGACTGAGGCAAATAGTTTGGTATTCACTTTATTTATTACATAACTAGGCCATGCCCGCGGCTTCGCCCTCATATAATTTATTAGTTTTCAACACACTTGCTCGTAAAGTGGCTCTTATTGCATCGCTTTTAGGTTCATAATGTGGCTTATAACGCACGCATGCTTTTTTCATTATATTATTGCACTAGTGCTTTTTACTTTACAGTTTATTTTTAAATCGCAGCAAAGAGTTTTTATGCCTGAACTAAATTCAACATTTGTGGGAATAAATCAACTGTATTAATTAATGCTATTTAAACATTTCATTTCATCAAATTATTAATTTTTGTCAACAAATTAAAATTAATTTGTGTTATAAATAAATAAAACAATTTATAATATTTTTATATTAGGCTGTATGGCGGTTTCCTTCGACCACCTGCGCGCGCATAGCTGTATGTCACCGCGTGTCACCGCGCGATCCGCGCGCCATTTTTATCAAATTCAATATTTGTCTAAAATGTGTAATTTATGTTTTTTTCCTCGCAAGTGTGTTGAAAAACGTCGTATGAAACGCGTGAGCATTGACTATTATATCTCTTTCTATCAAAACTCATGAGAAAAGAACAGAAGATTTTAGTCCTGTCGAATTAATCGACTTGCTTGTTTTAAACGTAAATTTAGTCGCCATAATCGCCACATGAGTAAGATGAAACATCGTTAAAGGTGATATCTCGATTATTTTCCGGATAACTACAAGAACATAGATTAATTTGACAGTTCAAAATATATTCTGTCCTTTTTCAATGATGTTTGTAAGAAAGAGATACAGCTTGCTTAAAATTAATTTAGTGATATGTACAAGTCGATGATCGGCAACAATATCTTCTGTTTATGCTGAAAATTGATCGTAACGTTTATTATTCATGTAATCATCATTAGTCATGTTTTTCTAATATTATTTACCAACATAGCCTTAAGATCTTGTTACTAACACTGGATTGTTAAGTCCGCAATAAAGATTATATTATTATTATTATTATAACGATGACGGCGACACATTTTCTATAGAAAGTGGGTCGAACTGATGAAGCATCTCTTAGAAATGTTGGAAATTCACTTTCAATAAGTGGTAAGAGTTAACTACATTGTCATTAACTAAGCGTAAGTGCGATGGGAACCCATAAACAATATAATTTATACTAGTATTGGAAAACTTTCTTTGTTATTAACGCCTTGCTATGATTTCTACGACAATAACGGAAAGGAATTTAGCTGTAGCATAGAAATATAAATAATAAGGTAATAGAAGTGGTAAAGGCGCGTGAACTTGTCGCCGCGTGCAGGTGTCTCGTAGGACACCAGAGCGCGAACCGTTTGCTTGATCATCGGTGCTGTTTTGCACGCGGAGTCCTTAAAATTGTATTTTGCAGCATATCTAACAACGGATTTTGTTCAGGCTTAATTTTTTTGTATTGGATGCTAGAAATATGATGGGCGTAGTTGCGTATTTATGTGTTGGTAGCGGCGAACCGGCGACAAAGACAAAGACATTTATTGCTCAAACTGTGTACATAAATGTAGGTGTTTATCAAAGTTTGGTATCAACAGCTTACCCAAACAGGTGTAGCAATAGTAGGTACAAACTATGAGGTCTGACACTACAATAAAATATTTAAATATTTAACTTATTACTATCAGTTTATACCAAAATATTCATTTATAGTATAAAATAATTTTGAATTAACCACTTTTTAAAACTCTCTGAAATGACTTACTATCTAGTTTTTTTATGTCTACAGGTAAATGATACGCGTTCCGGGATTAAAATAAATTAGATAACATTTCTAGTACCTTATTATTTAGATTTCTATGAGCTGTAGTTATAGAACTTGGAGACAATGTTGATATATTGTTGGACCCAAACACGCATGAACGAATTGGTTAAGAATGTAGGTACAAGGAATTTTGGACCTAAAATTAATTAACAGATTCTTTCAGCGTTCGACTCTAACGTCTTATTTCATAGATTGAGGTTAATGTTCCCTAAATCCGTTGGATATTTTTTTAAGCTGACCTTGAACGTAACCATGACCTCAGCAGATCAACATATTACATCAGATAATGATTACCTAGCTTGAAGTCAGTCAAAGTTATCAAAATTGTATCTACTGAGATTTTTTTCATTTATTTTTTGCATTGTGTTTTGGCATGATTTTTTTGGTTTTAATATAAAATAGATTTGGTTTTTAAATGCAAACTTAAAGAAGTATGTCATTATGGGTACTAGGTATGACCTCATTGTGTTATGAGTAATTTTAAGAGGTAAATATGTGCCTAAGTATTTCCTATGATCCTTGAATAAGATTATTGTAGTTTGCCATTAGTGATTAATGTTTTATTACAGGCTTGACTGACTTCAGCACGATTTGTTCTACGTAGCATTAAAAGGTATTCATTTATTTAATATTTATTTCTCACCAGTTTTTTCAGAGATTTCAGTTTTATAAATTACACGTTGTATAAATAGATATAGATAATATAATTAGGTAAATGTTGTATAATAATGGAGATCACGTAGCAAGCGTTGCATCAAGCAAATTAAATTACGATGACCGGCCATTATCCTAATCCGCTTGCTAATCAAGTGATTATGATTGATGCCGTGGTTTAAGTGGAACTGTTATTATTAAGTAATCTAAGGCTAATGTCTACTCAGTAAATTATACTTTGCCTCTTCTTGTTATGGGTATCATCATCATCATCATTGCAGCCAAAAGACTTCCACTGCTGGACATAAGCCTCCCTCAAAAGGGGCGAATATGCCATAATCGCCATGCTTGGCAGGCAGGTTGGCGATCGGAGTTGGAGAACATTACTGTCCATCCTCTGATGAATCCCTTACGGCCGAAATTAATATCCAATCTATCCACGATTTACCTTACTGGAGATAGAAATTTGACATATTTTGTATGGAGCTTATGTCAAATTCCTATCTCTAGTAGGACAAATCGTGGATAGATTGAATATTAATTTTGGCCATGAGTCGCCTTTTACGACACCCATGAGAAGAGATAGGGTGATGCAATTCTTTATGTCTTATAATAAATATAAATAAATATTTTTGGGACATTTTTACACAGCACCATCTAGTCCCATACTACATAAGCAGAGCTTGTGCTATGTATGGGTACTAGACAATGGATATGATACTCATATACTTTTTTTTTTGTAAATACATACTTATAATACATAAGTCTTATGTCTTTATGTTATGGGTATGACATATCTTAATATATTATCTTCTTTAGTCAAAATAATCCGTTCGCACACAGCTATTTTAAACGTCAACATTCAAACATATAAAGGACAAGTACAGGTTCTTAAATACGAAAAGTTCTATTCATGCAGTCGACCGCATGTCATGGGTAGCCCTTGAATTACGAAAACCGTCCTTACTGCTACGAAATAAAGACGCTGTCAAGATCAAACTGTTACCACTGACGTGTACCAGTTCCTCAAAATTAAAAGTTCTTAAATAAGTTCTTTAAACTAATTCCTAAAATTGTTACATACAAGTCTCGCTGGAAATTCCTGTTCACAATTATAGATACATTTAGTAACTCCGTATTCATTATTGCTTTAGGACGGTGATAGGGCTAAAGTTAATTCCGGCCAGAAATATAAACCACATAATGAGCCGCCCGGGATTGCGGGAGACAAATGATGCCTAATAATAACGACCGAATTAGTTTTTAAATAAAAACAGCTTAGTACTCGAATTATTCAGAAAATGTTGCTTTAGTAAATTGTTAACTGTCTAAAAATAATGGTTTTTTATTTCTTTACTATTAATAGATACATTCGAATTTAATATGAGGTTTTGATATAAAGTAATAGTGCCAATGATCTTGGCTTCACCGCCCGGACCGCGAGGAAGAAAACCTCTATAAAAAATACGAGAGGTAGGGCCTGCGAGCAGCAGACTCGGGGTAGTTTGCTGCCCGATCAGCAGCTGGCGTAGCTGGCACAGCCGGCGTAGTTGGCGCAGCCGGTAAAGGCGCATGAGGTGAGGTGGCGTGCAGTGTTCCGTGTGCGCCATCAAGGAGGGTGCGGCCGACGTTAGGCCGCACGGGTAGAAGGTGCTCGCCTGCTTGTGGCGGGCCAGTACCTGTCGGAGGTGGTTGTGTGAATACTCACGGGTTCCCACGCTAAGGGGCGGCTAAGGTATTTGAAGGAACACCGTGGTGGTTTTAGTCGGTAAGAGTCCGACACTGGCTCCGTCTACCCCGGGCGGAGTGTGTCCATGAGGATTTTCCTAAGGCAAAAATAAATAGAGCCAATGCTATTTAAAAGTATAGATAAGTCATACCCTAACAAAACAACCGAAAAAAATGTTTTGTAAGCAGCGGCAGCACAATACACATAAACTAGTACAAAGGAAGTAAGCTGGTTACTTCAAGTTACTTTCGCGTCATAATTGGAACACTTTTTGTACACACACGACGGCTGTTAAGTTTTTTTTTGTCACCTGTCACGCTCGGTTTAATAGAAAAACGTCATAATTAGGACGTTGTTGAGTCTTCAAATTGCGAGCGCAAGTAACATATCTGTACTTTTAAATACCATTGAATAGAGCCTATGAAATTTCATTTAAAACTAGTAAGCGCCCGTGGCTTCGCTCCCGTGTTTTCTTCATACAAACTTTACCCTTTTCACTCCTTTATAGATGGAATTTCAAAGAATGCCTCCTTAGTCTAGATAGATAGATAGAATATACTTTATTGTACACCATGAAAATAGTAGTAAACAGGAACAACGTACAAATTATGGGTACATGGGCGGTCTTATCGCTAAAAGCGATATCTTCCAGACAACCTTTGGATGGACAAAGAAGACGTAAGATCTAGATAATGGGGGCAGTCCGTGGCGTACTACTAAACTAAAATAAATAAATAGCACAAAATATATTACACATATAGGTATCATAAATATATATAATATATATATAAATAATCTTACAATTTAGAATAGAGAATGAATGAATGAATTCTATAGGGCACTCAAAGAATATTTCCTCCAAATTACAAATGTCCACTCACCGGTTTAGGCTGTGCGTTGTCTGTTAGTAAGTCAGTCAGCCAGGGTACTGTTCTATAAGTATAGAAGGTTACGTACCTATCAAGAAAAGAACAAAATTCTACCAAAAAAAAAACTGTGGAAAGTGTTACTACACACATAAGTGTGAGAGTGAGACACATGAGTGTTAGCCAATTCCTTCAATATTTTACAAAAGACAGTCATTCGAATTGTGGGCAAGTAAGGACTAAGCCTCAACGACTTTAGTTCTTAATCGTCCGCAGTTTTCATTTTCAACCGAGTTCGTTCCTAAACCAACCAACCCAACCGATTGACTTATTTCTGAAACAAAAAACAATAGAAACATCTTCCACTAAGCTCAGATGAAATACAAATCTGAGATACTAGGGTTGGTTATCTTTACTAATTTATACAAACTCCATGGCAACATCGTGGACCGCATGACGCACGGCCTGCTGACACGATGTTATTTGAAGACAGCCCCTCCGCTGCCACTGACGTGTTATTTGCAATACCAGGCCCCTCAGAAAGTATTGCGAAAAAAAGTTTTTATATATGGGAGACTGGCCAGTTATAATGTTTTTCGAAAATATGATTATTTATAAGTAAAAATAAGTAAGTTCCAATTTCAAAATTTCCCTCCACATTTTTTGCGAGTTAATTCAAAGTATTGTGTCTCACTGAAATATGGATCTACGCCGGTAACATTTTAGAGCTATGATTTTATACGATTTCAAGTGTCGCCTGAAACCGGATGAATCGTACGATAGACTTCAAATGGCATTCATGGATGAAGGCCCTTCCAAGGCAACCGTGTATCGTTGGTATAACGAATACAAGCGCGGTCGACCAACTTTGGGGGATGACGAAAGAAGCGGTCGCCCTTTGACGGCTGTTACCGAAGAAAACGTGCTAGCAGTGAAAAATTTAATCCAAGACAATAGGCGAATTACATATCAGGAGATTCAACACATATTGAAGATTGGATCGGGAAGCGTTCACGAGATTCTACACAGCCATCTTCGCGTGAGGAGGATAGTATCACGCTGGGTGCCGCACAACCTCACCGATGCTCAGAAGCAGGCCCGGGTGGAATGGTGCCGTGATATGCTTAACAAATTTGAAGCAGGCTCGTCTCGGCGTGTTTACGACATCGTTACAGGTGATGAGTCCTGGATTTATCAATACGACCCAGAAACCAAGCGCCAGTCGACTGTTTGGGTGTTTCAAAATGAGCCAACGCCTACCAAAGTGAAGCGATCTAGAAGCGGGGGTAAGATTTTGATCGCTAGCTTTTTTAATTTGACTGGCCACTTGATATCAATTCCCTTACGGGATCAAAGAAGCATTAATGCCGAATGGTATACTACCAAATGTTTGCCAGAAGTTTTCTCTGTTATAAGCAACAAGCGACCAAACACAGGGCTCCGCGGGCTACTGCTCCACCACGACAATGCACCTGCGCACACCGCACTCAAAACGAGGGACTTCCTGGACAGCACGCCAGTCAAACTCCTGGGTCACCCTCCTTACAGCCCTGATCTAGCACCGTGTGACTTCTTTTTATTCCCAAAAATAAAAAATCAGCTCAAAGGGATACAATTTTCGTCGCCGGAAGATGCGCTGGCTGCGTTCGAGCAGGCTGTAAACGAGGTGTCTGCGGCGGACTGGAAAAAGTGTTTTGAAAACTGGTTTAGGCGCATGAATCTTTGTATAGAGGCTGGTGGAAAGTACTTTGAAAAGATTTGATAAAAATATATATACGTATAGAACAATTTTTTTTAGTTTCGCAAAACTTTCTGAGTGTCCCACGTATGTTATGGAGATTTCAGGGTCTATACAGAAGTTAGTTTATTATCTTTTAGGTTTATACGATGTTTTGAGTTATGGAATAAATCTTTAGGACAGCATGATTATAATGTTCTATTTTTGTGCCAATAATGTCATAGGATCGTGATTTACTTCGGTACTTAACTAGCAGTGCACTTGCGGTTGCTTCGCTCGCGTAAAAAGCTTAAGCACGCCTAGTTTAAGATATCAAAGTCAAAGTCAAAAGTTTTTATTTCGAATAAGCATTTACATTATTATTTTACTGCCGACAAACTGTTTTACAGTTTGGCAGAAACACATATTTGTAACTTTATACAGATATTGAATAAATAAAAAAATTAAATAAAAAAATTAATTAACAAAAACAAAAAACCCGACTGCATGTAAAAATAACAGAAAAGATATAAACAAGACTTATCAACACGCAGTCGGAGGCTACGTATGTTTTTGGTCATGAATTACATAATAGTTCATAGGTAGCCTCCGCCTGCGTGTTGATAAGTCTTGTTTATATCTTTTCTGTTATTTTTACATGCAGTCGGGTTTTTTGTTTTTGTTAATTAATTTTTTTATTTGATTTTTTTTTAGTTTTGTCATGTTTTATTTATTATTAATGTTTTTTATGAAAAGTCAAATTCATTATTAACGTTGAATATTTTGTTGTTTTTTAGCATTTCTCATTCCAAATTACATTTAAACATATAAGTTGTATATATTTTCGTAAACCATTTATAAAACCCTTTATTTTGTTACCCCACTCGAGAGGTTTTGAGCAAAAAAAAAATTTTTAAATCACATAAAATAGCTCCAAAAAGCGGCCATATTGATTTTTATAATTTTGATATACCCAGTGTCACTCTCACAATTATGACGAATCCAAAGATACCTCTCAAGTTAAGATCCATCAAGCCGTTTAGGCTACAGAGCGTGCCAAAGAAATATACATACATACATACATACACTCGAAAAACATAACCCTCCTTCTGGCGCAGTCGGGTAAAAAACATGCACTTTCAAAACGTTAATTATGAATCTAGTTGCACGTTTCCAAAAAGTTGGCCCTATGGAGAAGAGCCAGCAAGAAACTCCATGGATATACTCTTTTCAAATAATAATAATATCCCGTCGTAACTAACTTGCTTTCATACTTTGAAAAGTATTTGTGTAACACCCATGGTAATTTTTCATAGAAATGTTAACAGCCTTTGTTTACCATCGTCAGGTTTAATTTTCGATAAACAATAATGTTCTCCCATACAAACTTTATTACCCCATTGCACCCTCTACTAGGGGTAATTTTGGAAAATTAATAATATGTGTTTGACCATTTACTACAATCCATCTAGGAGAAGTATTTTTCAGATACAAACGCTACTTTACCTCCTTCTTTTCTCATTTCTTTACACCCTACTTTACCTCCTTAGGGTTAGAATTTCCGAAAATCCTTACTTAGTGAGTGCACAATAGTTGTACATTACAAAAGGAACCTTATTCTCCAAAATTCATGTTTCTAACTTGAGTAGTTTCGGCTCTGCGTTGATGAATAAGTCAATCAGGTCATCTTTATTTATAAGTGTAGATTTCTAACAAATAATAGGCAGTTGTTGACTACACTGACCAGAGTACAATTTGTAGTCTAAACTAAGGTTGTTCTCGTCTCACGTTTAGGAAAAGCAACAATAATTGAGAACTTGCCATAATTCTAATACATAGTAAAAGGAAACAGCTGACAAGCAAAACAAGCTTCTAGGGACGAAAAACTTTACCGTAAGAAGGAGTTTTCAACACCATAGTCATAAACGCACCTACATATTTCATAAAGACACGAATTTTACGCTTTCTTTCCTCAAAAAACGCCTTCTACTAAAGAGAGTACATTATTCCGAACATTCCCACTGCATCTGAAGTTACGTGTGCCCATAAAATTCAGGAAGAAGGGACAAAATCCTCTCCCTGTGTTTTTATCAAGTAATAAAATGTTAGGCAGTGCTTCAGGCAACGCAATTTGGCCTCCACGCAGAATTTCATCCCGTTATGGACACTGTAATGGATACCATAAAATGGATATCTGTTTTAAATGAATGCTCACTAATATGGGATCTGGGATGAAAATGTTTGTGTTTACTAGTCGGTTTTATTCGTGAATGGGTGTTTTAAGGTAATTCTGGTTTTAATGGTTACAATTTGAAGGGAACGAGTGCGTCATACCGTGTGGTTACAAGTAAGGTTCAGCATCGCAACTAAAGTGTTTGTGGTGCAAAATGTATGTCCTGGTGGTTCGACTATAGGATCGCACCAAAAGGATTTTAAATTCCTCATCGTTCGATTAATCGACCTGTCCGATCGAACCACGCGGCCAGGTGAATTAACACGTTTTACAAAGCCTTGCCCTGTGACTTCGCTGCGGTGGGGACTATTGCAGCCAGGTGGCATCAGCAACTTACAGCCTATATGATTGTTTTATTTTGCAACACTGCACTGTTGCGTTTTAATCTTCATTTTTTTAATTCTATACATTTTTATTATTATTAAATAAAACATTGAAAAGAAAATGTTTTTCATCCAAGGAACCATGTACCAATTTTCCCTATTTCCGAGGCATCAATCTAATTAACTCAATTTTTCCTTACAAAATTTGTAAAATTTCGAGCCCTCAGGCGCATAAAAATCAATATTTAATTTGTGTATCAGGAGTCCCGAAGTTATTGCTAGGGCTGCGGAATGAATGGGGAAGACAAAAAATCAACAGGCAAAAGGGGCTTGTTTGTCGCACTCGAATTGATTTATTTATGCAATAAATCTAACATTGGATTAATCAGGCTAAGTTTTGTCGGCGCAGCAATGTGTTGTCGTGAAAAATATGTTCGGTGAAAAATTGCCATTGCGAAAATAAAACAGCGTTGCGGCTAAAGTTGCCGTCTGTTTTGTCGTAGTAAAAATCTATTGTTTTTTGAGTTTATGCATCGGATACAACAGTTGTATTACTTTTCATTCTCAGTGGTGGATTTTGTGTAGGTATGATGCAGGAATATTTTTGTCCACTTTGACAGTCCAGTGACAATTCGGAGTCACAGACGATTGTTTAACTATTATATCTGCTGCAACGACCATACAGCCCATAGATGCCTGATAACACAGGCGACCGATGTCTGCAACACATCTCTGAAATTTCACTAATGTAGGTCGCCACTATTCGACACTTGAAAACTCAAATCAGTTTTACATGAGCCGTGAAAACTGCCGCGTTAGTGATTAGCCAATAGCCGCCTTGGCAGTGCCAATCGGATTGCAGTACCCCGCTTCACCTAGTGGCAGAATTAATTGTACGCATTATATTCAACATTAGGCGTTTATTGGGCTGTACGGTCGTTGGTCTACTTTCTGCACACTGAATGCGTTAAATAAATGTTATTTTTTTGTTGCAGGTAAGAGATTTTTCATCACTACATCGAGAGAACCTATAGAACACTCAAATGCAAAAATAGGCAACCAAGTTGCAGTAGGATATCTATACGTTTACATCGCAACTAGTTTTTCTGTTTATTTTCTTCCGCTCTAAAGAAGTCTAAACTGTTTCGAAATTCACAAACCCTTTTCAGTATTTACTACACAGAAATAAAACCAACTACGGGTTTTAGTATCAGTAACTTTGTAGCAAACGGTCAACTAACAGCGTAGTTAAATTTTTCAACTTTGTTTGCAGTGGTCTCAACTGTCTATGTTATTCCTGTGTCGCAATGCTTCAAAAGTTGAGTTCCATTCCATTTCAAAGCGGTTTATTTATCTACATCTCAATAACGTTTCTATAGAGCAAACATCTTTGATAGAAAAAAAAACTTTGCAAAAGAAACTTTACGTAAGAAACAACCTCGACATAAAAGAAAGTTTGTAAAAGCAATCGAAAAAAAATTGAACGGATGAAAAATTTCCTATTCAAAAGTGCGGAACAAAACAGCGGGGGCGTCCCGATGCCTGCGCGATAAGACGTAAGTTTGGCAACCCATCTTTTTAATGTCCTAGCCGTCAATTATCATTAGGACTGGGGACGGTCTCAGGGAAGCGATCGTAAGTCAATATTAGTGCCTATAAAGGTGAGTGATAACCGCATATCCGCTGCGCCCTGCCTTTATACTTTTAAATTACAATGTAATAGGGAAATAACCAATCACAACTGACGAATGAAAGTTCTGAATAACATGTATGTTCAGCAAAGAGTAGGGGAGTGAATGAATGAAACATTATAACAAGTTGACGTTTTTTGAATACCCGTTCGTTAAGCTTTTTGCATTAAAATACAAAAGATGTGTTTAAACATTATTTATATATCAAAAAGGAATTGTTCTAAAAAAAATTTTAAACTCGCAATTTCTGCCTTCTGTAACACAGGTCTGTACCTAACTCAGAAAGCAGGGACTTCCAAGGTAGGTTTGCCCAATGAAAAAAGAGAGCATAACATAACATAACATCACGCCTGTATTTCCCCGGGTAGGCAGAGGTGTATACTGTATAGTACACCCACATTTCGCCAGTTATGTTAAAGGAGAGCAGATTACAACAAAAGGAGGATTATGAGAAAATAGGAGAATATGTGTAAATAAAACGATAAAAATAACATTCATTGCGTTTATTACATCCTTGTTTTTTTGATAAAAACGATTCCAACACCACACCGTGTGGTGCATGAGTACCTACGTCACTAAGCAGTGTCTGAGACGTGCGCGCGATATTTGAAAAAATTAGAACATTCGGTAGGTGAGGACAATTTGTGTAAAAGGAGGACTTGTCCTCCTTTTGGATACCACATAAAAATTTCACAGGTAAAATGTTAAATCATTTTATGAATAAATATATTTTTATTATTACTATTCATTATTAAATTCTGAATTCTGAGACCATTTTAAACAAAAAAGTAATAAAGTTAAACAGGCTCCACATACTCTAGTCATAAAAGTCAAATAAACAGTAACATTAGCATTAGAGATATAGTGTTATATTTATAAAGATATATTGTAATGTTTAGAGCTAAATATAATAAGAACAAAATGCCTGTGCGTGCAGGCTTCGCGGTTCAGGGTTATTACAATGCAGCTCGTGAACGAGCTTGACGTTCAGAATTTGTGATGCCGATAAACTGCCCCCAACACGGTTATCTTCACTATTTTTAAAGTTTTTTAACCGACTTCAAAAAAAGGTGGAGGTTCTCGTTACCTCAGAACTCCGTCATTTATAAACCGATTTCGAAAATTATTATTTTATTTGAAAGGATATACTTCCAGAATGATCCCAGTTTTGATGATGGGATCATGTGGAATTGAAGGAACTCCTCAAATATTATAGGCATACATATAGCGATTTTGGTATATTCATCAACAAGTCAAGCATTTGCATTCAGAAAGTATCATTTGGTGAAGATCTGATGAAGATCTTCGGAGGTAAAGATGGGAACTCTTCAATGGATAACAGGAAATAATCCGGGATTGCAGCAATCGCCTGTCTTTCTATTATTAATGCCAGTCAAAATATAATAAACTTTAGAAAAAAAGTTAAAACTGACTTCAAAAAGAATAAAATAATATTAGTGTGAAACAGTTTAGGAAATCGATGCCAGTTTTTTCTTAAATCAAACGGAATCAAAGGCACCTACTTCCTAAACTGTTTCACACAAATTTTATTATTTTATTCTTTTTGAAGTCGGTTTTTACATTTTTTTTAAATTTATATCTAGTTCGCTTCGTTGTCTGTCTGTCTTTCCATCTGCTATAAATCTTGCAAGTCAACTTTAAGCAACTCCTGTAATCCAAACAGGCTGGATACTTTGCATACACCATGTAGTTCCAACACAGACCTACTGGTCTGTGTTGGAACTTTGTCTATGCGGCGTCTTGAGGCTTACTAGCCTCAAGACGCCGCATAGACAAAGTTTTGCATGAGAACACAGTCGTAAAATGTTGGCGGGGTCCGGGGGGCGGACGGCGCTTTATGGTTGGTCGGCTCAAATGTGCGGTGGTATGATTCAGTATGATTGGTGCCGCTCGCTGACTGACTGACGTCCTGATTGGCGGAGGGGTGTACGATATGCAGTGCTACTGCATAATTGTTTATGCTTGTTGACCGGGATTATCCAGCTAATAGGCTTACTGGTCTGTGAGTTCCAATGAAAATAGGTTTGTACTGTACAACAGTGTTTCATCATCCTCCTCGCCTTTTTAACCGACGATAAAAAATAAATAAATATTTTTGGGACATTTTGCGCATCACCATCTAGTCCCAAACTAAGCAGAGCTTGTACTATGGGTACTAGACATTGGATATAATACTTAGATACTTTTTTTTTGTAAATACATACTTATAATACATAAGAAACACCCAGACCAACACAAACACTCATGTTCATCACACAAATATTTGTGCCCTGTGGGAATCGAACCCGCGACCTCGTGATCAGCAGTCCGACTCTCGAGCCACCACCACAGAGTTTGTCAAAAAAGGAGGAGGTTCTCAATTCGACGCGTATATTTATTTTTTTATGTTTGACCACGCATAACTTTTTACAGAGTAGGTAGTCCGATTTTGATGACTTTTTTATCCCAACTATATTGGGGTCAGCTTACAGTCTTAGAAGATACGGCTGAACATATCAATATCTTACACGGAGCAACTGCCATCAGACCCCCGCTACCTAGTTACTGGACAATACTAACATTTGGAGGTTAGACCAATCGTCAGACTTTCAGGCTTCTGACTACCCGTAACGACTGCCATAGATATTCGTATGACAACCGGGACCGACAGCTTAACGTGCTCTCTGAGGCACGGAGGGGTCTCGGTCTGTAACGAAACGGTCACCCATCCACAGACTGACCGCGGCAAGTACAGCTTAACCTTGCAGATCGTATACAATCCGCGTGGTTGTTACTTGGCCACGAGCCCTCCCCCAATGGACATACAACAATATTTAGTATTAAAAAACAGTAGTATTTTTTAACTATCATTATTGTATATTTATTCATTTCAATAGGACTTTCAACTTTATTTTCTAGTTAACAAGCATTTGTTTCTCTTTTGTAAAATCTAAATAAAATTCACCGTTTTAATGGGATACACCAATTAAAACGAAGATCCTAATTTGACAGTGATTGAAATTGTTTCAATTATTATTCTAAAAACATTAATTAGTTACGCTTAATTGGGTGCTCCACATTTGTGTCTGAAATTTAAATAACGGAAACAGACAGATAGTCTTTTTAATCACACTGAAGCAATATCCATTAATTAATAGCCAAAGAACTGTGTTTTGCAATAGATTTCATTTTTTTTAAAGAGAAAAGGGCAGTGTTATTTTAAACAAAATATGAACAGCTTCTTAGGTTTTCGCGATCACTACACATTATAATAAAACAAGTTTAACCGGATTATATCGCGTATATCATTTAGATTGGTTTCCTGACGTTTCGAAAGCTTTGCAGCGTTCGTGGTCGCAGGAAGACTAAGATGACAAGCGTCATTACATATATTTCTAAAAAAATATTTTAATCTACCGTAAAATTTTCATTAATTAAAATCGTTTCGATGCACGCAGTAATCACTCACAATGTCATCATCTTTTACAGTGTTGCGTGCTGTTTGGGACTGGATTATTTTTAGAACTGGGTTCCAAACAGACAAGATAATAAATATATATTGATATTATTTAATAGAGAAGATGGTTGGCAGCTACCACCTGCAAATATACCATATGCAAATGAATACTGAAACATTACTTTTTGTATTAAAACATTGTAATTTTTCGCTCATTTACGATCACAAATTGTATATAATGCGACTAACTAGAACTGGGTTCCAAACAGGTGGTAGCTAACAACCATCTTCTCTATTAAATAATATCAATATATATTTATTCCATTATGGATCCATTTAATTTTACTGAAGCTAAGATCATAGCAAAAACAATGTTTTGTTTATACAATACCGGAGAATGTCTATAACTTTGTTGTTGTATATAAGACGATATTTTGCAACATGATCTAAGTAAATAAAATGTATTTGGTTTTACACTTTCTTTTTTAATTACAACAAAAAAATTATAGGGTCTATTCTCTAAACAAAAAAATGTCTCCTTTGAAGCTTTGATAATACCTAAAGAAAATTTTGCAATATTCCCGTAGTATTAGTATTAGTAATAGGACGTTAGTAGATAAAGCATACTATGAAGCGACTTGACATTTTCCAAGTGAATGCACTTAAAATCTTTAGTGCGATCTTCTAGCGCAAAGTCGCGCGTCGTCGACATAGTACATCGTGTCACTTATTGTAAATAGCTGAACGGGAATTTTAAATTAAACATCATATAAAAAGCTAAGATAGAAAAAGATAAAAATAATAGAAGTCAAAACTAGAGTAGGCAACCAATCTAGCCTTACCTAAAAAACTTTAGGCACTATTTCTTAAATTTGCACTCCATTTTGTTAATGCTAAAATATTGCTAAATAAAATGAGGTTGCTGTTAAGATAAAACATAAATCTAAAAGAACAGCTGCACCCTTGAATATTTAAAAGACACAGACAATTAAAAAATGTTTTAATTATGACGCCCGCAGGCGTAATAGGAGGCCCGTAGATTTTAGTAAGTTTTTTAGGGAAACTCGTTGGTCTAGTGGTTGCAAGTGCGACTGCTGAGCGTGGGGTCCTGGGTTCGATTCCCGGGTCGGGCAAAGTATTATTGGGTTTTTTCATTAGGAAATTGTCAGTAGCAGCCTGGAGTCTGGATTTGTGCCCGGTCAATGGCAATAGGCTCGCCCCCTATTACATGGGACTATAACATAACTGGCGAAATATGGGTGTACTTATTACACCTCTACCTACCCCTTCGGGGAAATACAGGCGTGATGTTATGTGTGTTGTTATGTGTTGTTTTAGGGAGATTTTCCAAAACGTTACAAAATAAAAACTTTCGCTGTAATTTCACTGTCCGTCAGTCGGTTTGTGTGGTGGTTTTTCTATTTTACAAGATTCAAAGCAGTCATGAGTATCATTATCATATAGGTATAGGGTTAAGGCTATAATTATACCGCTAAGGGAATGGAGTCATAGCCACATACGTGCGTTTGCCAGTCCATAATTCCGCATCAATGCACTTTCGTCAAAATCCCATTTCGGGTTCACCCTCGGGATAAAACAACGAAAAATAATGGTAGAAGCGAGGTTATCGTCGCTCACGGTACGGCTGCGGCTGTAGGCTCGGCACGTTGTCCGGTCGCCTCCTAAACCGATTAAACACACAGCGAAAATACAGTTACAAACACGGGTTACAGACTCAACGCTTTAAACTACAGACACGCGTTGCATCCTTAATTGTTTTAATTGATTTTTTTTAATAGTTTAACTTAGTGTTATGTGGGAAATGAGGAAAGGAATTTAAGGAATGTAACTTAGATTTAAACGCTAGACGAATTTGTTTTCATGAGATATAGATCTGCTCTTGATCGCATTATAGACAAATTGTCAAGATGTGGTCGACGATGGAGCGAGCAATATATCTATATTATTGCTCACTCCATATATATTATTATTATCTAAATAACATATATCACCTGTTTATAAACTTATAATGCTCTATAATTATAATTTCACTTACAAATAAATACGCTGTTCGGCGATGAAAGCCATAAATGCAATCTCACAGCTAATTATACACCGAAATTAGGTTTAGTTATTACCATAATCAAACTTAGATTTGATTGCAATTCGCTCTTTCACAGACATGTTATGTACCATAAACAAACACAGTTTCACCCGGTTAAGCTTGTGTTTAATTCAACGTACGCAGCTCGTCCCGATGTGAAATGAAACCGATTTCAATTACTATTGGAGTTACATGATTAGTTTGCAGATTCGCCCGCATTTCAACCGGCTAATGTTTGAGCTAAATGACGAGCACACAATTGGAATATGGTTTATTACTGATGTCCAGGTTAGTTAAACTGAAAATCATGACGTAAATAAGGTATATGATAACAGACAAAAAATTTGGAATATATGAAGTTTTTTATTATTATTTTTCAGTAAATAACACGTAATAAAAAGAATACTGGTACCTACTAAGGTGCCTCTAGGTATTTTTATTGTCAAAAAATAAAGTATTTTTATTGTTTTTAGCTTTCACAAAACTTTTATATAGTAGAAAGCCACTGTGAGATTTAGGTTTTTCTGACTAAAAATGTGGCTGTAATATTTAGACGTAAACGAAAGATAACATTATAATTATACTGTACTTGTAAACGTAACTTAGAAACATTGATCCACTAACCTACTTAGTAATTCTCTTGAAATAAGACTCCTATATTTTCTCTACTTTTTTTCTAGACACAAAACACATTCACTTTATTTATTTAGCAACATTTATTTAGACAGATAGCCCAAAAACCTTTATAAAGTCCGCTAGGGCTTCTTATTTTTCTACATTATTTACGATTGATTGAGTATTCCACATAAGCTTCGGACATAACAATGATCGTGTACAGAGAGAAATGAGGTATAATAAAACATGGCTGGCTACAATGAAATAGGTCACGTTTCCAATCTAGTGCCAATGTTTTCGTTTCACAAAAAAGGTTACGGAATACGTGGAACTTAACATTCGCTGCAATCATCTCTTAATAGGTAGCGAATGATTTGTTCTGCACAAAATGGTTTTGTATACATTTGGAAAATGTTAATAGGAGTTGTGATGGTATTAAAGCAGTGTCTCATTTTTTAATTATAACCATCAACGAAATATATATATACTATACTTTTAAGAGTAAGTTGTATTATAGATAATAAAATGTCTGACTGTAGTCAATAAACCATTTTTCTTTCATTCTTTCTTTCTTTTAAATATAGCCATGTCCGTAGACCACTTTGATGCAAGATTTATTTCTTCAGAAAAAATTCGAAGGTTTCACAAAAACGCATAATTTGTATTATTAAGATCGCACAATGTGCAGGTGTAAGGATAGAGAAAGCAAGATAACAGAAATGACATGTAAGTCCCGAGATTAAAATAATAGATTATGGAAGAGAAGAGAATTGGAGAAGAGATTATCGCCTGCAGGCAGTTTCTCAGCAAGCATGTTGAGTAAGCAGGTTTATAGATTCTTCGCACCTGCATTTCTCTTGTATTGGTAGCAGAGATACCCACTGCACTACACAATAGTGAATTTAGTGAGCCTCACTACCTTACTAGCACTGCGGTGCCCCGTTCAGACTTACCGTCTGAATAGGCAAATGACACCCGCGCTAGTTCTCTGTACACATTGCGCCAATTTCTATATTGAGCTTTTGAATAACAAGCTCCTGAAAAACTTTACTTGACCAACGTTTTTTTATTTTCCGAGAAACTATTTGAGATAACATCTCATTCGTATTGAACTAGGTTTTGAATGAAAACTGGTAGGTAAGCAGTCACATAAGGGCATAATTTATATCTAGGCAAGCATGATTGAGTATTTGTTTAGGTTGTCACACCTGCATTCTTCATGAACACGTATTGTTAGCAGAGATACTTATTGCAGCATAAAACAGTGAATTTAGTGAGCGCTTAACTCTCAGTAGCATTGCGGTCACCGTCTGAATGGATAGATGACACCAGCGCTAGTTCTCAGGGCATTACACACTGCGCCAATTCAATATTAAACGCTCCTGTTTTTAATATTAAATCTACAACTCTGTTCCATGTTTAGCTTGGAAAATTTATTGTTCTGTTGCAAATTAAAAGATACCAAGTTTTGTGTGTATGTTACAATAAGACAATAACATCCTGAGCACGACTTCATACTCGTTACTTACTTACTCCTCTGGCTCAGCGACCCAAAGTGAGTCATGACCTCCGAAACGAGAACTCTCCACTTTCCTCGATATTGCGCGATATGTCGCCAGTTGATAGCTTGAAGCTCACGCAGATCAGCCTCCACAGCATCTCCCCAGCGATATCTGGCGTACGTCTGGTTGCTTACCAGCCCAGATACGCTTTGTTGGCTCCTCGATCCTCTCCCATGCGTTCGACGTGGCCGACACATCGCAGACGTTGTGCTTTGATCACTCCAATGATATTAGGCTCGTCCACTAGCTCTTCGATTTCGGCATTCTTCCGGACTCTCTGCGTACCATGCTGTGTTTTTATCGTACTCGTTGCAATATTATAATTTCTGTCCAATACACAGATTACACAAATAAGTACGAAACGCTTCATCATCAATTTCACTATGTTCGACAACCGCATTATCTTAACAATATTATCAGATAATCTGCAACATGAATATATAATTGTATCGTAATATCATACTGTATTGTCTGTAATTGCATTGTGTTTAATGCCATTACCGTTTGCGCCCGATCAGCGGACAGTCCTCCAATCCTATTAGTAGCCGCTTTAAACAATCCTCGCACTGAGATCAGGGAATAAGTGCGGTTGCTGTTTAACTATTCCTGGGAATGGACTGGACAGTACCTACTAAAGCGGTAATAGTGCGGTGATTTGGAGGATAATTCGTTTTTGTACGATTTCTGTTTCATTGATACTGATGCAGCGGTGGCAAAGCTACCTAATTACGTACAATAATTTTATCTGCACCCGTTAAAAGTTTGATAGTTATGTTTGTAATCATCATCATCATCATTTCAGCCGAAAGACGTCCACTGCTGGACATAGGCCTCCCCCAAGCATCGCCACAACGACCGGTCCTGCGCTTTCCGCGTCCAGCGGATTCCCATGACCTTCACCAGGTCGTCGATCCACCTTGTGGGGTGCCTACCCACGCTGCGCCTTCCAGTGCGCTGTCGCCTCTCCAGAACTTTACGACCCCATCGGCCATCCGTTCTGCGAGCAATGTGCCTAGCCCACTGCCACTTTAAATTTGGAAATTCTTCGGGCTATGTCGATTACTTTCGTTCTTCGGCGTAACTTTATGAATACTATTAATGTATTCGTAGATTTTCATTCATAAATCCGTAGCGCACCTAGCGGATACGAGGAGATACTATAAATTTATAAATAAAAGTCATTGAATACAGAAGGCCAATTTACGTAACTAAAGAAGTGCAGTTGCAGCGCAGTTGCAGTTAAGTTTCGATCAAAACAATGCTTTTCGTATTCTGCTGATCGTTATCAAAAACGAACTGCAGCGTCACTGCAACTTGAACAGTGCGTCATGAAATTACGTGAATTAGGGGTCTGGTCTTTTGGACTGGTTTTCAACTGCTTAGGTGGAGTTTTGAGTGCTGATTCATTGCCTTTAATGTTTTAGTTTACACCGCATGGCATGGGGGTCGCATGAGGGTCTGATGGCAGTCGCTCCGTGTAAAATATTGATGTTTAGTATCTGATAAGACTGGAAGCCGACCACAACTTAGTTGGGAAATAGGCTAGGCGAAAGAAGAGTTTACACCGCATCTACAATACATCTTTATTGAGTTCTATCTTTTGCCTCCCTAGAAAGAGTTTGCACCTTTTATACTTTTAAACAAATATTGCATTATAGAGGATTCATAAACCTCTTAAAACATTGATTTACAAATGCAATTAAGTTTATTCCTGTCATAACCCATCACTGCGATCCCAACTTTCACTTTTCATATCATAAAACTAAAACCTATATAAAGATAGCCAACCCTGTGGAAGCGAGATTTGTTTACTTGTTGTGAGGGAAACATATTGTATTGGGTTCTTATTGTAAGTTGTGGAGCTATTGAGTGGAACTGCTGGGTGCGGTCACAACGGTACTACAAATAAGCGTTGGTCTAGACTAGAGTTTAGCTTGTTGTATTATTTGATAAAATCTTAAGAACACAGACAATAAAAAATATAGACTAAGTGCTGCGAACAGCCATAGTGAAGCCAACAAAAACCGTCCTGCTTCATGTACAACCAGTGCTCACATACACACCATGCACCTGAAGGATATTTGTTTTCGCGATGCTTACTGGAAGATGCCGCGACATGTGAACTGAGAGGGGTGAGCACGGTTTAAGGTGCATGTGTGTGCGTGAGCACTGGTTGTACATGAAGGAGCATGGTTTTTGTTGGCTTCACTATGGTTTTTTACTATGTCTGTGCTTAAGAACAAATGTATTATTTATTATAAATAATGATGAGAGCATTTACAATAAGTACTTTGCTTTGTTGTGAATGATAAGAATTATTATAGACTGGAAATTGACCCCAACCATCATAGCGAAAAAGCTCGGAGGATGATGATAAGAATGATTACAGGTTATTTTTAGTTTGATTGAAAATTTGTTCAGGTCGACGTGGTTTTTCATGTTGAGAGGTGCTGGGACTCCTAAGGACAATGCACTACCAAGCCGACCAAGGACAGTAATACGCTGTATATTAACAAATTCAGCGCCATTTCGTACCCACCATGCGTTGTGCTTTATTTCATTTTTGCAAATGTAAGCTCTCATCGCTTACATATTAAGGCATCACAGCTCAAAGTTAAAATCGTAGCACCTAATGAAATAACTAAATAAAGTTAATTTACAGTAGAATAAACACATGTGTCGCGTGTCGCTGGTGATAATTGCCGCTGTACCACTCACACCGTTCTCACCGCTCAGATAGCTCACGCCACGGTGGCGTAGTATTAATTAACCAAAATGCGTCAGAAGCATTACCCATTAAAATCCATCAGGTATTACAATTCTGGATTGATACTTTACTTACATAAATTAATTCATATTTTATGTGCTGTGTGCTGCATTTACCTGTAAGGTCCACTTACGAATATGACCTGAATGTGATTAATTTATTTTCGTGATTATGGCACATCCCCCTCCCTTTTGGTAGCGGCCTTTGTCCAGCAGTGGACGTTTTTCGGCTGAAATGATGATGAAAAAAAAATGTGATTCAAAATAGCAATATCACATACTTTTGTAGTAAGTCATTAGGTTCCACCCGCTTCTTTGGACTATTTTACATCTTTTCAATCCATTTTTGTTTTTGTGAGATGTATTAAAAGAGCCTCTACGAGTGACGATATTTAATTGACCGTCCGGCGCACCCTGGGCAGTCAGCCCCGCTACCAACCTGCTAACTGGCTAATCTTTTCCCCACGACATGAGCATTATGTAGCTCATGTCGACACGACAGAAGAAGAATGCGAGCCTGCATTATTTAAGAAACTACTTCATGTTAGAAACTATTCTTTATTATACGTGGGACACTCAGAAAGTTTTGCGAAACTAAAAAAAATTGTTCTATACGTACATATATTTTTATCAAATCTTTTCAAAGTACTTTCCACCAGCCTCTATACAAAGATTCATGCGCCTAAACCAGTTTTCAAAACACTTTTTCCAGTCCGCCGCAGACACCTCGTTTACAGCCTGCTCGAACGCAGCCAGCGCATCTTCCGGCGACGAAAATTGTATCCCTTTGAGCTGATTTTTTATTTTTGGGAATAAAAAGAAGTCACACGGTGCTAGATCAGGGCTGTAAGGAGGGTTACCCAGGAGTTTGACTGGCGTGCTGTCCAGGAAGTCCCTCGTTTTGAGTGCGGTGTGCGCAGGTGCATTGTCGTGGTGGAGCAGTAGCCCGCGGAGCCCTGTGTTTGGTCGCTTGTTGCTTATAACAGAGAAAACTTCTGGCAAACATTTGGTAGTATACCATTCGGCATTAATGCTTCTTTGATCCCGTAAGGGAATTGATACCAAGTGGCCAGTCAAATTAAAAAAGCTAGCGATCAAAATCTTACCCCCGCTTCTAGATCGCTTCACTTTGGTAGGCGTTGGCTCATTTTGAAACACCCAAACAGTCGACTGGCACTTGGTTTCTGGGTCGTATTGATAAATCCAGGACTCATCACCTGTAACGATGTCGTAAACACGCCGAGACGAGCCTGCTTCAAATTTGTTAAGCATATCACGGCACCATTCCACCCGGGCCTGCTTCTGAGCATCGGTGAGGTTGTGCGGCACCCAGCGTGATACTATCCTCCTCACGCGAAGATGGCTGTGTAGAATCTCGTGAACGCTTCCCGATCCAATCTTCAATATGTGTTGAATCTCCTGATATGTAATTCGCCTATTGTCTTGGATTAAATTTTTCACTGCTAGCACGTTTTCTTCGGTAACAGCCGTCAAAGGGCGACCGCTTCTTTCGTCATCCCCCAAAGTTGGTCGACCGCGCTTGAATTCGTTATACCAACGATACACGGTTGCCTTGGAAGGGCCTTCATCCATGAATGCCATTTGAAGTCTATCGTACGATTCATCCGGTTTCAGGCGACACTTGAAATCGTATAAAATCATAGCTCTAAAATGTTCCCGGCGCAGATCCATATTTCAGTGAGACACAATACTTTGAATTAACTAGCAAAAAATGTGGAGGGAAATTTTGAAATTGGAACTTACTTATTTTTACTTATAAATAATCATATTTTCGAAAAACATTATAACTGGCCAGTCTCCCATATATAAAAACTTTTTTTCGCAATACTTTCTGAGGGGCCTGGTATGTGAAAAATTGAATAAAAAAGAAAATTGAATAGTGCTTCTGTAAAAAATTAAAATTTTTAGACCCAGTCTAGAGGTTTTAGTCGTGCATTGTCTTTGTCTGCAAGTCACTCAATCAGTAAATTACAGAACTATTATTCTATTATTTTAACACTCAGTAACGCATTGTTAGTACTGTGCTCATGTTTGTTATAACTTTATTTTTATTTTTATGGTGTGCAAACAATAAAGTATACTCTATCTACCTATCTATCTAAACGCGTTAAACGCATTAGTTAACGCATTGGGGAAATACAGGCGTGATGTTATGTTACGATAGTAACGCCTTAACACAAGCGATGCGAAATCTAAAGATATAAACTGTGGATAGAAAAAATCTAATTCGTGATCGAATTTCTGTTTCCACAGCTTATATCTTAACAGAACTGTTCTATAATATAATAAATATAAGAAATTAAACTACATAAAGAAACGTATCCCTAAACGAAAATTGCTGCCAGCGGAATAAGGACATAGTAGTATTATCTGAAAGTAGTATCACATATTAATCAATTGCTAGTCTTTAGAAAGTGTCATCATCATCATCAACACAGCCTATCGCAGTCCACTGCTAGACATAGACCTCTCCCAAGTTGCGCCACAACACTCGGTCCTCTGTCTTCTGCATCCAGTTCCCCCCAGCCACGTTAGAAAGTGTGCTCACTGCTAATTTAACATACTAAGGCTTACATTCAGAGACGAATCTAAGCGTGAACTTATGCTTCCAACTGTCAAATACCACTGCATTTTGACAGTTGGAAGCATGAGTTCACGCTGAGATTCGTCTCTGAATATAAGCTTTAGTGCGTTAATTAAGTTGGACTGTAAATAAATATGAGGTTAAGCACTTCCGAATTTGACCGTCTCGATGCCCGATTAAACGCGGGTGAAGCCGCTGATAATATAGGCTAGTGCCCATATAATAAAACGTGCATAAAGTATAAATATATTTGATGTATAATAATGTGCTGGAAGACTCCTTAACTATTGTCAAAAATATGATTACAACGGTCCCCTCGTGTTTCTAGAAACGAGGTGATTCCAAATAGATAGAGCATTATAATGCTCCTGGGACCTACACGTAGTTACTGATACCGGTTATAGTAGCAAGTTATGGTAATAGCTACCTTGTTTCATTAGTGATACGTTTATGTTGATGGCTAGGGAACTATCAAGTAATATTTGAATGTGGTATCGGCGAGATCAATAAAATTAAAGGTAGGACTATGTAGAAGCAGCACAATGCAGTTCATATTGATCTACAGACCAGTAAGCCTCAAGACGCCACATAAATAAAGTTTTTCATGAGAACACAGTCGTAAAATGTTGCCGGGGACCGGGGTGCGGAAACCGCGTTATGATTGGTCGACTCAAAAGTTCGGTGGTATGATTGGTGCCGCTCGCTGATGGAGTGACGTTCCTATTGGTGCCGGGGCGTATGATATGCAGTGCTACTGCATTTGCTTTGTGACCAGTGGTATCCGGCTAATGGGCGTTTAGAGGCTTACTGGTATGTGTATTGGTCTAACATAACATAACATTACATAACATCACGCCTGTATTTCCCCGAAGGCGTAGGCAGAGGTGTAATAGTACACCCACATTTCGCAATTTCGCAATAGGCTCGCCCCCTATTACATGGGACTATAACATAACTGGCGAAATGTGGGTGTATTGATCTAAATCCATCTCATATGCAATTTATTTACGAAAATAACTGACGTCACTCGTAAAGCTGCAACGCTGAAGTAGAACAGGGCTGGATACATCGGCTTTATGTCAGATCACCAATGGAATGGTCCAAACGTACTACGGGTCCCTACAACTGGCAAACGCTAACGGGGCAGGATGGAGATGGCCGGATGAGCTGGACTAGTTTCAAGAAGATTGCTCCTTTATTGCATTAAACAAAGAGAGTTAGGAGAAGAGTACTATCCCACTGCAGGACTTTTGCCCCGTAGTGGGATAGTACTGGCTATTAACAGCGACCATACACCCCATAGATGCCTCATAACTGGCAACCGATGTCGTCACTAATGTAAGTCGCCACTATTAGCCACTTGGAATCTTCAAATCAGTTTCGACCACTTATATGAGCCGTCAAAACTGCTGCGTTAATGATTAGCCAATAGCCGTCTTGGTAGGGCCAATCGGATTGCAGTCAGCCTCAGCTAGTGGCAGAATTTATTGTACGCATCTTATTCAACATTAGGCGTCTTTTGGGCTGTATGGTCGATTGCTCATAATATTTATTTCTTGTCATGTACGTACTCCATTCATAATCCTCGTCGCCTTTTTCCAATTATGTTGGAGTCGGCTTTCAGTCTAACCAGATGTGGCTGAACATCAGTATTTTACATGGAGCGACTGCCATCAGACCCCTGCAACCCAGTTACTGGGCAATACTGACATTCGAAGGTTAGACCAGTTGTAAGACTTTCAGGCTTCTGACTACCGATAACGTTTTCCATAGATATTCGTATGATAACCGAGACCGACAACTTGAACGTGTTCTCCGAGGCACGGAGGGGTCTCGATGTGTAACAAAACGGTCACCCATCCACGGACTGACCGCAGCAAGCACAGCTTAACCCTGCAGATCGTACAACCCGTGCAGTTGTTACTTCACCACGAGCCCCTCCATGCCATGTAGGTAGGTACTCTAATAATTTCTTATAATGTACTTCATTTAGCAGGACGAGGTGCTCTGTGCACCTTTTCTTATTTACATTATTTAATTTCTATAAATTCCTAGTTATTACTGTACTCGTATTTTAGATATTATCAAGCCTGGCAAATTACTTTCAACTTTACTAGCCATTTTTTAATAGTAGTTGGTTGGTGGTTGGTGGGTAGTGGTTGGTATTGATTTTGTTGGATATCAGATTTGAATTTTATAGACATAACATCACGCTTGTATTTTCCGAAGGGGTAGGCAGATGTGTACTATTATACTATACACACAATAAGGGCCGAGCCTATAATAAGAATTTTGTACATTTCATAAAATCTAGCTAAACAAAATCACATTATGCATCTAGCTATACATCGGAACCACAAACTCGTATAACCCTAGCGTGAAGTTCAGAGGGGGATAGGTATCATCCTGGCATGTTAGCATAACACGCACGTCTCGGCACATTACAGAGCACTCTCATTCTCCACAAACTTTGCCACATTGTCTTCCAAGTTTAATAGGAAACCTTAACTTATTTTCAGTATAGATACGTAAGAAAGTGAAAAATATTTTTGCAGCAAACGATCAAAGGGTTTTTCGAAAAATATGCGTATTTCATTTTCGGCATTGTCACCTAGTCTAATAATACTATAGTACCTACGTGAACAAGTATAAATAAATATCTATGAATCGATCTCACTGCGAAAAACAAGTCACTGTTAAAATGCATTAAATAAATCAGATTTCACATTGAAAATTATATAACTAAAAGCAAAATGCAGTTCAATATTTAGTGTCCAGAGCAGACCTTTTCATTTTATACATTACGCGTACGATACGGGGAGACAGAGAGCGAGTTAAGCTCATTGCTGCACTGAAATAAGTAAAATATTTTTAAAATACCGCCATACAACGTTTCTAGTGTTTGTTTAGGCATCAGCCACATTATTTGCGTTGGGGCGGGAGCGATAGCGATGCAATTCCCGGACGAGCAAAAATAACCGTGTCGACGCTAGATAAAGTGACACAAATCTTCGTTTTTACTAATGGTGTATAAAAAAAAAGTTTTTTAAATAACAAACTTAACCACAAAGTGACATATTTGAAATAGTTTTATAAAACACACATGAACTCAGCTTGTGCACTTTTTGGGCCTGCGACCAGTCAAAGCCCGTGACTGTGGCGTATTGTATTCCACGCGCGCTATTCAAGAGTAAGGTGCGACTGATGTTGAGGCCGCACGGCAGCGGAAGCTCGCCTACTATAGTGGCAGGTCCCGCCTGCTGGGATTGATAGAAGAATGCAGAGCGCATCTCACGCCCCTGGCCAACGATGGTAAGATTTAAACCATGTCGTTTTAGTCGGTAAGTGTCCAACAATGGCCCCGTCTCTCCATGAGTGCATCCATGAACATTTTCTCACAAAAAAAAGTCTAATTGCACATTTACAATCACTTTACACACGTTAAGAAACACTTGAGTTTTATCCATTATCACCACATAATATCATGCATCAGTATTATGCAAGGATGTAAACTTATGTCCCGCCCCGGCACGGCATCGCGTAGTCGCGTGCGTGTGGGCGAGCCTTAAGCGGTTTAACTGGGCAGGTGGTGAAAGCAGACAGGTGAAGAGTTTGCGCCCTCCTGCACCCACTGTTACAGAGAAATAGAGGACCTGGAAACGACATAACTCAGCATTTACATCAGTTTCAGTGTTTCCGTGAGTTCCTGTACTATTAAGATTGGGTTTCGATTTCCTTTAATTTATTATCGAAGACTGGTTGACAAAGTGTACCTATATTGTAAAGGTATCTATAATGCCGGTAGATTATATTTTTCCATGTCCGTCATGTATGCACCGTGTATCAGAAATGAGATAGAGAGAAGAGAGCTCATTTAGGGAATGCTATCAAAAAACTTTTCCTACGGGGTGAATCCTGAAATCGTGAAAAATGAATTGAGCCCTTCCCGATTGAGAGGTCACTTTTCTATGAAACATCTGTTTTTGTTTTCATAATTGTTGCAGGGTTGTTACCACAATAAAATTGTGCTATGCTTTATCCTGAATGAGATCTCCAAATATGACCACGCATTTCTAATACACATTGACTTTAGTTGTCTGTAAACAAACACACGTTACAAGTGAATTTGTAGAGCTCCATTTTAGTAATAGTCCAATTCATATTATTGCAAATTACGTAGTCTTAATTAAGAAATCAATTCATGATCTCGTATTTTTTTGCTTATGGTATGGAGAATGGCGAATGTAATTTATTCTTACAAAATTTTATTTAAAAATTAATAATAATTAACGTAGCCTCTTTCATAAAGCGAGCAATAATATAATTAGTATTGCAATTCTTTACTTGAAGAGTAATTAATTATTTCAACTTGTGTCGTCACCGCATTGAAACACATCTAGTAAGACAGCAACGATAATCCAAAGTTACTTTGTTTTGTTTAATTTTTTCTCGCTATTCATTATTGAATTTTAGCAGCGCTTTCTACCTCATATAGAGATCTGACAAAAACAATAAGTTTTTATTACTCATTCTGTTTTGGCACACATTTTTACAAGACAAACTGGTATTCGAAATACTACTACTATACTAGATTTTATTTATTTATTATATTCTTATTTTATGGAGTTATTTTGCGGAGAGCGACATAACCGCGAACAATCACGGAAATCACGTGTTCCGTCGACAAAGTGATAATTTTGCGCATATCGAAGCGACAACCGTTGTTCCAACTTGGCAAATCTCCCTTGTTTTATGGTGCCGACAAATACATATATATATTTATATTATTTGGTATATTTCTCATACTTATTTAAGTAAATTCCATGTACTTCATATTATTATATTTAAGTAGGTATATTATGTACGAAACGTACCTACTTTTACACCGTACCTACCCACGATCGGTTCCCATTATTCTAGTCCATCCAAAGGTTGCCTGGAAGAGATTGCCTTGTGCGATAAGACCGCCCATTGTACTTACTTAATCATTCTGTAAACTATTGTCTTTGTTTTCGTTTGGTGTAATGTACAATAAAGAATATTATAAATAAATAAAAACCTTTGCATACGTAATATTGCTTTAAGTTCCATCGTATCGTAAAACTATGCTCTTAGCTCTCGTAACATCGTCCTAACGACTAAATAATATGTACTCAGCCTTTCTATTTGTCGAGTTAAAGAGCAATTGCTTGTTACGCTAAAATAACTTTTTATTTCTTTAGCGAGGTTACATGATTTCTAAGGAGTGTAGGTGTTAAGTTGGAAGTGTAAATGACTGTTTATTTTTTTGGTTTATGGTATGATTATTATAAAATAAATTACGTTCACTCCATTGACCAGTAAGCCTCAAGACGCCACTTAAAGAAAGTTTTGCATGAGAACGCAGTCGTAAAATGTTGGCGGGGTCGGGGGGGCGGATGGCGCGTTATGATTAGTCGGCTCATAAGTTCGGTGGTATGATTCCTTATGATTGGTGCCGTTCGGTGACGGACTTAGTCCTGATTGGCGGCGGGGCGTATGACATGCAGTGCTACTGAATATGCGTTGTGACCGGGCGTGTCTGGCTAATCGGCGTCTAGATTCTTACTGGTCTGTGTTTCACTCCAAGAAATGGAGCTACAACGTTAAGTTAACAAAAAAGTACGAGTAAATAGACATATATAGCTTGATGTTGGAAAGCTATCACTAAGAACATAAGCTTCTCAATCATCAATGTCATGACGTCACTGAAAGACGTAAGTGGAAGTTAAATTCGATACCAACAGCAGAGTTCACGGTAACTTAGCGGCTAAAGCACTGGAGTACTAAACCAGGAGTCCCAGGTTTGAATCCTGCTCGTGAGCGAATTGTTCTTTCCACAAATTATATCAATGTTATGCATTCCCAATTGATAGAATCTATGTTTAGAAATAGGCAAATAAAAAACGGTTTAGTACCATTCTCCTCTGTTTGTCAACCGATTTTCTTTTTTTTTTGTTCAGCTATTGACTATACATATAGTGTAATCGAAAAAAAAATTAGAAATGGGTTTTTTTCCTCTTTTTGTCGGCATATTTAAATTATTAATGAATTACGGTCGAATTTCAACCATTGGGCGAACTTTCGTTTAAATAAATACGTTACAAATTGCTGCTGAAAAGATAGAAAATAGTTACATCTTTTTAGTTTTTTCGCATTGTTCTTCCTTCCCAAATAATAAAAGAAAAAATAGTGGCAGATTTTCAGTTAATTCACCTTTTATATTTTAAAGTCTCTAAAATTTTAAGTAAATGAAAAATATAAGGAATGGTGTTATAAAAAGTAAGCTAACACTTTGGCTCGTAAAGCTCGGCATAATTTTATTTAACACTAAAATGCGACCACCGAAAATTTTACGAGTTTTGAACTGGGACTTTAAAACATTGGGTAAAACGAAAAGTGCTGTCGTATGGTCGTGAATGTGATATTCGTGATCTTTTTATACCTGAGCGAATCCGAAATTTGGCATTTCATATGCCAAATTTCGGATTCGCTCAGGTTCGTTTTTCTTACAGCTAGGTAAAACCAGTCTACAGAATAGTAAAATAAAATTAACTTTAGAAAGACTAAAATTATTTGTGCACATTGCTCGCAGAACGGATGGCCGATGGGGCAGTAAAGTTCTGGAATGGCGACCGCGTACTGGAAGGCGCAGCGTGGGTAGGACCCCCACAAGGTGGACCGACGACCTGGTGAAGGTCGCGGGAATCCGCTGGATGCGGAAGGCACAGGACCGGTCGTTGTGGCGATGCTTGGGGGAGGCCTATGTCCAGCAGTGGACGTCTTTCGGCTGAAATGATGATGATGATGATTTGTGTGAAACAGTTTAAGAAGTATGGCGTTTGTATTTGGTTTGATTAAAGAAAAAATTGGCACCGAGTTCCTATACTGTTTCACACAAATTAGGTATTTTGTTCTTTTTAAAATCGTTTTTTTTTTAAAGTTCATTTTATTTTTCAATTTTACGTTTAAGTGACATAAACAATACATAGCCAAGCGATTTCTGCAATCGCGGGTGATTTGCTGTTATCCATTTAAGAGTTCCCTTCGTTATCTCCGAAGATCTTCATCAGATCTTTGGATCACCAAATTTAAATGGCACCACGTACACAAGAGCATACCCTTTCAAACAAGAATTATCAAAATCTGTCCACAATTGACTGAGAAATCGGTGAACATACATAAAAAAAATACATACAGTTGAACATAGAACCTCCTCCTTTTTCAAGTAAAAAAAAAACAAAAAAACAAAAAACAAAATGTTTTCAAAAACATTTTGAAATTTTATTGTGACAATAAATCATTTATCTTTTTTTCATTCATTTCTATTATGGAATACCTTGTACACACTTTATTTAAATTGGTACTAATCAACTATGGTACTATGTGGATCACTGAGAACTTATTTCAAGAAATAGATTTAATAAATGTTTTTTCTTTTTAGGTTATTTTGATACTTAAAAAAAAGTAAATTATAAGTTTCTAAATAAAGGTAATAAAAAAAATAAAGGATATAATAATTTAATAATAATAAAAAATCTAAATGAAAAAGTTTATAAATGATTATCCAATATTGTTCCGTGTGGTGCCGGACGTAAAGAATTGCACCACCCTGTATCTTCTCATGGGTGTCGTAAAAGGCGACTAAGGGATTCACCAGAGGATGGGTTGCAGCGTTCTCTGAGTATTTAACCAACCAACTGCGATCGCCAACCCTCCTGCCAAGCGTGGCGATTATGGCATATCCCCCCTTATTGGGGGAGGCCTATGTCCAGCAGTAGACGTCTTTTGGCTGAAATGATGATCCAATAGTGGCCACCCAAATATCGCGAAGAAGGTTTAATGTATATACGTAAAAGTTCAAGAACCCTTAAGATGTGCTTATGACAGTAAACAAATTACCCTTAAACGTCGTTTTTGACTGACATAGAATAACAAGTAACCATACTTGCTTACCGAGTTACTTCCCATATTTTCTTTTTCACTCTCAGATGATTATGCAAATAGCGTAACTTTATTCAAAATATAAAGCGTCTGAATACTAAAATTTTACGATTTTTTAAAGGTTCGTAAATTTTCAGCAGTCGTTTACCGTCTAGACTTAAAAACAGTTTTATTTGGAAGAAAAATAAAAACAACGTAACGTTGTTTTATGTGCATTTATTTATTAAGGCAGTTTTTTTTTATTACGGGATAGGTACATGATATACATATTTTATTTTACATATTTTTATGATAAACAGATGTACCTATAAGAAATGTTCATGTTTAATTCATCAAAGGACGGCTAATGAGAAAACATAATACATTTTCTATACCGTAAACTGCCCTGCTAACTTGGCCCACAAGCCCTACTTTGCCTAGTTATTTTTTGAATAAACTATAATAGCTATGATTTCCGTACTTTGGGAGCTTTAAAAACTATGACAACGCTTACATTTGGTGCAGTTATAAAGTGTCAGTGCATGTAAAAATTAAGTTAATGCCTTAGGCAAAGTAGGGCTTGTGGGCAAAGTTAGAGAATTTTTAGTTTAATGGTGGCTGGCGGTTTTGCCCCCGTTAATGGGTTAAATCCGTATCAACGTAGGAACACGAAATCAACTCCACTTATTTGTCACATTTCAAATGACCATAACACCATTGACACGATAAAACAGGCTCTAAAAAAGCGAAATAGCTCCTTAATCCACATCAGATACGTTTAACAATAAAGTGAATGTAAAACCTACAATAAACAGTGGTTAGGGCGTGCGTGTGTCCAGCCTTGTTTTTTGCCCCCCGGTTATCCTCCCTTGATTTCTGCTGTGCCTGCCCAGAATATGATTACCAGTTACGTGTCGGAAGTACCCTTAATGGATATAAACGTTGTATTTAACTGGCCGGTAAATACTGGCGTTTTTGTACGCCTTTGTACAGCTCAATTGTTACCATATTGTAGGCTTTTATTGGTTTGATCGTACACATATTTGTGGGTTGTTCATAAATGTTTATTGGTGTTGATTTCATAGATGGGTGTTGATTATTGGTTTCGTAAGTGTGTTTCCCGCTGGGTGTAATTCTTGTAAGTTTTATGTTGTTTTTTGTGTAAGCGTGCTGATTCCATCTTGTTTATACAGTCAAGCGTACATCGATGGTAATAAAACCTGTTTAAGCAGAACCTGACTTGTATCAAAGTCAAAGTCAAGTCAAAGTCAATTTTTTTTATTTCGAATAAGTATTTACATGCACTTTCAAAACGTTAATTATTTATGAATCTAGTTGCACGGTTCTAAAAAGTTGGTTCTATGGAGAAGAGCCGGCAAGAAACTCCATGGATATACTCTTTTCAAATAATCAACGGTATAATTAATTGTTACATGATTTTGAAAGAATTGTGCGAGAACAATGAGTTAATAACTGAGAAAAAATCACTGAAGTGAACTAATTCATGATTAATAATGATTTTAAGTTTAGGCTCGACCACAATAGGAGGGAACCCAACAATCAGATACTCTAAGCCATTAATGGCTACATTTTGTTCATATTTACAGCGATCAATGTTCAAATACATATACATAAAAAAAATAAAAAAAAATAATGATAATAATAAATATATGTACATATGTATTTATCTATTTTTTTTATTTTTTATTATATGTAATTATAAGTCCGTAGTACGAAACATATTTTACTACTTTACTGGTGCATCTACCCTATTCTTTGTCTCTGCATTACCCTAAGGTTGTCTGGTAGAGAACGCCTATGGCGTTAAGACCGCCTTTGTACCCTGTTGTGCATAAAGAATTAAATAAATAAATAAATAAATAAATATATGACTGCCTCGTTGGTCTAGTGGTTACAAGCGCGACTGCTGAGCGTGGGGTCCTGGGTTCGATTCCCGGGTCGGGCAAAGTGTTATTGGGTTTTTTCATTAGGAAATTCTCATTAGCAGCCTGGAGTCTGGATTTGTGGCAATAGGCTCGCCCCCTATTACAACATGGGACTATAACATAACTGGCGAGATGTGGGTGTACTATTACACCTCTGCCTACCCCTTCGGGAAATACAGGTGTGATGTTATGTTCAATCAACTCAGCCTATCGCAGTCCACTGCTGGACATAGGCCTCTCCCAAGTTGCGCCACAACGCTCGGTCCTCTGCCTTTCGCATCCAGTCCCCCCCAGCCACGTTCTTTAGGTCGTCGGTCCACCTGGCAGGGGGGCGCCCTACGCTGCGTTTGCCGATTCGCGGTCTCCACTCAAGGACTCGTCTGCTCCAACGGTCATCGGTCCTTCGACAGACATGGCCAGCCCACTGCCACTTCAGCTTACTGATCCTACAAGCTATGTCGGTCACTCCTGTTCTTCTCCGGATAATCTCGTTACGGATTTTATCCTTCAAAGAAACTCCAAGCATAGCTCGCTCTATAGCTCGCTGAGCGACTTTGAATTTATGGACTAGCCCAACTGTCAGTGTCCACGTCTCGGCACCGTAAGTCATGATGTTATGTTATGTTATGTTAATGTTCAAATAGTAGGTACATAAAAAATAATGACAAAAAAATTACAATGTCAATAAAAATTTAAATATAAAAGAAATCACAAATCTCATTGTAGAATAAAAAACTCTGGTTAAACGAACGATTACCCAACTCTAGTACATTTTTCGAGTAATTGGCCGTTTAATCACAGAATTAATATTGATGAACAGCGACCTTAGTCTGTGATTACACCCCACCAAACTAAAAGAACATTTGTTTTAAAATCAAATAATGTAAATTAATTTCACATCAAAATAGTATCTAACTATAATAGTAAACCGATTATTCATAATACAGTATAAGTAACTGTAGTAAATTCAATTCCAGTAACTGGTAGTAAATAAATTGAATATTTTGTAATACACATAAAAATCAATCCCAAATAAAATGGTAGGTATCTATCTAGTATAATTCGATTTACGATGATTGAATTTATCCGTTTCATGTTGTTTGCAATATTTTATTATTTCTAAAATATTTATGATATTATAAGTATTTTGTGTTATTCTCTAAATAAATGTTGTTTACATAATAATTTATTAGGTTTTCGCGATTAAATAATATATCCGGTTAAACTTTATTTTACTATAAAATGTTGTTTATATTAACTTTCTTACGAATAAGGTATAGAAGACATCTGACTTTGAGGAAAATTTATTGTTTCACTTTAAATAAATGCCAACAGCCTACGCTTGTCGTATAATATTTATGCACACACACATGCAAACGCTATAGTAATCCTTAAACCCAACACGTCCCTATAACTGAGTCCCTGAAAAGATAAAAATATGAGCAACAAAATATTTTAATACTTTACTTTAGAAACGAATGAAAGTACTGGAAAATAAAAGTAAATGAATACTAAAGGCACGCGTGGACTTATCGGTATCGTACGCATCGTACGGATCGCTTTAAACGAATCCGTATAGCGTAGTTAGTGCGTCCACCTATCCACAGCGTACGACTTGCCGACGAATTTCTATGAGCAGTCGGATCTTCAATATTGACATTCGAATGCGGATGACGCCATCCACATTTTTTAATACAATGCGATCCGTCCGATACGTACGACACCGATAGGACGACGCGTGTATTTAAGGCGCATGTAGCAGTCAAGTGGCATCCACATCTGTAAAAAAAAAATCTTACTCGCTGAATACATCATTTATCGAAAATTCGTTTTTAATAATTGAAGTATGGTTTATTCCACTTTGTTCAATTTATGGTGTCTTTATTTCACCTCGGAATCATTGCACCTAGGTGAATTCACCTAGGTGAAATGATTCGACATAATTGGTGTCATTTGTTCATCTTGGAACTAAATCACCCAGGTGAACAGGGGCAACTATTTTTATTATTGTTGTGGACTTTAATCACCCACATAAAACATGGCAAAACAACATTCAAATCAAAGCCAATTTATTATTTAATTCAATTTAATGTAAATTAGACGGTTAGCTATCATTTCACTGCACATTTTTATATCGAATTTCATTTGGCAGAAAACTATTCCAAAGGTACTGTAGTTTAATCAGAAACTAAAACTCTGTAAATTATAGTTCGTTGTAGTTGTGATGGAAAAAGTGCGAAAAACTGCCACTTTTGACACTTTTTTATATATAACTAAGAGTATCAGATTAAACTACAGTAGATACCTGTTCAATTGTTAAAAATAAATTTACGATAAATGATGGCTTTTGTCCAGAAGTGGACGTCTTTCGGCTGATTTGATGATGATGATGATGATGGTATTCAGCGAATAATAATTTTGTTACTGATGGGGGCGCCACTTTGCTGTTAAATGCGCCTTAAAGTATTGGTCTGTATAAAAATAAGAAAAATATAAAGTTAGTTGGAAACTGCCGCGATTAGGTGCTTAGTTCTTCCAATTTTTGTTGTGGCATTGCATCGTTCGTTAGGCGCTGTTTGTTATTACGTCGAGCTCCTAATGAGGAAAAACGTTCTTCCCAATGATACTCTAGTAACAGAAACTTCAGCTACTTCTGAGCAAGTTTCTCGAGCAATTAACTAGCTTAATACTCTTGATTTTACGTGATACATTTCCTTTTGTAAGCTTTGTGGGTACTTAACGGGCAATATTTATTGCTTCCGTTTTACACTTCTTTGTTTTATGGTGTAGTTTATCTAGTATTAACTGACATTCCTTTGGAAATTACAATAAATAACCTTTTTTGTAACATAACATAACATCACGCCTGTATTTCCCCGAAGGGGTAGGCAGAGGTGTTTAGTACACCCACATTTCGCCAGTTATGTTGTGAGTCCCATGTAATAAGGGGCGAGCCTATTGCCATTAACCGGCCACAGATCCAGACTCCGGGCTGCTACTGAGAATTTCCTAATGAAAAAACCCAATAACACTTTGCCCGACCCGGGAATCGAACTCAGGACCTCACGCTCAGCAGTCGCGCTTACAACCACTAGACCAACGAGGCAGTCCTTTACCTTTTTTGTAATGGTTATAAAAACAGACAACATCTCTTGAACAACTTAAGGCGCATAATTAAAGGGTTGATTAAAGATCGGATCAGCACTGCGCAGTAAAAAGTAATGGGCAGCCCTTAATTTGCAACAGACATTAATGCAATGTCCCAGCCTCCGGCGATACTCTCGTTTTAGCTATCAACTTAACGGGAAACTAGAAATAATTGGTGTAGAAATCGCCAGCTAGCGATAAAGCGGTAAGACATGCAGAATTACGGATATAAATTGAATTGAGATCTTATTTTTACAAAACCATGACGCTGGGTACACCTACATACACTGGCTACACTCTGATTTTTCTTACTTGTCGTATTTAGTAAACAATCTCTTTTTAACGCAATTCATCAATAATAATTATTAAAATAAAACTTTTTAACAAAAAATTTAACCGACGAAAACAGAAAATGAAAAGCGAAAAATAACAAATTATGAGTCGGCGCCAAACAAACTTTTAACAAGCAAAGTGCGTGCAAGTTGCAAGTGGCCGAGCGACGAACGAATTTTTGGAAAGTTATTGTTTATCGTTGAAAATTTCACGGTGTATTTGATGTTACGTTGTTTTTATTATTTATTTAAAGTAATTTAATGATCTTCGTTGATTGTTTGTTTGGCGCCGACTCATAATTTGTTATTTTTCGCTTTTCAGTTTCTGTTTTCGTCGGTTCAATTTTTTGTTAAAAAGTTTTATTTTAACTTTTTTTTTGGTCAAAATCTAACTCCAGGTCTCCATTATGTCGTAGTGTCTAGAACTATATTTATGTGTGCCAAGTTTCAACAGAATCGGTTAACAGGTAAGAATTCAGTGGGTGAACAAGCACTCATCCCCTGTTTTCCCACCCTTAGGGGTGGATTTTTATTTTGAAATTTAAATGGGACCAACTTCGAGATATACCCTATCCATTAAAAAAAGAATCATCAAAATCGGGCCACTCTGTAAAAAGTTATGCGTGGTCATAAAAAAAAAAAAAAAAACAAATATACGCGTCGAATTGAGAACCTCCTCCTTTTTTTCGTCGGTTAAAAAGACATTATGTTGAAAATTTTACACACTAAATCATATTTTTAACCTAATTACATGTGCAGAACTAGTAATTATATTTTATCAGTAGTTATTTGAATAAAGAGACATGCCAAGTTTGTTTACTAAATAAGACAAGTAATAAAAAACAGACTTTACGTTACATTTGGTGTGCGTGCCTAACCTCATTTTGCTCTGTTTATA
The DNA here is from genome assembly GCA_949699075.1 of Asteroscopus sphinx. Classification (NCBI taxonomy): domain Eukaryota; kingdom Metazoa; phylum Arthropoda; class Insecta; order Lepidoptera; family Noctuidae; genus Asteroscopus; species Asteroscopus sphinx. The sequence continues at coordinate 13,187,186 of OX453010.1, forward strand.
TCATACTCGAGCCTAAAAGCGAAGTACAGACGGTTGTGTAACATGTTTATACAGGGTCAGTACACTCGTATTTCGCGCTTTATTTTTTTTGGGAATCCGCTGACGCGTGTGCGATACCAGCAATAAACATTCGTTACGGGAACCCAGAGAAAGATAAAGAAACATAAAAAACACTTTATTATAACAGCTATGAAGCCGAATACAGTCAAAGCTCAGGGCTGATCCGACGTGAGGTATTATAACCGACGTTTTCATGTTTGTGAAAAATCGTTGACAAACTTTTTCTAAAAGAGAGCCAATTACATTAAAGCTTTTCGACCCGTGGCATGTATGCTCGGTTTACACTGAATTGGGTTATGCTACGAACGTAAAAAACATTTCAGATTTTTAAAAACGGCTTGGTTACAACATTTTTTTAATTCGCTATTGAGCGTAGCGCGTGGTATTGCCATTCTAAGCACACATGACTCAATCTCCTCGATACACGAAGAGGAGCATAACAAGCATAACATTTTGAAAGTTTTATACACCAATATGTCGGAGCGACCACGCCTTAAGTAAACATTACTTTCTTTCATGAGGGTATAAAGATACTGAAAGATACCGTACACGCACGCAGCTGCATCTATTGACATAAAATTTAAGAGTTCAGCGATTTTTGTCCTCGTCATAAAAACTTAGAGAGACCAACGACTCCAACGAGTCATCTTAAGAAACAAGCCGTGTCAGGAGGGGGAATTTTCTTGTATTTTTGGGGCGCGCTAACAAGGGGCCCCTACATGACCGGAATATTTTTGTCACCAATTTCCTAAGGCGAACGGCTTAAAGCTCCGGAAAAAGTTACTTAGACTTACCTGGAACTCTTCGGGTGCTGTCAAGATATCGTATATTTTATGGACCCCACCTGAATGCCTGCTATATTTCTTTTAGACGTCGATGGTGTCGAAATATCGTTTCGATTACGTTACCGCTTTATTAACAGGTATGCACTAACCTCTTATTAAATTGAGACATTCTTCGCTGTATATTCGTAACTTATTCAGGAGATTAGAATAGAATAGAATAGAATAATTTTATTTCTCAGTATATGGTAGGTACATTGATGTCTTACGATATATATGGTGTCACATATACTACCATTGCTGGTGTAGAAATATTACGTAGGTTCATTACAGGAATAAATAACATTATTATAATATTAAATTTAGCATTTTGGATTACAATAATTTTAACAGATTAATAGACTGACACTCATATTAGGAATTACATTAATAACAATTTCTTTAAATCTAAACCTACAATGTCAAAATATCAATTACAATGTCAAATAATCAGTTACAATGTCAAAATATTAATTATAATGCCTAAATATTAATTACAATTTAAAATTACAATTTAAGATTAAAAAATTCATAATTGCTAGCCAAATGAGGATCTATAGAGAAGGATGGTGGCAGTAAACAGTTACTCGAGATATTCGTCAGTAGATCGACGGGCCGGGTGAGTTGAGACCTATATATCACTTAAAACGACAGAGCATAAATCTATGGGGGCTGTCGGCTCGTTATTTGTAGTCGCCACGTGAACCGCCGGTTTCGGGTGAATATTAACGATATCGCCAATTTTCCGCAAGCTTAGTCGCGTCGCAATTTCTCGCCAATTGAACAATCGCATCGCATCGAGGGGCGATGTGCCGCCGAACAGTATTAACCCTGGCCTCGTATAAAAAATGTTTATACATGCTTTTCTTGATCTGTCGCTTTAGGCTCTAATGGGTATAAACGTAAAAATTCCGATTTCCAAACCCCGAAATGGAGGTTATTTTTTTTTTCAAATATAACAACCTAAATTTAATATAGAATATCGAAAAGGACGTTCTAACACATAAGAACATTTAGATTCCCCATAAAATAGACCTTCCATATATAAAGGATTACCTTTGTTCTGATGTTATATAAGCAACGCTCATTTATGTTATTTACTTTAATGAACTAAATAGTAAAACGAGAAGTCGTCATCATCATCCTCCGAACCTTTTCCCAATTATATTGGGGTCGGCTTCCAGTCTAGCCAGTTGCGGCTGAACATCAGTATTTTACACGGAGCGACTGCCATCAGACCCCCGCAACCCAGTTACTGGGTAATACTGACATTCGGAGGTTAGACCAGTTGTCAGACTTTCAGGCTTCTGACTACCCGTAACGACTGCCATAGATATTCGTATGACATCCGGGACCGACAGCTTAACGTGCTCTCCGAGGCACGGAGGGGTCAATGTGTAACGAAACGGTCACCCATCCACAGACCGACCGCGGCAAGTGCAGCTTAACCTTGCAGATCGTACAATCCGCGCAGTCATTGCTTCGCTACGAGCCCCTCAAGAAGAGAAACAACAACGAGAAGTCGTAAAGCAGTCAATTGTATACTGGTCGTTTCCTCAAAAGTAGAGATGCATGGACTACAGGTTCCAACACAATGATATTAGGATGCTTTGTTGTCACACAAATAATAGCACCGAAATTTGTATAGACTATCAATCTATACACGAATACAATAGGACGCTTCATCTTGCGGAAAACATAAATGCAAAACATTGGGAAATATAAAAGAATAATTTATCTTTTCCTCTAATAAAGAGAAAATGTTTAATTTATTCAGTAAAAGAAAGTTGACTTAAAAGAAAAAAATTGAGAAACGAACTTTTGTATTAATTACATTTGACGTGAAATCACTCGATTGTAAATAATTTTATTTAATTATTTTTCGTTTTTCAATTAAAGCTCGCTTCGCACTACATCGAAGTCACAAAACATTCAAATTTTATGTTCACGAGCTCTAGCTGATACAAATTATGATCATGTACACGCTTCAATGTAATTTTTACGCTGTGCCGAACTGATAGATACGCCACAATAGGCAGCGATGCTAATTCGTCGAAGTATTAATTGGATTTAATTAACGAGATTTATCCGTGGCTTGGTTCGTAAACTTGCGATTAGACAAGAGTATTTAACGTTGCCTCCTTTAAAGGGAGTGATTGCTCCGGCTGTTACTGGGATCCGCCTCAATACTTTTCACTTTAGTCGGCCTTTGATATTTTCAATGCATATATTTTAAATACCGAAGATTGATTGTAGACCGACCGTAAATTGAATGTTATATTTATGAAAATGCCATATATACTTATATATTGTATAAGTATATATGGCTTCAGCTAATTACATACCCGACCTAGATAATTTTAATTACGCAACAACGACATTGAACATAACACAAAACGAAGGAGTCGTTATTTACTATAATGAAAATCTTAATGCTACTTATGAGGAGCCGCAAATTAGTGACGCCAACTGTCTCCTCTTAAAACTCAACCCAGAAACGTGTATAATTGGAATTTATCGTCCACCAGGCCAAAGTAACACCACCAACTTTGTTAATTCGCTAGACAAACTTCTTTCCACTTTAAGTAATTACAAAAATATATTTCTATGTGGCGATATAAACATCGACATTACAGCTAATACTAAAGACAAACGCTCACATGAGTATCTCAACGTTCTAGCTAGTCACTGCATTCTTCCTGGTCATATTGTACCCACGCACGGATTCACTTGCCTGGACCATATGATGATTAAAACCAAATTAGAGCCTATCTGTCTTATTTTCGAGTCATCTATTACAGATCACCAGTGTATAGCCATTAGCTTCAGTCTCAAAAATCGCCCTGATTACAGTAATAAACCAGTGTACTCAGTTGATTATATGCAACTCGATGAAACTATGAAAAAAATTAACTTTCAGGCTATTCTTGAGTGTAGTGATGCCAACGAAGCTACAAATCTACTGGTAACATACCTAACGACTGCTATAAAAAATAATACTAGCTTACTTAAAACTTCTAAAAGAAAACGGGTTAGCAAACCATGGATAACTAAAGGGTTGTTAAAGTGTATGAGAAATAGGGACAATCTTTATAAAAAAAATAAACGAGATCCTGAGAATGAGATACTTAGGGTTACCTACAAAAGATATCGGAATTTTTGTAACTATCAAATAAAAAAAGCAAAAAGAAACTACGAGAAAAAAGAGATTCAAAATGCAAAAGGCAACAAAAAACAGCTTTGGGAGGTTATTAAGAAGATAAGTGGCACAAATAAGGTATCTGACAACTCTTCTTCTCTTATAACAACGGGGAACGCAGAACAGAGCATTAATAACGTTAATAATTTCTTCGCTAACGTGGGAAGAAAGCTTGCTGAACGAACCTACGTCCCAAATATAAATAGACCAATAACACAGAATCATGATTCCCCTCCACCCCCCCTTGATTCAATTGTCTTATTTCCTACCGATGAGGTAGAAGTTTTTCAACTAATCCAAAGCCTGAAAGTAAAGTGTGCCGTAGGAATCGACCAAATCACTGGCAAAATAATAAAAAGGTACATTTACTGTCTTACCTCTCCTATTACGCACATTTGTAACCAGGCCTTGTCAACTGGTATTTTTCCTAGGGCTTTTAAAATAGCGCTCATCAAGCCGATTCACAAGGGAGGGGATAAAGACTGTGTTGACAACTACCGACCGATCTCCATCTTGCCGATGTTATCTAAGATCCTAGAACGTCTAATAAATCGTCGACTAATGGACTTCCTTGAGTCTAATGACCTTCTTTCATCTTGTCAATTTGGATTCCGACGTGGTAAGTCAACCAATGACGCGGTACATGAGCTTTTGCAGACCATCATAAATAATCAAGATGAGGGAAGGAAATGCTTGACAGTGTTCCTGGATTTGGCAAAAGCCTTCGACACAGTCTCTATCCCACACCTACTTCAAAAGTTGGACCAGATCGGTGTGAGAGGTGTTCCCTTAAAATTAATGGAAGATTATCTGATGGACAGAAGACAAAGAGTCAAGATAGATAATAGGCTGAGCAATGAGCTTCCTGTCGAATTCGGCGTACCACAGGGCAGCATTATCGGCCCAACGTTGTTTTTGATCTATATCAACAATCTATGCCAACTCCAACTCCATAAGGGCAAAATAATCACGTACGCCGATGATACTGCACTCTGCTTTTGTGGAGATTCCTGGGATGAGGTCTTTGATATTGCACAGCAGGGTCTCAATAAAGTCAGTGAATGGTTGCAATCTAATGTTCTGACATTAAACATTACTAAAACCAAATACATTACGTTTGCACATAGGTCAGACCTTCTTCCCCCAGAGTCTCTTATCATCACCGCTCAGACCTGTATCCCTGATCCTTCCTTGGATTCGTGTCCCACCCTTCAAAGGACTGACAAAATGAAATACCTCGGTATTGTTGTTGACCAATTTCTGTCCTTCAAACCACATCTGAAGATACTTACAACTAGGTTACGTAAGTTGATATATATTTTTAGAACACTGAGACACACTGCAGATCGACGGGTAATCAAGACGGTTTATTATGCTTTGTGTCAGTCGCTGGTTGATTATTGTATCACATCATGGGGAGGTGCCGCCAAGTCCCACTTAATTGAAGCAGAGAGAGCTCAGCGTGCCATTCTTAAGGTGGGTGCTGGTCTCCCCTACCGTTTCCCTACATTTAAATTGTACAAAGAATGGGATGTTCTTACGATCAGACAAACTTTCATATTGCATACTGTACTTAAAAAACACTCAATGTTGCAATACAACCAAAACTTACTCAGGGATAAGCGGCGTGTGGACAGGGTTTGTCAATCGGAAATCTTTAAGTCAGCTCTTTCACATAGATCTTTCTGTTTTCTCGGACCATACCTATACAACAAATTAAATAAAACCCTCAATATATACCCTCAACTTAAAGCAAAATGTAAAACGTCAGTCACGAAATACCTCAAAAACTTAGACTACGAACAAACCGAGAGTCTTTTGATTCCTCTCGCGTAGACTATCAGCATCTACTATAATTCCTCCTTGGCTCCCTTCTTTCGTTATACTCGATACGCACAACTTACTCACACATTCTAGACCCATGCACACATTTACATTCACACACAAATCAAACACAAACACACCCACACACACCACCACACCACCACTCCCCACATATAATTTGGTATTTCCGTGTTCTTTAATTGTTTTAACTGTGTAGTCTTAAATATAAGTAAAGCTCTTTCACCTAATGAAAATGTCTGTATAAGGCCAAATTATACAACGCTAGCTGCGGAAGGGCCCTGGTGACCTGTAATACAGGTTTTGAATAAAAACCTACTTCAGGCACCAGTCTCTCACAAAGTTGGTTTTTATAATTTTGCCACATTAGCTAAACCTAGTACTTTAAAAACTATTGTGAAGAGAGAATAAACTGATTATTTATTTATTATTTATTTATTGTGAAATAAAAAATTCGCTCACGAACAGGATTTTAATTATAACGAGTATGTTTTTATCATGTCATGTCATGACATGACGAATTATTGAATTTATGCATGCAAACCTGCGATAAAATATACTATAGATGCAAGGTATTGTACAAAATCAAACCCAAAAAACGTCGACGCGATAAAATGTACTAGTCATTATATTAACTGAGACTGCCTCGTTGGTCTAGTGGTTGCAAGCGCGACTGCTGAGCGTGGGGTCCTGGGTTCGATTCCCGGGTCGGGCAGTGTTATTGGGTTTTTTCATTAGGAAATTCTCAGTAGCAGCCTGGAGTCTGGATTTGTGCCCGGTCAATGGCAATAGGCTCGCCCCCTATTACATGGGACTATAACATAACTGGCGAAATGTGGGTGTACTATTACACCTTTGCCTACCCCTTCGGGGAAATACAGGCGTGATGTTATGTTATGTTATTATATTAACGACAACGACAAGTACAACACTCCATCCTTTGTTGACACATTTGGAGTATAGTTTATTTTTCTACACATTTTAGCATCGTCACACGTCTCACCGCTAGCGCGGTCGTGAAGCGACTGAGAGCGAAACTGTGCACGCTACTGATTATTGGTATTGCACAGTTTTGATGGGGCCGTTTTTGGAGCAGTGATCGTGCATCTATGAAATATTTGATCGGTGATGCAAACTAACATTTTTTTAAAGACTAAAACCAAGCATTTTCCGAAAAGTAAAATACAACAACATCACATTCTCAGCGTAGCTATGACGTATATCCGGGTCACCCTATTGTTGCTTTCAAATAACGTTTAACCTATGAACTTTAGTTATTATACGGAAATATTATTCAATATAGCGAGTTGTCAAACGCACGCGGGCCGCGGGTGGTAGGGCTACCACACATCGTATTCAGCGCAACATGTATACTATAAAACACATAGGTACACGTCACTGGCAGCGTTCTAGACTTTTGCTACATACACGTATGGGCCATTAATAATGTATTGTGTCGCGAACTTTAGTGATTGGTTCTGGTCTAACGCTATTCATGCATGGAATTGTGTTATAATTTTCCTCCAAATGTTCAGCGATGTGTTATTATGGCTAGGAATTGACCACTACGTAACTGTTTTATATTTTTCTGAGAACTCTCTGAATCTGCACTGACTGCGCCGGAAATTTATTATATAGGCCGGTACTAAAGACCTTACAGAGCATACAATACAATTAATGTAATTTAAATTCCTTGCGAAATTATAGCTGATCTTGGAATTTTTGTTAGTCGAAACCACATTTATTGAAGCAATTATACAACAGAATTGCGTGGTCATATTTAGAGAGTTTATTGAGGGTTTAGCATAAAACACCTTTTAATATGGTGACAACCCTAAAAACGTGATAAAATAATAAAAAAAACATAGAAAAGTGCAATACCTACCTCTCGACCGAAATGTATGAAAGGGCGATATTTTTCGTGATTTTAGGGTTGACCCCGTAGCAAATGTTTTTCGATAGCTTTCCCTGAATGAGCTAAAATATGACCACGCATTTCTGATACACGTTCTAAATAATAACTAAATAAGAATACTCTACGGACCACAGAATATAGAAAACAAGGTGGAAGAGCCACACGACAACGGCAGGCGTGGCACAATTAATAAATAAATATAATAAATTAATAATAAATATTTTTGAAACATTTTTACACAGCACCATCTAGTCCCAAACTAAGCAGAGCTTGTACTATGGGTACTAGACAATGAATATAATACTTATATACTTTTTTGTTGTTGTTGTAAATACATACTTATAATACATAAGAAACACACCCAGACCAACACAAACAATTAAGCGGAGATCCGCAACACTCACGCTGTCGGGCTTATTTTCCCGCTGCGACTTACGTTTAATACTGGATTATACCTTATTGTACAATTTTAACGTGTAAAAATAATAGCAGAACTAAAAATGATTCTCGTAGAGGTTTTCATTATCATCGTGTACAATATACACGTGTAAAATTTTGATATACTTCTTTTTTTTAAATTCTAACTTGTATTCAGATTGAATTAAAAAAACATATGATTGTTGGGTCCAATTTGAACTCTAAATAGACCCAATCACATGGTTTTTTATGTACTGTTATGTACTATTTCAGTTGAAAATGCACGAGTTTGGCGACAATGGTTGCCGTACTAAGTAATCGTTAATACTCAGACCTTCTTTTGGTCTGAGTCGTAATAGCTCATCCACTTGTTTTTTATATTCCGTGCTATGAATGTACTGTAGCCGCAACATAACTAACATTATATTACTACTCGTCTAGTAAGGTGTCCCAAGCGCTAAAACCACAGGTGACAGGTATTAAATGGCAACATCCCATAAAGTTTTATAGCAAGTCACCAGACAACTTATGACCCTTCGTCCTATGAGAACGTCACCAACAGTATTCATGACCTTTTACTACACGAGATGAACTGCGGTAGGACATCTAAACCTTAACCATTTAAAAGTATTGTGTGGTTTAAAGGTCATATTCTGTTTTTTGTGACGAATACTCGTAGCAACAGGAAAGCCTAGTAGGTACAACCTACTTATAATTTTTTTTAAGAAATTATTGAATACTTTAATGTATTATCACGCCTGTTTCTCATTGGTGTAGCCAGAGACTATGGATTTCCACCCGCTGCAAAGGATTGCAGGTATGTCAGGAGACTCTTTCGCTTCATCTACGTTCATTAATCTCCTCATGCATTCTCGTCGACTTGGAGTAATCTTAACCTGGCATTTTTTGAGAGCGTCCATGATTTGGTTGCGGTTCATTCGCCGTGGTTGTCTCGTCCACTTCTTCCATTCGTTATCGCCTCGTATACCAACTCGTTTCATCAGACTCCTTTCGTCCATCCTCTCTTCATGCCAAACTATCTTAATATTCTTTTGTCAATCTTTATCACTACATCCTTTTTCACTCCACAACGCTCCCTCATCACTCTATCTACCAAAATTACACCACACTTATTTCTACTGGTTTTATTTTGCTTCATGTTTTTTCTGCCATACCAAACTTTGACTACCGTACATAAGTGTCGGCGTCACTCCATGAACAGTCGAACCTTTGCCGAAACTTTGCGGCTGTTCATGAAAGTATGTGGTGCCCCATTCACCTGATTACCAGCAGTCGGCACTCACTTTCCTTTTAATGTCCCTCACTATCTCTCCTAACATTATGATAAATATATTTTAAACAATAATTGGGTTCTATGATTTTAATTAATAAAAAATTTGAGTTGGCTCATGTTGCTGATCATACAATCTGCACTCCTCGCTCCCATGATTGTTGTAAGATGACTAAAGAGTACTTAAACCTTCTGCAAGTAGTGCATCTACCTGCTATGTACTCATAATTACTTACTTCTATAACAGCAATTTCAATGCTATACTTACGTGACATCATCATTCTCCAAGCCATTTCCCAATCAAGCCGGGATCTGTCGGGGTGGTTGGAGAATGCAGAGCCTATCTCACGCCCCCAGCCAAAGGTTGTTAAAGGAACACCGTGGTGGTTTTAGTTTGTAAGAGTCCATACTGACTCCGCTTTCCACAAGCGGTGTGTGTCCATGAGGATTTCCACGTGACAAAAACAAGTTGTCAGACTTTCAGGCTTTTGATTACCCTAAACGACTGCCATAAATATTCGTATGACAACTGGGACCGACAGCTTAACGTGCTCTCCAAGGCACGGAGGGGTCTCGATGTACAGTCACAACACGCGAAAGTTGAGCCACTTGCTTATCATCTTAACTTGGCCATGTTATACAAATCGGGCAACTTTTTCATGTCAATCAACTCAGCCTATCGCAGTCCACTGCTGGACATAGGCCTCTCCCAAGTTGCGCCACAACGCTCGATCCTCTGCCTTCCGCATCCAGTCCCCCCCGGCCACGCTCTTTAGGTCGTCCGTCCACCTGGCAGGGGGGCGCCCTACGCTGCGTTTGCCGATTCGCGGTCTCCACTCAAGGACTCGTCTGCTCCAGCGGCCATCGGTCCTTCGACAGACATGGCCAGCCCACTGCCACTTCAGCTTACTGATTCTACAAGCTATGTCGGTCACTCCGGTTCTTCTCCGGATAATCTCGTTTCGGATTTTATCCTTCAAAGAAACTCCAAGCATAGCTCGCTCCATAGCTCGCTGAGCGACTTTAAACTTGTGGACTAGCCCAACTGTCAGTGTCCACGTCTCGGCACCGTAAGTCATGACAGGCAAGACGCACTGGTTGAAGACTTTTGTCTTCAAACTTTGCGGTATAGGCGACGAGAAGACTCGGCGAAGTTTGCCAAACGCTGCCCAGCCCAGACGGATCCTTCTGTTGGCTTCTTTCTCGAAGTTGTGTCTACCAAGCTGAATTGCCTGCCCTAGGTAGACGTATTCCGTTACAACTTCGAGTGTCGACCCTTCGACGAATATCGGCCTCGGCATGACATGCATATTGAACATGACTTTAGTCTTGTCCAGATTCATGCCGAGACCGACACGTCGAGAGGCTCCGTTTAAGCTGTGCAGCATTTCGCCCAGTTGTTCCAGCGACTCAGCCATTACAACGATGTCATCGGCAAAACGGAGATGTGAGATGTTCTCGCCGTTAACGTTGATACCCTGTCCAGTCCAGTCCAGTGTCTTGAAGACGTCCTCCAACGCGTTAGTGAACAATTTCGGGGATATTACATCCCCTTGTCTCACCCCTCTGCGCAGTTGGATTGGCTTCGTCTTTTGGTCCTGGAGCTGAACAGTCATGGTAGCAGCGTTGTATAGGCATCTCAGCATCTCTATATACCGCTCATCAATGTGACATCGCTGAAGAGCATCCAGAACTGCCCAAGTTTCGATGGAGTCGAAGGCCTTCTCGTAGTCCACGAATGCCATACACAGCGGCTGATTGTACTCTTCAGTCTTCTGTATGATCTGCCGAACAGTATGGATGTGATCTACGGTGCTGTAGCCTTTTCGAAACCCAGCTTGCTCTGGTGGCTGGAATTCGTCGAGTCTTCCGGCGAGACGATTCGTGATGACCCTCGAGAACAGCTTGTATACATGACTCAGGAGTGAGATGGGTCTGTAGTTCTTTAGTAGGGTTTTATCCCCTTTTTTGAAGAACAGTACCACCGCACTCCCGCTCCATGCCTCCGGTGTAGAGCCTTGTTGGATGACGGCATTAAACAGACTCTGTAGCTCCTTCAGGACCGGAGCCCCGCCTGCTTTTAGGAGTTCAGTGGTAATGCCGTCATCGCCCGGAGCTTTGTTGTTCTTAAGCTGCTCGAGGGCCGCCCTAATCTCGCCCTGGTCAACGTCCGGAAGATCCTCGGTGTAATGGCGCGTTAGCTGGGCTCTTTTGTCGTCATTGCTAGGAACTGCTGGTCTCGCCGTTTTGGTGGAATACAAATGCCCATAGAAGTTTTCGACCTCATCAAGCATCTCGATCTTAGAGGTGACTATTTTGCCATCCGCGGCTTTCAGTTTCATCAGATGGGTCCTCCCTAGCTGCTGAGCGAAAACTTTCGACCCCCTATTTAGCTCAATCGCAGCCTCAATGGCGCGGGTGTTGGAGCGGCGGAGGTCACGTCGCATCAGCTTCCTAATCTGTAGGTTTAAGAACCTATTATCTGATGAAAACGAATGCGCGGCTGACATTTCCCGTCTTTTCCTCATCAGATCGAGAGTCTCAGTCGAAAGCTTGGGCATCTTGCTTCCACGCTGCGGCGGAAAGAATTTTCGAGACAGTTCCTGCAATGTTTTGACCATGGTGTTGGTTTTCTCCTCAATATTGCCCGTGGTTTCCAGCGAGTCGAATCGATTTCGAAGTTCCGCTTGGAACCTTTCGGAGCCCAAACTGGTTTGGAGCGGCGAAGGTCGGAGATTAGACTTAATTAAGCGCGTTCTTTCAGCTCTAAAATTGATATTTAGAGTGCCTCGGATAAGTCGGTGATCGCTTCCGGTGTTGAACCTATTGATCACAGAGACATCTCTAAATATGTGCTTCTTATCCGTCATGATAAAGTCTATCTCGTTCCTTGTCACCTTTTTCATGTACATGAAGTATATCCGACTTTGTCCGATTTGCCAACACGGCCGAATTAAGAATGTCAGCAAGTGGCTCGACACTCCCGTGTTGTGATGGTACAGCGAAAAGGTCACCCATCCAAGGACTGACCGTGGCTAGTGCAACCTAGCAGATCTTGCGATACATGTGACTATTGCTTAACCACGAGCCCCTCTATAATTCAGCCAGATTATAATATCTAGAATCAATCAGTGAAAATTACATTTAATTATTCACATTAACAATAATCCGTTCGTAGACCAAAAGCTTGTTAATGATTGAACGAACGAATGAGCCATGTCAGTCCAACGTCAAACGCACGGCACATTATAGGAAATTTCCCAGGAGTGAATGGGAATCTCATTACTTGGTGCACATATGTGGCTGACAGACGAATGATTTTATACACTATCGAGAAACTCGGACACAGATATTGCTTTTTCTGAAATTTGATGGAGTGTGAGAGATGGCTGGCAACAACGTTATTCATTTCAGAATACTTGGAATATTGTGCGAAAGTTATTGTTCGAACACTTGATGGAAGATACTACGTTACACTTATCACGCGCACAATCAAGTTATTTCATTATTTTTTGTATTTGTTTCCATCATTTATCATTACGAAGAATATCTTTTTGTTCATTAATTTAGCCATGTATTAAATTTCTACTTTGGTGGCACAACACTGTACAGGATACAGAAAAACATGTACTATTCAAAGGGCTTGATAATATCTAAACGCATAATTAAGTTTTCTTTTAACGTCATGTGAAACCTATCAGGTGTCAGGAGCTGAATATGTACAATTATTGCCAAACAAAACAAATAGTGCCAAGAAAGACTTACATACCTATCTAACTTTCGCTTTTAGAAAATACTATAGTGACTTGTCTCGACTTATCCAGTCGGGACTCGGGGTAAGTTCATTCAAATGGCTTATCCGCAGAAAGTGTCGTCACAATATTACGACGCGCACTAAAGTGAGGTGTAGGAAAAACTGATGTGACACGCTATTACCGCTAGCTATTAAAAATGTCACCACACTGCGTCAAATCCATTTGAAGGAACTTACCCCGTGTTCCGACTTACCCCAAGTCACCTTATATACTTCTAATTGAATTGCAATATCCCGCTAGGGATAACAAAACTGTCTCGGTTCAGACCATAAAGGTATTATAGTATAGAAATGTCTTTGGTTCAGACGTTGTTGTAATTCGTGAAATTCGATGTGTCTACAAGTTCCGCAAATTCAGATAAGAATACGAACATGAATATTCAGCTGCAGCGTGCAGTTCCACATTATATTCACGATAACAAGGTTCGTCAGCAGAACGCGGGCGTCGTCGCCTGCAAACCATTTGTGCTAACTCAACTGCACCCCGCCTGCGACCTCCCACACTTGTCTTGGCACCAGAATATACCCCAATCACATTATCCCTCCAAGAATTTCCTCTTGAATTTACAAAAAGATCAATGTGACTTACAGTTTTAACTCTTAAAGTAACCTACCTTCGCAAACTCAAAACTCGGACTGACTTTAAGGATCTTAACTGATTTCGTACAAAGTGTTGTGTTCTTACTTACGAGGTTTCTAGCTCCCAAATCCGGATACAACAAGTCCAATCCGGACTAAACAAGTTCCAACTGAAATAAGCACCCGTTGCACACATGCTCCTTCGCGCCTGAGGGATACGGGAAAAGAAAGAAAAGTGGCAAGCTCGCAGTTTCCCGGTTGCATATGCAAGGGTGGCGGAGTGCGAGGGCGGCGCAAATCTCTCTTGTTCAAAATGAAGTTACGGATCTGCTCAGAAATTGTGTTTTATATTTTCCCTCGGCATGTGACGCAAAAAAAACTTTTACATAGTTGGAGACTTTTTCTTAAAGAGCTTGCTTGTGAATTCTCTTGATAAAAAAATCTTTCTTTCAATGTCGCTATACATATAGCATCTGCGAAATGAAAGCTCAAGCTGGCAGCTGGCAGTTGGATTACAGATGAGTACTCTTGAAGTTTAAGCTCCGATTTAAATTCATGTCCTATATTTATTCATAACATTCATGCGTTTATATTAAATTAAAATATTGAATAATCAATAATAATAAACGATCATTAAATATTTTATAATAATTTAAGTAATCACGAGGATTAGGAAGGTCAAAGACTAAATAGTTGAATGGAATGTTGGTTTTTAGCAAACGAAAAGCAGGTTTGACCATTTAACCAACGATGGAGGCTGCTGGCTAGTTTACTATAAAATTATATTTAATTGAATAAACTCAAGCGACGCCGACGACCGGCCTTGCATACGATTACCGGCGGAGTGCATGAGCTCGTGGGCTCTCACGTTGCGCAATTATGCTAATCATATCAAAATCTTTCATTTGCTTTGACATTTTGACAACGCTTTCAAGCTTTTATCTGCATAAAATGCGTATAAATCTAGAAAGTAAAAGTTTTCGGCACGCCTATTGATGAAAACTGGTCGCTTTTATATGCATTTTGAAACGGAACTGAATGTTTTCGGTAGCTGTGGGCGTTATAAAAACGAAAGTTAACATTGTTTTCTGTTGTAGTGTATTATGTATGAGTAAGTAATACCCGCCACGCAAACTGCATGTAGGCATTTAATAACGTTGCGCTGGCATTGAGAACTATTTCATAACAATCTCTATTAACATTTTTGGTCACGAAATTCTTATCCACTTGTCTATGTTATAGGTTATTTATTTTTCATGTTATAGTTACTTGATCAAAGATAAATCTGATATAATTACGATTATTTCTTAGTTACTTACATGTAATGGATTTATCTCAATGGTTATCTCTTAATGGGATGTAATATGTAGGTAAGATTAACACATAGATGATAAATAGCATTGAAAGATCATTGAACTAAACATTTCGAAATGACCCAACAAAAGTACGTAGTTTCTAAACAAGCTGCGTTACGGTAAACACAGCGAGTGGTTTAGACATCGGGCCCATACTGATCTTACTACCAGTCCGTTTACTTCGTGTTTCTTAATATCGGCATTCATGAGATACCTACCGGTGAAGGCGATAGGTGACTCTACTGGCGAGCCTCGAGTACGACGCACGACTCGGCTCTACAGCTGACGTTATCTCGGCCAGGTGCATAGAAAAAAAAACAACACATTTTGACGTTTCTGTGACGTTTAATCTCAAATAATTTCCGAGTTTATTTTTCGAATGTCAATTCACCTTTATTATAACACGATGTTTTATTTTAAATTAGAACAGCATATAAAAACTTTTTGTTATTTTAATACGTTATAGTTAATTGTTGTTTTCTTTTGTTTCAGATGTCTTCGAAAGTGAGTTTGTTTGCTTGAGTGATTCGACAACCGAAAGGGAGTAGACCGTTGTGGGTGTACATTGAAATGTGAATTTTGTGTGTATAGTGTTAAAATTGAACATTGTTCGTACGTTGTTGTTATCCCGATGAAGTTTCTCGTGTAGTCACAACTGTTCGCGGAATTGGTTTATTGAAAATCTTTCGCCATGGAGACGGAGGAGTTGACGAAACTTGTCGATGGCATCTACAAGGTAAGGATTTCTCTTGTACAATAATATTACTTTAGTTTTGCAAAAAATATTCATGAATTATAAGAATTCTATTTTCACAAGGAAGAATAATATTTTTCTTTCTAATTCTTTCGTTTATTAATTTAGAAAAGACTAAATAAACTTCATAAAAAGTTTTATAAAGTTGTGGAGGGTTGTTTTCTAAATCTATGTTTTTAAATCTAACATAGCAACTATATGCCTTACCCATTTCACAATATTTAAAATATCATAACTCCTAATTGAAAAGCTTGTATATTCAAATCAACATTGTATATTAATGATTGATTACACACTATAGGCGTAATTTATGTTTCACGGTCACTAACCATAGTCAAACCGGCCATCGTGGTACTAGGTAAAAAAATTAAAGGTGAAAATACCACTTAATTAAATTCATTGACTCGGACATCTCACACCTGCCTTAAATGTCAAGGTCAAATGGTCAAGCTGAGCGACTAGCGATAGCGTAAAGCGATCCAACTCGATTTCTCTATCACGTTTTATTGTATAAATATGTATATTTATCACATTCCTTAGATAGATGTGTCGACTTTCGTTTTGACGCTTTGTTGGTCTTCGTTTTTATAGCACCAGTTTGGGCAAAATTGGCATTATGGTAATGTGACAGGATTCTTATTAGAATATTTTTGATGAAAATCGTAGGCGTCGATACCGTTTTACTTTTAGGATCTCGAATTAATTTTGTTGTACTGTTAAATAAATAAATGTTCGAGGAAAAACAGGCACATTAAAAGGCTAGTCGGATCTCGTTGGTTAGCTGGTCGGGTTTTTTCGTTGTCTATTACAATAGATTGCTCAATTAAAGCCTTATTATTTTTGTTTGTTGAAACAAGCCTGCGTTCTATTCTCTTGCCAGTAATTGGATTTTAGTTTTGGTATGACTGTAATTGAAATTTTCTCTATTAATTAGACGCTACTCACACATATATTACGAATATATTACTCACACATATATTATATACGTATTACAAAGTCAAAAAGAGCGCGAAAGTCAACAACTGGTCTAACTTCCGAATGTTGGTATTACCCAGTAGGTAACTGGGTGGCGAGGTTCTGATGGCAGTCGCTCCGTGTAAAATACTGATGTTCAGCCGCATCTAGTTAGAAAGGAAGCTGACTCCAACATATTTGGGAAAAAGGCTTGGAGGATGATGATATATATTATATCATATTACGAACCTTAAGGGCGCTCCCATGACAGCGTGTAATATAACAAATTCACCGGTACAAATTTTATTGATTTGTTCCGAAGAGTTTGTTACATAGCTTATGAATACTATAACGAGCACCATAACATAGCTTTTGAATAAATACTACGTTTATATCGTACCATCTACTAGATAAGTATACAGAATTGTAATGAAATCTTACTTACTTTAAGTTTATTAATACTAGTACCATTCATTCAAGTTATTAGACTCACTAAAAGCTCGCCAAAGCCTAGAATATATATTCTTTTGACTAATCCTCCAGTTTAGTTTTCTAGAACTTTACGACGTTCTATAAATTAATATCTCATGAATATTTTCTAGAGCATCATTAAGGACTCCATTTAATTTGCAATTCAAACGCAGGCTTATGAGGAAATAAATCTTTAAAAAAGTAATAAATAACGCTGATTGACTCGAAAACATCGACGTTTATTTTAACATCTATTAACAATCATATAGAAAGTTTTATGACTGTTGTGTATTTAGAAATCAATGGCTATTGTGAATTTGACTGTTTGTCGGTATATCACAGATACATGATATGAATTGTATTTTTGTTTCCATGTCGCCACCAATGTTCATCAATAAAAGAGAAGTTCAATGCGTGTGTGTTTTCTCCAACGCTCTCAACTGTTTTCTTTCTGGTTTATAACCCTGGAGCAATGTTTTTTACAGTAAAATAAATATGAACTTTTATAATGTCCCTGTTTTCATTTTGTGCTTATTTAGACAGCTGTCTACAGCGGCCTTGTGTATTAATTTGACAACTATTATTTAAAAAAAGGAAAAGCATAGAGACACAGTACATATTCTTTTAACATGAAACATCTTTTAAATTGGTTCAGTTTCAAAATAGAAAATAGTCGAGAGCCAAACCTTGAATTATGACTTTTTTACTAAGGCTATTCAGTAGGAGCTACAGTTATCCTTATCGCACTTATTTGAGGCCGAGCGCTCGCAAAGTAGTCCACCAACCCGCACTAGGCCAGAGTGGTGGACTAAGGCCTTAACTTTCTCATACTGAGAAGAGGTCCGTGCCCAGCAGTGGGACAGTAATGGGCTGATTATGTTATGTTATGTTATGCTCGCAAAGTGACAGCGATAGTTTCCTTCAAATGCCTAATTTTTAAGTCTCTCTGCTGGCATGTAATATCGCAATCTTACAAATATAAAGCAAAAATAAAAGGAAGTAATCAAAGAAAAATTACAACAAATATTGTTTATGATTCCGATTAATTAAATTAATGTTCGATTCAAATTGTACTGCAAAAGTCTTGTACACTGTCAAGAACAAACTTGTCAGAAACAAAATAAAAAACTCAAACCACACACAGAAACCTGTTTCGGTTATTATTACATCTACTCGCTACGTTCGTGGAACGTAATAATCTACTTACTTCTTATGTTGTTTATTAAATCATATTAAAATCAGCCTTTTTGTTTTTTAAATACCAGAACCAGGTCAGAGGTGTACCTAGTGTTTTGAAATAAGAATAGAAAATTAATAATAACGCTATAACGTAATATAAAATATTGTTGCTATCAGGATTTATTTTAGAGCAATTAATTGAGACATCGCGTTACATAATTCGGAATCCGTTACGATCTGTAAATCACTTTAAAATATTATTATTGTTGCTGTTAAGTAGAAAATCTTTATGTTCTCTTGATATAATATTTCCTGTAGACGTAACGTTTTAGATATTTTGCTTAAATTAGTACGCGTTGTTTTACTTGTGTTGTTTTGTTAACGAGAAGTAGTGTTGACACATTGTTGTTAATATTATTTCGTTTAATCTTAGTTAATTGCTTTTCTTTGACGCAATGAAAGTATAATGATTGCAACATATATTTGTGTGTACATACATAATGTATATAACTACAGGTATTTAAATACTACAGGTATGGCTCTAACTTTCTCTCGTAAAATGCAACAGAATTCCAAGCAAATGCGAGAAGTGTCGACGTCATATAGTTTTAAGGTATTGGGTATTAAGATTGCAATCATATTTTTACATTAATGCAGTTTCTGCAATACTTAGCTGCAATGCGATCGCTGGAAAAGCAAAGTCAAGGATTTACGGAAGGAAAGATATTAGTTGAACAAGTTTTATTATGTTATTTTGTGTTAGTTTATACCTTAGATCGGGGATGGTGAACATTCATACATTATCGTGCCAATTTTTTAAACTTATTGGTTCTTTGTGACAATTCCTTTAAACTGGTTTTATTCTTATTTTGCCTCCATTGCCCACAATTTCTTGTCACGTGTCTTCTGTGGCGCGCGTGCTATTGTTGATTCGCCATACCTGCCTTAGATCATTCTAGTTAGTTCTACATTTTTTATGCCACTTATTATAATTAAATAAAGAAAATAGGTATGCATATCTCAATTACAATCATTTATAGAGGTATTCTCTGAATGTTTTATCGCCTTCATATGCTATTCACCAAGGAATAACTATTATAGGCTATTTATTATGTTACCTCTCAATAACAAGGTCAATAATGATTGCATATAACTATGAATAAGGCATGTATTATGTAGTTACCTTCAAAGTTTATGATGATTTTAAAAATTATATAATCTTATACAAATTTAGGAAGTAATTTTACGTAATAAAATAAAGTAATATGCGAATAGCTTAGCGAAATGTGATTTCAATAACAACTAACGGTAATTTGCTTAGTTTTATTTCATAAACGTTAGTTATGCTTCCGGGGCATTCTAATACGCTATTTGTTTGAAAGAAAAAGTATTTGAATTGAAGTTAAGTTATGATTTTTGATGATATATTTTATCATAAGTAGGATAACGCTTTACTTAACCCTGTTTTTTCTTGTCTTGAGTAAAAAAAACACTTAATTAATACATTTTAAATGGGTAGTAAAAATGTTGATTGTTTTCAACATTGTTGTGATCCTGTGACGATTATAATCGTCAAAAATTTTCAGATCACACTTTAAATAATTATTTATATAGTAATATTAAACCTACTAAGATCTCATAAATTATATTGATTCATACTTACAAAGTCGGTGTAAATTGAAAATGCCTTAAAAAGTGATAAGGTCACCTCACCGACACAAATCTTAAACACACAAAACGAAACAAAGATCAAAACACATTTTAATTAAAAATTGTGGTAACATTATACTTACGTGACTGTTATAAATTTCCCAGTTTTTACTTCGTTGTCACCTAAATAGAATTGCGAGGGGGAGAATTAGGACTTTTTGCCTCAACAGCACAATTACGTGGCTTTGAATCACTTCACTGAGTGGCATTTTGTTATAAAAACTCCACCGAAAATAAACGTAACTTAAGATATTTATGCTTCATAGAGCGGAAGGCCTTTTAAATAATTAGGATAATGGTGACTGAGGAAAATAGGTGATTAAGGTGTGATTTTCTGGGAAATGCTTTTAGTGACTAGTTTATCTTTATCTGTTTTACATGTTTCGTATAAAATTTCTTCAAGACTTGTATCAATGATTTTAATCAAATTGTAATACGTCCTGAAGCATACAAGTAAGAGTAAAATAGGTATGTATTTTTACAACTCTATAAAAAAAGAATATCATATCGAGTGTTATTTTTGTACACATACAGGTGTTTCCACGAAACGAGTCTGGTTTATTACTTCAATTTTCTTTATGTTATTACATCAAAAATCTTATTTAGAGTAAATAAGAGAATTTGAGTCATCAATGGCGGTAAAATATAAAATGGGAGGATTGTGACATTTTTATTAAAAAATAAAATAAAATTCCTGTGTTTATTAAACATACGATACGCCGATAATAAATAATATATATAACATTACATTTTTGGTTACTTATAGTCTAATTTTTTTTACGCATTTATGAATTCGAAGCGAAATACAACCAAAAATCAGGAGTCGCAGGTTCCAATACTGCACGTGAAGGAATTTTTCTTTCCCAATTTTATATCTTGTCACAGTCTTTTATTACTTAAAACTTGTCTTTCATTTCACTGCAATAATATTATAAAATACATTAATAGCATCAACATATTTTTAAATTATTGTATTTTATTTAGCAGTGAATATATTTTATTACGCACCGCAAGTAACGAACGCAGTAATTTACGATTATAATCATACAAAACTTTCACAAAACATAATAGACATTATTTACTGCCTGCAGAGAAAAACTTACTACTAGTTATACCTAGCACAAAAACCGCTTTCGAGATACGCATTTGTCTCCATAGCCATATCGCGGGTATCATCGTAACTGATCATGACAGACCATTACAACAAGAGCCTCATCAGGTATTTTGTGTGATATTTTGCGGGTTCAGAGTTCAGTGGTCGAGTGTTGCCCCGTTTCCTCCCCAGAATGAGATTGCCTCGCGACATTAAACCGGCCCGATGTAAATTTTCGTCGTTACTCTGTGTCTGTTTGTTCGTAGCTACGTTCTCATGTATTGCGTGATTTCCCCCGGTCAATGAAAGGATCTTCGTATGAAACCCGCTCCCTCCGAGGATAATGTAATATGAAGCACAATGGGCGCCGTAATAGCTTCATTTGTTTTTATGTACCATATTCATATTAATTATTAGCGTTATTTCCTTTCTTAGTCTTGTTCGTGATGTGATAATTTAGTGTAAATTGGTTGGACGTATGTTTGGTTATAACAGACGTAATATATTTCCTGGTTGTGTCCAAAAGACCAATAGGTATATATTGTATAATTCATACTCAGTATATTTTGTTTGGAACATACTTGGACGTTGTAAAGTTTATCTTTACGTTAGCAAGTACATGTTAATGTGACAGTGGGTTGGAAAAGTAGGTTAAAGTATTTGCATGTGCAAAATCTCTATTAGAACCTAATGTTTACTTATCGAGCAAACAATACGTGACAACTTTTTCTTCTTTTATCTCTTTTATGTCAGCCTGAACATAGGCTGTGATATCCGGCTTTGGCTATAAACTAGCTAAATCTAACAGTTTCAAACTACATTTTTGTCTTCATATTCTTTTCCTTGGGCCCGAATCTCGATAGCAAAGCTCACGAAAAGAAAAACAAAGAAATTAAACCAGAAATCACAGAAAAAGGATCATCAAAAAAAAACCCCACCGAATAGGTACATCACCTCCTCCTTTTTTTGAAGTCTGTTAAAAACACACACAAAAGAGCATACGTCTTTTTAAAAGGTTGGCAACGCGTCGGAGACTGCCCTGGTGGTGCGGATGTCCACGAGCGGCGGAGCTTGCTTTCCATCAGGTGACCCGCATGCTCGTTTGCTCTCCTATGTTATAAAAAAAAACACCGAAAACCTCCTTCGAAAATATTTTAACAACTCTTCTATTTATTCATATCATTACAAACCTAGTCTTTCCACAAACTATCCAGCCTTATTACAATTATTCAGCTCAAACATTTGTGGACCGGGGTTGTGGAAACCGCTGCAGTGTCACAGTTCCCGGTGGTAAATCGGTGCCCCCACTTATTTGAATAAGAATAGCCCGCTTGTCCCACGGGACAGTGCCAGACGGTCCCACTTACCTTGCCACATGACATACAACGCTTGTAATTCATTCGGAAACGTAATGTATTAAGGTAATATACATAATGATGTTATTATGTAGTAATACTGAATGTGTCCGTGGCGTCATTAATTTTCCGGAACGAAAAGGTCTCTATGCGCCATTTCAGGAAATATTTTACCTACTTTGAATCTATTCCCTACCTTTACGGCGGTGTGTTGTTATGTGAAACTTACGTCTGAATTTATTTATAATATTACTAAAATGAAGTATTTTTTCGCCTTCAAATGAGCTCATGAAAATGTTAGAACTTTCTCACATAGGTATAAAACTTTTTCATGTTAATTTTCTTGAGAGCTGTATGTGTCATGTTTTGTCAAACTTTTTCGATCTTAGGGCCGGTATTTCAATAGACCGATAACTTTTAACTGAGGAATAAATGTGACGCCTTGGCAGATTTTCTATACTACAACTGTCAAAATGTCAAACTTATTCCTCAGTTAAAAGTTAACTGGCTATTGAAAAATCGACCCTAAAGCATATTATACGAGTTATTGGACAACTCGGCCAACAGAATCTCGACCAAGTGGCCGAGTTGAGACGATTTAATTTTGTATTGGTCAACCCGGCCGACAGTAAAAATTTCAAGTACTTCTGTACAGTCAGGAACAAAAATAAAATGAAAATATTCTTATTCAAATAACGACTTGAAAAAAATTCTTTGCTTTCATAATCTAAATTAATTTTAATTAAAGTAAAATAAAAGTAAATACAAGATGTATCTACCACAACTATATTACGTTTTAGGAGATATTTCTAGTATCTCCTGAGGGTACTAGAAATAGAAAACATATCCCTTACTATGTTATGCAGTCCTGGTACATATTCAGCGTCTATCTCCCGAGGGTTCTCGAAATACGGCCAAAATGAATATCCAATCTATCCATGATTTGTCAAATTCCTATCTCTAGTAAGATAGGAATTTGACATAAGCTTCATACAAAATATGTAAAATTTCAATATAAAAATAAAAATGCAAAAATAATGTAGTCTACGGTTATGAAATCCGAATCGTGACCATTCTTGTTGTTAAATAAATTGTAGACGTACGAAACATTAATAGATAGTTCTATGGAACGAAATAGTAATTGTTGTTATTTCAAAATAATATTGACATAAAATGCCTTAAGTATTCTGCAACCGACTGTATTTTAGATGCTTGGCCGGGTTGTCCAATACAAAATTAAATCATCTCAACTCGGCCACCTGGCCGAGATTTTGTTGGCCGACTTGACCAATAAACTCTATTATACAAATTTTAGGGTCCATATTTTATTTTTGTTTTCATTTTAATGAAACTTCTTATTTTTGAACATCCTATTTTATCATGACACGTCATTTAATGTTAACAATGATTGTCGTAGGTAACTTGAAAGTATTATTCAATCCATTAATGACCTCACCGTTCATATGTACAACTTTATGTTGCGTCTTCGCCCGAGTTGATGTCGTTTATTGCGTGATTGTGTCGTTTATCGCAAATAAAAATCCTTTGTCCTTTTTCGGGTTCCAGACTACCTCCGTACCAAGTTTCATCAAAATCGGTTGAGCGGTTTAGGCGTGAAAATAAAATAAATAAATATATTTTTGCCGTATTTACACAGCGCCATCTAGTCCCAAACTAAGCAGAGCTTGTACTTGTATAATGGATATAATACTTATGTACTTTTTTTTGTAAATACATACTCACAATACATAAGGAACACCCAGACCAACACAAACACTTATGTTCATCACACAAATATTTGTATCCTGTGGGAATCGAACCCACGACCTCGTGAACAGCAGTCCGACACTCGAACCACTAGACCACAGACGTAAATTTCACAAAGAAATAGAGTTACTTTCGCAATATTAAGTATGGATGGACAGATAAGGTGGATAAAAAATATTGAATCGATTACGCAAAAAGGCACACAGTATACTGATAACTATTTTTATCTACCACAAAACATAAAAGCTGATGGGTAAAACTTCGACGTTTCACGGTTCAACCCTTTCGACATTCTGAAGTTCCCTTCACATTGGCCAAGAAACTAGGAAGTTAGATTGAGTAACGATGGCGCCCTCTCTCGGTAAAAGGTCGATTTGTTAGGCCGATCTCGCCAACCCCGGTGATGGCCGGATACTTAAGTAACTTATATCTCAAGACACATCTTGTGAAGGAAACTTTATATCACTCTGCCTCTCTAAATTAATTTTTCGAAAGCGTGTGTGGAATTTTGAGTGAAATATCTGACATAGTCTGACTCACTCGTCTGTAAGTAAAGTAGGTAGTTGACGCTAGTATTGCTTTTACGTTTTCTTTTCGGATTATATCAAAAGATTTAACGCTAACGCAGTGGTAGAGTTTACTACGTTTCGATTCACATACGAATCTGTTTAACAACTTGGCGTCATTCTTTAATAACCTAAAAATCCAATGGCCATACAAACAAACAAACAAACTCGATCGATCATTGGCTAAACTAAAACTTTGGGTCTAGTATTAGGATATGAAAATCAGCACGAATTATGGTAAAAATAATTTTACGTAACTCTCAAAATTTTTAATAGTAAATTATTTACTTACATCCTTAGTAACGAAACACTACACTAAAAATTGTAATCAATTAATACTCTCAGAATGCAGGGAATTAGTTTTTTACTTATTCTTTATTTTTATTGAATTCTACCTGCATCGAGTTATTATTTGGTACTTTTATTCATTGTTATCATATAGGTTGAACGACAATTGTCTTTAATGAGAAATAAAGTTCTTTGAACCGAAAAAGGTTCCGTGTGGTGCCGGACGTAAAGAATTGCACCACCCTCTCTTCTCATGGGTGTCGTAAAAGGCGACTAAGGGATTCACCAGAGGATGGGCAGCAGCGTTCTCTGAGTATTTAAACAACCAACTGCGATCGCCAACCCGCCTACCAAGCGTGGCGATTATGGCATATCCCCCCCCCTTTGGGGGAGGCCTTTGTACAACAGTGGACGTTTTTCGGCTGAAATGATGATGATGAAACCGAAAATTGGTACCGATATTTTAGCCCATAAAAATATGAGTATCGTTTTATTTTTTGTGCAAGCAAATGTTCATAATTTCCGTCAATTCCGTCAAAAAAATAAAAAAGTTAGTAGTAAATCTTATTTCCGTCATTAGGTTAACAGGCTAGTTCAGATTCTCAGACTGACTCATTATTACTAAAATATCAGCAACAAAAAGCAAGTAACTTCCTATTTGCTTCATTCCTGATATACATATTGCTTTTATATCTGTACAAAATACGTGACTTCCTTCAAGAATCGTGAATATATCATCAGATCTATAGTTTCAATGACATTGATTACTGTTTAATAGATCAAACAACACATTTAAATATTGCTTTACAGAGGAAATCGTGGACTGAATTATGTTTTAATGGCGTGGTACATTGCATTTTTGTACTCATATAATTGTAAGGATTATCCTTGAAGCAATCGTATTTATAGAGCGGTCCAGCGGTCAGACACTAATGGCATTGCCTTTACTACCTGCGGACTGTACACTTGTACAGCCAAGCGGTAGTTTTCGTTTCTAAAGATGAATAGGTGCACGACATAAAACGATTGCTTTGTGCCATGCAGATTTGAAATTCAAGAATTCAGTACTATTGTGAACTTTTACCAAGATTTTCATATTTTCCTACCTTTCTAATATAAAAATATGCCAATTTTTGTTTTATAAGCGGGATTTTGGTTAAAGTGGAATTAACATTGATGGGAAAAGGTTGACTGGTAATGATGTCAGAATCAATCTATCAAAGTAAATAAAGTAGTAGTTAAAAACCAATCAAGCTTAAGGGCAATTAAGTAGAACTCGAATTTGAGGAGCTTCATTAATTGTTGCTGAAAAGGGACGCTGGAAAAATTAATGCAGGAAACAAAGTTTGTCGATTTGTAAGCGTGACATCCGAATGACCTTGACCGACATAGGTATACCTGACGATTTTTACGGTGAAGGTTAAAATAAATAATCGTGTACTAATAGTATTCGTCCACATTAGCTCCGACTGAAAGGATAAACGAATTGACTTTGAACAACATTTTATATTCATCCTAATCCCATCTTTCTTTAGATGACAAGCTATTTTATGTGATCCAGCCTTAAAATGGAACATAAAGCCATCAATATAAAACATGTCGTAAAACACAGAAGCAGATCGGCGAATCTATGGCTCGGAGAGAAAATATAAATAAAATTTGTCTTTCGGGTCACATATGTATTAAGTTTACGCGTATTCGTCCAAATACAATTTTAGGAAGGAAATTGCCTCCCGGTAGAACCGTACAAAATGGAAGATGTGATATTAAATCTGGATGACAGTTATTAGGAGTGCCGAGTGGCGCTCGGTGGCTCTCCACAAAAAGAATTCAAAATAAAATGAGGTGATATTTAGCGCGCGAAAACGAGCTTTGTACATGAACACTTTTATTAACTCGAAGCGTTATAGAAATTATTTCGATATAAAGCGGAATGTAGGTCGGCTTGCAGGCGTGTCTTTCGACAATATCATAAGGAATGCACGTAACACCTGAATGTAACTCGCATTGGCACAAAACCAACTTAATACGCTGGCTATATAGAATAACAGTTTTGGCATTGTTGCTGATTTTGCACACAAATAATTACGACACAAGTATTTCTTTGAACATTTTTGCGTACTATTTTTAGCGTAACTTTGAAGATAAAGAAGCGTGGGAGTTAAGCGCTGCTTTTTGTCATTGTAATCAAAGGTTACAAAGAACCAGATGTTCGAGGATTAGATACGACTTTTTGGAAGATTAAACAAGACTGGATAAGAGCACGCCTACCGACAACACCCCAGTGAAAATACAATGAAATTTTATTTTATAAACGCCTGTCTAGCTCGCACCCGCTTCCCTTTTGTTGTGCAAAAATAAACGTTGCCTTTATTCTATATCTGAGGTGGAAGCAGACCTTAATGGTTTAATAGGATTCCGTGAGTAAAGAGGGAAAATCAAATGCATTATGAGTGCATGTATGAAAATGTATCCATTAGCATGCTTTTAATTACTGAACAGTTTTAGGATGCTCTACTTTCATCGCATATATTTTGTTTGAAGGATTATTTTGGCGTCAAAAGCTTTGTTTCGATCCCGTCATGAAAAAAATATACCATCATTCTGTCTATCGCGAAATGAACAGCAGGAAATGAATCCGATATTTTTATTCGCTTTTAATAATGAAAAATTGGCATCGCTGGAGCTAATTCTGCTATAAATTAGATGCGGAATCAGCACAACGGGGAGTTGTCTCGTACATGACAGATTCGTTCTTCATTTTATCAGTGGGTACCCGACTGTGCCGCTTGTAAACAGACGTAAATTATGTTTCCCAATCCGCTTAACTTTCGACTCAGGCCTTTTTAATCTTATTAAAAATTGCGCCAACATTATAAATTCTAAATTAAACCGATTTGTTCCTGAGTGTTTCGGCGCTTTGATTGTCATTTTGTAAGCCGAGTTAGACATACTAATCTACATGTTACTCCGAATCCCTATGGAGTAAAGACGTTGATTAAATGTGTTTCAAGATGGCAGGAAAACAAAACATTTTTCCCTAAACTCTGTTCATTTTAACGCGAGAATATTCAGTCTTTACGGTACCAGTAAACAAAATAGTCTGGGAACAGATGGCGTTCAAATACAATGTAATTATGTCAGTACGTATTAAGGGCGGCTCGTCATAAGACGATCCGCGCAACTGCGTCGCTGAACTAATAAGGGCAAACTCAGCCGTTTTCATATTTGCACAAATTACATTAATGCTTATTACCTACCGTAGACATGATGGTGAAATACAGAATGACGTTTCAAGCGCTCCAATAACCGTAATTGTTTTATCAGTGTCAGAATGGAGGGAAATAATTATATTACGTCGGGAAGATCGAATTAATATCAGATGGTAACCGTTAATATTTGTTTTGGAAGCCTGCTTCAAATTCGGTCGTTCATATTTGGTCTTATTTTTCTAAAGAATATAAAAATAATTAGGCCTATGTCCAGCAGTGGACGTCTTTCGGCTGAAATGATGATGATAAAAATAATTATTTTAGTATAAAAATATCTAAGCTATCAAAGTTCTAAAATGATTTTAAAGTTTTAAAAGACCCATGATATTGCAAAAAAAATTGACACAAATCCAAATAGCGTTCATCAACCCCTGGGAAAGGCTTTTTTACACTCGCGAATCTCGACTAACATGAAACAATCTGATAAAACACGCTTATGTTCACAAGTGTACCACGAGGTACGCACTCTCGATGTGTAGGAAGCATGTATCTGAACGGTGGTTAATGAGTTGTGATTATTCGGTTAGCCGAGCGTTTCACCCGCGGCGTCTCAACCGTCACACTGCGCGGTGCTAACTTGCCATATCTATATAATTATATTACCCGACTTTCCCTTCTTGACGTCTTTGTGCCGTTGATTGTCGTTTATGTAATTGCCTACATTCTGCAGCATCACGGATTGTGCTCCCCGTCTCGGAGCCATCAGAAATTAGTTACTCTAAATACACGAAATACTTTCGTAATTGCGCGCCGAGGAACAAAACAACATCATTTCTGTGTAACAGATTATGACGTCACCTGAACGCGAGCGAAGCATTTACTTAGCAGTCAGTCCAACTGTGGAAACTTTGCTAGTATAGACATGCGAACCACAGAGTATATTTGTATACAGGTGTTCCATCGCTATGCTTCATGAAGGGAAAGTAACTACTTTAAATGTAGAATTTTACATAAAGGAGAATTTATTTCATTAAAAAAATCTGCATTCACATATAAAAAAAAAAATCTTACCTGACCTGGGAATCGAATTAACACAATCGCGAAGAAGTACCATCCTGTATTTTATGGCTTCTGTTGATAGATCTTGATAGGGTCAATAATAAGGATTAAATATATCCAACAAACTTAGTGTTTAAAATTAAAGGAATTTCATGAAATATTGAAAAACAACAAATAAAATGAGGTGTTTTTTGAGTAAAACTTACTGCTTGAAATGTACCTCTAAACTATGTTATATTTCATCATTGAATTATATGTATGAAGTACGATGTATTTCAGGGTATTCCTTCAATCTAGGACACAATGTTTGTGGGAGTAATTTAATCGTTATTATCGACTCTGTCGATTGATGACATAAAAATACAGGTTGATATTTTTTGGCATACTTGAAGGTATCGAACCTTCTTCCAGGAAAAACACTTTAGAAAAATCCTTAAATTAATTTTTACTAGCTTTTAAAGAAACACATATGAAATTTTACTTCATCAAGTCTTTTTGAAGTAAAATTTCATATTTCCAATATTTAAAGTATGAAGCTTTCCCTCTATGAAGCATCACTATGGGACAACCTGCAGGCGTAGCATGACGACTAGACAAGAGATTTGTCTACGGAAGAATCGACAAAACTGCATTGTATATAACTTTATCTGTCATTTTGTCTATTATTTCGTAGACAAATCTCTGTAGATAAATGCTTGTCTACAGTGGTCATACTACGCCTGCTGTATACGAGAACGCTACGAAAGTGCTCGTGCTGGTCCCTTCACGAGTGCGACAAGTATCGATGTCCCTCTTGTGTAACAATTAGACTTTACCCATTGTGTTGTTTCACTTTCTAAGTGAAACAGACAGTAACTTAGTGATTGGCGTGAAATTGGAATTATACAAAAGTATTGCGACCATAAGAACAGTGCGCGTTGTTTTGGCGCAACGCAATATTTATTCTATTGGTGGCAGCGGTGCCGCGACCGGCGTGACAAATGCCTGAATGCCACCGTCCGAATTCCGCACGACTTTTTACCACCCAAGAAAAAGTTAAATACGTAGAACCAAGAAATACGTGATATTTTAAGGGAAAAACTAAAACGATTGAGTTTTGCAACCTTATATTTTTTTATCGAAAACACCGCGTCGCTCTCAATTTCTTTCTAATTAAATTATCCGCTTATTCCGGACTCTTTCATTTTCTTGCAATTAAAGCAGTATGAATCTATGGTGAAACTTTTCCTTGTAAGAATTTTTTTATTTGTTTTTTCTCTTTTTCCTACTTTCGCTTCCCTTTGCATTGCCTCAATTGCCTTTTGTACAGGCTGTATTTGTTATATAGGCTGTGAATACCACAGCGTCGAACGCTTAAATGATTTTTTTTATATTTTTCCATATAGGTAGTTTAAAGGCATTAGTTTTCTATTAACCATACTATAACTGACGACTTCTATTATATGTATACCTAACGGCTAACGGAGCAATTAACTCCATAATAGCGCTATCGTTGATGGTTGATGATCGAATACTTGGTTTAAATGTGTCACACATTATCTAGCAGATCCTATAACCGAATAATTTATATACACCCCGTTCAAGAGATTTGACCTTTACACAGATCTCCATACAGGGTGGTGTAAACAGCAATATCGTTAGTCTCGGAGGCATCGGCAGCGTGTTCCCAATCAAAGTTGATTACAATTCCGGACGGTTAACACGTAAATCCGATGCGGATAAATATTTGCACGACAGGTTGTAAACCGAACGTGCTTGGGGCCCTAATAGCCAGGGTACAGTTACTCGACCGGACTATGTGTGTTTGAAATTTCAACAATTTTACACGACATTTAATTGCAATTCTATTAAATTCTATTTGATTCCATTTGATGCTACGATACGTGATTATGACATACGTTCTGTTTTTGACGTATGTAAATTGCAGAGAATCCGAAATTTGAATAATTTAATGTTTAAATAGTTCATTAAATATTTTGTGGAATAAAAAAAACTGAAACTATAACAGTTTATGTAAAGTTGGTAGATAATACACATCGACCATACAACCCATAGACGCCCCATAACAGGCGACCCATGTCTGTAACATCTATGAAATTTCATTAATGTAGGTCGGCACTATTCGCCACTTGAAATCTTTGAATCAGTTTCGACCAATGAGTCAAAACTGCCGCATTAGTGATTAGCCAATAGCCGCCTTGGTAGGGCCAATCGGATTGCGGTACCCCGCCTCAGCTAAAGGCAGAATTTATTGTACGCATTATATTCAATTTGAGGCGTCTATTGGGCTGTATGGTCGATGTAGATACATAATACACATTAGCAGAATCATCAACTAAAAAAGTTTAATCAAAATGTACACAAGGATCTCCTCCATTTCATTTCAGATACAGGAATTCTATTGTGTTTGACTATACACAATACACATTTGTATTGCAAACAAAAGAAAATTAGTTTCAAACAGCCACTTCAAAACTATTTAGCTTGTAAAAACAAACGGAGCTAAGAAAATAAACGCTACAGAGCGTGGATTGCACCTTTAAAAGGTTTAATCGTTACTTAACCCGAGCTCAGAAACGGAATGAAAAACAAAGCGCATAATCTGCTTGTTCTATTAAAGCGCGTTTTCACAATGCTGTAAGTTTCCCCCTTAATATTTTTTGAAATACTTGGAATCGTACGCGGCCCGCATAGAAAACCGCACGCGCAATTACATGAATTTTAATCCTTATGGGGTGAGGGTGATATTTGAAGAATTTCATTATGGTGAAACTCTTCCTAGACGGGCGTCGGAATTCATTCCGTTTGAAACGAAGACTAAACCCCACTTCGAATTATACATATAGAAGTTTTGTAAAAGAAAACTTTCTTTATTATTTGATTTAATGCTGTAACGAGATTCGAGTCCTTATCTCAAGTTACTTGTTCGTCATCTTTGTTTACCATTTAATTTTATTGTTCAATGTTCAGCGTATATTTCGAAAATTAATAGCTGCATTATATTGGCTTTACTCAGAATTAAGAATTTAATGGCCTTACATAAAACGCCTTTACAATATGCTGCAAGTTATAAAATTAAAAACTTAACAGCAAAGCATAATTAAGAAGTTGACTAACAATCATATTAGCAATCTTAACTAGTCTTATTAAATTACATGCAATGTGTAAAGATATTCGCAAAACCGCGTTGCATAAACTACTATTTTAAATTTTAAAATTGGAATTATTCATATATTTAACTCTCCCACCCCAACAACTGCCTTTCGCCATCTTTTTCTGAATTCAGCCAGTCTCATCGTAGTCCTACTAATTTCGCGGAATCAAAAATGTTGAACACGGAACTTTTTTCTAGTTTGACTTTGTATTTTTTTCTTTTGGATATTTCTTGTATTATGCTTGTGTGGGTTCTCGTTTGCCGCTGTATGCGTGGAATGCGGCTGCGAACGTAGAATTCGTGACTGCCAAGATTAGTCTGCGTAATGCGAAGCCAAGGTGTTTAGATGCTAGACATTATCTGCATGTTAAATATTGTTAAAGCTAGCTTAAAAGTCTTTGACCTAGCTTGGTGACGTTATCTAGGCAATACATTCACTAGAAAATAATGTCGGTCAGTTAAATTGAATGTCAGATTTGGATTGTCCTGTCTAAAAATTTCAAAGATCAAAATTTAGCCTCCTTGTAATTAATTCCGATTCGACCTCTACAATGTTCTCCCTACATTTAATTGATACTATTCATTGCTATGTATGTCATAGGTACTTTTCTGAGAATGTTTATGAATAATAATATTACCTACGTAAAAAATGTTCCACGCTATAAAGAAAACGTATAATTATAATGTATGTCAACTGAGAATTTCTCGTAGCTATTGTTTAGCAAATTCTTACTAAACTTGACATGACATCATGTCGACATAAAAATCACACTGTTTTTGACGATGAAACTAATGTTGGAAAGAAAATATTTGTTTTTATAGATATGAATCCGCATGCATTATTGCGTTAAAGTAATAAATAGATAAATTACATTTTGTTTATGTCTATGGTTTATGTTCTATTTTTCAAAAACAGTATTATTCGATGAAGGCAGGTTTGATCGAGACGAAAATAGAGCACATTTTTTTTTTAATAAATTTTAAATGTGTCCTTTATTATTATGTCATAATGCCATTTACAAACTAATTGCCGCCCGTGGCAATAATGATGATAATGACAATTAAGTATGTGAATAACGTATTATTCTATAAACACAAAAATACTCACATCAATTCTAGATTGTAGTTCAATACATCTACAGAAATTCCCATCAGGTTATACCATCAAGCCATCAGTTACATCCATAGCATTTTAATTCAAAGGGCGTACGTGCCCCAATCAATACGCACGGTAGTAATCGAATCGCAACGCATTCAACATTGACTGATCAAACGTTTACACGATCCGACAATTAAGTAAGATGGCGTCATGTAAACCGACAATTAGTTACGATTGCGATGTTATGGCGGATCGAAGCGTGGATCTAATTCAAGGTCGGCCCGTCACCTGGCTTTGTTTTTATATACGAATACAATCGTAACCTTCCTGTGGCCATAGAACAAATAATAGTTGATGTGGCTACGAATAGACTACACACACTACTGAGACCGGAGTGACTGACTTACTTCTGAGTGTGTCGATGGCAATATAAATTGTCCTAAAACTTGGCTACAAGTACACATGGCTACACATCAAGCTGTACATTTCCAGTATTAGCTGACCTCGCATTGTAGGCTTTCCGTACAATGTGAGATCAGCTTATACTGGAAATGTACAGCTTGATATGTAGCTGTGCGTACCTACCTACTGCATTTTCAGTAGCGTCCACAAGTTTTAACAGCATGTAGGCATCAGGGCTCGTTGCTGAATTTGGTGCTAAAATGTAAACTAACGTAGTAAGTAGCCATTCTTTTCATACGTGTGACACGATGAACGGGATGTCGCTAATAGCTATGGATAACTTAATCTGATGGTTACTGGTTGGTCGGTGGCATCCTCCAATTTAATAATGATTTTTAACCGCATGGCAATCTAAATTGATCAAATACTTGGCTACAAGAACTTCATTGTCAGTAGCGTCCACAAGTTTCTCGAGCATGACGTAGGCGTCAGGGTTCGCTGATATTAAGTACTCTATCATTTTTATGGACAGCACCATGTACACTACGTAGTAAGTAGCCAGACTTCACGTACGTGTGATGCGATAAACTAGATGTCACTAACAACTATGGGGTCTACGGGTTACTTAACCTGATGGTTACTGGTTGGTCGGTAACATCCAGCGATTTAATAATGATTGTTAACAGTATGTAGAATTTCGAATGCCAAGATTGGCAATTACAACAAAGTTAGAATCATTCCTTGGTCTAGTAGAATAAAGTTTTGTATGTTAGGCTAATAAAACATCGAACATCGAAACAGTTTATTTGTATAATAATTTCTTAAGTTTAGGCGATCACTACGCATTATAATAAAACAAGTTTAACAGGATTACATTGAGTATATTATTAAAATTAGTTTTTATCACATTTCGAATGCTTTGCAGAGTTCGTAGTTGCAGGAAGACTAAGATAACAAGCGTCGTAACAGATATTCCAAAAAAAAAAATACTACCGTACAATTATTACATTTTGATGCACGTAGTAGTCACTCACATTTTCATTGTGTTTTATAGTGTAGCGTGCTCTTTGGGACTTGGTTATGTTCAGAAATGGGTTCCAAACATTTGTAATGAAATCAAAAATAGATTCTTTTAATTGCTATTTGTTTTTTAAATTGCAGTTTTTTTATTATTTTTTTTCGGGGGATTTTTCAATCATGAAAATATCACCCCCATGATTGCATACAAACAAAATAAGGTAATAAAATAAAAACAGAACTTAAAAAAACATGTAATTTCGGTAACGTGTTTGAAAACCTACCCCTGAGCGCTTCGTCGGGCAGCCCCGTCACACGTGTGGTTTCATTGTAGGTACGGCAATGAATTATGTGGACATCGCCTGCCACCCACCGTGTTGTTTCGGAACAGACATGTATTGCCGTATTAATGTAAAAAAAACCAAAAATTCCGTTACAAAAACCACAAATTATTGTCGACCGCATGGAATTCGCTGCGGCTGTTTCATTATAAACCGCAAACTATGAATTGATCCAGAGTTATTCGGTAAACTTATTGCGGATGAGCGTAGGCTGTAAACTAGCATGAATGTAGGCTGTGAAGAATGCAGGACTAATTAATACGGTTTATCAAGTACCGAGTTTAGATACAAGATTAGGTAGATAACACTCGGAATACACGTTTGAAACTAAGCCATATTTATTAGCCTCCTAAGTACGCAGTTAAAGTCCTAAACTTAAGCCATTATGGTAAGAAGTGATTCCATCTGCTCGTGACTTGTACTTGTCTTGGTCAGGGGGCTAGTAGGCGAACCAGTATATAAAATGGATTAGCAAGAAATCGTGGATTTGTTGATTTTGCTGTATGTTTTCACTAGTATTTTGTCGTCAGGTCAATTAAACTTTAACCTACTATCTTGCGACCGCGGCTTGTCTCGCTTAGTATGTCAATCAAAAGTATGTGCATAATATGTGTTCACATCGTTCAATATGGGCACTCTTCTTCGGGGGACCTTGAGGTACGGGAGGGGCCCGATGTGGACCAATGGAGCGTTATTCCGCGTGTCCTCTGACGTTAGCAGAGGGCATAGTGGAGAAGCAGGGACAGTTCTGGTGTGCATTCATCCTGCCACTGGGCTGGCAGCTGGGGGACTGTGTCCTTCCCTGCCTCCGTCAATCTCGTAACCCCAAGAGGAGTGCTGCGTTTGTGTTCTCGCGCCTCCTTTTGGGATCGAGGGTCTTGGACCGCCCGGACCGCGATTGATTCGTGCGCGCCGCCGAGGAGGGTGCGGCTGTTTAGGCCGCACGGGGAGCCGGTACCTGTCGGGGGTGGTTGGCGTATGCCAGAGTCTATACCACGCTCCCGTGCTAAAGATAGTAAGAGAAACACCGTGGTAGTTTTAGTCGGTAAGAATCCG
Organism: Asteroscopus sphinx; assembly: GCA_949699075.1. Lineage (NCBI taxonomy): Eukaryota > Metazoa > Arthropoda > Insecta > Lepidoptera > Noctuidae > Asteroscopus > Asteroscopus sphinx. Next base: position 13,223,956 of record OX453010.1, read on the forward strand.
ACACTGGTTCCGCCTTCCCCGGGCATAGTGCGTCCACGCGGAATTCCTAACGCCAAAAAAAAATTGCACTTGTTCATCTATACTTATAAAGATGATCGTCTTGACTGACTGATTCAACGCAGAGCCGAATCTATTTAAGTTAGAAACATGTTTGGACAGTAGGTTCCTCTTATAACGCAAACACCCAAGAAAGAAAGGATTTTCTGAAATTTTAACCCTAAGGGGGTGAAATAAGGTGATAGAGTTTAAAGATATAAATTGTGGAAAGAAAAAATCGCTCACGAGCAGGATTCGAACCTGCGACTCCTGGCTCAGTACGCCAGTGCTTCAGCCACTAAGCTACCGTGAACACTGCTCGTGGTATCGAAATTATCCTCCACTATACGTCTTTGATAGAGTTAGTTTCTTTTTGTGATAGAGTTTGTTTAAAAAATCTTTTCTCCTGGATCGATTTACTCAAAACTTGGGAAAAATAATCTTTGAAGTAATATATAAAATAATAAATAAAATACCCAATCTTCGTTTTCCCAAAACTGCTTATAAAATAGGGTGTAATAAGGTGATGAAGTTTGTATAGGGGAGAATACTATTACGTAGCTTGATTGAGTTGAAACTCGATATAAATAATGTTGAAATCAATTAATAAATTACGTGTTTTTGGGTTTCTCGAAAATAAACCAGACGGGGGTAAAAAAGGACTGTAAACGTTTCTATGAAAAATCTTCCACGAGTGACATTTGACACAAAAACTCTTCAAATTATAAAAAAGGCAAAGTACCTATCCTTACAATGGGATACATCAAATGGGGCATATAATTTGAAAACTTGACATAATTTTTGTCGTTTTGATGGCCCTGCTCCGCAATTCGTAATATCCTATTTGTTTTGTAGCAAGCCATTCATATGCAAAACGTTAAAAACCGAAGAATATAATTTTTGACTGCTTACAATATCGAAATATAGCGACATGTTTACATTTATAAAGCAACACGAGTTTGTCATTAAGCTTAACTGTATTGTTTTTATTTGTTCCAATGTTTGGACGATGGTGTTGAAATAAATATTTCATTTAACGACCAATGTGTCACCTCCTTATTTATTTTCAATGTTTACTTATACTTGTACATGTATACTTAGTTTTAAAAAGTCTATCAAGTGAAATATGTGGATGTAAGGTGATATTCTCATAATAATTTCTATTTACAGCTAGAATTATGAACAAATAATATAGTATTATCTGAAGACTTTTACTAACACGAAGAGCGCAAAATTTCGTCCCGTATTTCAAGTTCTGAATTTTCTCAAAACTTAACTTAAAATTATAATTCGTGCACATCCTGTAGAAAGTTACCTTACTCATAAATTGCCAAACTACCCACGTTTATAAATTCGTTGTGTACACGTAATAAATAACCGCATATGTTGCTAATGTTACTGAAAACTCTGCTCACCCTTACTGGGGAAGAAGTGTGAGTTCGATACACATGTAAATAAAACTTTAATTCATAATATATTTTTTTTTTTTTAATTCCTATTGTGTCATAATAATTTCTTAGGTTTTGCGATCACTACACATTATAATTAAACAAGTTACCGGATTACATCGCGTACCTATATTATTTAAATTGGTTTTCCTGACGTTTCGAAAACTTTGCAGCGTTTGTGATCGCAGGAAGACTAACACCCATATTCTATGACGTTTACTCAAAAATTCCTCAACTCCACTCAACCTCACTCAATGTAATCTGCGTGCATTGTTGCGAAAACTCTCCTTGACTCAGCGTCAATAAACATTTTCCTCACTCGAGGAAAGAATATAACTGTCAAACTCAAGGTACGTCGAGATCTACCTTAATTTCTGTTTTTTTTTTCAAATTTTTTATCAAGGTGGTTTATATGGATTTCTAATCATTTGTAAATACTCCTTGCAATAATTTCTCGACTCAACTTCTTTCAAGATGAGCTTTAAGAATACCAATTTCGTGGATTCCTTCAGGTAATCCTCAAGGTAACCTCACTGACTAATTCAGAGTCGAGGAGACTTTTAAGAATATGGGTATAAGATGACAAGCGTCTTTACAGATATTTCAAAAAATTATTTACGCGAAAATTAAAAAAAATTAAAAATTATTTTCCAGGTAAAATAGTTTCATATTATGTCATCTGAAATATGATATCACCCATATAGGTACGCGAAGATTATTTTATTCTTACGTGTACTTTTCCTATTCCGTACTTTCAACACCATATATTGCATAAACAAGCAATTGCATTGCGCACCTCTAAAAGGAATGCGGCAACTACTACCCGTTCACTAGATTTATTCCTAATGACGACACGAATGATGTATAATATCTTCTGATTTAACGATAAATCTACGATTAACTGGCAAGAAACATACATGAATAAATATTTAGAACTGGTTGGTTGCAAAGCTCGACTTCCATCAATACCATCGATCTTGCACTTAAGGTGAATGCTACCGGGTAGCTCACGAAATTCAAAATTTCTTGCATTTTTTGTAAATTGCAGCTCTATTTCACGTTGTATGTTGATCAAAATATGATTCGCTGCAATAATAACAATTCAAATTTGATATAAATTTACTATCAAATTAGCGATTATCGATCTTATAGAGCCATATTAATATTTTCTGTGAGTTTTATTTAGTAATAACATAACAACATAACATAACGTCACGCCTGTATTTCCCCGAAGGGGTAGGCAGAGGTGTATAGTACACCCACATTTCGCCAAAAATAGTAAAGTAGTAGTAGTAGTAGTATAGTTTTATTTAGTAATAATAAAAAATAATAAAATTATATTGTTATTATTGCAGCGAATCACATTTCGATCGATATACCTACAATTTCGTGGGCTACCCGGTAGTATTCTTGTATACTGCCTAAATATGTACTTGCTTTCAAAAATTAGTCTTTAGGTGTTTCAATTCACAGAGTACTAGTCAAACGTTTATTGCTAGCTTTTCTGTGGGTTTTGTAACTTTATTGGCTTATTAAGTTATTAAAGTTAGTAATGCTTTGAGAAATAAACTCCCGTTCGATTTCTTGCATCAACAAGCTGTCATACTGTACGATACGATCTAAAAGTGGCGACACTTGCGAGGTAAGAACTCCTTGTAATGCTAATATTATTTTATTGCTACATTCTGTCACATGCACAGTTTTATTGTCAATTTATACAACGTGTTATTGAAATAACTGAAAACCTCTTAACGGGTCATTGTACGCATCAGTAAAAACAACTTTTATTGTTGAACCAACACTGAAATCGTGGAAAAAAATCAGCTTATCCCTACATTTTGTAGATTTATGTGGACACAAATGTAGAGAACAGCTGTTTTTTTTGCGATTTTAGTGTTGGTCTCATAGTAAAAGATGAAAAAAAATTAAATATTAATACAAGTTGTAAAAATTAAAAATAGTTTTTTTGTCAATTTTACACATAGCGGTGATATAATACATGTCTATGAGTTTTTTTTTGTTCTGCTATAATTTTTATACCTTAAAATTACACAATAAGTTATATCTAGTATTTCACTTAAGCATTCGAGACGTCATGGCAGCGGGAAACTAAGCGTGATTAACGGCCAAAATTAATATCCTATCTATCCACGATTTGTCCTAGAGATAGAAATTTGACATAATTTGTATGGCGCTTAAGTCAAATTACTATCTCTGGTAGGACAATTCGTGGATAGATAGGATATTAATTTTGGCCGTAAGATAATGTTGCGTATCTATCTGTTACTACTTGTGCCACGCGTGCGGTAGCCACATGGCATACCACTTCCTCATGTTTATTTTTTTCCGGGGCTAATAGTGTTCCATTTAATACTGCAAATGGGTGTCGAGTTGTATTAAGAGGCCCAAAAGAGGCAGAGGAGCATTGGCGATTGCTTTAACGACGGAATTTGTGTAGGTACAGATAATTGTTTCGAGTCTAGATGTTAGTGCATGGTGGAGATTTATATTTGTAAGCACGTCCATGGTTCACAAAGAATTCTAGTTTGGGGCAATATTATGTTAAAAGACAATAAGTAGTACAGTTTTCCTAAACATATTTGAGTCGAAACTGAAAAAAAATACTAAAACATATGACGTAGGATCCGCTTTTCATACCACATAACTCTAATCTATTAATAAGTCTACACTTCGATCAAATATCGAAGAATCTACAGACAGAAGGTTTGTTGTATTTGTAAATAGGCTTTGCGGGCTGGCAAGTAATGCTTTGGCACTAATTGCATCTCTGTTTGCCTTGTTAGAAATCATAAACTTGATGTACGTATTGTGTGGTGCTATTCACAGAAGGTTTGTTTGTAGTATTAGTATAGTTAATTTTATTTATTTATTATAAGCCTGAAGTGTCCCACTGCAGGGCAAAGGCCTCCCTAGTCTCCTTCCACTTCTCCCTGTCTATTGCTACAAGAGTCCAGTCCTTTTGGAAGGAGTCCAGCTCATCCCGCCATCTCCATCTGGGCCTGCCGCATTGACGTCTGCCATGTGAAGGGACCCATTGAGTTGTTAGTTTAGCCCAGTGATCGTCTGACATGCGGCAGAAATGTCCAGCCTAGTTCCACTTGACGTCAGCTATTTTTGTTCAGCTATTTAGTATAGTTAATAGATGATAAATTTAATGTGACTAGGGATTTATCTTCTATGACATCATTAATTAGTCATTTAGTTGATTCTTAATACTAATTATATCTCAATCGAGGCATATGATGTTTTTTACTTTAACTGTAACTACTTGACCAAAATATTGGTGATAAATATCAAAATATGAATTATACATGATACTTTCTAGAAAGTGCAGGCATATTGGTTGCAGTATCTGCACTGCTGAATTGTGTAGCTTACTCGCGATCAAAATCATGTTGATTTCGATATTTATTCTGTACTAGCTGTGCCGTCCTACAAACTGTCCCCCCTTAAGAGTTGATGTTTCAAAAACACTGAAACACGTATTTCTTTATATTCAACCAAAAGCCATTATGGATTTTCATACAAACTTTCTACCCCTATTTTACCCCCTTAGAGGTGGAATTTCTAAAAAAATCCTTCCTTAGTGGATGCCTCTGCGTTGATGAATCAGTGAGTCAGGACAAGTAATTATATAGTTTAAAAGAAGATAGTTGTTTTGACAATCCATCTTATCGACAATTAAAAACCACGAATGACTTTTTCGTTGAGATATGTCATTCCCATACATTTTGATTGTTTTCTATTAGCATTGACGATTGTAGATTGTCAACTTGGTTAGGGGTGCTGTTGACATTGTGAGTACGTTACACAATTACTGCGGAATCAATTGTTTCTTATCGCAACCACATTACATACACACACAGTGGCGTGCATTGGCCTACTTTACTTGAATTTAATTGTGGTATAATTTATTGATTTTTTTATGTATGAAGATTAATTTAGCATTAATAGGTCTATTTTAAGATAAATAATCATCGTACTCTGAAAAAAGGATAATAATTTACACCACTATTGAATTTGAATGAGGAAGGCACTAGGTATTGCCTAATTGCCTATATGCAATGCACGCGCCTGTACACACATGATGTAAAACAACTTTTGTGTCAATAAAGAAATTTATTTATTTATTATTATATAAAATCAAAATTAGCTAAAAGAAAATACAAAATCTGGACCCAATAGGTCGCGCTGTGAGCGAAGCCCTAGTCATCAATCAGCTAGTATAATACTCTTACACGTACACGTCATTAAGATTTTGACTATCAGAACAAATAGTCACGCAACAAAAGGTAAAACCAAAAAACAAAAAAAACAAAAACAAAACTACAAAACTAAACGGAAAAACTAGTTTTATAAACGAACTTTAAAAGTACTGTAACTAAATTATTTGGTGTAGGTCTTGTCACAATTGTGCAATGCCCACAGCGTGAGATTTGTGCATAGTATGATTTTTTGTAGAGGCGTTCCTATTGTCATTAAAATGTGTGATTAGAATGAACTGTTGTCACCTTCGATCAATAATATTTTATAGCATGGCGAAACGACCTACAGGCTCACCTGATTGTAAGCGGTAACCATGCCCATAAAAATGGTAACGCGACATTTTAAGCGGTAACCATTGCCCATAAAAATGGTAACGCGACATTGTAAGCGGTAACCATTGCCCATTAAAATGGTACCGCAAGTAGCGCACACCAAACTGAGACATGAAAATTGAAAGTCTTATGGGATTATAATTTTACCGGCACCACCCTTCACAAATAATTGTAATATACTGTTGATCAAAAGTTATTAGGAGAGATGCTTTTAAACTAAGCTTTTTGAAGAGAACGTTTGTTTCAAGGTATAAGCTTAAAAAAGGTAATTATTTTATTATTTTAACGCATTTTACGCATGCTAAGCGAATTCTAAAGATTTAAATTGTGGAAAGAAAAAATCACTCACGAGCAGGATTCGAACCTGCGACTCCTGGCTCAGTACGCCAGTGCTTTAGCCACTAAGCTACCGTGAACACTGCTCGTGGTATCACTGGCGTACTGAGCCAGGAGTCGCAGGTTCGAATCCTGCTCGTGAGCGATTTTTTCTTTCCACAATTTAAATCTTTAGAATTCGCTTAGCATGCGTAAAATGCGTTAAAATAATAAAATAATTAGTAAGGGTAGGCATATCTATACGACTTTGATTTAACTGCAAAGTTAGTCGAGTCGGTTATGGAACAATGTTTCTTAATAAGATATCGCTGACGTCACCCAAAGACGTATAGTGGAGGATAATTTCGATACCACGAGCAGTGTTCACGGTAGCTTAGTGGCTAAAGCACTGGCGTACTGAGCCAGGAGTCGCAGGTTCGAATCCTGCTCGTGAGCGATTTTTTCTTTCCACAATTTAAATCTTTAAAAAAGGTAGATTTAACTAGTCTAAATTACCTGTTCTAGTAGTAATAAAATGTGTTTGCTACATAAACCCACACTGTCCGTAGTAAATCTTTTAAAGTTGCAATAAAACTTAGGTAAGTAAAGAGATTTACAGTAACTAGTTTATACCTACTTAATACTAACTTATTAAAATTCATCTTGGTAGATACTACTTCACAAAGTCACGCATAAAACTGAATAAATCTTAGAAACTTTTTACCTTATCAAACTGGCTTTCCCTAATTCAAGTACAAGTCGTGACAATACAATATTTCACTACCAAAACGACTGCTATAAAGCCAATTTGGCATGAACCCGGCCTTGCGTTTGTTCTAATTGTCGTAATAAACGACAGTGAATGGCAACAAATAGATCTACATAATAATGACGACAAACAATGGACGTATACACTTGAACGGTCTACATACATAAATAACAAATACCTATTAACTACTGAGATGTCGACCTTGCTGTACATCTGTATGTATGATACTTCGTATGTGTAATGTACAATGTACACCTATGTATAATACTTCGTATGTACAATGCACAAAATCATTAAAATGGTTTCCGTCATTATGATCAATCACCTCTTTGTTTAATCAGGGACTTTTTCACAATGAACATTTTGGCTTTTGGTCTTTTTTAATCCACCCAAAAAACTTTGCCATTAAAGATTTAAACAATCAGTGATTAATGACCAGCACTGATATTACCAGCCCTTTACCCAAAACCATTGAATCAGATGTTGAAGTTCGAACAAGATCTAAAAGTATTTGAAAAGTCCTGCAAGTGAAACTTCGCAAAAATTTAACTTTTCAAAAGTACGGAATCAAAGCCAGGAGCGGCGACCGCTCGCGCTCATTTGAATTACGCCGGGCTCCGCCTTTTGTAGTCGACTTCATTTAGCGAACTTAAAGGAACTCTTTTATTTTGCCCCAGCAAAGAACTTAAGAGGTACATTGTTGAATCCGTAACAAATTGCACGGCCGTGATTACGTTAAGAACTCTGCCGGCTAGGATGGAGCTTAGATTGGAATTTAACAGTTATCAGTCCGATTGCAATCAATTTAAAACTCTTCCAAAGTATGAGCAATGTCTTCGGAAGCGACGGGGAGACAGAAGCGATTAATTGAACTTTATTGAAATTTGTAAAGAGTAGCACTGGACCTGTTAGAATGTGGGTACCTATAATCAATACAAATCTTTGTCGTTGAAACGTCTACTTTAATAATATGTTAATAATTATTCTGAATGAGCTGCGTTTTGCTTCGAATTAAATAACCTTGTGTAGGTACCAGTATCTATGCACTCAACCACACATAAAAACTTCGGTCTCTTAAATTTGTTTTCCGTGTAACGTTCTACAGTAAAGTTAACTTTTGTAAAGCTTTAAGGGTAGCTAGCTGTGTAAAAAAGTTTGTTGATCTTTTTTCACTTTAAGGATAAACTTCGCTTGCAGGCATGTTGTAAACAACATAGTCATGTCTCTGTGTCGTCTAGAGTGGCAACAAGTGTTCTGAGCAAACATCCCGGCGTCTACAACTTGCATGTTTGTGTACCCAAACATTTTATAAAATATTTAAACCCTGAAATTACCTTCCGGGAACTTCGTAGTTCGTACTTTCGTGACGGTGTAGAGTCGCTCGTCTGGGCTTTATTGTGAAGTAATTCTGTCGTAGTTTACTATGAAACTAATCCTAATTACTTGCTTCATGTGCGATTTGAACCACATACGGCCTTGTGTCGTGTAATTTGAGTACAAGGTTTACAGATAGTAATTATAAAAGTCACGATTTTAAGCTATCATTGCCTTTTTTCAAAATTAATAAAAATAAAAAATACTTTGGGACATTTTTACACAGCACCATCTAGTCCCAAACTAAGCAGAGCTTGTGCTATGGGTACTAGACAATGGATATAATAATTATATACTTTTTTTTTTGTAAATGCGTACTTATTAGGGCTTCGATTCCGAGATTCCGAGATCTCGAAATATCGGAATCTCGCTACATTTTCCACGTATTTATAATATCGGAATTAGAAAGTAAAATATCGGAATTCCGATATCTCGATATTTTCCAGAAAATGTATGAGAACATCAAAAAATCCGAGAGCTAGTTATTGTTAAAGCAAAGACTTGAGAAGTGGCTGTGCTAGTGGTGTGCCTCGAACGGAGACCTTACAACAAACTTTTTAATTTGTAATGTATTTTCCATACTTAAATCTTATTTTTGGTGGATATTGATCCTTGGCAGAGTTAAGACTGGCCAGAAAGTGCTAGTGAGAAAACGATTTTGCTTTTATTGCTTATAAAGTTCATTTCACTTATTAATGACAATTTTTGTTATTGTTTTTGAACTACAGGCCCATCTCACTTCTGAGCCATGTCTACAAGCTGTTTTCGAGAGTCATTACGAACCGTCTTTCGCGTAGGTTTGACGACTTCCAGCCTCCCGAACAAGCCAGATCCAGAAAAAGCTTTATCACCGTAGACCACATACTTACACTGCCGCAGGTTATACAGAAGACCGAAGAGTATAACGTGCCTCTTTGTTTAGCGTTTGTGGACTACGAGAAAGCCTTCGATTCGACCAAGACTTGGGCTGTACTACAGTCTCTTCAACGGTGCCAGATTGACTATCGGTACATCAAAGTGTTAAAGTGTTTGTATGAAAAGGAGATTACAGGACCAAGCCTCAAAACTTATCCTTCTGTAGCGAAGTGTGAGACAGGGAGATGTGATCTCTCCGAAACTGTTCACTTCTGCATTGGAGGATGTCTTCAGGTTTCTGGACTGGAAAGGGCTAGGCATTAACATAAACGGCAAGTATATCACTCACCTTCGGTTTGCCGACAACATAATATAGTCATAGCAAAGATCATGGATTCACCAGAGGATGGGCAGCAGCGTTCTCTGAGTATTTAACCAACCAACTGCGATCGCCAACCCGCCTGCCAAGCGTGGCGATTATGGCATATCCTCCCTTAATTGGGGGAGGCCTATGTCCAGTAGTGGACGTCTTTCGGCTGAAATGATGATGATGATGATGAAAGATCATAGAGGACCTCAGTACAAAGCTCGATGACCTCAGAAGAGCTTCCGAGAGTGGAAATATGGACAAAACAAAGGTTATGTCGAATTATCCCATATATCACCCATTTCCGTAAATAACTGCAAATCTACACTCGAAGTTGTTGACGATTATGTATACCTAGAACTTTGACTAATCAAAGACCTCGGATAAACTGTCCAGTTAGGTAGGTCCAACTTCGAGAAACAGGTCAATCGTTGAATTCTATCTTCTGGTCCATAATACTGCAGTGTCTCAAGAAGAAATTCGTTGACCAGTGTGTGTTGCCAGTAATTATTTACGGTAGGTACTGAAACGTGGTTGCTCACAATGGGCCTGATAAGAAGGCTCAAAGTCACTCAAAGGGCAATGGAGAGGGCTATTCTCGGAGTGTCCCTGCGTGATCGAATCAGAAATTAGGAGATTCGCAGGAGAACGAAAGTAACCGACATAGCCCGAAGAATTGCCAAACTTAAGTGGCAGTGGGCGGGGCACATTGTTGGCAGAACGGATGGCCCATGGGGCCGTAAAGTTCTGGAGTGGCGACCGCGGACTGGAGTGGAAGGCGCAGCGTAGGAAGGCCCTCCACAAGGTGTACCGACAACCTGGTGAAGGTCGCGGGAATCCGTTGGATGCGGAAATTGCAGTTCCGGTCGTTGTAGCGATGCTTGGATGACAGGCCGTACAGGTTTATTAGATCATAAAGACCCATTAGTTTTCAAAAGCAACACTTTGGGCATAATCTCCACTTTCAAACAAGACTAGGTTTTCATTTTAAATCAAGTCCTGGTAGTATTTAAAAATATTGTGTCTCAATATCGGAATCCCGGAATTCCGATATTTTGAGGTCAATATCGGGTCCAATTCCGATATTGGAAAAAAGGCGATATTGAGAAGCCCTAGTACTTATAATACATAAGCAACACCCAGACCAACACAAACACTTATGTTCATCACACAAATATTTGTGTCCTGTGGGAATCGAACCCACGACCTCGTTATCTGCAGTCCGACACTCGAACCGCTAGACTACAGAGATCGTCACAATCGATCAATCGTCGTCGTCGTCATAATCACTTCAATCAAAACACTGGTACCTACGTAAACAGGGAATATAATTATATCTTTAGCGAAAATAGGTTTAATTACAGTCGGCCCGTAAAACGATTAAAAATCAGACACCAGAGAGGCACGTCACCAAAGTTTGTAATTAAATTCATAAAGTATTCCGCAACGTTGCTCATGTGAATTATGAAATATAATTTCATTTTTGCATGTATGACTAATGTAGATCCACGGGGAATTATTTGTGAAGTAAATGCTTTAAATATTGCGAATTTCCGGTTGTTTAGTGCATAGATGCATCAAATACAATGATGCATCTATGATTGCGGTTAATGAAATGAATTCGATTGCAAAATTACTATCGACACAATCAAAATAACTAAGCAAACTATCAATGAGTTAATGATTAAAAGATTTAAATTGTGGAAAGAAAAAATCGCTCACGAGCAGGATTCCAACCTGCGACTCCTGGCTCAGTACGCCAGTGCTTTAGCCACTAAGCTACCGTGAACATTGCTCGTGGTATTGAAATTATCCTCCACTTTGGTACGTCTTGGAGTGACGTCAGCGATATCTTATTAAGAAACAGTGTTTCTTAACTTAACCGACTCGACTAACTTTGCAGTTAATTCAAAGTCGTATAGATATGCCTACCCTTACTATTTTATTATTTTTAACGCATTTACGCATTCGAAGCGAAATCTAAAAACACACACACACACTGTTTCTTAATAAGATATCGCTGACGTCACTCAAAGACGTACCTTAGTGGAGGATAATTTCAATACAATGAGCAGTGTTCACGGTAGCTTAGTGGCTAAAGCACTGGCGTACTGAGCCATGAGTCGCTGCTCGTGAGCGATTTTTTCTTTCCACAATTTAAATCTTTAGATGTCGCCTCGCATGCGTAAATGCGTTAAAAATGATAAAATTATTTGTTAAATTATTATGGTAAACATAACAGTTGGAATGATAAATGTAGGGTACAAAAATAAAAGGTTAACAACACGATTACGAATACCAAAACAACGCCCAATACAGCTTTGACTAACTCAAATATCGTAAAATTACGTATGAATTTCAATGGCCAATACTCTCGGTAGATAGTAAAAAAATATCGGACGTGTGTGTAGGACATTAGGCTCGAAAAGGGTAGGAAAGCCGGGTACGTCACGAAGGCCGCCCCAAGCAATTTTGTACCAAATGTCGTGCGCTACGTGCCCGACAAATAAAAAGGATGGGATGAAGTCACAGTATTACATTAGAATAGCTAGCTCACGATACAATATCATGCGTGTGTTACCTATGTCAAGGGAAACGTCATCTTTTTGTGACGGACGTGATCTCTCAAAGAGATTTAGGCGTGATAAATGACTTCCAAGTTACGTTAAGCACCTCATATTTTATCTAACCTAAATCTAGATATGATTGTGTAAAAGGAAATAATGGCTACGTTTTTTTGTAACAATCCATGTTCCACGGTGAAAAATAAACCGTACACTATAAATAATAGTCCCAAAAATATTTCCAACGGTTCCCCTTCGCGAGTTGCTTAATTTTTCTAAGTGCGAATCTATTTTTCACCCTTGGCCCGTCTTCCGTATACGAATCTCCCTCAAGATTTACGCTCCCGACGCGAGCAATAAGCGTGCCTACCTACGACGCAGCCTGTTCGGTATTTTAAAAAGGTACGTCTGAATCCGGTGAAAAATTGCTTCCCGCCCACCCCAACCGAGAAGTCATATATTTCAGTCATCGTCGTGTATTGAACGACCATGAAGATGGGGACAGATAACTTATTTAATGCGTTAAGTGTTTATGCTGCAATAGACGTCCGGCGGCTTAACGTCGTTTTGAGGATGAAGGTACTTATAAATAGGAGTCAATCAATATACTGAAGATTTCCATGCAGGTTTAAATTGAAGAGAAACGAGTAAAGCGATGACCCAGCAAGCACGCACTGTATTAAGTTGCAAACCCACTGGGAGCGGAACTGAAACGCGACGGAACTGTAGCGTATCGTCGGCGGGTCTCGTTGTGTTATAATGTACTGAACTGAATTAGACAGTGCACACAGCGCGGTCTTGCCGGGCGTTTTGATGGCGTGACTGATCCACCGCCGCTCCGCGCGCGCCGATAAGAAAGAAAACGCCGTGCGGTGCGCGCCCGATACGCTGGCGTTGTATTATATAGGAATTCATAGTAGTAGTCACACAGACAGCGGAATGTTTTCTTCTGACGCTGTCATTCCGCCGCCACCTGTCGACTCGCCCGCAGTATGACATGCACGCCCGTCCACGTTCGGTCGACGCTCCGCTTCAGTTCCGTCCCGCCTGCTGTGTGCCTGCACCTTTAAGGCGATAGCTAATATAGTAGCCCACGTAATTTAAAATTATTTGAGTTTTTTTTTGCAAATTGTAGCTCTATTTAACGTTACATATTGATCAAAATATGATTCGCGGCAATAATAACAGTATTTATTATATATACTGAATACTCAGACCAAAAGAATAAGATAGATGGAGTGCGTAGAAAATTAGATCTAGTGACTGAAGCCAGAAAAAGGAATACTAAATGGCAAAGAAGTAGGTACTTATACTATTCCGCCCACAGTGCAGTCACAAACTGCGATCGGGAGCGTGATTCCTCAGATTAACTGCCAAAATTAATATCCAATCTATTAACGATTTGACCTTCGACGTTCATAGGAATTTGACATAAGCTCCATACAAAATATGTCAAATTTCTATCTCTATTAGGGTAAATCGTGGATAGATAGGATATTAATTTTGGCCGTAAAATAATAACATTGACGCACCCGATCGCGGTTCGAGAACACTTTGGGCGGAATAGTAGGTACTTCTTTGCCATTTAGTATTTCTTTTTCTGGCTTCAGTCACTAGTTCTACGCGCTCCGTCTATCTTATTATTTTGGTCTGAAACTGAATAATACTCATAGAAAACATTAACTTACAATGGAAAACATAAGCTCTATAAGCTCGATAATCAATCATTTGAAAGTTAATTAATATTATCGAGCTTAGAGAGCTAGGTTAACGTTTTTTATGAGTTTTATTCAGTTAATATGTTGTTATTATTTCTGCGAATCATATTTCGATCAAAATACAACTACAATTTGTAAAAAACGCAAGTTATTTTGAATTTCATAGACTACTTGATACAATGTATCTCATAATACAATAACACATGTTTTTACAATGAAGCGCTTGAGTAGTAACATATTCATTCCCACATTAGTGACTGATTGCTAACCGAATGAAGTAGAAACCGTGAGCGATCCATTACAAGTTATGACGATATAAAAGGTAACATTTATCCGGTAATACGTAGGTACTAAGTGCCAAGATTGCCCTTATAAACAGTAAACGTAGCAATATGGAATGTTCTGAGAAAGGTTTTACTGTTGAAATAGCTTTCAATAACAAAAGTAAGTCGAGAGGTAAAGGTGAAAGTGCGAACTGCGAGGATCCGTGGGGTCCCGGGACAATATTATTGTAAGGAAACAAACAATAATTTTAGAGTTTTGATTTTATTTCAAACAATATTAAACTGGCGTGTAATTATTATAATTGTGCTGTTGTTAAACAGTACTCAATAATATTAATATTGAAGCATATTGCATCAATGCACGATCGAGTGAGCACGATCGAATATGAGTAAGCCGACAGCGTTAAATAATAATTGCATTTATAATTGAACCGATTGATCGTTTTAAAGCGAATAAATTGAGCTAGATTTTTATTTACCTAGGCTCTTTAATATAAATGTTACTTCTTTTGTATTCATTTTTTCTTGACCAACAGTGTTGTTCACACTTCATCACAACATATTATGAAATTCTTAGAATTCCAAATGGTAATATTTTAAGGTGTGCTGGCTTGACTACAAACCGCTGATGGCAATATTGTACTGCATTTATCAAACTAAAACAATAAAATGAATCATAATCATAAGTTACATAAGTAATTCATAACATAAATCAACTCTGTCTTAAAACATTCGACTAAATACACCTACCTATGAGTTGAGTATATCACAATTCCGATTGGTTACTATTATTTAATAATCAAGGTGATATATTATAGAACAGTGGTATTTCTATAATTAAATAATCTATCTACATCTCTATGTTTGATGATTGGTTACTTATATCATTTTTTAAACACTAAAGAAAAATATCTCTCAATTTTTGCCTAGCTTTCCTTTAAACGACAATTTTATTTAGACTCACATCACAAAATGCAACATAATGAATTAAACATCAACCACGCATAGCAAAAACACAGCATACAATAATTGAGTTCGCCCATCGTAAAACACATTAGCACGTGGTTAGGCCCGGCCCACACCACCAACTGATATTGGAGTAGAACGGAAAATGCATTGGCTTTTTGTAATGTGGCAATAACCTGAGGATTAGGACGGGCCGGCCCGGAATACTCCGCCATTTTCTGTTCCACGCACTTACTTATACCCTAACATGCTTACGATGGAAAATCTTTAACGTTAGGGTCGCTGGCTATGCGTATCTAAACATGTATAAAGGAACGCTTACGCTTAAATTAATATGTTATGGGGGACGTAGATGATATCTTAGTTTTAGTTTGAAGGAATAAGGAAAATGCTTCCACATTGTTGCATGTTTCTACCACCATTTTCAGAAAAACATTTGATGCCGTAAGAGTCAAAAACGTAAACCTTAAAATTCTCATCTCACAGACAATCATCAACAAATTAGCACCAACACCAGAGAAACTGGACAAAATCACACACACATTCACACACATACTCACATTTGAGAGACTTTCCATTTTCATGTCTCAGTTTGGTGAACCGACTTGCGGTACCATTTAGGCAACAGCCTAGGTGGTATTGCAGTTGTTATGGGCAAAGGTAACCGCTTAACATCATGTGGGCCTTTAGCTCGTTTCGCCATCCTATATTAAAAAAATAAAAAAATATTGATACTTATGTACATTTGAAACTTTTTGGACATTTGATATTCTTTAGCACGCACCTAGTATTTTACACGATTTCTATAAACACGTTTCTAAATGCTAAAACTAATATGTATAGTGACAATGGTGTCGATTCTCTTGTTCACAAACTAAAATTATTTTAAACTATCGCTCTCTTTAACTAATAGTATGTACAAGAAACGTATGGCAACGATTTAAGAGCTGTTAAATTAGTTTACGTGTTACATTTCTTTGTATTTTAATCGGCACGTTCCGGGATCACGACTAAACTTGTATGGAAAATTTAATTCCGACTAATTTGACAGCATTGAAATTGTTGCCACCTCTTTCTTATATCTACTATTAATAAAAGAGAGCTATAGTTTAAAATAATATTAGTTCGTAAACAAGAGAATCGACAGCAATATCCTTATTTAAAAGATAGATAGGTACTAAGAAAACACTGTCAAACTAAATTGGTATAACTCCAAAACCGTATGAAGATTGTATTAGCTTTCTGAAACATACGAAGTGAAAACATTTGCTCGAGTGTGTTATACAATTTGGAGTATTCGAATCGAGTCACAATTTGCACGTTGCCTGTGTTTTGTTTTCTCCTACATTACTCGATTCGGTTATCTCAGAGGATCCGTAGGACATAAAAGCTAAGGCCTGTTTCTCGCCTCGTATATCGCATCGATTTAGATAGGATACGTCGAAGAGACATTTTGATGCTAAATTAAACAGCGAGCACAATATATTCGAAGGGATTTAGTGGAACTCTTTTTCGGGCTTATAAGCAATTTTGTTCGGAAAGGGGAAATAAATAACTATCTCTCGCTATTTATGTGTTCTAAATTCAACATCGCTGTTTTACAAAGCTTTAGATGATAGTTGCATGTTTCGAGTTGTATAACAGTATGAAGTTGAATATAAAAATATTTTACTAAAAGAGAAATTAGAAGGTGAATTTCGAATAGACAGATAACGAGTAATGAAAAGCTCTATACAAGCTTTTGATTATTCTAGAAGAGAATGTTATTATGTTGTTGATAATATTTCAAAAAACATTTGAACAACAGAGCAATTGATTTTCAATCCGCAAAACATAAGCTAAACAACACGTGTATTCCTGTTGTAATTACATTGTACAGCGAACGTTTTGTTCCAGAAAAACCTATTTTTAGAAAAGATATCCTCGTCGACATGAGCATGTTACGAGGAAAGTTTTAAGTATGAATGTTGATGGCTATAAGAAAAGACCGAAGAAAATATGGATGGATTGTGTGAAAGATGATATGAATAGAAAGAAAGTGAACACGGAGATGACGGCTGATAGAGATGTATGGAAGAAAAAAACATGCTGCGCCGACCCCAAATAAATTGGGAAAAGGGCAGGAGGATGATCCTCATCGACATTTAATATTTCCAGATTTGAATTTTAATTTGCATGCATACGCAGCATTTTAATTTTTTCAAATTAAGTGGCACACAGGCCATTCGTATGTTAAAGATCTTATAGTAGCACTCTGTATTCATTCGTGCACAACATGCAAAAGTACTAGTGATTTTTATACGCATATAACGCTTTCGAAGAAGTGGCGTAAAGCAGTATTTGTAAAGGAATGTCGTCGCCGCCACACCTCGACAGCGAGGCCGCAAACCACTGCAGCATCCTTGAAGGCCACATTCCAGCACCAAAGACTATTTACGGTCTAAGACCTCAATTTCCATTGCATATGAATGAACCCTATTATAGGCATCACAAGTGATGGCGTTTCGAAGAAAATGCTTCAACTTTCGCTTGAATAACAATGAATAGCTTGATTGCAATTGTTTGGTTAGGTAATAAATTATATTGCAATTTATTTGATTGACTATGTTAACGTATTGTTAATTAATTTAGTAGTGGATAGTTTGTCAGCACGTTTATCGCTGACATTCGTCGCTCTTTTTGACAAAACACACCTCTCACAAACACAACTTTCACCGTTATAACATTTGTGTAAAAATTTCGCTTTTCTCGGCTTAACAAAGTGTTGTTTTTGTTGTTACAGAATATCCTGGACAAATTTAATCCAGGTGCTCGACAGATGATAACGGCCGGAAAGGCCTACTTAAAGGCTTTACACGGTAAGTACCTTATTATCAAGTACTTTTATCGTATCACCTTTTATTAAATTGTATTCTGTGCAAAACTTCATTGAATGTTGTGCAAAACGTTATTGAATATTTTACTAGCACAATCGCGATTTTACTGTGTACGCACGGCTACACATCAAGCTGTACATTTCCAGTATAAGCTGATCTCGCATTGTACAGAAGGCCTATAAAATGCGAAGTCAGCTTATAGTGGAAATATACAGCTTGATGTGTAGCCGTGTGTACTTATGGTTTTCCTTAACACGATGCGTAGGCAAGTAGGCAGTTATGTTCTAGAATTGCATAGTAAATGGAGAACATCGTAAACAGGTTACAGGCTTTGTCGACAACTGTATGCTAATCAAAGCTATATAATTAACACTAGTAGGTAATTGTGGGCTGCATAGTGGTGTGGCTGCTAAGAATAAGATATGGGATCTTCCCATGAGAATCGTAAGAGGTGATTAAACGATATTATCAGATTGTCGGGTGGAGTTTACGTGTTAAAAGCCTGTTTTTGATAAACGATGTGATTAGAATTTTTACTCCTGTAAAGCTTCTTATTGATATTGTTTACATATGAACTAAATTTAGAAACCTTAGAAAAGGTTAGTATAGTCACAGATAATATAATACTATACGTACAGAATAGTATAACGGGCTGGATTCCGCAACTCCACGTCCAAGCGTGTATTTTGCATAGGACTTAGAAAAGGTTATACCGATACAATTTTCTGCGAACATTCAGCTCTCCTACAGTTTATAATACCTAATAAAACTTTTGTACACCAAAATAGTAGCCAAAAACATACCAGAGATAATTCTGTTCAAGATAATTTTAAGAAGAAAGATTTAAAAACAACCAGACGCAGCTTAGAGCTTTGTTTTATAAAGAGATGTAGAGATTTGCATATTCTAGACCTGACTAGACACAACACAATTAGCTGTACATCAATAAGAAAGTGAAATCTTTGCGACTCGTAAGTCTCAGTTGACGCGCGTATTCAGTGAAACGGGTACAATTAATTTACGTAGTGTAAGCCAAATGGGCGCATCTATATGCAAAACCTCGGTGTTCCCCGCTTGCTTGGCTACGGAACTAGGGCGTGGTTTGTGCCAAATTGTCTCTGCTGGCTTATCTTGAGTATTATAGCCAGCACTAGCAGCAATAAACTTGGGCATTCCCGCGATGTATGGCTCCAGAGGCCTCCATGTTCGTACTTTATTCGGATGTTTTGCGGTTAATTTTGTTTTATTTCGCTTTATGGGGGTAATGAGTGACCTTTTTATTTATTAGCCGAACTTCGCCGTTATTGTTCCCTTTCTACGAAACTTTTGTAAATAAATCAAAGGATTCAGCATGGGAACTATAAAAACTGCATTACTGTTAAATTTACGCATTATTTTGCTGGTTTCAAGTTTATTATAATTTTATTACATTTTAAGTATAATGGATTAACTTCACTTTCATTACAGTTAAGTAAAATGAATATTAAAATTTAATTTCTCCTAATACTCCCCCGATTGGGAATTTTCTCGAAGCACTTAACATTTTTATGGCACTTTACAGATTCGTTGAATACCATCGGCCTCTTTTAATCTGGCCTGAATATTTTTACTTGAAAGGACAAAAAATGCTGTTGGAAATACTCAGGCGGTTTTAGGACAACAGCTTTTGGTACTTAACCTTACTTGTTATTTACTTGCGATAAATAATAAAACCTTGTCCGTTTTAATTATTCTAATGAACTTTAAGAATTTTGCGCCTATTTGGTAAATCAACTGGCCTACTAAAAGATTTGGTGATTCCAAATTCTTGTCACACTTTTGTGATTTATCTAGCTGTCCTTGATTACGTACTTCAAAGACGTACCTACTTATGACTAAGATATCGCGGTGAGTTACCTGTTCTATTATCTGCGTACTGGTGCCCATCCACCTATAATCCCTTTTCTTACAACCCACACGGGAAGAGATAAGGGGGAATCTATTCTTAGGCAGAGACCATACTGCATATCTATAAAGACATTCTAGTTAGATAGCACCGCCTAGTAATTATACTGCTTAGTTACGACGATCCAACCTCCTTTAGAATTTGCGAAATTACGTTAAGAACAGTTTATAATAAGTATCTTCATTCCATATCTTAATTACTGCTAGGAATTACTCATTTAATTTTACGTAACTTCGGGTCATTAACCTACTTATATTATTTTTCATCAATGACTGGCCATCTTAACATCATTCTGAAGAAAAAAGATCAATCATTTTGAATTCAGAGTTCGCTTTACGTAAGAAAAAAGAATAAAACATTGTTGCGTACTGACTGGCGGCATAGTGCTATAATTTAATAATAATAGATACGTACTTTCACTACTTAGATAATGTGAAGTATCCGGCATCGAGTTGCTTATTGACGTAATTTCATATTCATTTCGATAATATTATGTCAAAATACGGAGTCGTAGTAGCGACATATCCGCATCAGATTCATCACGATTTTTTATTATTTTGTTTCATCGTTTCATAATACTCAATTTTATTTTATTAATGTGGCTTAGCGTATAGATAAATAAACATTAAATTCGGTTGTTATAGACATAATGTTGAGTTTATGTAAAGATGGTGAAATTAAATGTTGTAAGTTAAGAAAATAATGTAATACTTTTTAAGAGATTTTTTTAATTTTAATTTGGCATTTCTGCTGCTGTAATGGCTTCCTTTTCTACGTGTCCTGTGTTGGTCGTTACAGTGTTTGTGAAGTAATAAATATACTTCCGTCTCAATCGTTCGCTTTTCTTATAAATATCCATCATTAAACTAGTTTTAAAATTTATCAAATACCGTGAAACTCGGTTCATTTAAGTTGATTTCGCTCATATCTCAAACTAAGTTCAGCTTTAGTATCTATGTAGGTAGAAAACGTCTGGTCTCCTCACATTATATTTAATGACAAACACGAGCCCGCTTCGTTTATAAATAGAATTAACCATATTGCACCATGATAATTTAAACAGGTTTTAGTAAAGAAACATCAAATTGATGTATGTGTGAATAAATGACAGTCACAATGTTGCCGCAGCGTGCAGCGCAAAAGTTTAAAAGGTCTAACATAGAAATATGATTACTAGGTACTAAGTTTAATTAACTGCATCATAAAGAATATATTGACAGCTTTTCACTCATTTATTTAAACGTACCTACTAATGTGAATATACAACGTGTATCAGAAATGATATGATGGTCATATTTGAAGAGCTTATTCAGTGGATGCTATCGAACAACTTTTACTATGGGACGAACACTGAAATCGCGAAAAAAATCAGCTGATTCTTACATTTTGTCAAGCGACATCCATGATTTAGTAGGGAACAGCTGATATTTTTTTCGCGATTTCAGGTTGGTTCCATAGTAAAAGTTGTTCTATGCTATGTCCTGAATGAGCTCTTAAAATATGACCACGCATTTCTGATTCACGTTGCCATGATAGAATAAAAAAGGCGGACGGTATCTCGCTAAACAATAAATAAAGCACCCAATAGTAAGTCGGCGTACGGGCTGGCGGCACGCACACATTTACACCTAACAGCCGCGATTGCGCAACAAATCTCGTGTGATGGAAATTTATATGGTAATGTCGCAATGGTAATGTTAAAATACCGTTTTGAAATTATAGTGGGTTTAAGAAAAACCGGCCAAGTGTGAGTCGGACTCACGCAGTAAGGGTTCCGTACCACCCATCGACCTGATAACCCATAGAAACTGATTTAATTTACGAGAGTTTATCAAAAGACATCAACGAATGTAAGCGAAATGTGAATTTTTACATCTCTTTCTAACGTAGGTACCACCACATATGTCTACGTTTGCCCTGTTTTTAGTATTTGTTGCTAAATTACATAGGGTGCCCTATAATCAGTCCAAGTTTGACGCTGGTATGTATTACCGTTTTAAAGATAGAGCAGTAACAAAAACGTTGAAAAAAATACATGTTTTTTGAGGTTTCTTGTATGGGGACCCTCTTTGGTTTAAGACTTTTTTTATTTTTAGTATTTGTCGTGATAGGCACCATAGTAACACATATTCTGTGATTTCAACTGGTTATCTATTACCGTTACAAAGATACAGCCCTGTGACAAACAGACGGACGAATGGATGGACAGCGTAGTGCTCTCACTATTACTCTTAATAGTGTCATGATTTCCGAATTTAATATGAATATGTTGCGTCTATTAGATCTGTTCTTGGCGTCGCTGATGCTTTATTTTGCTAATATTAGTACTATTAGTAGTTAAATATAGTTCTTGTTTTTAATCATATTAGATTCACGTTATTTTGGTATTTTATTAAATTATCTGAGGGTATATTTGTCGCTATCGAGTGACATGCCGAGATGGTAAAAACAGTTGTCATTCGGCGGGGAACGCACTTGAAATCGATCGTTCGTAGAAGTCGGACATTTTTATAACCTGACATAGTTATCCTCTTGTTTTTGGTATAGTAGTAATTTTGTAACCTTTTTGTAATAATCTGGTGATTGTTAAAGTAACTTATAAAATTATAGTGCTCTTGTGTTCAAGAGTCTTAATGTGAGTATTATTTACTATAGCCCTTGGTCCCTGATAAGTAGACATCAGTTATATTTAAACATAAAGCTTAATACCATAAAGAAAGAGGTGTTTCATGATAATAGGGTCCCGTCAGCACCCTTTGGGTACGGAACCCTAAAAATTAAGTGTTTTTCTTAGCCGTTTTCTTCCGTCCGCCTTTTTTTATTCGTCCGTGCCCGAGGCATTCACTACCAGTCAACGTCAGGGTGATGCCCATAATTGCAATTACAACCCTTCCGTCCCTCCCTCGATCGTAACGACTACTTGTACGAAACAAATAACAATAGACACCTGGATGCGTTCTTCATTTTTCTTTTACCATCGAAGCATTGTCGATCGGCACGTTTTCATTGAATCATGTTCGCTTCAAATGAAGTGAAGTTCGCTTCAGAATAGTCAAAGTACAGTCGCTGTCAAAAATATTGAGACGAACCACCGAAAAAAGATTTCTCTTTTGTGTGAGACGAACAGAAGGCCGATTCTCGTAACTAATAACGTTTAAAATATAGTTTCAAAGAACGAACGTGTTTTATTATGAGAATTGGCCTTCTGAAACATAATAAAATAAAATTACCTATATCTCAATGACAAGGGGTGTTCAAGAATGTGCACAGTAAACGCTAACTGTCATTCTGACAAGATTTTTTTCCCATTGAGATAGAGTTTGTTTCTTAATTGTTCAGATTTTGAACAGTCTGTTCGTCCCGATTTTTTTAACGCTGACTGTACATTGTTTCATAAACAGGCTTCATCTTTATGTTTTTTTTGCAGGTGCGGCTGCGGCATCGCGTTTGTATGTGGATGCAGTGGGGAAGCTCGGCCGGCAGGCACAGCAAGGCACGTGGGGAGGATGTGCCGATATAGGTATGAAATTATTCTTGTAATGTAATGTTGTAAGACTTTTTTACCTTTTGTGACGAATACAGTTGTATTTTTCTGTTATAAAATTTAAACTCTCATCCAAAGCATAATTTTATTATTACAAGACAAAAATAACATCATGGATTTTGGACCAAAAACTAAAAAAGTTATTTAATGTACATTATTTAAGGGGATTGTAGCAGCCAAGTGGTGCCCCCATCAATAAAAAAAAATTACTCGCTGAATATTTTTTTTAATCAAAAATTCGTTTTTAACGATTGAAGTACAGGTACTGTAGTTTAATCAGAAACTATTAACTCTGTAAATTATAGTTCGCTGTAGTTGTAGATGTAAAAAGTGCGAAAAACACTTTTGGCATTTTTCTATCCACTACTACAGCAAAGTATAATTTACAGAGTTATTAGTATTGTTTAATAATAATGACGACGGACGTCTGTGGTCTAGTGGTTCGAGGATCGGACTGCTGATCACGAGGTCGTGGGTTCGATTCCCACAGGACACAAATATTTGTGTGATGAACATAAGTGTTTGTGTTGGTCTGGGTGTTTCCTATGTAGTATAAGTATTTAAAAAAAAAGTAAATAAGTATTATATCCATTGTCTTGTACCCATATCACAAGCTCTGCTTAGTTTGGGACTAGATGGTGCTGTGTTAAAATGTCCCGAGGATATTTATTTATTATTATTATAATATTTATTATAGTTTCTGATTAAACTACAGCACCTGTACTTCAATTGTTAAAATCGAATTTTCGATTATTGATGTATTAAGCAAGTAATATTTTTTTTATTGATGGGGCGCCACTTGGCTGCTTTTCCCCTTAAGAGGCTGACAACACCTATAAAATCAGACCTCTGCGGTCACTGTCGTTTCGTATAGAACTGAAAGAGAAGCAACGAGCCGAGGGACGTCGGATACGCCGCTCAACTTGAATGAAAATTAACAATATATTTTTTAAATAAAAAACTAAAAGCTTATTTGAAAAACAGAAACAACAAATGTTTAGATTATTGTCTTTCTCAAATGTTTTCTTAATTTTATTTATAATATTTAGTCAATAATAGAGAATGTTTGCTTTAAAGCATGTTTTAACAGGTTAGTTTACAATTCTTTTCTATCGAGAAAACTTCAAGAAAACGTGTTTTGGGCACAATACAGTTTCAGAAAATACGATCAAGATTAACATTTTTTTTTTCACTGCCACAAACTGAATAGATACAGCTAAAAATGTTTTTAAAAGAAGCCTATTTGGGGTATTTGGCTGTTGTCAGCGTCTTAAGTTATATTGTCATACAGCTTGAGTTTTATTTTGAGCAGATTTTGATGAAAAAAAATATGAAGAGTGAAAAACAACCTTTGCCACTTTAATTAACAATCTAAACAATATTAATAATTTTCAGGAACTGCCCTAATGAAAGTCGTGGAGGTGTACCGAGAAATACAAGATCAACAAATGAATATCGTAAGTTCCATTTATAAGGAAAACTAACAGGAAAGACAATGATACTGTTTGTTCCTATCTATATCCATGACTCTTTGTTCTTATATAGTAGAAACTCTTAACAGTCCCCATCCAATAATCTGCAAGTTATTTGTTTGTTTCAGTTGAAGGCATTTTACGTAGATCTGCTGGTACCTTTGGAAACTAATCTGGAGAAAGATACAAAAGTAGTACAGGTCAGTCAATAAGGATTTTTTTTCCTTTCATAATCTTTTATGTGAATAGTTCCAAGTTTCAAGGGATTGTTTACCGGATAAGGGGAATAGGGTTCCGAGTTCAAATAAGCTTAGTATAGCACCCGTGAGATAAGACTTTCTATTAAAAAAGTTTCGACAATACAGCTCGTAGTTTTTTTTATATAAATTGCCTGTTTGTTTGTTCGATAGGAGACTGGACTATTTATAACATTTTGACAAAACAAAAATAAGGCTCTTCGTATGATATTGTCAGTTTCTCTCTGAAAAAATAGGTATTGTTAAAACATGTACAATACACATATACAACCATATTATTAGTTTATACTAAACATCTTATCCTCCTGCCTACATCTGTTCTACCCCTAGAACATGAAAATCAAATTTATTTATAGATTGTATTGAAATGGTATTTAAATACAATCTATGAATAAATTTGATTTTTAGGGTTCCGAAGTCCTACAAGGAACCCTTATAGTTTCGTCATGTCCGTCCGTCTGTCCGTCTGTCTGTCTGTCCGTCTGTCCGTCTGTCCGTCTGTCCGTCTGTCCTAATCGTTTACAGCTTAATAACTTCTACAGTTATAAACATAAGTAAATGAAATTTTGTTAAAAAATAGTCTACATATAGATCTCAATTTTAAAAGAATAAAAAAATAGTTTTTCCTTATTTTAGGGGTGGCGTCCATACATGTGAAATGGGAAAAAAAAAATATTTTCGCTGCTCCCTCTCGTGTGGGATATCATTGAATAGGTCTACTAAAATGAAGGTAATGTTTGATACACCACTTTTTTATCAGGTGTACCATCTGCGAAATATAGCCCGCCAAAGTGGCTTGCAATGTGTGTCCCCCCCTGCCATTTCTAAACTATGCAATGTAGAAACTTATAATCTTCCACATTGATAGACCTTTGTGAAAACTCTCTTTTAAAATTATTTCGAGTATAATGTGATTATAATTTTTTGAGTTATAGAGTGAAAACAGAAAAATACTTAAAACGTCCTAGTTCAAAGGTCATTGACCTTAGAGAAAAATGATCATAGCGAATAATGCTCCTTTAGCTACTTTCTATTTGAAAAAATCGCAAAAAGTAACTTTGAAATTACACTCTTCTTAAATTTGGCTTCTTGAATTTATCGCTAGATGGCGCTACTGTTAGTAGCGCCTGACACGCTCTGAGTCGCGAATGCTGCCGATTATTGCAAAAACTAAAATAGCCATGATTAATATTCGATTTGATTCGTTTGTAATTTCACCTACTTAAGGAACCCTATAATACTGAGCATGGCCCGACATGCTCTGGGCCGGTTTTATGTTCTACGGGTAGAACAGATGTAGGCAGGAGATTAAGGGGTCATCGTACTCATCATTATAAACAATTTTTAGTATGCAACCAGACCTGAAATCACGAAAAAAAACAGCTGATCCCTACATTTGTGTTCACATAAATCGACAAAATATCACAGCACAGCGCAAAACAGCAATATTTTTTTTCGCGTTTTCGTTTTTATTCCCATAGTAAAAGTTGTTCATACTGATGAGTACAATGACCCTTTAAGAGATTTAGTATAAACTAAGAATTATAAAGGCGAGAGGTGGAATGTTTGTTTCTTTGTTTGTCCTTTAATCAAGCTGAAACGGCTTAACGAATTTGGATGAAATAAACCATAACCTGTGTTAACATTAAAATACCTTCACTTTGTACCCCGAGAAGATAAACAGTTTCCGAGGTATGAGCGATAACATCTTTCTGTGATAAACCTAATTATACGCGGGCGAAGCCGTGGGCATAGTTTAGTATAGTCTAATAAAGCAATTAGTATCCAGAGTCACCAGACATAAATGAAGTTTTCTCAGAAGATTATGGATGTTTTCGAGTGAAATATCATTTTAATAACGGACAAAGTTAAACTGTCATAATCATAATCAGCCCATTACTGTCCCACTGCTAGGCATGGGCCTCTTCTCAGTATGAGAAGGTTAAGGCCTCAGTCAACCACGCTGGCCTAGTGCGGGTTGGTGGACTACACACACCATCGAGAACTGTATGGAGCACTCTCAGGTGTTCAGGTTTCCTCACGATGTTTTCCTTCACTGTTAAAGCAAGTGATAATCAAATTCTGATCCGCACATGAATTCGAAAAATCAGAGGTGTGGGCCGGGATCGAACTCGCACCCTCCTACATGGAAGGCAAGCGTTCAACCACTAGGCTTTCACTGCTGTCAGGCTATCACTGCTGTCTTTATACACAAACTGTAAAAAAATAAAAACAAAATTTGTAAACTGTATTTATACAAATATTGTTAAATAAATAAATAATACAAAACCCTAATCTACAATTATAATAATTAATAAAAATCTATTCTATGATAATTTCCTGGGAAATCTTCATCTATATCTGGGGACCCTGCATACTAGGTAATTGCTTTGTTACACTGTACTAACATAATTTAAACCTTCAGAGCAAGAACCCTTAAGTACTACAAACAATATAATTGGTACTGAAGAATATGAGCACAGAACAGCACAGTTTTTAGATTACCAATTCAAATTCAATACTGGGGATCCGGGATTTATAAAACCGAAATTGGGTAACAAGATTTCTATGACAACATTAAACTTCTACTACTGTTCACAAAACAATTGAAGTATCCGATGTATATTCAATGACTGGTGTTGTTTGTTTCAGTCGGAACAAAAGAGGTTTTTACAACAACACAAACTTCGATCTGAGAGCTACAGTAAGGCCGCTGCGACGATCAAAAAACAACGCAAGAAGAAACCTAATGTCACCAAAGTTGGTTCTGCCATGGATAAGGAGATGAAGGTATTACATACATTACCCTTTTTGTGTTAAAGACCCCTGGATTTGTGGGAAAAAGTAGTCAATGTCCGCGGAAAATACGTTAACATTGGCTACCTGAGCACGAATTTATTTTATTAATGATTTTTTTAATTTGTGTTTGAGCACTCTTTAAGGTACAACTACTCACTGTATTAAGAAGGTGATAATCGTACTTAAAGATTGCAGTTTTGAAGTTTGTGGAACTAACTCCGGTTCTTCCCGTTGGTCAAACTCTGTAGTCAAACTACATAGTTTGACCATCAGGAAAAATAATCCCTGTAGTCAAACTAGTTTGACGACGTAAGATTTCTTAGTTCAATATTTCTTAGTTTGTCGAAGAAAATCCTCACTGGTTTTAAGTTCGCGTAGTTACCTATTTAGACTGACAGACGCGCGAAAATGGTCATCGAGCCATAAGTACGCCAACTTACATAAATTTATGTCACCAAGTTTAGACTATAATTTAGTTTAGTATTTAAAGTCAAGCTATATTTAGAGTAATAGATTAAAATTCTAAGCATATTCTCATTCAATGGTAATAGGAAACTAGAATTGCATGTATTATTCAAACCATAAGACAGAAACTAGAGGAATATCACTAGGTATAACATTTTCACAATAAGTCCTATCTGACATATTTTCACGTAATAGCCATAATAATACTTCGCATAAATACATGTAGTCTTTTTTTTCTTACTTGACTTATTTAGTAAACAATCTTGGCATGATAAATTCTTAGGTTTTCCTGATCACTACACATTAAGCATAATAAATCAAGTTTAACCGGATTACATCGCGTATGTTATTTAAATTGGTTTTCCTGACGTTTCAAAAGCTTTGCAGCGTTCGTAGTAGCAGGAAGATAACAGATAGCAAGCGCCTACAGATATTTCAAAAAATTAATCTAGTCTTGTCTTGTTGTTGTTTGTTTGTTTTGTCTCGTGTTGTTTTATTCTTGGCATATCTCTCTATTCAAATAACTATTGATAAAATATAATTAATAGTTCTGCACGTGTAATTAGGTTAAAAAATGTAGTGTGTGCAATTGTTTCTTTTAATAATAATTATTGACGAATTGCATTAAAAAGGCATGCCAAGATTGTTTACTAAATAAGACAAGTAAGAAAAAACAGAGTGTAATTATATTCTCGTATGTAGGACATGACACACGGTGCAGTTAATTAGTAATTAGGTCTTTCTATTGTGAGCTAGTAATTTTGATAACAGACAGCCACTTCCAATAACTAATTTGTTTGTGTTTTGAACATTTGACTAGTTTTTTTTCTGCCTATTTTACCTTTCTGTTAAGCAAAGTGACACTCACTGACACTTTCTTAGTCCAAAGCCACTTTCAATCGACATGAATAGTCGACATAACTTAGCTACTTTATTTCCTTTAAAGTTTTTGCTAAAAGTTTTCCACTAAAATGTTCTTAACAGAACCAGTCCCAATACGCTATTCTGGATTTTAACCAGAACATACAACTCGTAATAAAATGGAAAATATATTTCAATTGGCAACACCCTCAAACCGTTCACGAAACTTGTAATGACTCTGTTCTGTTTTTACAGAACATGCAGATACTGGAAGAAGAGAAAACCAAATTGGATGCGTTCTGCGAACAAAGCTTGAAAAACGTAAGTACTGTGTAACAACGACCCTCCAATAGTATTCTGCCACAATACTCGTACAAAGGAAAACGAACAATACTATTGAACTACTTTTATTGATCTTAGCAGAGCTACATTCAGTTGGTTTTAGTCAGTCATTCTATTCACAGACGAGTCTGGTAATTGAATGCAAAGAACCACTTGCATTAATTAATACTTACTTACGTGCACGTTAATCAATGATATTTAAAAGTATAGATATGTCATACCCTAACATAACAAACGAAAAAAATGTCCCGTATGCAGCGGCAGCGCAATACACTTACCCCCAGTATCTGGAAGGCTGATCAACGCAAAAATTTACTAATCGACTGTCAAATCTCAGGTCAAGCGATGTGATTGGTTGTTAGTATTTTTGCGGACCAATCACAGGAGCTGACATTAGATTTGACAATAGATCAAATTGATCAGCCTTGAAACCTTAAACCTTAAACTTGTACAAAGTAAGTTGGTTACTTCAATTTACTTTCGCGTTATAATTGGAATACTTTATGTACACACACGACGGCGTTATAGTTTTTTTGTTATCAACGGTCACGCTCGACGCCGTACTTAACGCGGATTACGCGGTCGTGGGTTCGATTCCCACAGGACACAAATATTTATGTGATGAACATGAGTGTTTGTGTTGGTCTGGGTGTTTCTTATGTATTATAAGTATGTATTTACAAAAAAAAAAGTATATAAGTATTATATCCATTGTCTAGTACCCATAGTACAAGCTCTGCTTAGTTTAGGACTAGATGGTGCTGTATAAAGTGTCCTAAATATTAATTATTATTAATTATTTTATTATTTATTAATAGAAAAACGTCCTAATTAGGACGTTTTCGCGTCTTCAGATTGCGAACGCAGTAACATATTCTGTACTTTTAAATATCATTGAGTTAAAGAATTTTTGAAATGTAGGTACCTACTCATTTATAAAACTGTAGTAAAGTATGGACAGTAAACAATGATTTTTAGAGCTCATATGGTGAAAATCTAAAAACCTACTGCACTACTTAAAACTGTAAAATTAAAATAAGAAACTAGGTAAGGAATTAGTAATAACACTATCTTCCTTTCAAGTATGTTGATCTAAATAATCAAGGCAAGATACTGTAGAAGGGGCATGGTAGTGGGCTAGCCATGTCTGTCGAAAGACGGGTGGCCTTTGGAAGAGACGAGTCCTTGAGTAGAGATCGCGAATCGGCAAACGCAGCGTAGGGCGCCCCCCAGCCAGGTGGACTGACGACCTGATGAAAGTTGCTGGGGGACTGGATGTGGAAGGCAGAGAACCGAGTGTTGTGGCGCAACTTGGGAGAGATCTATGTCTAGCAGTGGACTGCGATAGGCTGAGTTGACTATAGAAGGGTGACTATGACTCCTCATTAAAGTGGCTTATCTCCAGCAGCAGGAAGTTTTTCTTTCAAATAGGCACAGTACGTTCTCTTAATAAATTTCGAAAACTGACGAAACGGACAGGGGGTCAGCGGCCCCGTCCCCTAGAGACTCGAACCAAGGTTTTAATAGTAAAGTAGTCGAAAAATTTACAACAAACCCAAGAAGATAATGTTTTAATTATGATATTTAATATGTAATATAATTTGATATAAAATTGTATTTGTTTTATCTACAATTCATTTCCTCTATCTATCATCTTGCCCCCCCCCTGGCCTATTGGCTGGCGATGCCCTTGCCTCTTATCCAGAATAAAAAAGGCTTAGGCCTTTTACACCACACTGGTCTGGTGCGGATCGGTGGATCGGTTACAATGAACATACTGTAGGTAGTATAATATAATATAACGGGCTGGTTTCCGCAACACCACGTCTAAGCGTGTATTTTGCATACTGTAGGTATTTCTCCATTGAAACTAATTTTACTGTATATTTTTCAACAGGCTATGACACAAGAGCGTCGTCGCTACGGCTTCGTGCTAGAACGGCAATGCTCCCTGGCAAAACACTGGCTGGCGTACCACACAGCGGGTGCGGCTGCCTACAACACTGGCCTGGAGGAGTGGCTTGAAGTGTCCAGGACTCGCGAGTTCTTGCCCCCCAATGTTGAAGCCATGTTCGTTAGCAGGATGAGGGTGAGTACCTGGAAAAATTGTTGAAAGAATATCTTAGACGTAAAACGTAGACCGATAACGTACCGCTGCCAATCTTTTTCTATTAGGAGATTTGAGTGGCCTTATAAGGTATGCTTTCGTCCGTAGTCTACTTTTTACACAGCCAGGTAGGTACTTTAAAGTGAAGAGAATTTAAAAAAAAATTGAATTCATACCCTAAAAAGTTAAAAAATATTTACTCACTCAGCTGTTTTTCTTGGAAACAACTTGACGTTCAATTAATTCCAAAAAAAAACTTGGGTTTTAAATTAAGCATTGCTTTTCACTTTTACTATATTTTTAAAAGACTTCCAAGAAAAATAGTTTTCAATCATAATTGGTTAGTTAGAACCTAACATGAAAAAAATTAAATCACCATTTCTATGTAACATCCCTTCAGTCTCAAAGGTGTCAATTAGATAGATAGATGGAATATACTTTATTGTACACCATGAAAATAGTAGTAAACAGGAACAACGTATAAATTAGTATCCTTATGTCCAGAAAAGTGGTTGAAATGTCGTCATTGGGTATCTCGTATTTCTCACAACATTTATAAAATGACATGTTTCGCTCGTGACGTCATAAAAATCTGTCTCCACTAACGTAAAATTATTTTATGGGCCATACAGCCCGATTAAATGGTCGTATTCCTACAAAATGTTGTACAGGATCTTTGAAGATCTGTTAAATTACATAATGGTTCCATAAGAATTGTGTCTCCTACTGTACATCTAATAAACAAGGCATTTTATGGTTGTTTATCTGATTCTGATAAAGCTATAAACCCTGAACTCGATTCTGGACGGGCTCAAGGCTAAGCTTCATCTTAATTACTGATCAGTACTTACGCCTGCTTACGCCCTACATAGTTGAAACTTCTAACATAAAGTGAGTATTTACTTTTGTTTACAGCAAGTGTCATTCTGGGCTGATGAGGACGTATACGCCAGTCCACGAATTGGAGACGATGATGACCGAGCATCTGTTGGCTCGGCTTTACGTAAAACCAGATCAGTCGATGCTTCATGTCTTGATGTCAGGTCTATAGGAGACCTAGGCTCGCCAGCTCAAGGGCTGTCGAGAGCCAAATCTGATTTCAATCTTCAAGCCAGCTCAAACAACGAAGATCAAGGTATGTCTTAATCATTATTTTATGTCACTCAATCCGGGAGTAGACTACTGTTAAAATATACCAAAAATTTTATATTATTTAAAAGAAGGTACAGAAACAACAACATTTGTGAAAATAATAATAAAATCCATGAAAAAATTAAAGAGATACACGCTTTTTAGGGTTCCGTAGTCCTACAAGGAACCCTTATAGTTTCGTCATGTCCGTCCGTCTGTCCGTCTGTCCTAATCCTTTACCGCTTAATAACTTCTACAGTTATAAACATAAGTAAATGAAATTTTGTTAAAAAATGGTTTAGATATAGATCTCAATTTTAAAAGAATTTAAAAATCTTGTTAACTTATTTTAGGGGTGGCGCCCATATATTTGAAATGGGGATGAACATTTTTTTTTTCGCTGCACCCCCACTTGTGGGGTATCATTGAATAGGTCTACTAAAATGAAGGTAATGTTTCATACATAACTTTTTTATCAGCTATACCATCTGCGAAATACAGTTCGCCAAAGTGGCTTGCAATGTGTCCCCCCCTGCCATTTCTAAACTATGTAACGTAGAAACTTATAGTCTTCCACATTGATAGACCTTTATAAAAACACTCTTTTAAAATTATTTCGAGTATAATGTGATTATAAATTTTTGAGTTATAGTGAGAAAACTGAAAAATACTTAAAACACAAAAAGAAACTTTGTGTTATATTGACATGACACACCTCTTCAATTTAGCTTCTTAAATTTAGCGCTAGGTGGCGCTGTTTGCAAAAACTAAAATAGCAATGATTAATATTAGATTTGATTCGTTTGTAATTAGACCTACTTAAGGAACCCTATAATACTGAGCATGGCCCGACATGCTCTTGGCCAGTTTAAAGTTTTTGGAGGGGGCATTTTCTGTCCTTGTCGTGCTAAACGGACATTGTACAGAGATATGATATGTCAAGTTTCTATGAAGGTTTTGAACAATGACGTCATTATTTGATAGCGCGGGCTCTGTCTAGTGAACCAATTAAAATTGCTTGTAACTTGGACATTTTATTGAGTATTTTATTGGTTTTTTCACTGTTGCTTATTTTTCTTGAATAAGTTTCAAATTATCTAAAAAAACGATTTAAAAAAAACTGGTCACCTTCCCTATTAGACCGTAAATTCACATTTAAAATAAAATGTTAATATTTTTTAAATATTTTCCACTTTCAATTATCTAAATAGAAATAAAAATAATGTATCATCGTATTCATTGTGCAGCAACAACCCCTATCCCACCATATTTACTTTTGATTTCAATCAAATCTTTCCAATTTCTTTGCAGTAACCGACACTCGCACAGCTACCCGTCCATCATCTCTTGCCCCACCGACCTGCACTTCACGAGACCCACCATTGGCCCGAGCTCTATACGCCTACGCAGCAGCCGGAGACAACCAACTGAGCTTTTCGCAAGGAGACGTACTGGCCCTCCTCGGAGAAAGGACCAAAGGATGGCAATACGGCGAAAACTTGCGAACTCATCACGCTGGCTGGTTCCCTCTCGCGTATACTGAACCGATCCCTAATGATGAAACTGGGTGAGTACAAATTCTAAATTTTTGACATTATTATGATATAGCCTGCTCTTATTTTTCTTCTGTCTAGAAAAGTAAAATATTCATATTAGAAGTAGCAACAGCTTGGGAGCAGGGTTTCAAGGAATTACACAGGAATGTTGCAAATAGCTTACAGTTAGGTACATAAAGGAAAAAGTGAAACAAAGTTCCGTTCCGAATTTCATATCTAAACCGCATTCCTACACTTTTGCGTTCTATATAACCAAGTTGCCTATCCTGAACTCTATACGCGAAGAAAATTATGATTATGATTATGTGCTACTAAAGGGTGCCACTGACGATGCATCCAACAGTGCGAATGGCGTGGCCGCATTCCAAAATCTGTCCGTAAATGTTAAACTCGTATGTTATTTTTAGAACAAGTCAAGCTTTTTTGGATGTCGTCATTAAAACGGCGTCCGAATGTATCCATCGTCAGTGCACCTTAAGAATAAATTTTATTATGCCTTCATTATTCCAGCAGAAGTTCACCGGCTCGATGGAGCTGTGTGCAGACACCGTCCGAGGCTCCACCGCCGGCGCCGATGGCGCATGCGCAGACTACGCCCACAGCAACAGTGCACCCGCACTCACACCCCCCTGCACGCATGTTCGGAGACACGGTCACTGCTCATCATGTTACCAAGGTTAGTTTGGAAATTATCACGTAGAAAGTGCCTTGTTCATCTTCGTGAATTGCGACAGTCAAAGACAGGTCATCTATATCTGAAGAAATATTATAATTAACAGATTAACTTGCGACCTACTTTTGTTGAACTCAGTGATAACACCTCATTTATTCGTAGGGTCGTCTTGGAAGCGGATCCCCAGGCTTACCACCGACCCTGCCCGCACCATCACCAAGCGCTCTCAGCACCTCAGCAAGTGCCACCTTCCACGCATCCGCACCAGCAGCAGCTCCCACTAGTGCTATCAAGAACTCTACATCATCAGCCAGCTTCACCACACATGCTGTCATAGAAACTAGGAGCTTCGGGCCACAGACACTACCTTTGCGATCGCAGGTATTTATAGTCATATACATTACACTAAATACGGTTCTTAAAATATTTTTTTACAAAAACCAATTGTTCATATTGTCAATGCAGGTGGCCCAGAATAAAGCAGGCCCAGCCAAAACGGTAGTAAGTGCTGTTGGTGCTGTAGGAAATGTATCACTGCACAGCTCCAATGACTCAGGTTTCTCTAACGAGCCTCCACCACAGCCTGACATAGACTACAGTGATGAAGAAGCTCAACGACTACGTGTTCCCATCAGGTATTTTAACAACCCTTAAACCTTTCAGTTGTTATTGTCTGAATTAATTTTAAACACCTTTATGCTTGACTTTTTTCGTTGCTTTTATGTAGTTAAGCTAGTTCCATTCACTTTTCCTTTTATTTATTTTTGTAGTAAATCTGCTCAACAAAACATCGACAGTAGAGCGTACTTGCTTAAAACTCAAAGCTTAAAGCGAGGTCCTAAAGCCAATAATACCGCAAATGGATATTTGACTGACGACCAACAATTGATGTTGCGAAGCATGTTGGATATGGACAAGGACTCCCAAAAAGTAAAGAGGACTAAATCATTCTGGAAATTCGGACGCACTACTGCAGAAGAAATTATGGAAGGAATGTCGCTCTGGCAACACCGTGATATTGTTGATACTGTACCACAGTATAAAAAGAAGCTTTTTGAAAAAATAAAGAAAGAATTGCGGCCTGCACCCGATATTCCAAAACAAACTAGCCCAGAAAAAACTATACCTACTGAAAACGGACAACCACCACATACAAAACAAACAATTGACAGAAAAGAGATGAAAGCCGTCAACGGTATACGTCAAGCTAAGAGCTTGGGATCAATCCAAAACGAAGAAAGAAATGAAAAGGGTCGCAGAGGAATGGAAAACTACCAACAAACCCAAACTATGAACAAAAAGAGTACGTCTGAGAAATTGATAATTGAAGAAAAAAATGAAGATTTTATTCCACGCAACGAATCAAGGCATTCAGATTTAACTAACACAAGTACAATCAAAACGAACTTTGAAAACAGTTTCTATAATGATGAAAATGGAGAAGGATTTGTAATGAAAACTGTTAAGCGAAGAGAAATACTGCAAAAGTATGACAACGATAGCAGCTCCGACGTTAATTCTGTTGCTTCGAGTACTGATCCATATGACTGTATAATTGTTGATGATCATATGAAATCACGGAAGCAACAAGAAATGGATAGACGTCGGCAGATGCAAATGATGGAAGAAGATGTTAAGAAACGCAAAGAAAACGCTTACATGCCTGAATTTGAAGAAATAGAGGTAACCCCGATTAAGCCTCATGTTCGTGCCACAATATCTTCAGAAAAAACAAAAAATTCTCCTCATGAGCGAAGCCCACCCAAAACTATGGAATTCAAAACATTCAAAGATAACTCGAAAGAAATCAAAACATTTTCCGCATCATCTGAAACACTTAAATACAAAGATAACGAACAGCACACCGATCGTTATGGTATACCCATCGAACGAAACAACAATGACGTCCGTAATGAAGACATTTACAATGGACACGATGAAGGGACCTTAAAATATAAAAAACGCTCGAGTAACGACGAAAAGAGTCATACACCAAACAATTTTGAAAATGGAAAAAGAGAGAGAGAGAATCATAAAAAAGAATATCCGCAACCTGAGATGAGAAACCAAAAGAAAGATGCCAGATCATTTGAACCAAATCGTGAGCCAAGGATTGATTACTCGCTAGACAGACGCCAAACAAGGAAAGAATTTACTGATACTAAGGGCAGAGAGCCAAAAAAGAATAAAGCGAACAGAAGTTACGACGATAGTTCTTTACCATACAATGGGCGCAGAGAAGAAAGGTACTACGAGTCAAATATATCGTACTTTAGTGATCAAGAGAGAAGATCTTCTCGGTATGACTACGAAACCGATTCGAAGAAAGCAGAAAAGTCAAAGATCCGTCAGGAGGAGGCAAGGCTTGAAGCCAGGCGTTTTATAGACCGTCGAAGTGAAGGGCCATATAGCGAGTCAGACGACCAAAAGTTCAACGAAGCCTTGAAGCAACAGCGACCACAGTTGCTCCCTCGCACTAAGTTATTGAAGAGACCGTCAGAAGGAAATGAGTTATTGCCAGAAGAAGGCCATACTTTTGGACCGTGGTATGATTTATGGGGACGCGAAACAGCCGTCTTCAAGTAATATTAAGGAGGTTTGTTTTTAATGAATTACTGATATTCTTTTTGTTTACTTTTGTAGAGGCATGAAATATCTTTTTGTTTGCTGCTTTTTGTGTAGTTCCTTTCTGCGTTTTTTATTTCATGTCACATAATTAGAACTGTAAAAACTATCATTATTCCTTTAATAGACTATTTTACGATGGTAAACATTTTGGAAATCACAGACTTACTGTATTATATTTTTTCAAGGTTATAATCAAATTAAAATAAAGCAAACAAATTAATACCAAATTCTTATAATCCTATAAACAGTGAAGGTCCTTTAAATAGGTGATTACTTTGACCATAGAGTAACATTTTCTATTTCTCCCACAGGCCACAACAATTTGCAACGGTGAAGTTAAGGAAAGCGTTAACAAATGATCGCTCGTCGCCGGCCATCGAGTAATGTTTTATATGCGTATAATATAATATAATTATATTATTTTGTTAATTAATATTAATTGTAAATTAGAAACACCATGTATTTTGTACAGTTAAATATTTATAGTCTAACAAAGAAATATATCACAATTTTTTACAGTAATCTAAATTTTTGTTTTCTTAATTGACCATTAACTTACCATCGCCAACATTAATTGTAATATAAATATAAAGTATATAATAATCTGTTCTTCGTTCAGTCATAATTGATTGACGTGATTTGCAATACTTACTAAAAATAATAATGTCCTCCCGGCCGAATTTCGGTCATGGCGCCCAATCTCAACGGAGACTAGCCATCTGCGCGGGACATATTATAGTGCACAAGTGTGTGCGCAAACACAGGTGCACTCTCTATTCCCTCACTCTCATAATCTGATGGGACGGCAACAGCCTAGGTGGTATTGCATTGTTATGGGCAAATGTAACCACTTAACACCACGTGGTACTTTTGCTCGTTTTGCCATCCTATACCATAAAAAATGCATTTAGTTCCTCCACGAGCGACAGTACATCTGTGCGTCCGGGCACTCTTGTCAAAAACCTTACTGCCAGCTAATCTCTTCAGCTCATGCTACTATAAAAGCCTCATCACAAACGCAGCAAATAAGCTTCAAACAAATTATATCACACGTGGCGTGTTTGTCGCAAAAGAAAAATCAACGTTCTATTGGCCCATACGACAATGACCGATGATTTATTGCATTTCCGACTTCCGTGGGGATCGCCGGAAATGACGCGCCGACGCTGTCTCGGCGAGAAATATTCTGTCGATATGTTATGTTCCTCGGAACACACTCCCAACCGTCAATTATAGGAATAAGGTTTTTGGGAGCAAAAGCCTTGGCATCCACATCCGATGGTTGAGAGATTGCTTTATTACAGCTTGAAGGTGGACATAAATCTTGATGTATAGTTAGCTTTATCACGACGATATAATATATCGTCGTGATAAAGCTAATTGATGATATTGATTAAAGAAATTCAGATCAACGTTCACAAAATTACAATTGGACTTCACTTAGGTAAGTTAGTCCAATTTTCAATTTTATTTCACGTTGATCTGAAATATAATTGAATAACTGTGTAGTTGTTCAGAGTCCAAAAGCACAATGGGTATGTATATGCGAGACTAGTTATAAATAGGTGAGTATTAATGTAAACATTTTTGTGAATAAAGTATTTTTATTACAACTAAAAATTGTTTACTTCTATTCCAATTTTTGTGAATAAAGTTTTTCTAATTAAAGAAATCAGCAGAAACAAAATGAACATAATTATAATTTTCTGAAACACTTAATTCTATTAATACTATGTTTGTATCTTTATTATTGATTAACAACTTATTTTTAACAAGTAAATTAGTTTCTTAGTTAATCAGTGATAATTAATTATTTTTATAACAAAGATAGTTAATCAGTCTGTATTCTCTTACGTACTTAATACTATTTTTAGTTTAGACATTAAAAATGGACTGAATAAAAATATTAAAGTTGTTATTTTCTTGTATGGGTAAGTTATAAAACTTACTGAAGGTTGAAGAACCTTCTGTCCAGCCAGCTGTTTTCCTGATTACATCCATGGACACGCCTGCTTTCTTAGCAGAAGAAGTGGTAGAATGACGGGTGCTGTGTGATGTGTACTTACTTGTGTCAATCCCACTGTCAGCTAAAACACATTTGCTCCATCTACTTACAGTTTGCTATGATTGTTCCTATTACAATTTTTAACCGTCTTCAATAAAAGGAGGAGGTTATAGTAAGGGTGATTGAAAGTAGCAGAACAGCAAGTAAGTTAGTTATTGTGGTGCTATAATATTATAAAGAAAATGTTACTGAAAGAATCATGGAAATATTACTGAAATTTCCTGTAAATTAAACACACACAAATTTCACAAAAGTCAATAGGTGAAATTTTGTTATTTGCTAAAAATCATGCGATTAGTCGTGAATCGTGATCTATGTGGATATGAGAAAGGACTCGTGTTTTCTACAAATGAGGCTTTACCAGGAAAAGTCATTAGGATAAACGTGATTCAGCCCTTAGTCAGCTTATACTAGGTTACACTTGTGTCGCAAAATTCGCTCTTGTCACCGTAACTCTTACAAAAATATACTAAAGGGCTTGGATGAATAAAAAAGGCGGACGGAATCTCGCTAAACAAAAAGTGCAGCACCCATAGTAAGACGGCTCGCTTAATAGTACGGGCTGGCACGCACACATTGACACTTATAGTAAGACAAAAAGTCGCGATTACGGTAACAAATCTCGTGAGACGGTAGTCATTGTCGTAGACGGTGTCACGAATAAAATAACAATATATATCTGGAGTGTTAAAATTATGTCGAAATTATATTTGGTTTAGGAAAAAACGAAATGCTTCAATCTTTTCTTAGCGAGATTACGTCCGCCATTTTTTATTCGTCCGAGCTAAAGGTTGCAAATTTTTCAATTGTCACTTGCAAATTATTATCTTGAAGTTTTAAATTAAAAATAATAAATAACACCTGTAGTTAGCCTGACTGTTAATTTCTCCCCATAGTACGGGAGGATTGAGGATCATAAATCGATCACGCGTCAAACTGTTGGCGGCAACGCACGTGATGTTGTTGATAGAACAATATGTCGACACTATACGCATAAAAATACATCAATCTATTATATTATTTTTAACTTGCTGGTAGAAAACACAGTTAACATCTATATTTAGAAACCATAGAAAGAAATCTTTACTTACGCGGCGTAGCTAAGCTGATTACAAAATGGCATAACGCAACGCCCCAGAAGAACCTATATGAAATTTAAAAATGAAATTACCTATGTGGTACCCTTAATGCTTTCTCTACAAAAATGTAATAAGCCTACTGCAGCCATAAAAAAGTTCTATTCAAAACACATTCTACCAAATTAAACTTTAGATAAAAGCAAGTAGGTTCTATATCATTAACGCAAAATATACATCGGTAAAACACCTGAGCATGTTACTTAGCCGTAGAAATGCTGTACAGAAACGCCTACGTTTGATACTCAACGCGTGGCTTACGTTTTTCTTTGTAAAGCGGCTGAGTAAAGCTCAAAAAGCGGCTGTGATTATGTTCCACCGGCAGGAAGCTCGACCCGGTGTGGCCCTTCAAAAGGAACGCTGCAATCCAGACTTAAAGGCGAAATCTTTGTTAATGTTAACATAATAATATGTAGGTAAGTGTGAGTATGTGATGTAGAGTTTTTTGCAAATGAGGTATTTTATCGTCGTCTTTAGCGTTGTACAGAGTTCCACTATACGTGGAATTATAAAACAAA
The DNA here is from genome assembly GCA_949699075.1 of Asteroscopus sphinx. Lineage (NCBI taxonomy): Eukaryota > Metazoa > Arthropoda > Insecta > Lepidoptera > Noctuidae > Asteroscopus > Asteroscopus sphinx. Next base: position 13,265,646 of record OX453010.1, read on the forward strand.
TTTGCCTTACTAGATTTTCTCTGGAAAAATTATACTTATGTAACATTTTTTGATACAATTTTTTGTCTTTTGGCTGGCGTTTGATCGCCAACTCACCTGACGTTAAGCGATGGTGCGGTCGACGATAGTACTCGCTTGCCCAGCAAAAACCTATTCACTCGAGCCTTGAAGACTACCAAATTATACTTCTTGGGAATTCCACTCATAATCAGACTAGCGCCAAACTTGGTGTGCTTGTAGTACAGTCGACCGCACGTCAGTGATAACATTTGAATTACGAAAACCCTTACTGCTTACGAAAGAAAGATGCTGTTAAACTGTTACCACTGACGTGCGGTTGACTGTACGTAATCTAGTTTAACAATAAATAATAAAAGTAAGGCAAACATCGATATGTGCAACGTAACACCATACGGAACACTCAGACCCGAGTCGGTCTCGCACTTGGCTGGTTTTTATACACCTTATTATAGGTAGCTTACAACCAATTCTATTCCCCAACTACAAACTGCACTAATAAAAGCGAGTTGATAAATTCCTCGTGACAACAAACAAATAGAAGGTTTTCCCGGCCCACATAAAAATCAATTTGCAGTGCAAATCGAGCGAGGAGACCGATGCTTTCCAAGTCATCGACTCCCTTAAGCCTCGTGGCCTGGATATTTCCACAATTTTGTAAAAAATATGCAGTGACTTTTTAAATGCATGGCCGGAGTAAGCGTCACGGCGCGCCGCCCATCCGGGATTCGGCTTTAATCCCCCAGCAATAGAAAACTTTGATATAAAAATTGGAGGATCAAAATTTGCTATTGCTGATTGTTTGTAATTGATAGAAGTTTTCATTTTGTTCAGCTTGCGGTTTATGTGGTGAATTTAAAACTGAGTTCAGTGTTGTTTAAAAAAACTGGCCTAATGCGATTCGGACTCGTGCACCGATGGTTCTGAACCTTTCTTGGACGTATAAAAGTTAATGATTGGACTTTCCTTAGTTTGGGCCATAACCGTGTAAAACTGTGCTATAAGTAAGTTTGTTTGTGAAGGAATTTTGATAATTTCTACAATACTGTGCTGGCTAGAAACATCGTTCTATTTTACATGTAATACCCATTTACATAAATAAAAGGTGTTTATTGTCACAATCATTACATTTCTGTATGACATTAGTAAAAGGACATATATTTTCATCAACTGTAATTATTTGAAATTCAAACTTATTTTATTTTGTTGGTTATAGACGAGCAACACTATTGCTGATAATTATGTCTATATCACTGTACAGTGCTGAAAATTTGCTGTTTATTTTTTTGCGTTCACAGCTTTGCCAACGAGAGTCCATTTGTTCGTAGCTAGTTCTCGAGTCTATTCTTAAATGAGTTTACAGAGGTGGCAGCAAGAAAATCCTCCGGTAGCTTGTTTCAATTATGGACCACCATATTACCAAGGCCGCAAGGGTATGGTGTGCAGTGTTTGGTTTCACTATTATGCGTCACAGTTTTTTTTTTCTTTTTTTTTAAAGTGGGGAAATCCTCATGGACGCACTCTGCCCGGGGAAGGCGGAGCCAGTTTCGGACTCTTACCGACTAAAACCACCACGGTCTTCCTCTTCCAACCATTGGCCGGGAGCGTGAGAAAATTGTATTCGTTCAACCATCCCCGGCAGGTCCCGACTCGCCACTAGTAGGCGAGCCCCTTCTTCCCGTGCGGCATCATCGTCTGCCGCACCCTTCTCTTGACTGGCGCGCGCGGAACACGACGCGCCACCGACACGGACCTTGACTGATCGGGCGGGGAGCTACCCCGAGTACGTCGCCCGCAGGCCCACTACTAGGATGGCTGCAGGTCGGCGTACGCCCTCCTGTAACGCCCGGTCCTTCTCCTGAGGGTGGGAAGAGAGGTCGTTGCCTTCGACCCTTTTCCGCCGCCTCCATAGCGAGTATCACCTACTCGCAAAAGGAGACGACGCCCTCCCAAGCGTTCTCGCTCCCGACCATAGACAAAACAACGGCTGGAAGGGAGAGATCGCTGCCGCCTACTGCAGTGATAAGGTCACGGCGATGCGTCGCCCAAGCTGCCCAACCAGCAAAAATGTGTACTATAGCAATCAAGAGAACGTTTTCGGACACACTATTTAGTGTATCAAATACGTCCTATAACAATGATGTAAACGTTTACCGAGGCAGGTTTTGGCGCAGTTACATCGCAATTTTGTGACATAGCCAAGTTATTGTAGCTCCATACATCACAATTTAGTACTATACTTGTACTATAAATAATGTCGTGTAACTCTTTTCAAGCTTTTAACAGTGATTTTGTGTCGCTTTCATCACAAAACAGTTACACGACTCTATTAATGGACTTTTCTATACTATAGTAGAGATCGGGGATCTTTTATAGTACAGTTTAATTTAGTGTCATTTCTCGTGTGGATTCTGTGAAATAAAATTAAAGATTATTTCTTGGCAAGTAAATTGATATTACTATTAGCAATATGGCGCTCACGACTTGTGAAATCAGTATTATCTAAGTAGACAGTAAATTTTACATGTCACTAAAATTTTATTGATAAAGTAGTTAGTATTTTTTAACAAATTTTTAATGCACCCCCCCTTGATTTTCAATATTTATTCAATTAAAATCAATAAAAAATTATAATGTCTCCAATGTTGCTATTAACGGATAAAAAGGTATTTACGTGCTTACTATAGGCTTAATTAGTGCACAACAGAGAGAGCCATCGGCAGCCATGACAAAAATATAGTTCCTTGGTACATCTTAGATTAAAACACTTGATTGTCGAGGCATAATCCGCAAAATAATAATCCTATCACTCTGCATTATCATTATTATCGTCTGAAGATTCACAAACATCAGCTTATACACAGCATTAGCACATACATAGCAGCTATTTTATAAACTAAATGCGGGACTTACGTTGTAAAAACGATGTTAAATTTCTTTTATAGGATGTTTAAGTTGATTAAAAGTAGTAATATACTACTTTTATACATAATAAAGGCCCAATAAAAGCGATAAAGGCTCTGTAACTTCACTGTGAGATATACCAGTTACGAAAAACTGTTTTGATGACCTTTCAGTGTTAAAAGCGTATACTCGTGACAGCTATGGCATTGGCACCATAGTAGCTATTTGGAAGATTTTATTGTTCAAATTCGATACTTTAACAGTGATGTAAAAATCAGCAACAGTACATTATTGTTCTATAGTTGTGTTTCACCACTATTTAAACACTACTTGTACTATAATACTCAATTGAAAGCTACAATAACACAAAATTGCTTCAAAACAGTATCGTATGAATCTTTAATAATACAAGATGGCTCTGTACTTGATGTAGCGGCGTCACTTATAGTACTGTGATAAAGGCGTAATATATGGTGATGATGTAATCGTTTACAACACTTAATATTGTTACCAAAATGCTGTATAATATTATACAACTAAAATATTGTATAAGTCGCTACTATAGAACACAGGGTCATAACGGATACTTTAATAACGCGTTATCATCACTTTTTAGTGATAAATGCATTTCTTAACGGACTACTTTGCTGGTTGGGTGGGCATTCCGCCAGTGTGTGCTGCGCCGTATCCTCAAGGCAGCTCCCACAGTAATGACACTCGGGTGTCATCTCCCGGCCTATATGACACAGATACTTCCCGAAGCAACCGTGCCCGAAGAGTATCTGCGTCAGCCGGTAGGTGAGGGCGCTATAGCCCCTCTCCAGCCACTCCTCCATGACGGGCCTTACCGCCGCTATTCCTTCTGCCCTGCGCTGGGTTGCGCAAGTCGCTCCTCCCATTCAACCACTAGGATCTGGCGGACCTCATTCCGATCATACGACACAGTTGTTTGTCATGGTTTCTCCTTGCTCTAGATCATCTTGGTCACCGTTTCAAAGATGCAGTGAATATCAGGAAGATTGTACTTTGATGTAATGATTTTGTATGTTTCGATGAGGTCGCCACGGAGGCGTCGCTCCTCAAGGGTTGTGAGACGCAATGCGTGAAACCTTTATTTTTTTTAAGTCGCAGAGCTTGGAGTATTTTGTACGCTGCATTAGTGGCAAGATATAGAGGTGCTAATAATACTCCTGACATTATAACAACCATTTTACTTATACCTATTCAAGAAAAATAAATGAATTAAATTGAATTATATACACAGGGCTATCAAGCTATACATTTCCAGAATAAGCTGATCTCGCATTGTAGAATATAATAGAATAGAATAGTATTTATTTGCATCAAACATGGTACAATAAGGTGTTAGTTTTTTTTTGTTTTTTTTTGTTTTTAGGTTTTTTTTTGTTTTTGTATAGGCTTTCCGTACTATGCGAAGTCTGCGTATATTGGAAATTTTAGCTTGATGTGTATCACATAGCCGTGAGTACCACCGAAACTTCTTAAAACATAAATTATGCGAAAGTATGGATATATGTTTGTTTATTTTTTTGTCACGCTGAAACAGCTGTACGGAATTGAATGAAGTTTCACACACAGAGAGGCCATAATCCGCATTAACATAATAAAGGCTATTTTTTATCCCAAGAAGATAAACAGCTCCAGAGGGATGATAACGTCTTTATGTGATAAGACAAATTATACGGGGGCGAACCAAGCCAAGTCTACCATAAATGTAAGCTCCCACAAATAGGCCTAGACAAGACACATGCGAATTAAGGCTTTTGTCAGAATATCTCGTCTATATTCAAATTTTTAAACGTAACTAGGCACACGGTTTTACTGGTACGCTATACGTAAGCCGGGTGATAAGCGGACAGGGCAATTTGGCAACGAAACCAGCCTCTATCACAATTCGATGCCAACCCGCACCGGCCTACGCAACATAGACCGATATTTTAGTTCCGGTGACCTAATTTATGTTTAAATGGACGCTTAATGAACACCATTCTGTCCCAGTTAGTTCCTGAAAATATTGGTCATGAAATTTTATGAATCAAAAACATTTGTCGCCTACAAACAATGTGATGGCTCGTCGGTTAAATGTTTTGTGTGTGAAAACAAAGAGGTGAAATTATGTTATCGGTTTCCGTTTTTGGCCCAAAAAAAACAATTTTCCTCCATTAAATATATTTTATCATAGGTGGAAACGTGACAGCATTCAAAATGAAATCGAAACAGACGAAAGAATAGCGAAATGAGGAAAACTGAGTGACTTGTCAATCATTCGATTTGATCTCAATCTTCCCGCGCGGTTAGGTGTAGTTCATTCGCTAAAATAGTGGCGCCCTTTGACAACTACTGCTAAGTGCGTGCCGTCAAAATCATCAAAGGAAGCCGCCTCGAAAACCCACGATACTACGTAGTACTATTTTCTATTACGTGACGATACCGCCCCGACATCCGCAAGAATTAATATTGTCAAATTTCATATAGGAACATGGGTTGTGATTCCGAGGACACTTCTAGTGATGAAGAATAGCGTTTAATTTTAGTCACATTAATTTTATTCTTATTATTTTTTAAAGATCTGACACCACTTTTTTTGTCATCTTTGTTTAAGACATTAAATTTCTGCATGCCGTGTGGGTGTACTGCCACTATTTGAGCGGATAGACTATACATCAGCCGTCGACAGCCCTGACGGTGTTATAGATTTCAATCTGTCAAATCATGTTTTGTACTCACAAAAAGTTTTACCCTCAGTTACGTTCCGAATACGCTGGAGAGAAAAGTTTTCGCAGTTGGCAAAGGTAAACGTGATATTTGTGTTGCTGATAGGGTCTGACCACGCTAACTCTGCATAAGAAAATTGCAAAACCGTAAACAATATATTTTTTGTGACATTACGACATTTTTAATTATTAATTTTTAATTTTTTCATGCACTCAATAGTAATCTTATTTATTGTTATTTATTAAGAATTTTGCATGGCATGAGCCTGAATATGGCAATCTTTAATATAATTTTAACCATCGTAACACCTACCCATATTCCGCAAATAAAGAATATTGAATTGAATTGAATTTAATTGAATAACTATCAAAATCTCTGTAATGATCTTATTTTTCCAATGCAGAGTTAGTTTTGTCAGACTTTGTTTGATTTCACCAAGGATAATTCTGGGGTTAAACAACCGTTCACCCATAATTCCAGTTTTTTTTTCGAGTTACTGGTTGTTTAATCAGAGAATTAACGTTTATGAACACCGGCCTAAGTAAGTACAGACTAGTAAAGTTAATTTTGCATTGGAATAATAAGATTATTACAGAGATTTTGATAGTTATTGTTTACGCTGTTGCCATAATAAAATTATTATGCAACTACGGGAGTATAATATATAATTACATAACACATATCTTGTTTATAGTTTGTTGAATTCAGAACAAAGCAAATAAAAATAAAGTTATAACTTTAAACAGTGAGTTTATAATACACAATCAAAAACATGGTTGAAAGTTTGATATCTCTTATCCCTACAAACTGCAGTGGATTCCAACACATTAATGTAAAAATGTTACACAATGGCTAGTTAATGTGTCTAGACTAGTGAAAAAGCGCACAAGTTGAAATTGACATTGCCACTTTATGGCGGCTCCGTTTGTTATTGTCCCACTTGTACTCGAGCCAAGCGATGCTCCAGGAGCCAAATACCATTCGGAATAGGTACTACGTTACGAAGCCGAATAGCCGAATAGCAATGCATACTGCTAAGTCAGCGTCTTGTTACATTATGGATAACATAATAGATAGATCTGCGCCTTACTTAATCTGCGAGACGCACAGACGTATGGAATTATGGGTACGAAATGTGTTACGTCTATTTCGCTTGTCGACATTCTGATTGTGATAGGTTTAGTCAACATATATTTTTGTATTCAAATACAAAATCTAGAGGTTTTCCATATCATCAAAAACTCAATAGTCGTTAGGCCTCTACTAAGCGTTTGGGATCTCTTAAGAACGGTGAAGTGCGGTCAACAAAAACAAACGCGTCTTATTTTTCTGAAAGTTTCCCTGCGTGTCGGGTGAATTCAATAGCTACTTCAGATAAATAAAAAGTTGTTACTTCCCAAGGATACTTTGGCCTTCGGCTGGTGTTGGTCTGCACTTGAGAGCTGATACATATTGCATTAGCCACCGTCTCGAGCTAGTTTGATCCCGACACATTGTTTTAGCCCCTCCATTCTGCGGGATTTCAACTCGACGTTGAAATCTTCAACTTCGTTTGAATAACACGGAGGATCAACAAAAAGTTTTTTATCAATTCAAGGAAGTTGCGAATCAGGACAGCGGTGGCTGCGATAAGTTTTAAGTGAAGTGAAATTTTAATTAGTTTCTTCGGACACAATCTGCGGAAAAATGGAAAAATTTTGTTGTTGAATGTGTGTTTTGAAAACAAAATACAAAACTCGCATCCTTAGATGCACAACAACTTCTTATTTTACTTTTGTTAGGTTCAGTGCTCTTTTTTTTGTAACTTTATGTTATAATATAATTTGTAGGAATGTACCTACATAATCGAAATCGGAAAAGGGTTTATCAGATACACTAAAATCTGTAACATGATACAGCAGTAAAAATGAGTAGATAATGAAAACACTACACAGCTAAGTACATAAACATGCTAAACAAAACACAAGCTCTTTATAACACACGCCTTTCCATGCGCCAAATATGCAAAAACGCAATGTTGGCCCGCGTTACCCTATCATTTATGCGCCTAAAGAATATTGAAGGAATGAATTGGTAATAAATAATATCCCGTGTCTGTAAGTAGGTGGCGTGGAAGAGCCGCATTATGCGGTGAGTCAAGTCGAGACAGACAATCCTGTCACTGTGTTTACCCTCGGAAAGTAAATGTCAATAAACTTCAAGAGAAAAGTGGAAGTCTCCAGGGGAAAAGTGTCCACGTATTGAGGAGCCGTTGTTTCAGTGGCGAAAGAGAATAATGTAAAATATATGTTCAGTTTATACGAAGGCCTTTTTTTTTCTAAAAAAGCTAGGCGTGACCTCTTTAGTGTTCCGTATTAAGATTGGGAAAACGGAACGTGGGAAGTCGGTGCCCATTTGACTGTGAGAAAATGTCAATTCTTGTAATGAGATTTCCATGCTCCTCTGCAAAGAGACGAAAAATTTTGATGTCGACCACTTGTCATTCCGCATAAGTTGTAAGGTTCAACGGAATTTAGGTCATTATTATGTAGATTATCGTAGAAAGCTTTGTGTTCCGAGAAGCAAATATAACTAACATGAAGACGGGAATATTTACATTCTTTTATCTTATTGTTTTTGTTTGCGCTGAAAGAATTTCTGGGATATACAATCTTGCTTTAGATCGCATTAGTAGACTTTACTGAATTTTCTACTCTTTTGACTTTAATATTAGAAAAGTCTGCAAAGTAAATCTTCTTTAAGGGCAGCCAAGTGTAAAATGAGTAAAAAAATGATTACTCGCTGAATACAACATTTATCAGATATTCGTTATTAACAATTGAAGTACAGGTACTGTAGTTTAATCAGAAACTATTAACTCTGTAAATTATAGTTCGCAGTAGTTGTAGATAGAAAATGCGAAAAACGGCCACTTTTGGCACTTGGCTTCCACATGCGCATTAAATAAATAGCACTCCAGTTGAAATTAAAAAAAAAACTCCATTCATCTGAAAATTCAGTTCTTACTTTGTGAATAAATAATTATTTTTGGGACATTTTTACACAGCACCATCTAGTCCCAAACTAAGCAGAGCTTGTGCTATGGGTACTAGACAATGGATATAATACTTTTATACTTTTTTTTGTAAATACATACTTATAATACATAAGAAAGACCGAGACCAATACAAATACTTATGTTCATCACACAAAAATTTGTGTCCTGTGGGAATCGAACCCACGACCTCAGAAATAGAAGTCCGACCCTCAAACCACTAGACCACAAACGTCGTACAGTACATATAACATTACTCATAGTTCTAGAAAGATAAAATATAGACCAGAGATTGTAGTGTGCGCTATTGCACACTACACTTTTATACTCGACGACCTCTGTGGTCTAGTGGTTCGAGTGTCGGACTGCTGATAACGAGGTCGTGGGTTCGATTCCCACAGGACACAAATATTTGTGTGATGAACATAAGTGTTTGTGTTGGTCTGGGTGTGTTGCTTATGTATTATAAGTATGTATTTACAAAAAAAAAAAGTATATAAGTATTATATCCATTGTCTAGTACTCATACCACAAGCTCTGCTTAGTTTGGGACTAGATGGTGCTGTGTAAAAATGTCCCAAAGATATTTATTTATATTTATATTTATACTACACGCTTATACGGCTCTCATCTTTTATCAATTGTCATATTATTGGAGTCGGCTCCCCTCGTCATGAAAAACCAAACGTCAAGTCCTTTATTTTTTTATCTTGTTTTAAAACTGCTGTTCCACTTTTAAATTTCAAAGTAGATACCAAAAGAATAGACGGCTAGTACAGAATTATAGAAGTACAAGGAGTTTTTATATAAAATAGAATATTAATTAGCAAAGGTTCGATATTTTTTTTTTTTCTTAGATCGTGTTATATCTTATAGCGCACACTACATCAAACATCATCATCATCTTAGTAACAAACTAGTGAACAAGTTTTGTTTCCAACAGTCTTTATGTAAAATATAAAATTGGAGCACTTCAAGGAATCATAGCTATCACATCTGTTAGATTTATTCTGAAAACTTTGCCAGTCGGTTGTTTCTGTTGGGCGCCGAAATTTACTCTCAAACATGTATTTAAAAGCTTTCTCAGATTTTGTTTGAACTACCCATAGCTTTTGAACAGTTTTCGAGCAGAATATGTTTTTTTTACCATTGCCACTCGAAAAGGGCATTTTATTCATCGATAACAGTGAATAAAACTCTCTTTTACTCACAAGAGAATAAAAACATTTTGAATTTGGAACAAGCACGAATTATGTACTAAGAAATGAATAAAACGTGCTGAACGTACGTACTGACTAGCTGGATGGAGCCATCAAATTAAAATTAAGAAAAAATAAATACTACAGGTTGGCTGGTTCAACGAGAGACTTATTGAAGGAGGATGTTTAGTACTTGATTCTCGTTCCAAATATGTGTAAAAAATTGTACCTTAATTTTTGAAATATTTTAAAATCGATTTCATAAATTTCTGTGGACACTCTTCCGTGCTTACAAATCAAAATTTCATGCAGTGAGGTGATGCACCTTGATAGGTCAGTGTCCATCGGTGGCTATTTTCACCCTCTTTGCCTTTTGTACTAGACAGAAGACCCCGAAATATCAGAGCTTGCGCGAGCATTTTGACTATATACCTACGCGTGATTTGTCGTAGAATATTTTTTTCATATTTTTTTCTTTATGTGTAGGTACGCACATTCTAACATATTCTTGAATATGTCTTTGATTCACCCAGTCATGCTTTATACCACTATTTATTTTCTCGCCGTCAATGGTAAAAAGTAGAGTACACAACTCGTGAAAAAAAAATTCATCTCGGGCCTTGTATCCCTCGCTCCGCACAGGATTCTATTTTTGAACCACTCGTTTCGCTCGTGGTTCAATCTTAGAATCCTTCGCTGCTCGGGATCCAACTTAGTCCCTCGAATTAAATTCCCTCTTTTTTCACTTGTTGTATAATCTACTATTTTAACATACTACAAAAACACAATAAAGGTATATTTATTGTGGTTGACGACCTCTGTGGTCTAGTGGTTGGAGTATCGGACTGCTGATAACGAGGTTGTGGGTTCGATTCCCACAGGACACAAATATTTGTGTGATGAACATAAGTGTTCGTGTTGGTCTGGGTGTTTCTTATGTATTATAAGTATGTATATAAAAATAAAAATAAACCGGCCAAGAGCATGTCGGGCCATGCTCAGTATTATAGGGTTCCTTAAGTAGGTGTAATTACAAACGAATCAAATCGAATATTAATCATGGCTATTTTAGTTTTTGCAATAATCGGCAGCATTCGCAACTCAGAGCGTGTTGCTAGTAGCGCCATCTAGCGATAAATTCAAGAAGCCAAATTTAAGAAGTGTGTAATGTCAAAGTTACTTTTTGTGATTTTTTTTAAATAGAAAGTAACTAAAGGAGCATTATTTGCTGTAATCATTTTTCTCTAAGATCAATGACCTTTGAACTAGGACGTTTTAAGTATTTTTCAGTTTTCTCTCTATAACTCAAAAAATTATAATCATATTATACTCGAAATAATTTTAAAAGAGAGTTTTCATAAAGGTCTATCAATGTGGACGATTATAACTTTCTACGTTGCATAGTTTAGAAATGGCAGGGGGGGGACACATTGCAAGCCACTTTGGTAGGCTATATTTCGCAGATGGTACACCTGATAAAAAAGTGGTGTATGAAACATTACCGTAATTTTAGTAGACCTATTGAATGATACCCCAAACGAGGGGGTGCATTGAAAAAAAAATTTTCATCCCGATTTCACATGTATGGACGCCACCCCTAAAATACGTAAAAACGATTTTTTTATTATTTTCAAATTGAGATCTATATGTAGACTATTTTTTAACAAAATTTCATTTACTTTTGTTTATAACTGTAGAAGTTATTAAGCTGTAAAGGATTAGGACAGACGGACAGACGGACGGACATGACGAAACTATAAGGGTTCCTTGTAGGACTTCGGAACCCCAAAAAAGTATATAAGTATTATATCCATTGTCTAGTACCCATAGCACAAGCCCTGCTTAGTTTGGGACTAGATAGTGCTGTGTAAAAATACAAAAAATGTCCCAAAGACATTTATTTATTTATTGGCTTTTCTCAAGAATTTCTTTAAGTATAGGCACTTAATGCATTATACAGAATATAGTTGCATTGGCCTTATCGCGATCAGCGATTTTGTTTATTATTATTTTTAAGGAGCGTTCAAGTATACGTAACACAATTTTTGGAGATGTTTGACCCCCTCTCCCCCCATGTAACGCGCCGTAACGTTTTTCTTTACCCCCCTCACCCCTAGTAAAACGTTACGTAACCACCACCAAGTGACCATTTTTACCTGAAAGTCACAATTATGTATCGTAAAGTACCGGAAAGTCGCTAATATACCTATGTTATTGTTTTAATCGCAATAATATTATTTATTAACAATTGAATTTTTTTTTTTTAAAGCAAGAGATTTATTTCTTTCTTTCTTTCTTTATGCACAACAGGATACAAAGGCGGTCTTAACGCCATAGGCGTTCTCTACCAGACAACCTTAGGGTAATGCAGAGACAAAGAATAAGGTAGATGCACCAGTAAAGTAGTAAAATATGTTTCGTACTACGGACTAGATTTCCATTTTTTTTTCTTTTTTTGTCCTAATAAATTTGAATCTGAAGGGTTAAAACAATGTTATGTAACGCGTAGATCACAGAGTACATTGTAATATACTGAAAGCGTAAAAGCGTAGTTCAAATGATGTAACGCATCTTAACGATTCAGACCCCCGCCCCCAAATTAAATAAAAATTAAATAAATATCTTTTTTGGGACATTTTTACACAGCACCATCTAGTCCCAAACTAAGCAGAGCTTGTGGTATGGGTACTAGACAATGGATATAATACGTATATACTTTTTTTGTAAATACATACTTATAATACATAAGCAACACACCCAGACCAACACAAACACTTATGTTCATCACACAAATATTTGTGTCCTGTGGGAATCGAACCCACGACCTCGTTATCAGCAGTCCGACACTCGAACCACTAGACCACAGAGGTCTTCAAAATAAATAATAATAATAAATTCGTTATGTAATACTTGAACGCTCCCTTATGCTTGGTCTTACCAACGATAATAATCTGTTTCACAATTCCAGTATTTTTTTCGAGTAATCGAAGAGAATTAACGTGAATGAACAACGCCTTATTGGGCTTGCGTTTGACCGCTGCCTCACCTGTTAAGCAATGGTGCGGTCGACGATTTCTTCCAGAAAAACAACAATCATTCTCAATAAGTTTTCTGTTAAATATTTCATTCCTTGTTCCTTTAGATTCTGTTTTTTTTTTCTGCTTAGGTTTTATTTGAATTTCATATTCAACGTTTTTCCACTCGACTTTCAAGGTCTGATTATTAAATTGTGCGACAAGTGGGATTGTCCAATGTTGTGACACTGGATAGGGCTTAATTCACACGTCTCTTCAACTCAGCCTATCGCAGTCCACTGCTGGACATAGGCCTCTCCCAAGTTTCGCTACAACACTCGGTCTTCTGCTTTCCGCATCCAGTTCCCCCCTGCCACGTTCTTCAGGTCGTCGTTCCACCTGGTGGTACACGTCTAGTGCGAACTATATCCAGTTTTAACTTCAGCAACATTTATCAATTTTAAGTTACTAACATTAGGTTTTAGGTTTTCTTTTGTTTTTACTAACACCATATGGATCTTGGACTTGTGATCTGAAATAAAGATTTATTATTATTATATTAAAACTAATCAGGTATCTGGTCTAACAACAATAAAATCTTTTTGTTTTAACAAAAGCTTTTAAAGTTTGTTTATTTATTTATTAGTTCGTGTTGTCACCCGAACTGGCATGTTTGTGAAAAATTCCGGCCTTTTTGGATAGCAGGAACTATGTTAAAAATAACTTTCAAGTTTTATAACAGAAAGACAGACAGTAAAGTAAGCTAAATAAAACAATATATTTTCATATACCATTTAATTACTGTTGTTGTTTTCCAGTGAAAACCAGTTGTTTCTATAACGACCTCTATGGTCTAGTGGTTCGAGTGTCGGACTGCTGATTACGAGGTCGTGGGTTCGATTCCCACAAGACACAAATATTTGTGTGATGAACATAAGTGTTTGTGTCAGTCTGGGTGTTTCTTATGTATTATAAGTATGTATTTACAAAAAAAAAGTATATAAGTATTATATCCATTTTCTAGTACCCATAGTACAAGCTCTGCTTAGTTTGGGACTGGATGGTGTTGTGTAAAAATATCCCGAAGTATTTATTTATTTATTTTATAACCTAAATGATAAAACCATTACTGCTTAAGTAGGGTAGGTACAGTCAACAAATCGGAATCATGACCCACTCAGCCAAGAATTCGTATGATATTGTCAAAACAGAAAAATGTTCTTCTTATTAGCATCATGCTGTACTTAGGACATTTTGAATATTAAGGAAACTGCGTTAATACGGCTCAGAGGTCTATGCAATTTTGAGCTTTGTTATTAAATGCAATAGATTAATAATTGGATAAAAAGTTACGTTTTTGATAAAGCTAGAATTATGTTTTGAATTTCGAATTAAATGTCGTTCCGCATAGTTTACCTATAAAAATGAAGTCTTTTTTTTTTTATTATTCAAATACCTATACGAACTCTTCTAATTCCAGAAGAATATCAATCAAATTCGAAGAAACTAACTGTCACTACACAATAAAATTGATAACAAGTTTGTTGCCATGGAAATATCTTTGAGCGAAACTCGACCTAATTGTATTAGAATGTTTGTAGAAAATTAAGCTTATGGTGGGTCATGATTCCGTTTGGTTGACTGTACATAGTAAAGTCAACTGCATGACAGTGGTAACACTGAATTAGAAAACCGCCTTTACTGCTTACGAAATAAAGGCGCAGTCAATGTCAAACTATTTCCCCGAAGGGGTAGGCAGAGGTGTATAGTACACCCACATTTCGCCAGTTATGTTATAGTCCTATATAATAGGGGGCGAGCCTATTGCCAAAGCCTATTGCAATTTTAATTTTTCAAAGTCCTAGTAATATTTTAAATGTGAAAGTTTGTGAAGATGTTTGGAAGTTTGTTACTCAATCACGCTGAAACGGCTGAACGGATTTGGATGAAATTTATATTACATGCACACACAGATCTTAAACCGGATTAACATATAGGCTACTTTTTATCCGGGGAAATAAAAGTTACCAAGGGACGCGCGATAAGTCTTTCTGTGATAAGCCAACTTATAGACGTGCGAGGCCGCGGGAAAAGTCTAGTATAAATATTTTGAGCTAAGTAAATAAGTACGAAAACAAAGTAAAGGTTAAGGTAATTTGAACAAGTTTGGTGTTAAATAATTTATGTCTTGCGGCTGCTTTAGAAACAGAATTTCTTTGAGCTGTTTTTCCACTTTTTTTTTTCGTAAACACCTTGAGGTTCTTCCAGTGGACTCTCAAAATCTGTTCAGTAGGTATCCTGTTTTATTACATTTATTATCAAAGCTAGTTTCAGCTACATACGTTTTAGCAAATTTTTGTTTGAAAGAAAGAAAGAAAAACAGTCTATTTGCACGAACCATGGTACATATGGGTGGTAGAGAAGGTATAGTGGTATATAATTATATTATGCATGTTTTGCCAGAAAGCTGGCATACAAAATTTTAGATACATTAATTTATACAGAATTTTAATTATTATCACAAATTAATAATCTTAAATTACGGTTACGGTTAGTACGGGAACCATATCGGTATAACGTGTTATTGAAATAACTCAAAAGTGCAACCAAAAAAACCAAACCAAAGTGCTCATCATTATTGCATTTGTCATGTACCTGAATTTTAAGTTTCAAATATTAATTTAACAATATCAAGAATAAAAAAAATAAAAAATAAAATACTATCGTTTATATCGTTCGCGCCATAGTGTAAAAAGTAATACTTTTTATTTATGCTATGAAAGTACTGAATATGGGTCTCCCTATAGACAGTTGTAAAGAACGGTTGCAAGGGAATATTGCCATTATAAACCGTTCTTGCTAAGCGCATTGTTGTGATTACAGATTAGCATATTTTTCGCGCTTATTACCTCGTTTTTAGTAGTACTGCCCCCCTAGCCAAGTTGACAATCTACACAATCGTCAATCGTCAACGCTAATAGAAAACGATCAAAATGAATGGGAATGACATATCTCAACGAAAAAACCATTCGTTCAGATATGTCATTCCCATACATTTTGCTACTACAGACCAAGCGAACGAAGGCAAGCGAAGGTGAACAGTGATTTTACCCGATGGACACCGCACGCTCGCTCGCCTTCTATGTTGTGTCCACATAAATGAATGCCAGCTAAGGAGCCCGGCTGAACGCGAACGAAACTGTATCTACCCGCTACACTATAAGCTATACGCGAGCCGCTGTGAACGCCTCCCTCGACGCATCGAAATTCGAAACTTCGCGTGAACATGCATGGAATATGCCCATTGTACATAATGAAGCGCGCATGTAAGTGCGTATTATAAAACGAGCTTTTATTACAGGTACCTACCGCTCAATCTGTAATCGCCCAGGGAGAATACTGTAGCCGCCTCCTGTCATATAGGTAATTCGTTCGTTAGACATTGGTATAAGAAAGCACCTACTGGATAAAAGGGGTTACTGAACCCCTTTAATACCCCCTTTTTTATTTTAGGTACTGACCTATCTGTGTGTATTTTAGCTGAAAATCAAGAAGCTAACTTTTTTTAGATCTTTATGAATCTCTAAGATTATAGATACGCGAAGAACGGAGAACAATTAAGTACGAAAAATGCACAGCAGTCAAAATCTTAAAATTGTAATGATGAATCAAATATTAATTCCATTCCACAAACTGCCGTTACGCGACCAAATTAAGTTTAACAGACAATTGGTTGTACAGTAAAAGTTTATTTTTACGTATTAAGAGTTGCATTTAAAGGGTTACTAACAGTCGCCAGGCCGGTCGTAAAATATAACGAGAGGTCCCACTCTCGGCTAATGACGACCGGAGTGTTATGACGGAGTTTTGTGAAGCAAACTAACAAAGAACGTGCGAACGTTAAGATGAAACGTAATTACAGAGGGAAATGTGTTTATTGTGCTTTTATTATGGCAATTATAAAACTGTTGTAGAGCATAAGGTTTTGAAATATATGTTTTTTCATGCTAATATTAAAAAAGTTGTCATACCGATTATTTCTTATCGTCTTATTTACTGACATTACTAGAGATGTGCCGACTACATTAGTAGAGAAAACCGACTATTTGGCATGTTCTCTAGTCGATCGGAGGCTAGTCTGCAAACATGACCGAATATTCGGCATTTATTTTCTGTAGATACTAAAAAATAAAATAAGTAATGCCGACGGCGAGACACTGTTACAAGCTGCTACCGCATTCGACCTGGCGATAAAAAACACGTGGTTCAAGAAAAAAGACGAACACCTCATAACCTATAAAAGTGGCCACCACACGACTCAGATTGATTACTTTCTCATTAAAAGAAATAGTTTTAATCGAGTCAAAGACTGTAAAGTGCTGCCTGGCGAATGTTTAGTCTCGCAACATAGACTGCTCATAATGCAGGTGAAAATCAGTGTCCCGCTTAACAGGAACAAAGAACGGCCCCCACCTAGAACAAGATGGCGCATGCTGGAAAAGAAAGAGTTTGCGAGTGTTTTCAGGGAAAAAGTGGTAGATAAAATGATAGAAATGAAGGAAATGGAAGGGAAGTCTGTGAATGAATGTTGGAATGAAATAGCGGATGGTGTAAGAAGAATAGCAAAAGATGTGTGTGGAGAATCGAAAGGAAAGGGTATAATTGATAAGGATACATGGTGGTGGAATGAAGAAGTGCAAAAGATACTTAAGGAAAAAAAGAGTGCGTTTACAGAATGGCAGGATGTTGAAAACATAAATGTAGATTTAAAAGAGATAAAGAAGAATATCTACAAATAATGGAAGGGAAAGGCAAAAAGAACAGTAGCTGTGGCGAGAACTCGGGCTCAGGATGACTTGTATAACTCGTTAGAATTCCCTAGAGGCCAGAAAGAGCTCTATCGCATAACAAAGTCTAGAGAAAAGAGAGCAAGAGATATAATTCATATAAAATGTATAAAAGATGATGCAGGTATGGTCTTAGCAAAAGATGATGAAATAAAAGAGCGTTGGAAGGTATACTTTGAAAGGTTGATGAATGAAGAGAATGTATGGTCTGGCCTACTTAAAGAGGTGCATGTAAATAGGGGTTTGGTGAATGAAATTAGTATGGATGAAGTCAGAAGGGCGATTCGAGGTATGAAAAATGGGAAAGCAGTGGGACCAGATGGTATACCAGTAGAAGTATGGAAATTATTAGGAGAAGATGGATGTTACTGGCGGACTTTATTCTTCAATAAGTTGTTGCATGAAGAAACGATTCCACAAGAATGGTGTAATAGTACGGGCACTAGCGAGTGCCCATCTTCAAAAATAAGGGTGATGTACAAGACTGCAACAACTATCGAGAAATAAAGCTCATGTCACACAGTATGAAAGTATGGGAGAAGGTGATAGAGAAAAGATTGCGAGAGGAGAGTGAAATCACCCAAAACCAGATGGGATTTATGCCAGGTCGTGGGACAACGGATGCCATATTTGCACTCCGCCAAATATGCGAAAAGTATAGACGTGCGCATAAGAACTTGCACATGGTGTTCGTTGACCTAGAGAAGGCGTACGACAGAGTACCCCGCGAGGTCTTGTGGTGGGCGCTGAAAGAGAAAGGTGTGCCTGCAAAGTATGTGGAGTTAATTCGTGCTATGTACAGCCAATCTAGTACCCACGTTCGGTCGGCCGCTGGCAACACCGACGAGTTCAGTGTGGCTGTAGGCTTGCACCAAGGGTCGGCTCTAAGTCCTTACCTCTTCTTGCTGATAATGGATGCTTTGACATCAGAAATCCAGGAAGAGGCACCCTGGTGCATGCTGTTTGCTGACGACATTGTCCTTGTTGGTGAAGATGGACTTGAGGTCCAGAGTAGATTGGCAAAATGGCAACAAAATCTGGAGAACGTTGGCTAGAAAATCAGCAGAACTAAAACGGAATACATGTTCTGCTATTTCGGCGGTCTTTCCGGTTTTGTTGCTATTGCGCTAGATGGCGTGCCCTTGCCAGTCTGCTCCGACTTTCGGTACCTCGGTTCACTTGTGCAAAGCGATGGCGAAATTGACCGGACAGTCAAGCACCGAATTAACACAGGATGGTTGAAATGGCGGCAGGTCACGGGAACTACATGTGACTCTCGAATTCCTCTTAAACTGAAGGGGAAAATCTATAAGACCATGATAAGACCTGCTGTCCTGTATGGATCGGAATGTTGGGCTATGAAAGGAATTAATGAAAGGCAAGTGCATGCAGCTGAGATGAGAATGTTAAGAGGAATGTGTGGTGTAACGAGAATGGATAGGATAAGGAATGAATATGTAAGAGGGAGTCTGAAAGTAGCGCCAGTGACAGAGAAGTTAAGTAGCAACAGACTATCATGGTATGGACATGTGATGAGGAGGAATGGGGAGCATGTTACGAGGAAAGTTTTAAGTATGAATGTTGATGGCTATAAGAAAAGAGGGAGACCGAAGAAAATATGGATGGATTGTGTGAAAGATGATATGAATAGAAAGAAAGTAAACACAGAGATGACGGCTGATAGAGATATATGGAAGAAAAAAACATGCTGCGCCGACCCCAAATAAATTGGGATAAGGGCAGGAGGATGATGATGAGATACTAAAAAATAAAGAACAAAGAAAAATATTCAATTTGCACTAACAATATTTATTGTTATTTTCGTGGATATTCTCAGCCTCAGAAAAAAGTCTAGATAGACAGTGCTATAGTGGGATAACTCATCATCATTTCAGCCGTAAGACGACCACTGCTGGACACAGGCCTCCCCCAAGCATATATTGGGGGGATATGCCATAATCGCCACGCTTGGCAGGCGGGTTGGCGATCGGATAACTCATAATCAGATAATAATACATGTTTGGGCAATACGAGCCATTACTGGGTATCTAGTATTATTCTGTCGCCAATACCCGAAAGGGTGTTCACTGAAGACTCTAGGATGCAGTGATACAGGTCTCAAAGGCAAAGCATTTTTTGGGCCGGTGCACCCTGGGCACGGGCAATAACTCTACTTCGGGGGACCTTATTGTCCGTGGCAAATATTCTGGCACGAGAGTGGCCCGATCTGGGCCAATGCGATGGGGCGTTTCTCTGCGTCTCTATCCGATGTTAGCAGAGGACACAGTGGAGGAGCAGGGTGTGTGCTCACGCTGCCACTGCACTGGGCAGGCAGAGGAGAGACTGTCATCCCTGCCCCCATCGTATTCGCAACCACAGTAGAAGTGCTGTGGTTTTGTTCACGCGGCTCTTATTGGGATCGAGGGTCTTGGATACACCACCCGGACCGCGAGGAAGAAAATCACTATAGAAATCAAGGTAGGAAGAGCATGCGGGGCAGACTCGGGGTAGTTCGCTGCCCGTTCAGTCAAGGCCCGTGATGATGACGTGCAGTTTTTCGCTCACGCCTGGCAGGAGGAAGGTGGAGCCGATGTTGAGGCCGTACGAAGAAGGAGCTCGCCTACTAGTGGCAAGCCGGGACCTGTCGAGGGCAGTTAGAGAATGCAGAGCCTATCCGACGCCCCCAGTCAAAAGTAGTTAGAGGCACACCATGGTGGTTTAGTCGGTAAGAGTCTGACACTGATTCGGCCTTCTCCAGGTAAAGTGCATCCATCAGGATTTCCCCACGAGAAAAAAGGCAGTGAGACAGAAAGAGGCCGATTGTGCTTCAAAAATGCAGAACACTGTGATGTGAAGGTACAATATATGATAGGAAAATAACCTAATAGCAACCCTTTTGATGCCTATCTAAACAATAAAGTAATAGAAATGTTATCTACTGTCTTTAATACCGGAACGCGTGTCGCCGGTTTGCCGCTGCCAACATAAATAGACAATTACACCCACCATGTTTCTAGCATTCAATGCAAAAGAAAAAAAAATTAGTTAATTAAATTAAACCAAAAAAAACCGCTGTCGGACGCAGTCACTAAAATACAATTTTAGTGACTGCGTCCAAAACTGCACGGATGATCAAGCAGTCAACGCACTGGTGTCCTATGAGACACCAGCACGCGGCGACAAGTTCACACGCCTTTACCACTTCTGTTGCAAGTGTATTGATATCAAGTTACTGAACTTATTGATCGAAGTACTGAACCATCGTTTACTAAATCATCGTTTCCTCAACCTAAACTGGGATTTAGGTTGAGACCAAATTACTCACCTTTTTAGTTTTTTTTTTTTAACGTAAATAAAAGATATGATCATATTTTGCTTTATACTGGGTGTAAGGGGAACGTTTCCGAAAACGAATATAGGTGCTGGTGACTACTGATACGAAACCACGAAAAAAAAATGCGATTCTTTTTTTAGATCTTATCATATATATTTTTTTGCATTTTTCATACATAACCAGCTTTGGGCAGTTAAATAAAACTCATACAAAACGAAAAATGCAAAAAAAAGAAAAAGAATCGCATTTTTTTTCGTGGTTTCGTATCAGTAATCACCAGCACTATCGCCTATCTTCGTTTTAGGAAGCGTTTGCCTGGCATCCTGTATATATAATGAAAGATAATCATTTGAATTATTTTATTTCATGTTGTGTTTATTATTGTCTACGGCTTCATAGACTAATTGGTAACATGAGGTTGTAATTTAATAAGCTCGCACGAACGAGTCTCCATACAACCCCGACACCGTATTATAATTTTTCACTGTAAAGGAAATATATGAGAATATTTTGTTACACAAATTATTTCACGACTCCCTTTTATATTCGTGTTTATGACAAAAGATAACGAAGAAAAATAAAAAGCTATTGCAGAACTTGAGTGGAACTTGACACAACAGGACAAACGGACAATTTAGAACGGGCGCAATGTCTTGCTCCTAATACATTGGTGTCCATTTATTGTGACCTCACCTGTGCCTTGATTAATTGGTGGCGGGAAAGAAGTGTGGAGGTCATTATATGCTGGTTGTGTACGGCAGAATTAAATGCTCTGGAAAAGAACAATCTGAAGGATCGCTGAGTGATGTGCAAAATGCGTGAGAACGTAATTTAATTACTCTTTCATAATAGGTATGTATTTGTTTTAAGTAAAATTATTATTATTGAGTGTCCCATTACAAATTACCATATTATTTTCTGTATGGTTTGTGTTTTGTTTTTATTCTTTAATCTATGAGAAACTAATAAACATGTGTAGAATCGCTAGTAATATACCTATATGTCTATGTGTACAATACTTTTCCACTCATTTATAAACGTTTATTGAAAACGTCAGAACAGTTCTTGAAAACTCTAGGACTGTAAAATACAATTATCGAATGATGTATGATGGTTGTCGAAAACCAGACACGGAGAAAATTGAGCCGGAAGTCGGACCCTAACAAATGCCGGGATTAATCATGTCAAACAAAGAATAAAAATAATGGTAAAACAAATTGGTACCTATATTGATAGTTTTTCAATTTTAAGCCCGTATAACAAAACAAAACTAAAACTTTAATCACTGTTTAAAACTAGTTGAGTTAAGCTATAACTGTAGAATATTCCTCAAGCATAGATTGATTGAGTCACCGACATAGCTTGTAGGATCAGTAAGCTGAAGTGGCAGTCTGTCGAAGGACCAGTGTTGCCAGGTCCGATTTTCAAAATCCGGGAGACTTATTATGAATAAAGCGGGAGATGTATTAAGGAAAAATAGAAAATATCGGGAGATGTTGTGTTTTTCAACAAAAATCAAAGTTTTTGAAGTTATCCCAGTATTATATTTTGCTACCAATCCAGCTGTAATATTAAAATCAAAGCAGTTTGATATTTTACTGCACTGTGTGACGGAAATATTCAGGGCAGCAACTTATCCGTCTGTTTCATTTTATGCAGTTTTTTTGCCAGATTTTGATCTTATTCATAATATTAGGCTTTATACAGGGATTGTAAAAAATCGGGAGATTTTTGTCGAAAATCGGGAGATCGGGAGATTTTTAGGAAAATCTGTGAATCTCCCGGAAAATCGGGAGACCTGGCAATAGTGCGAAGGACCGATGGCCGCTGGAGCAGACGAGTCCTTGAATGGGGACCGCGAATCAGCAAACGTGGACCGACGACCTGAAGAACGTGGCTGGGGGGGGGACTGGATGCGGAAGGCAGAGGACCGAGTGTTGTGGTGCAACTTGGGAGAGGCCTATGTCCAGCAGTAGACTGCGATAGGCTGAGTTGATAGATTGATTGATCACAGTTCAGCTAAACATAGTTTTATTCTAAACGATTGAGTAGAGATTTGATTTGCAATCACTCAAGTGTCGTCGAGACTGCGCTTGAGCAATGATTTCTTGCTATTTCAAGATATATTCGTGTGTTATGTTAACTTATGTTGTTGAATTGAAATATAAACTTTGATGCTGGAGTTACAATTCTATGGCTTAGTAGTGATAATTAAAGATAGTGGTGATTAGAGATCAAACTGTACTGAGGAATGTTCCATAATACGGACCTTAGATAAATATCAATGTTTACAGTCGATATTCAGAATGATTCAATACATGGTAATTGAAAAAATACCCAGAACCTCTTGACACTAACTTTGTATTATGACCGTGAACAATGTTTGTTCTACGACTTTACATAATTCAAAACTTTTATTTTCATACAAAAATATGAAAATACTCTGTACCGTGCATATTCTAGAAGACCGGGGTCGCGTCGGTGGGGCTTCGCGGCTAGTACAGTCGACTGCATGACAGTGGTAACACTTCAATTCGAAAACCGCCCTTACTGCTTACGAAATAAAGATGCTGCTAATGTCAAAGTGTTACCACCGACGTGCGGTCGACCGTACAAGCGGGCGGTAGCGGACGTCTTTCGGCTGAAATGATGGTGATGAGGTATCGTTCAGAGAGTTCAAATAAACAACCGCAGCGCCGGGCTTGCGGCATAATATGCTATAGTATTTAGTATACGCAAATTTTACACAACAAAAATAAAAATGTATTTTTTTTTGCTAACCTCTTTACTTTATGCCAAAGTCGTAGAACAACCGTTCAGGATCATGATACGAAGTTAGTCCTTGGACGTTTCGGGTATTTTTTCAATTACCCTGTATATGTATATACTTATAATACCTATATTGAGTCATTGTGTGAGACAAATAAAAGAACAAGTAGGTGCTTAAGTTTTAATGGCAACAGTTAAACGCAGACCTAAGTTTTCAGCATTCTTCAGTGTCGGGTTTTTCTCAAACGTAATTAGTTATTTTAAACTCCTCCATAACGACATGCTTTTCATCTCCTTTAACACAAAAGGACGTTTTAAAAATTCCATTTTCTCTCTTAATTCGAGCCGTGAATGCAGTTAATTTTTTACAAACTTCAGATGAGAAGAGATAAGAGAGTGTAGACTCGGGAACTTGTGCTGAATTAGTGAACGAATTCTATTCGTCCGTACGAAAGAAAGGTAGCAAAGACTAAAAGAGTACTATATTTTATAATTCTAATAATATTCTAATAATTATGGCATATCCCTTCCTTTTGGGGGAGGCCTATATTCAGCAGTAGACGTCTTTCGGCTGATGATCATCAACTCAGCCTATCGCAGTCCACTGCTGGACATAGGCCTTTCCCAAGTTGCGCCACAACACTCGGTCCTCTGCCTTCCGCATCCAGTCCCCCGCAGCTACATTCTTCAGGTAGTCGGTCCACCTGGCGGGGGGGCGCCTTATGCCCTACGAAATGATGATGATGATGATGATGATGATGATGATGATGATGATGATGATGAATAATGTCTTCCTATTTATGTTACTAAAAATTTGTGGAAACTCTTGGATTTGTATTGTTTAAATTTTGTATCCAAAATTATAACTTAAATTGTAACCGTTTTGTTTCCCTGATAAGTGAACAAATAACTGATACAAATATAATTGAAATGATTAATAATAGAAAAAGCAAACGCATATCATATCGCTTCGCTCAAGACATTTTCTCGCCGCCAGACGGCAGCGATCACTTCAGTGGTTATTCAATTGATTTTGTTATAATGATTTCATTATAATTATTTTATTGATAAAATTAAATTTTGTATTGTATAGAGAATTTTCGCAGTGCCCTGCCTAACAGGGTTCATGTTTCGAAACTGAATAAAATAATTGTATAAGTAACTGAGTAACTGTATTTTCAATGTATGTGCATGAAAGCAAATAAATAAAGAGAATCAAATAAAGCGTCGCGGCGCGTGTGATAAGGCGAGTCGCTTCACCCCGAGCTTATTACACGAAGCTCAAATCTGATGAGACACGATATTCGATCTCCTTTGTATGTTTTCTCTTCGGAGATTGAACTCACCTTTGTTATCAATTTACGACTCTTCCCACTTCCGAACAACATCAATTTTATGGAAATCGTACAACCAAACTTGATGTTCTTTTAACTGAAAACAAAATCACGACACGATTTTCCTTAAGGAAGCTCTTGTAATAAAATATATCTGTCGTAATATATTAACACATTTCACGGAATCAAGCCAAAACTCATTCAATTCTCCCATTACAGTGAGGACATAAATCATCGTCAGTAGCACCTGACGGTAAGGACAGGATGAAAAATATCAAAATGTTCGAAGCAGTATCAACAAGTTCTAATACCGGGGAAGTGGGGACTTTTCCTTGCGGAGGATAAAAATGTTTGTTTGTCATCCCTTCACGATCAAAATAGTCGCTTTTATAGATCAGCCATCAAACTTTGATTGTAAGATTCCGGTTGTTTAGATGGCACATAAAATTTACCATAACTGTAAGTTTCGTGTTTCGGAAACACGTTAATCTTTTAGTGCTAGTTAAGCATTGCTTGTTTAGGATCGGGAAAACATGTCTGACATTTTTAAGGCCAAGTATGAATGAGCTACACCAGCTAGCGTATACCGCAAAGTTTGAAGACAAAGGTCTTCAACCAGTGCGTCCTGCCAGTCATGACTAACGGTGCCGAGACGTGGACACTGACAGTTGGGCTAGTCCACACATTTAAAGTCGCTCAGCGAGCTATGGAGCGAGCTATGCTTGGAGTTTCTTTGAAGGATAAAATCCGTAACGAGATTATCCGGAGAAGAACCGGAGTGACCGACATAGCTTGTAGGATCAGTAAGCTGAAGTGGCAGTGGGCTGGCCATGTCTGTCGAAGGACCGATGGCCGTTGGAGCAGACGAGTACTTGAGTGGAGACCGCGTATCGGCAAACGCAGCGTAGGGCGCCCCCCTGCCAGGTGGACCGAGGACCTAAAGAACGTGGCTGGGGGGGACTGGATGCGGAAGGCAGAGGACCGAGCGTTGTGGCGCAACTTGGGAGAGGCCTATGTCCAGCAGTGGACTGCGATAAGCTGAGTTGATTTTGATTGATGAATGAGCTTAAAACAATAATAATAAATATTTTTGGATTTTTTATATCGCACCATCTAGTCCCAAACTTATGAAAGCTTGTACTATGGGTATAAGTACTAGACAATGGATATAATACTTATATAATTTTCTTTTTTGTAAATACATACAACACATTTATAATACATGAGAAATACCCAGACCAACACAAACACTTTTGTTCATTACACAAATATGTGTCCTGTGGGAATAGAACCCACGACCTCGTGATCATCAGTCAGACACTCGAACCACTAGACCATAGACGTCAGACGACGTCAACGTAGACGTTATCTAAGTTTAGATATCTATCCAAACACAGATCTAACTTTTTTCCTATAAAGGGGAAGACTCATTGTTCGGGATTTTTAGATGCTATCTTTGCGTCAACGGAATGAGCCTTGTATTGTGTGTCTAATATAATATGGGATTACGAGAGTCGTGTGGGTGGTTCAGGGTAAGAAGCCTTGTTCGCGCGACAAATCCCCATCGCGAGCATCTGCTGGGACTTAGCCTCGTCTAGACGTAGTGCCAACTCCCGATTTATTTTAAATCTTTATTACTTCAGGTAAAGAGGTTTTTCTTGACATCCAAACGCCTGCCCCCCTAGCCAAGTTGACAATCTACAATCGTCGAATCGAAAAAGTTATTTGTTGAGATATGTCATTCCCATACATTTTGATTGTTTTCTATAGTGTTGACGATTGTAGATTGTCAACTTGGCTAGGGAGGCTGTAAGTAAAATACACCTTGATTATATTTTCTTGAAAATATATCTATTGCGAGAAAATTAATAACTGGATGACGCAAAAAAAGAAGTTTTTCTTTAACAATCAACAAATTGAATAATAGATCAATTAAATTGATCTAGCTGATTAGTTGAGGGAAATGATCCTTCGGAGCGATTTAAGTATAAAAACTTTTGTTTCATCATCCAACGTCTGACCGCCCGAACTTTCGGGAAAACATGATAAGAACTTTTATTCTCAGCCAAAAATAACACAGTCTAACATAGATAGTAAAAATAAACAATTAGAAAGAAATTAGTACTATCAACGCGTATTTGTTGCTAATTACACGCCATACAGCCAAGTTGCACGGCCTAACTTAGCGAGAAAATTAGATGCACAAACAGATAGCAAGATAACGGGAGTATTTCCCACGCCCCCGGCCAAGGTCGGTAGAGGAACACCGTGGTGGTTTTTAGACGGTAAGAGTCGGACACTGGCCCCGCCTTCCCCGGGCGGAGTGCGTCCATGAAGATTTTCAACACGGAAAAAAAAAATGGTTTTAGACACACACTATGCCTATGTTTAAAACAATGTAGCTATATTCCTGTTTATCCTTAATTTTATAACACAGAATTTGAGCAGTAAAATTCAGGAAACTAAGTATTTTTTTTAAAAATTCCAGAATTGCAAACACGTAGGTACTGTCGACCGAAGGTCAGTGACAATTTGACATTGACAACGTCTTTATTTCGTGAGCAATAAGGGCGGTTTTATAATTCAAGTGTTACCACTGTCGTGCAGGCGACTATAATACGTTACAAACACAAACTATAATAGTCTGCAACGTACGAATGTCTTAATGACGAAACACACAAAATGTACAAAAACAACAGTATCTCAAAGTTCATCACAAAGAAACTCCTCTTTTTTGATTAACTCTTATTTTTGTCTTCTGTCTTGACTCAAATTGTCGTCACACAGTAGTACGAAGCGAAATTAGAGCGAAGTTGGCGAAAACGTCAAGAAAAAATGCTTTCAAAATGCTGCCAAAAACACTATGTAAAGGTACTCGGGATGGTACGAGAGATCGCAGAAAACATTGAAACTACGGTCTGACTATAAAAACACTAGCTTTACCGTAGCTGTATAAAAGGACACAATTTCCATAAAAGAAATTATAGAACCGTCTAATTAAAAAACCGGCCAAGAGCATGTCGGGCCATGCTCAGTATTATAGGGTTCCTTAAGTAGGTCTAATATATCTATACAAACGAATCAAATCGAATATTAATCATTGCTATTTTAGTTTTTGCAAACAGCGCTACCTAGCGCTGAATTTAAGAAGTGTGTCATATCAATATAACACAAAGTTTCTTTTTGTGATTTTTTTAAATCGGTAGTAACTGAAGGAGCATTATTTGATAAGATCATTTTTCTCTAAGGTCAATGACCTATGAACTAGGACGTCTTAATTATTTTTCCGTTTTCTCACTATAACTCAAAAATTTATAATCACATTACACTCGAAATAATTTTAAAAGAGAGTTTTTATAAAGGTCTATCAATGTGGAAGACTATAAGTTTCTACGTTACATAATTTAGAAATGGCAGGACATATGGGGGACACATTGCAAGCAACTTTGGCGAACTGTATTTCGCAGATGGTATACCTTAACCTTCTCATAGGTACTGAGAAGAGGCCCGTGCCCAGCAGTGGGACAGTAATGGGCTGGTTATGTTATGTTATACCTGATACAAAAGTTATGTATCAAACATTACCTTCATTTTAGTAGACCTATTCAATGACACGAGGGGGTACAGCGAAAAAAATAATTTCATCCCCATTTCACATGTTGGGCGCCACCCCTAAAATAAATTATCAAGATTTTTTAATCTTTTAAAATTGAAATTTATATCTAAACCATTTTTTAACAAAATTTCATTTACTTATGTTTATAACTAGAAGTTATTAAGCTGTAAAGGATTAGGACAGACGGACAGACGGACGGACATGACGAAACTATAAGGGTTCCTTGTAGGACTACGGAACCCTAAAAAGCGTGTTAAAAGAAACACACTATCCACAAAACATATTAGCGTCGTACACTCTGTGTCGCTGTGCTGTGGCTGTGAGTACACACAGCGTAATTAAAACGATGGCGTCAACGTCGCGACGGATCAGCTTTCAAAATGCTTCCCAAACGCTGTGCAAAGGCACTCGTGATGAGGAAAACAAACAGCGCTTCGCTCTGAAGACGTTAATTCGTTATCTAATTAGAGGAATTGCCCCCGGCCCGGCCGGTGCAACGTTACTGCTGACGTACGAGATGCACTACTAATGAACCAATAGCTCAACCTGATGTTGAATTCATTTACTTTGAACAAATTGTCAGGTGAATACGTGGGACACTCAGAAAGTTTTGCGAAACTAAAAAAAATTGTTCTATACGTACATATATTTTTATCAAATCTTTTCAAAGTACTTTCCACCAGCCTCTATACAAAGATTCATGCGCCTAAACCAGTTTTCAAAACACTTTTTCCAGTCCGCCGCAGACACCTCGTTTACAGCCTGCTCGAACGCAGCCAGCGCATCTTCCGGCGACGAAAATTGTATCCCTTTGAGCTGATTTTTTATTTTTGGGAATAAAAAGAAGTCACACGGTGCTAGATCAGGGCTGTAAGGAGGGTGACCCAGGAGTTTGACTGGCGTGCTGTCCAGGAAGTCCCTCGTTTTGAGTGCGGTGTGCGCAGGTGCATTGTCGTGGTGGAGCAGTAGCCCGCGGAGCCCTGTGTTTGGTCGCTTGTTGCTTATAACAGAGAAAACTTCTGGCAAACATTTGGTAGTATACCATTCGGCATTAATGCTTCTTTGATCCCGTAAGGGAATTGATACCAAGTGGCCAGTCAAATTAAAAAAGCTAGCGATCAAAATCTTACCCCCGGTTCTAGATCGCTTCACTTTGGTAGGCGTTGGCTCATTTTGAAACACCCAAACAGTCGACTGGCGCTTGGTTTCTGGGTCGTATTGATAAATCCAGGACTCATCACCTGTAACGATGTCGTAAACACGCCGAGACGAGCCTGCTTCAAATTTGCTAAGCATATCACGGCACCATTCCACCCGGGCCTGCTTCTGAGCATCGGTGAGGTTGTGCGGCACCCAGCGTGATACTATCCTCCTCACGCGAAGATGGCTGTGTAGAATCTCGTGAACGCTTCCCGATCCAATCTTCAATATGTGTTGAATCTCCTGATATGTAATTCGCCTATTGTCTTGGATTAAATTTTTCACTGCTAGCACGTTTTCTTCGGTAACAGCCGTCAAAGGGCGACCGCTTCTTTCGTCATCCCCCAAAGTTGGTCGACCGCGCTTGAATTCGTTATACCAACGATACACGGTTGCCTTGGAAGGGCCTTCATCCATGAATGCCATTTGAAGTCTATCGTACGATTCATCCGGTTTCAGGCGACACTTGAAATCGTATAAAATCATAGCTCTAAAATGTTCCCGGCACAGATCCATATTTCAGTGAGACACAATACTTTGAATTAACTCGCAAAAAATGTGGAGGGAAATTTTGAAATTGGAACTTACTTATTTTTACTTATAAATAATCATATTTTCGAAAAACATTATAACTGGCCAGTCTCCCATATATAAAAACTTTTTTTCGCAATACTTTCTGAGGGGCCTGGTAATTATTTCTGTGTTTAGGTAGTTGTTAGAATTATTTTAATTTATCTAAAGTAATGATGATGATGATCTAAAGTAAAATATAAGCATAGTAAGAGGGGCTCGTAGCGAAGCAACAACTGCGCGGATTGTACGATCTGCAAGGTTAAGCTGCACTTGCTGCGGTCAGTCTGAGGATGGGTGACCGTTTCGTTACACATCGAGACCACTCCTTGCCTCGGAGAGCACTTTAAGCTGTCGGTCCCGGTTTCGATCTGAATATCTATGGCAGTCGTTACGGGTAGTCAGCCTGAAAGTCTGACCACTGGTCTAACCTCCGAATGCCAGTATCCAGGAACTGGGTTGCGGCGGTCTTATGCTCCGTGTACAATACTGATGTTCAGCCGCATCTGGCTAGACTGGAGGCTGACCCCAATATAATTGGGAAAAGACTCTGAGGATGATAATCTAAAGTAAAAATTTATGTATAGACTTTGCCCGCGGTTTCATCAACATCAACCCAGCCTGTCGCAGTCCACTGCTGGATATAGGCCTCTCCCAAGTTGCGCCACAACACTCGGTCCTCTGTCTTCCACATCCAGTCCCCCCCAGCTACCTTCTGCCCGCAGCTTCGACTGCGTATAATTTGACTTACCACAGAAAGACTTATCACGCATCCTTCCGGAAGCATTCATTTTCCCGGGATAAAAAGTAGCCTATATTTTAATCTGGGTTATGGTGCGTGTGCAAAATTTCATCCAAATCTGTTTAGCCATTTTAGCGTGATTGAGTAACAAACATCCAAACATCTTCACAAACATTCACATTTATAATATTAGTAGGATTATTATTAAATTTTCATAGGTTTTTAAGCAAACTACGAATTCGACGTCATCGTTTTTTCACGAGACAGGATAATAGACTTTTAGTGCGATGTAACTACAAAACACAACATAACATAACATCACGTCTGTATTTCCCCGAAGGGCCTACCCCTTCGGGGAAATACTATAGAAATAGTGGTGTAATAGTACACCCACATTTCGCCAGTTATGTTATAGTCCCATGTAATAGGGGGCGAGCCTATTGCCATTAACCGGGCACAAATCCAGACTCCAGGCTGCTACTGAGAATTTCCTAATGAAAAAACCCAATAACACTTTGCCCAACCTGGGAATCGAACCCAGGACCCCACGCTCAGCAGTCGCGCTTGCAACCACTAGACCAACGAGGCAGTCAAAACACAAAGATTTATTAAAATAAAAGTAGGTACATTAAACTACTAATTTATTACAATTATTTCACGAATTATCTTTTCTACAACAAATAATTCATTCTCATGCAAACAAAGCCAGCTTAAAATGTTTATACAAAACAATAAATACTTTAAAGGAAATCGTATTTAAGAGGAAGCGTTCCGCGAGGTACGGGAGGAAATTATGTACTAAACAGATTATGTAGCTAACGTAGCTAATTTCCCGGGCACGCTCACTATTTCCTGCCTTATGAGCTTGAAAAGAAATAAAATCAATGTTCTTACTTGTATGCGAAGAAAAATAATATGCGATGGAAATATTTTCTTGGACGTATATTATTATTATAGGTAACATAGGTACGTGGTTTGTTTTTTTTTTCGAATGGACTCTCGCAGACTTGGTACCCAAAATGAATATCCTAACTGCTTAACCGGCCGGGTGGCAAAGAATCCCGTTCGGGACTTCATCCGCCGAAAAAAATCCCTATAAACTAAAATCGCGGTTGCAAAACCCCATAAGGGCGGCCCCCAAAGGAGGGCTCGGACCTCGGCTGCATCGGGAATAGTTTTCTCGAAAGTGGCGGACTTTCGGTATATCGGGGGGGTGGCGCATTACATGCCTTACCGGCGAGGGCAAAGACCTACCTAATCCTAACACAGTGGCGGTTAAGCCTACTCCTAGGAACTACTCTAAAGCATAGGGTCAGTCTCGCGTAACGAGATTATCTCCGGTTGCGACACCGTGAGGGCGTCCCAAGGGGGGAGCTCGGGCCTCGGCTCAGGGTGCAGCTGGGGGACCCCGCCACCGGTCCCCCCGGCAGCCGCTGCTGCATCGTGTTGGGTTTCTCGAGAGTCGGACTCTCGGCATCTGTGTGGGTAGCATACGTGTTTGCTGAGATTTCATTTTATTATGTGCTTTTCTTGCGAAGCTAACGATTTAAGCGTTAGGACCAAATTTTTTGCGCTATCGCGCAATGTAAATTACAGCTAATCTCTCTCAACTTTTCCATTGTGATACTTTATGCTGAATGAAAAGTGTCACAACGGAAAACAAAAGAGCAAAAAAAACAAACAAAAAAAATTAAAAACTGTATTTTTCATTGTGCGATAGCGCGTCCCCCTTAATACTTTTCTTATTTTAAATAATTTTATGAGTGTTTACAAATTTAAAGAAAACTGCATTATCAAAACATGACGGAATTGAGACTTTCCGTCTTCATGTCTCAGTTTGGCGAACCGACTTTCGGTAACATTTAGGCAACAGCCTAGATGGTATTGAAGTTGTCTTGGGCAAAGGTAACCGCTTAACATCAGGCTCGTGGGCCTTTAGCTCGTTTCGCCATCCTATACTATAAAATAAAAAAATAAAAAAATTATGAACTTTTTCCGATTAGATAAACATTTTGAAATTGAAGTGATCTCAAAACAAATTATAAAAAAAAATTCAAGGCAACGATAATTTCGAGACAATTGTTTTAATGACTGGGTTTATTGCCTGTTTGTTAATCAACATGGCGTTCAATTAAGTTCAAAATAATGTCGAAACAAGCTTTCGTCCGACATTTCACTTGAAATTATCCTGTAAAAATATCAACGATAATGCATATGTATGCATATCATACCACACTTCGCGACTCTTTTTATGGTTTTTCTTTAAATGTTTGGTAGTTTGTGCTTCACTCTTGACGCAAATCAATATTCTTTCTTTCTTTTAACAGATAAACGCATAGGTAAGAAATAGTTTGTCGAAACAAACCAAATGTTAAACAATTCATGGCTCTAAAATTGCGCATCGGTTGTCTAACATCGCGCTCCATAGACGTTAAGAATTTCTTAATAGAATTCTAGATGATAGTTTTAGTGGCTCAGTGTTATGCGACATCACAGAGATTCCGAGCGAACTACGAAATTTTAACCCTCCCCAACCCTTCGGCGATACCATTCAACAACTCTTTGACATCGAATTTTGTACGTCTTTGATAAATATTCTGAATTTAGTGAAAATTTATGCGATTTGCGTTCAAATACGTAACTACCAAAGTAATAAGGAACAGGAGGTACATAATTTATCAAAGAAACATTTTTTCTGGTTCCGTTTGTGAGGGAACGGTTTTTGCGGGGCTTTTGAAGTTTGTGTCAATATTCTGTCAAACCACAAATTGATACAGATAGGTAAAATGTGTACCTACTCTCATCTCCAGTCCACCTTTTTCCTTTAGGAATATGAATAAACAAATCTTTAAAAGATGTCTTCGTGTATTGATGTCGTTAACTTTTTTGTGGTGAATGTTCGGTGAATATTTTATCTGAAAAGCCAGTGTGTCATTTGATGCCCTGCCTGACTAAGACATCGTCGACATTCCTTTCTCAGGATTTCGATTCCTGCATGAATGATAATTACTACCTCAGTGTGATTATAGATATTTTTGAGTCAATAATGGAACTACGAAATAAGGGGTCAATAATTTCTTAGGTTATTCCGGTTAAACTTTGTTTTATTATAAGGAGTCAATGTTTGTCAATTCACTAACATAGATTACTGTTTTACTCGATAGACAAAACAGGGTGTGATCAGTTACTGTAATAGAATAGATCTATGAAAACACAATCGAAAAATAAGTAATAAAATAATTGTCAATTGTCATTTTGTAGAGCAACATCGATGACTTTGTAGGGAACAGCTGTTTTTATTCGCGATTTCAGGGTTGCTGCCATAGTAAAAGTTGTTCGTTATGATGAGTAGATTAACCCTATAAAAGGATCTCAGCTTAAAATCATACACCTTATACAGGTTGAAATCAAATACAGTCTACAAATAAAGATAGATTCTACCCGAGAAACTGAACAACTTCCCCTGAAACACATGGGTCGGCAAACAAAATTTTTTTTTTTCTTCCTATATAAAATTTAAATTATTGATATTAAAGATATAAATTGTGGAAAGAAAAAATCACTCACGAGCAGGATTCGAACCTGCGACTCCTGGCTCAGTACGCCAGTGCTTTAGCCACTAAGCTACCGTGAACACTGCTCGTGGTATCGAAATTATCCTCCACTATACTATTACTGCTATTAGTGGAGGATAATTTCGATACCACAAACATGAATGTAAGCGAGTTAATAAAAACGTGGTAAAAGCATTACCCTCCACCTGGGGTAGTCGGGTGAAAACATTACGTCACCATATTTTATCCTTTCCAGTTTATTTATATAAATTCCTGATATCAACAGTTTTTCAATAGCTTGCCATTTCACTGAATAGATGTTAACTATGTAGCGAATCACAGGGGAAGTTATGAAGTAGCTAGTTGAATATATTCATGCACAGTGCGACGAATAAAATTATTTTAGGACTAAATGTATGATGCTCGGTCGAAATAGGTTTTATATTTATATGGTACACCTGACCTTTTTGGTTGAGTTATGAAAAGGCTTAATGTGGTTATTTATTCGTAGTTTATTCATTTTCATATACATTTTATTTAACAGAAGAAACATATTTGTGATGGTAAGTAGTTAGGTAAATAATGTGGAATGGCATATATTTATTTTGTTTTGATTATCACTTTCTTAATTAACTTCTTCTGTCTTCAATAGTCCATTAATTATGAAGCCTAGCTAGAGTAAGATGCTATAAGCATACAAACATAAGAATCCCTACGCTTAGCAACCTTTTCGCTTCGACAACTAACAAGATATGGGAAGAACTCTTTTTCCCTTTTCCCAAATAAAAACAAAAGAAAAACGCGACGTTTCCAATCGAATAAAACAAAACGAACCCGTCAAATTGCGTTAGCCGTATTCAAATAGCGCATACTGCGACGAGACGTTACAAGTTAAGGGGGCGACTCGAGTATTTTCCCTGGAGATTAAACTTGTGGAAGTCGCGAGTCAATCTGCTCGTTACGCCGTCCACGCCGTCCATGTCGATCGGGATGGCCGGGAAATCCGAGAAAGCCCCAGAATTTTGCGTCTGGTCCCATGTCCAGTTTTTTTTAAGTCAGTTAAGTTTAATTCATGATCTAAACAGAAAAAAAAAAGTATGTATGTTCAATAAAAAAAATATTATTATTTATTTTTATAATTTGTAACGTAGTTTTTACATGCAATATAATTTAACAGTAATTCCAGATTAGCAATCTTTTTTTGGCGTGTCGGTCTCGGCATGAATCTGGACAAGACTAAAGTCATGTTCAATAGGCATGTCATGCCAAGGCCGATATTCGTCGAAGGGTCGGCACTCGAAGTTGTAACGGAGTACGTCTACCTAGGGCAGATAATTCAGCTTGGTAGGTACAACTTCGAGAAAGAAGCCGACAGAAGGATCCGTTTGGGATGGGCAGCATTTGGCAAACTTCGCCGAGTCTTCTCGTCGCCTATACCGCAAAGTTTGAAGACAAAGGTCTTCAACCAGTGCATCCTGCCTGTCATGACTTACGGCGCCGAGACGTGGACACTGAAAGTTGGGCTAGTCCACAAATTTAAAGTCGCTCAGCGAGCTATGGAGCGAGCTATGCTTGGAGTTTCTTTGAAGGATAAAATCCGAAACGAGATTATTCGGAGAAGAACCGGAGTGACCGACATAGCTTGTAGGATCGGTAAGCTGCTGTGGCAGTGGGCTGGCCATGTCTGTCGAAGGACCGATGGCCGCTGGAGCAGACGAGTCCTTGAGTGGAGACCGCGAATCGGCAAACGCAGCGTAGGGCGCCCCCCCGCCAGGTGGACCGACGACCTGAAATACGTGGCAGGGGGGGACTGGATGCGGAAGGCAGAGTACCGAGTGTTGTGGCGCAACTTGGGAGAGGCCTATGTCCAGCATTGGACTGCGACAGGCTGAGTTGAATCTTTTTTTATTTTATATAGCTGTGCCCGCGACTCCGTCCGCGTGGATGTCGGAAAATAAAATCGTGTCATATTTATGAACACTATGTCTTCTAATTAATATACCTACATGAGCGCCTACACAGACGATTACACTATTTACTTACCATACTATATTTTGTTTTTACAACCAACCGGCTAAGGTGATGGAATTTCATGGAATTAGCCCTAAACTCTTCTCATTCTGAGAAGACTCGTGCCCAGCAGTGGGAAGTAATCGGGCTGATTATGTTAAGTTATTCTATAACACTAACCACATCTCTTCTTATTCTGAGAAGAGGTCCGTGCCCAGCAGTGGGACTGTAATGAGCTGATAATGTTATATTATTCTATAATACCAACAATATCCAGTTATAAACTCTTCTCATTTTGAGAAGAGGGCCATTCCCAGCAGTGGGACAGTAATGGGTTGACTACGTTATGTTATTCTATATTTTCTAGTTTCTTCTCTCTTCTCGTTCCGAGAACCACTAACCACATCTCTTCTTATTCCAAGAAGAGGTCCGTGCCCAGCAGTGGGGCAGTAGGTAATTGGCTGATTATGTTATGAAAATCTATTCATGAGAATCAATATTGTTAAATATCCAGTTCCTTAACTCTTCTCATTCCAAGAAGAGGCCCATGCCCAGCAGCGAGACAGTGATGGGCTACCTATGTTATGTTATTCTATATTTTCTATAATACTAACACTATCGAGTTGTATTTTTAGGAACCTGCAACCAACCAACAATCATGACCTCTACTTTGTATGCAACTTAATACAATAGAGGGGTCAAGCTGTATCAATGGATCTACTCAACCGATCAGATAAAACATACCCTATATTTTAAGTTAGACTAATACCAATACAAATGCTAAGTTTCATTACGATCCGTTCAGCCGTTTTCACGTGATGAGGTAACAAACAGACAGACAGACAGACAGACAGACGTAAATTTTTTAAACGATTGATTCGTGTTCTATTGCTTATTTCTAGTCCCCCTAGCCGGTTTTCGCGAAAAAAAACTCAATGTACAGACTTTTCGACCTTTACAGCTTTATTATAGTATAGATAGATAGATATTTCACATTAAAAAAAAACATTAAGTATATCAATTTCATTTCAAACAACTCTTAATTCAATTTGTTTTTCTAGCGTAACACCTTATAATTTCCATGAACTGAGAAGCCTGTATCTGGCAAGTGGCAACCCTACGTCCACGCCGCTTGCGTCTGCGTCCGGCGTTGACTTGTAAACGATCTTCCACTTCTGAGCAAATGCAACTGGAAATATTATCCCCCGAGACAATAAAGTTGCCACTATACCTTTAGCTGAAAATTGTACTGCTTAGTTGTAAGCTGAGCCAAATTAAAGCTTGCCCCTTTAGCCTTTTGCTTATGTTGAGTTAGATCTTATTAAGGCACGCGTAATGCCTTATTATATAATGAAGCTTGTTGACTCAAGTCTGGATAAAAGCTTTTACGATTTATTTTGGGATTTATTAAGTGATAATGTGCGTTAATTGCTTTGAAGGCGTGTTAATGGAACAAGCGGGGAATACTTGAAAAAAATATTTCACTTGACACGGGACTTTATTATATTGTAAATTCGGTAATATACCGTTCGTGCCAGTAAAGCCGAACTTATACATAATGGCGGGAATAGGTACACATGCCAGTAAAATGGAGCAGTAGCTTGCAAGCTAGCTAATGGTATATGTAAGTAACTGGCGCACTGTGGATACATTTGCATTAAACTTGCATGCAATTTGCTTACTTGCACGTCTGTAAGTTTCAAGAAATATACACGAGCCAGTACGCCACGCTACCGACCGACGCACAATGGGGCCAAAATCGACGCTAATGGACGTTCTTTTCTTAAAAAGAGACAGTGAAACTAAATAAGTTTAGTTTGTAAACAACAGAACCGCACTATTGTCTGTTTTACATTAAGCATAGACCAGTCATTAAGTAACCATTTTAGAATATTAAATATCTGTAAACGCCAAGCCTTTACATTAACTCAAGAATATTAACGCTCGAATTCCAGTCCGTCAGTTCAACAAATTAGTTAAGTACGTAACTAAGCACCTGCTATCCAGTACCTAATGTGTAACGTACCTTTTTTTATTTTTTATATTCGAGGAGGAAACCTTCAAAAGGCTGCCGGCCTCATGGAGGACAGAGGCCGGGGTGTGTGGGATTTTTACCCACTAAAACCCCCCCGGTAGTCATCTTCAGCACAATAAGTGGGACTCCGGGAAATAATAAGCCTCCGGAGCCCTTCCTGTGCTATGCCTATTAGACACTTCTCAAGGGAGACTTTATTGTCTCCCCTTACACTTTCCCGATTGGATTGGTACACGGCGGCCCGAGACTACTTCGTGCCATCGGCATCCCTGAGGTCATTTACTGGACACACAGAGCCTCCACTCTGTACGTCGTGACCTCAAAGGCTCCCCATTCTCCAGTCGCGTATTGATAGGGCGGGGAGTGCACCTTATAGCCCTATTAGGCTAGGTGCCGGAGAGGTTGCCTCTCCGGCGTCGCCTTCTCCGAGCAGGATCGGCCCTCTCTCGATCCCGCTCCGCAGTCTCCTTCTGGACCATAATGGTCTCGCAAAAGGAGGCTACTTCCCTCCAATTTGTCGTCTCTGCCAGCATAGCTGATACTACCGCTGACAGAGAGAGATCTTGCCCAATTTGATCGACCAGGACCCGCCGCTCAGAGTTCCATGCAGGACACTCTGCGAGTGTGTGTTGGGCGGTATCTTGGTCGCCTCCACAATGGTGGCAATTCGCCGTGGCCTCGCGTCCGATCCTATTCAGGTATTCACCGAAACAACCATGCCCGGTGAACACCTGAGTAAGACGATAGGTGACACGCTCACTTCTACTCAGCCAGGCTTCGAAGCACGGCAGGATGGCCTCAACCACACGCTTGTGCGCAAACTGCGGCCCTGAAAGCCGCTCGCGCCACAGCTCGAGCGCGTGTTGTCGCTCCTGCCGTCTCAGCCTCTCGAACGCCCTTGTGGGCGCGCCTTCGCCACTCTGGCGAATGGTGCTAACGTACCTACCTCGAGTTATGACAGTAACGAGATACTGGACGGGTGTAAACAACAGTATCAACCTACGAAAAACTACAAATTGTACTAAGGATGCAACGCTTTTGTTGATGTGTCTTTCAGTAACATTGCTGCAACATTGATGTAACCATAATATTCCATTAAAAATTCAATTTATTTTTAATAAATGCTATAACAATTATTTATTTTTTCAATAGTTGCTATTGATGTCTTAAGCTAAACTATATGTAAGTAATATAGATCATCAAAAAATAATATTAATAAACAATTTACTAAAATTTTTTTTTTTTTTTTGTACATACTTACTTGTGCCCACTGCTTTATCACAGAAAGACACTATTACGCATCCCTCAAGTATCCGCAAGTTTTGGGCTTGCCAAATCTGACCCAAGAGATTACTTAAATACTATACCATCGACACGAAGAAGAAGAAGACGCATCCCTCGGAAACTGTTTATTTTCCGGGATGAAAAGTAGCCTTTGTCCTTCTCCAGATTCCAGGCTACCTCTTTGCCATATTTCATTACAATCAGTTTAGAGGTTCAGTCGTCAAAAGGTATCAAACAGAAAGACAGCCAGACGGAGTTACATACGCATTTACAATTTATTAGTGTGGAATTGTGGATATTCTTTTCAAACGTTATTTTCTCTACAGATTTATGGGTAGTCGTGTGTTTTCACACTCTTGCTTATTACCATCCAATTAGTGACGTCAGAACTAGCAACTATTCAGTAGCGCGCATGAGTGCGAATAGTTAAGGATCTGGATAGAACAGATGGAAGTAACTTTGCGATTTCACACCAGCCGACGCCAACTTTGTCCTGATGGCTTGGGTAATGACGTGTTTACACTGTTCAGTTATCGTGTAGAGGTTAGTTAAATATTGAAGTTGTTGTTATGTTGCTTGTTTGAGCAGTTTCATATGTGGACTTAAACTTAAAAAGACAGCTCACGCTGCCACTGCACTGGGCAGGCAGAGGAGAGACTGTCATCCCTCAATCAACTCAGCCTATCGCAGTCCACTGCTGGACATAGGCCTCTCCCAAATTGCGCCACAACGCTCGGTCCTCTGCCTTCCGCATCCAGTCCCCCCCAGCCACGTTCTTTAGGTCGTCGGTCCACCTGGCAGGGGGGCGCCCTACGCTGCGTTTGCCGATACGCGGTCTCTGGGTTCTGTCATCCCTGCCCCCATCGTATTCGCAACCACAGTAGAAGTGCTGTGGTTTTGTTCTCGCGGCTCTTATTGGGATCGAGGGTCTTGGAAACACCACCCGGAACGCGAGGAAGAAAATCACTATAGAAATCAAGGTAGGATAGGGCATGCGGGCGGCAGACTCGGGGTATTTCGCTGCCCGTTCAGTCAAGGCCCGTGATGATGACGTGCAGTGTTTCGCTCACGCCCGGCAGGAGGAAGGTGGAGCCGATGTTGCGGCCGCACGAAAAAGGAGCTCGCCCACTAGTGGCGAGCCGGGACCTGTCGGGAGTGTTTGAAGAATGAAGGGCCTATCAGACACCCGCGGCCAAAAGTAGTTAGAGGCACACCATAGTGGTTTAGTCGGTAAGAGTCTGACACTGGTTCCGCCTTCTCCAGGTAGAGCGCATCCATCAGGATTTCCCCACGAGAAAAAAGGCAGTGAGACAGAAAGAAGCCGATTGTGCTTCAAAAATGCAGAACACTGTGATGTGAAGGTACAATATATGATAGGAATCTCATGGGTTGAATGTGGAACGACAAAAATCTTCGGGTTGAACGTGGAAGGAATACAAAATTAAATTAAATAGTGGGTTTAACTTTGGGTAGAAAATGGAAGCACTCGAAAATAATCTAATAGCAACCCTTGTGATGCCTATTCTAAACAATTAAGTAATAGAAATGTTATCTACTGACTTTAATACCGGAACGCGTGTCGCCAGTTTGCCGCTACCAACATAAATACGTGGGACACTCAGAAAGTTTTGCGAAACTAAAAAAAATTGTTCTATACGTACATATATTTTTATCAAATCTTTTCAAAGTACTTTCCACCAGCCTCTATACAAAGATTCATGCGCCTAAACCAGTTTTCAAAACACTTTTTCCAGTCCGCCGCAGACACCTCGTTTACAGCCTGCTCGAACGCAGCCAGCGCATCTTCCGGCGACGAAAATTGTATCCCTTTGAGCTGATTTTTTATTTTTGGGAATAAAAAGAAGTCACACGGTGCTAGATCAGGGCTGTAAGGAGGGTGACCCAGGAGTTTGACTGGCGTGCTGTCCAGGAAGTCCCTCGTTTTGAGTGCGGTGTGCGCAGGTGCATTGTCGTGGTGGAGCAGTAGCCCGCGGAGCCCTGTGTTTGGTCGCTTGTTGCTTATAACAGAGAAAACTTCTGGCAAACATTTGGTAGTATACCATTTGGCATTAATGCTTCTTTGATCCCGTAAGGGAATTGATACCAAGTGGCCAGTCAAATTAAAAAAGCTAGCGATCAAAATCTTACCCCCGCTTCTAGATCGCTTCACTTTGGTAGGCGTTGGCTCATTTTGAAACACCCAAACAGTCGACTGGCGCTTGGTTTCTGGGTCGTATTGATAAATCCAGGACTCATCACCTGTAACGATGTCGTAAACACGCCGAGACGAGCCTGCTTCAAATTTGTTAAGCATATCACGGCACCATTCCACCCGGGCCTGCTTCTGAGCATCGGTGAGGTTGTGCGGCACCCAGCGTGATACTATCCTCCTCACGCGAAGATGGCTGTGTAGAATCTCGTGAACGCTTCCCGATCCAATCTTCAATATGTGTTGAATCTCCTGATATGTAATTCGCCTATTGTCTTGGATGAAATTTTTCACTGCTAGCACGTTTTCTTCGGTAACAGCCGTCAAAGGGCGACCGCTTCTTTCGTCATCCCCCAAAGTTGGTCGACCGCGCTTGAATTCGTTATACCAACGATACACGGTTGCCTTGGAAGGGCCTTCATCCATGAATGCCATTTGAAGTCTATCGTACGATTCATCCGGTTTCAGGCGACACTTGAAATCGTATAAAATCATAGCTCTAAAATGTTCCCGGCGCAGATCCATATTTCAGTGAGACACAATACTTTGAATTAACTCGCAAAAAATGTGGAGGGAAATTTTGAAATTGGAACTTACTTATTTTTACTTATAAATAATCATATTTTCGAAAAACATTATAACTGGCCAGTCTCCCATATATAAAAACTTTTTTTCGCAATACTTTCTGAGGGGCCTGGTACTAACTTCTGCCCACTGCTTTATCACAGAAAGACACTATTACGCATCCCTCAAGTATCCGCAAGTTTTGGGCTTGCCAAATCTGACCCAAGAGATTACTTAAATACTATACCATCGACACGAAGAAGAAGAAGACGCATCCCTCGGAAACTGTTTATTTTCCGGGATGAAAAGTAGCCTTTGTCCTTCTCCAGATTCCAGGCTACCTCTTTGCCATATTTCATTACAATCAGTTTAGAGGTTCAGTCGTCAAAAGGTATCAAACAGAAAGACAGCCAGACGGAGTTACATACGCATTTACAATTTATTAGTGTGGAATTGTGGATATTCTTTTCAAACGTTATTTTCTCTACAGATTTATGGGTAGTCGTGTGTTTTCACACTCTTGCTTATTACCGTCCAATTAGTGACGTCAGAACTAGCAACTATTCAGTAGCGCGCATGAGTGCGAATAGTTAAGGATCTGGATAGAACAGATGGAAGTAACTTTGCGATTTCACACCAGCCGACGCCAACTTTGTCCTGATGGCTTGGGTAATGACGTGTTTACACTGTTCAGTTATCGTGTAGAGGTTAGTTAAATATTGAAGTTGTTGTTATGTTGCTTGTTTGAGCAGTTTCATATGTGGACTTAAATACTCTGTTATCAAACTCAACTGTTACCCACAATCTATGTAGTTCTAGTACAGTCGAGGTAAGAAAAGGTTTGTCACATTAAGGTCTATTTTTGTATGTACTAGCAATAAAATATAATGACAGCTGTATAGTGATAGATGTACGTTGTAAACCCGTCTAATTATCTCTCGCTCCTAGTTTGAAAAGGTAACATATGTTCGCGACATGTTTAAAGGAATGAATTTGAAAATTAACGAACTTTTTCGTTTCTCGACTGTACATATTACAGGGTGATTAATTTTTAATTCATCGACAACTCTTTATGGGATGACTGTAATCATCATTGTTTTCAGTTTTCATTGTCATCAGTGTTTATGATTAGGATTACACAAACAAAGAATTACAAAAAAAAAAAAAAAAAATTGGTCAAGTTCACGAAACAACTTCTATGGAACAGATTTCTTTTTCTAATTCAATGTTGGTGTTATAACAAAAGTTGTTCACATGAGTATGATGGATGATGAGTATAATCATCCCTTAAAGGGTTGTTAGTTAATTAGAAATAACCCTGAATACCTGTGTAGAGCATTATAAGTGCTGAAATTTTAGAGACTTATCATGTAACGCGACAGACAGGCAGGCAGCGTAATTAAATCCTCAGAAAGTATTTTCAAAAAAGAATGCTGTCACTTAACGTAGGGTATACTGTACCTTTCTCTAAATACTAACTTCTGTACATACTCATTCTGAACTTAGTCTCAAAAATCTAAATCTAACATAACATCTTCTTTCATAAATTTCAAAACAATAAACGCAAAAATTCAAGTTTATATTAA
This sequence comes from Asteroscopus sphinx, assembly GCA_949699075.1. NCBI lineage: Eukaryota > Metazoa > Arthropoda > Insecta > Lepidoptera > Noctuidae > Asteroscopus > Asteroscopus sphinx. The sequence continues at coordinate 13,310,205 of OX453010.1, forward strand.
TTAAATTATGACACACAGCAGTTTAATTATTTCTCCAGTCGATTTAAGCGCCAAAGTAAACGATACACCAACTCAAAATTTAAAAAAAACATTTCATGTTAAATCAGTGTGAAGCGCACTTTATCTAAAAAATATACAATGTAAATGTCAGTAAAATCCACTAGAGAATTCGAAACAAATGTTCGGTGTCACGTACTCTGTGAAAACTAATGATATTTGAATGTTATGTAGCTGCCGTAAATCCTGAAATATACTGAAACTATATGGAATGTATTCAGACATGAGATTTGGTGCATTGATTTTATGTCTTTTGACAAAGAGTTATATTATATTAAAATAAGTTTATCCGAATTATCTTATACAGTGTTGCGTGCTGTTTGGGACTTGATTATTTTTAGAACTATAATATACGCGATATAATCCGGTTAAACTTGTTTTATTATAATGTGTAATGATCGCGAAAACCTAAGAAATTATTAAAGAGTTATATATTATTAACCGACTTCAAAAAGGTATATTTTTTAGGGTTCGTACCCGAAGGGTTCCAAACGGGACCCTATTACTCTCGCTACGCTGTCAGTCAGTCCGTCCGTCCGTCCGTCCGTCCGTCTGTCTGTCACAGGGCTGTATCTTTTTAACGGTAATAGGTAACCTGTTGAAATTTTCTCAGAATATGTGTTGCTATGAGGTGTATCACGACAAATACTAAAAACAAAGAAAAGTCTAAAACCAAAGGGGGTCCCCATACAAGAAACCTCAAAAAACATGCATTTTTTCAACGTTTTTGTTCCTGCTCTATCTTCAAAACGGTAATATATACCGGCGTCAAACTTGGTCAGATTATAGTGCATATTATGTAGTTTAGCAACAAATACTAAAAATAAGACAAACATAGACATATGTGGTGGTACCAGCGTAAGAAAGACATGCAAAAATGCATATTTCGCGCACTGTGCGTTGATGTCTTTTGGTAAACTCTCGTAAATTAAATTGGTTTTTATGGGGTATCAGGTCGTTGAGAGGTACGGAACCCTTACTGCGCGAGTCCGACTCGCACTTGGCCGGTCTTTTTATTTATACAACGTGGAGATGACAATATGATAATAAATGAAAACACGGTTATTACTAGTCTATACTGAGTCTATAGAAGACACATAAATGAGTTATTGAAAATTAAAAAAACAAATTGAAAAAAAAAAATATAGGTATAAAATAAAATAATAAGTAACACCATTTGTAGTCATCTGTAATAATTGAGAAAGAAAGTTTAAAATCACACGGATTCGCACAGGTCTTTGAACTAACGATCTATGCCAGAAAAATGGTCCTACATTCAAAATTAATAAAATTAAAATAATTTCCTGTGGCTAAACTATTATCTGGATTTGATTGATTTTTTGTGTACATTCAGAGAACGTGATTATCTAGTTAGTAGTTTATTATTCGAAACTTACTCTGAAAAATCACAGTAATAAAAAATAAAAAAACACAGTACCAATAAGAGGGATAGCTTTAATTACAAATCAGTGCTCTACCGACAAAACATTAACTTCTATACGTACTCTACATTTTAATTAATAGCGCTGATGGTTGCAATATCTTAAGCTGAGTACAGTTTGCGTTTGTTAACAATCTGAGACGCGAGTTCCTTAAGATTTGTGCTATTCCCACTAAACATAGCTCTCGGGGGCGTTGTTTATTGCAAGGGTCAGGGTATAAATCTCCTCAAGACTTCTAGCAGAGACCCTGATGCAAAGGACCCTTAAACACTTCCAAAACAGTCGCGTTATAGAGACAAACACGGGTCAAATGTTGACCCTGGGCGCCTCTGTTTACATTTAATTTACAACATTGCTTAATTATGTTTTATAATTTGACGCCTAACGATCCTACAGGGTTATACGAGATGAGCCCTAGTTACAGTAATAAGAACGTGTTTACTGGTATTTTGCGGCGAAATAGGGTTAAAGTCCTAAAAACCAGGTAGTGTTTTAGGTAGGGTTGGTAATTGGTATTAATATCAAAGCTACAACGACTCTTCAAGTATGTTAAGAAAAATAAACTAATTTGTAAATAAAAAAATCATTTTTACAATAACAGTTATTTTATTACTAGCTGAAGACCGCGGCTTCATTCCCGTGGCATGTCGATAAAAAGTATCCATTGTGTGGTTATCGCGGACATGGTCCATTTGTGTGCCAAATTTAATCCAAATCTGTTCAGTCATTTCAGCGTGATTGCAAGCAAAATAAACAAACAAATATCCTTTTTTAACTAACTATTACAAACTGTTTATAAAGCATAGCTTCTGTTAAGTTCATTCATTCATTCATTTCAGCCGAAAGATGTCCACTGCTGGACATAGGCCTCCCCCAAGCATCGCCACAACGACCAGTCCTGTGCCTTCCGCATCCAGCGGATTCCCGCAACCTTCACCAGGTCGTCGGTCCAACTTGTGGGGGGCCTACCCACGCTGCGCCTTCCAGTACGCGGTCCCCACTCCAGAACTTTACTGCCCCATCGGCCATCTGTTCTGCGAGCAATGTGCCCCGCCCACTGCCACTTATGTTTAGCAATTCTTCGGGCTATGTCGGTTACTTTCGTTCTGTTAAGTTACAGATCATGTTTCTAAGAAAAGAAACAACAACTTGCTTTCATAATTAATCCTATAGCTTTTCTCAGAATAATCTTAATAAATTGATTAGAATAAACGTATACAACGTAGTGCTATTGAAATAAGTGCTTAAGGGGTTATTGTACTCATCAGTTTGAACAACTTTGACTATGGGACCAAAAAATTACGCGAATAAAAATATCAGCTGATGCCTACATTTGTGTTCACATATATCGACAAAATGTAGGGATCGGCTGATTTTTTTCGCTATTTCTGGGTTTCAGTTATTTCAATAACACGTTGGGGTGCATTAAAAGAGCCTCCACGAGTGACGATATCCGGCGCACCCTGGGTAGTCAGCCCCGCTACCAACCTGCTGACTGGCTAATCTTTACACCACGACATGAGCTATTATAGTGTACCATGTAATGAAGTTATTTTTTATGTGTACCTACCGCATGTCATCTTGTTGTGGCAATAAATCATTTTTCTTTCTTTCTTTTTTCTTTCTTTCTTTCTATTATCATTTTGTAGCTCATGTCGACACGACAGAAAAAGAAGAATAATACGTTGTATAATAGTAAAAAAATTATCGTTTACAGATTGTGTAAATTAATAATTACATTTGCAGTTCAATTAGTTAATACTACTTCTAAGCTTTGATATCTAAGCGTAGATTACTAACATTAGATAATTAAATTAATGTTCTTAATTATATTATTTATCAATCTGTTACCCGCAATGCTGGAAACTTGGCAGTTTCAATTACACTAAACGTAGTAAGTCCCCTTCCGCACACCATGACTTTCCTCAACTTACAATTAGGCATGTACTTTGGAATGGATCCATCCATCTCTCTGAACTTGTAGTGAAAACCGTCTCTCCTACAATGATGTACAGATTCTAGATGCACTAGCTTTATCGTGGATTGAGTTTCGAAACAATGTCTCCAAACTCCAAGAACTCGGCATCAAACAGCTTCTATCGACTTTGGTATAATATATATGATAAGATCTCGCTTCCTCAAAATTTTCGGCCATTTCTCGTGGCGTAATCACGACTCCATAAAACACCTTTTCGTGCAGGGCAGAATAGAGGGCTCAAGAGTGCATGGCAGGCCTCCCATGCAATGGACTGATTTGATGAAGTCTGCCGTTGCCCGGCCCGTATATAAAATGCACCAGACTATCCAAAAGTAGTAAAGAGTGGCGCAGCATCATGCGGTGAGCTACAGCAGCCCACGGCAAAAGGGGGCCTAGTACGAGTTGACACTTACGAATACTTTCATCGTTATCGTCGACTTTCATTCATAAATCAGTAATTCCTCCTCGTATCCGCTAGGGGAGTTTTTTTTTTTGTTTAACCACCACCTCACCTGATGTTAAGCGATGGTGCGGTCGACGATGGTACACGCTTGCCCAGCAAAAACCTATTCACTCGAGTCTTGAAGACCACCAGATTATACTTCTCGGGAAACACTGACGCCGGCAAGGAATTCCACTCTTTGGCGGTACGCATGATAAAGCTATTAGCAAACCGGTTCGTGCGTAAGGGTGGAATATCTACCATATAACAGTGGCGCATCGCCGTGCGTCTGGTCGTCCGATGATAGAAAGGGCTTGGGGGAATTAAATTGTACAATTCCAACGCACACTCGACGAAATGCATTCAATAAAAAACCGATAGGCTAGCAACTCTACGCCGATGCTCGAGACTTTGTAGTTTGGCATCGACCAGCGCATCGTGGCCAACGAGCCTCTTGGCGCGCCTCTCAATCGACTCGAGAGCCGCCAGTTGATATTTAGCCGAACCATCACAGAGAGGAGAGCAGTACTCCATACAGGACCGAACTTGTGCTTGGTACAAATTGAGCAGCTGTTCAGGTGTGAAGAACCGTCTCACCTCAGAGAGGATGCCCAGCTTTTTGGCAGCAAGTTGAGCCTTGGACTCTATGTATGAGCCGAAGTTGAGGGTGGGTGTTATTGACACGCCAAGAAGCTTAAGGTGGTCAGTTATCGGCACGGATGCATCACAGAAAGTTGGAGTAAGTTCAAATTGACTCCGTTTAGCAGAAAAAAGGCACGCCTGGGTCTTAGCAGCATTGAACTTGACCAAGTTAGCATCGCCCTATTCGGAGACAGCTTTCAGGGACAAGTTCAAGCGTTCAACCATGGCCTCTCTAAGAGACTGGATTTGCGGCCGACTCGCTCGTGCATTGGATGTGTAACTCTCAACAACGGTCGTCTGCGTACCCAAAGGTCCTTTGCGTCTTAGCAGATCATTTATGTGGAGCAAAAACAAAGTTGCGGAGAGTACTGAGCCCTGAGGGACCTCGGCATTTATAGCCAAATGGTCGGTCGTGCAGCCGTCAATGACAACTCGAATCGACCGATCCCTCAGGAAGTCTAAGATCCAATTACATAGATCAGTAGGCAGGCCAAATGAGGGAAACTTGTTTATAAGGCTATCGTGCCAGACCCTGTCGAAGGCCTTCGAGATGTCAAGAGAAACGGCAATCGCTTCTCCGTGTTTCTCGATGGCCTCGCTTCAAATGTAGGAGGCATACGCAAGAAGATCTCCGATAGACCGGTTTCGGCGGAAACCGTATTGTCGGTCACTCAGAAGGTCATTAGCTTCAAGGTATCCTAGGGGCTTGTTATTAAGTACTCGTTCCATACTCTTATAGAGTATGGACGTTACTGAGATGGGCCTGTAATTAGCAGGGTCAGCACAACTGCCCTTTTTGGGCACTGGTTGCACATTAGCCTGCTTCCAGGATTTCGGCACTTTACCAGTCACCATCGAGAGACGAAATCGACCATCGAGAGGCGCTACTGATTTATAAATTAAAGTTGACGATAACAATGAGAGATACGTAAGTGTCAGACTCGTACTAGGCCCCCTGGTGTCCAGGTTTCCTGACGATTTTTTCCTTCACCGTTATACAGCACATGAATCCGAAAAGTCAAAAGTTGTGGGCCAGCTTCGAACTCAGCCCCTACTTAATGGAAGGCAGACGTGGAAGGATGGTTTTTCACAACTTTCGACACAACTTTAGATTTATAAAATTTGTATTTTGGTTGACTGTAACAACAACAAAAAATTTGTATTTTTGGGTTTCAGTCAATCAAAACTACTAAATAGGCGTCTGAACAGATTTTTGCACAATTACCGGATCCTCATTGATGTTTCTCCGCAAATACATAAAGTAACAATAGCAAAAATTAAGAGCAATATGTAAACTAAGAATACATTAATTAATGGTGTTATCACTAAGATATGTCTTTCAAAAAACATTTGGAGGGATAAGGAAGACTTGAAAGATAAATGGGGTCAGTCCGTGTATTACTCCACAAAGCCACATTTCTATGTATAATTTGTAACAAAAATTCTTTATTTCTATTAAATATCTACTTGTATCAAAAGTCGTGTATCAAATCAATAACCCTTAAATATCATGTACGGTATAATGTGAGTTCTGTTTTCCGATAAATACATCGAAATAAAACTGGTGTTAATGGCTTTTACGGCGCCACGTTAACAGCATTTACGCCCTCGTATAGTCATAAGTATACGATAAGCTTTTACTTATAAATGTGACTCCGATATGTTTTTATTTACTTCACCGAGTTTTATTTTCGGAATTTTCACTTTTGTTCACGAGGTTGAAAGAAAATACTTTCAACAATAACAACGATAGGCTAGTTGAATTATTTCTTGTTTTGATTTTTGATTAATTGCTACGATCCAAGGCAAGTTTAGATTAACTCTTTGTAACAGGGCAAAGGGAATATTTTTACTACCGAGTTTTTTCGCAGATATTTCGAACGTGTTCCGTGTGTGTATTATTATTATTTATGCTGGTAACATCTATGAATGTCAACAAAAAATATATAATTATGCAACTTTTTTTTTCTTATTAGTAACATTATTAAAATTACTATGTACCTAATTGTTTCTTGTATAATATATAGTTTATAAATCTCAATGCCCTATAAGGGGCTGTGTTGTCGCTGGTGTGTAGTGGGGTGCAGTAAAAGAACCTCCACGGGTGACGATATTTAATTGAACGTCCGGCGCACCCTGGGCAGACAGCCCCGCTACCAACCAGCTGCCTGGCTAATCTTTTTCCCACGGCAATGAGCTGTTATCATTATATAGCTCATTTCGACACGATAGAAGAAGAAGAAGAAGTGTGTAATTCTACTACCATGATTCATTGCCAGTGAAAAGGCACCGCACCTCTAAAGTAAATGAGTAAAACGGAAACAGACAAAACTGCTGTCCGCTTTCTTGATATAACTCTTATATTTACCTCAATCAATACCCAGTGATTGTAATATTGCTTTAAATTGAAGACTAATGTTATAACAAAAAAAAATCTTCTCCGGGTTTCAGGCTATAGGTATCTCATTCATACCAAGAAGTAACAAAGTGACAGACAAAATCCCCACCAAATTAGTAATAAATGTAATTCACGTTTGTTGGTGTTCCCTTGTTTTCTTTATTAGAAAGAAGAAAGAAAGAAAGAAAAATGTTTTATTGCCACAACAAGACGACATGCGGTAGGTGCATATAAAAAAAATTACTTCATTACATGGTACATTTTAGGAATTACAGCACAGATACCTACGTAGTTGTAATATCATACCAAGACTAACTTTGCATGTCGTAGCTGCGGCAAAGAGGTTGACACTCAGCATGATGCTGTGTTGTAACGTGAGTCACAACACAACGCTGATACTAATAGTACTGATATTACTCATAGTCATTATAAATCATTTGAAAATCAGCTTCAAGGAGTTGTTCCGTATTCATCCTGTGACGTTCCATCCTATCCACTCATCCTAAAGCAAAAATTTCCATAAACATGCATGAAAAGGTGGAAGAATTAAATGCCTGACAATATTGGCAGCTGTAAGCCGTGAAGCACACACTTTTTTATTTTCTTTCTTTCTTTCTAATCGTCACTTCCGTAAACTCTAAGTCCACGTAAACGGCAGTGGGAACGTTTTGATTGCGGTGGACCGCTCGTCTCTCGTAAACCTGCGAACTTTGGATAACGACGCCGCGACGCCATTGCGTAATTACTGCGTTTTCTTTAATTTAATCACGTCACCCAGAGGATAAGTGTTGCGTTCAATTAAATGACTTGTGTTTTGTAGAAGCATATTCAATCTAAAGATGATTTTTATGAGAAAGGCTATGAATGGATTATATAAAATTATTTAGATCTTAAAACTCTAGTGTTTAATTCAGTTTGTAAGGTAGTAACTACTAAACTATGAGTAGGTACTTGAATAAAACAAAACTAGAGGCTATCAGCTATAGAAGAAACTGTACTGAATGTTATCATTTTCCATTATTCCAATATGTACTAAAACAACATGTGACTTCATTCTCCCATTCATTTTATGTTTGATTTTGTTTTGAACAATTAACATAAAAGTATGTAAATGTAATAAAAACATCATGGGCAATTACTTTAAAGTAACTATCCTGATGACTTGGCATAACATTAATACTAGGCTGTGGGCCACAGATAACAAAACACGACCGGCAGCTCCCCTAACTGTGCATTTAATATTTAAGATTTGCAAATATCATAGCCAGCGTACACCGAGTTCATTTGCTCCCCCTTGCAGTAAAGCCGCATACACACTCACCCGATCTATGTATCCGAGAATCCGAGATATCAACCTAACAAGCCGCATTGTGCGATAGCGTCTCCGAAATAACCACAGGCGTAAAGTATCTGTCACATCGTAACTCTGAGGAACATTATTGCGACACCGCTGGTGTGTTCTTGCCTTATTGCCGCGTGCCGGTGGAGTGCAGCCACAAATAACAGCGGTAGGGCCGCATAATGTTTTATTATACCCATTTTATAACCGCAAGAATAATGTAATCTCCTTTATTTACCGAAGAGAGTGCAAGTGAAACGGATTATTGTGGTCATAAACAAAAATATTGACTTTTTAAACATTTGAAGATTTTCTTTTATGATTTTATGATATTATGCAGAAAAGTTACGATGTAGGGTAGGTATAAATCTTTTGCCATTTTTAAGGGTGCTGATATTTACAAAATATATATCAAGTCATATTATTACTTGCACACGGCCCACAAACACATAAACGAGCTTTATCTTCAAGGTGGATGGACCGACATGGAATCTATATGACCACTTATCGCTGTTGTTATGTGGCATTATGTTAATAATTCGCTTGTGATCCTAAAGAAGTTTTTAAAATGGATTCCACATTATTTTTATTCAGTGATAATTTTGAGTTAGGTCCATAGACATATATATCACCTAGTTAGGCCCCCTTGAAGTTAGGATCAAAATATCATCTAGTTAAAATGTCTACGTATTTTGTTTTTATAAGTTAAATAAAGAAGGCTTTGTTACAATATTTATTTTATTTCTTAGAGGCCTATTAGTTGTTTGGATTAATTCAACTGAAACCATATATTCGTTTTAATTATTTAATTAAAATTAATTATAAAGTACATATTTGGGACGTTTAAACGTAAGACGAGGGAATACATTTCTGAAACTATTAAATAATCATGTTTTAATGTCATTTTGTTATAATTAAATGTTAATAAAATGTTGCACTTTCATAGCTGAGCTAATAATAAATAACTTATCTTCTTTCTTTAAATGTTTTATAAGCAATGAATATAACGGCGACGGTTTACTGTTACGCAATTATTTTAATATTTTATAAGCCTTCTTTAACAAACATGAATCACATGAGACTTTCCATCTTCATGTCTCAGTTTAGCGAACCGACTTGCGGTACCATTTCGGCAACAGCCTAGGTGGTATTGCAGTGGTTATGGCCAAAGGTAACCGCTTAACATCAGGTGGGCCTTTAGCTCGTCTCACCATAATATAATATTTTAAAAAAAACTAATCAAGATCCTAATAAAACGTACTTTGACTGAGATTTTGTCGCAAACATGTTCATTACACGCTGTTTCCGTCAACAATATGAATACTTTTTGCTATATAAAAGCACAGAGTTTATTCTGAAGACAGAAAAATAAACGGACGGAAAAAGAAAACTGCTCAGTGTTCTCGCCATCCCTATTATTTCGTCGTCTAATTTTCTGCAGTAAACGTGCTCTTTAAAAATTCGCATAGTTCTAAAGTTCGCACCTGGCTGGCTCTGGCGCCAGTCAAAAGATCATTGTTATATGCCAGTCGTCACAAACGCCCTCGAAACGAGAAAGCAGGGGACAATTGTACCGTGCGACGGAGAGTAAGGAGGCCTTTCATACTCAGACGTAGAGTGTTTCAAAATTACGACCCTGCGCTTTATGATGTGTTAAAACGAGGTCTCGACAAAGGGATTTATTTAAAAAATAGTCAAGTTAAAGTGGGAATTAACGTTTTTATGGCAATATTAATATGAGCTATGGGGTTGCATTTGGGCTATGTTTTTTGAAACTTAGCAAAATCATTGTAATACGGGTGTTAAACTCGGTCATCACCATTATATTTTTCACGAAAATTTTCACTTCATCATCATTAGGAAGTGAAAACCCCGTATTCGCCAACAATTCGATGTTTTATCTTTGTATCCTTTTTTGTTGGATATAATGAACAAAATTCGTTGTCTTTGGCAAATCTGCTTTAGAATTCATTAAGTTTTTTTACCAAAATAGGTAGTTTTTTTTCGTCCTGTAAAATTACGTCCTACGCTATGAGTTTTTAACTTCTTTTATCGTGTCGACATGAGCTGTAGTTCATTTCATTATATATAATGATAATAGCGCATGCCGTAGGAAAAAGATTAGGCAGTTAGCAGGTTGGTGACGGGGCTGACTGCCCACGGTGCAGGTGTAGGTTTTAACTGCTGGGCAATTTTATGAGAATGAACCTAGCACTAGTTGAAGTCGGTGAGAACTTATAAAATAATCTTCACTATTATTATTCCTAAAAAGACTAATTTATTCTTCACTATTACTGTAAACACTGAGTTAAGTGGCAACATTAAACTTAGTCCAAAAAAATACGTATTACGAAGTGAATCAATGAGAATAAAAGTTACTTTTTACGCAGTTGAAGTTTTTTGCTCGTATCATATGGACGCAATATGTCGTCGACAGCCTACAGCTGCTGCGGAACGCTGAATTTATATTTTAAATACGAACCATAAATATGCGCATAAAAGGTTCCAATTTGATTTCATTAAAACATTCTTGTTTATAAATCAGGACACTGATTTTAGCAAAATTTTGAAATTCGATAAAAAGTTTTGGTTTTGAAAGTTTAAGAGTTTACGCATACCTAATAGCCTGGGGGTCTACTCGAGTTCGACGATATTCGACTAATCGTACCATTCAACACACAATTTGCTACTCAGGTCAACCACCGTTTTCATAAATATCGATTATTTGGATTATTTGCCATTGAATCCCACTTTTTGATCCCAATTTTGTATTTTGCTGTTGGATCCCAAAAATAATTATTTTGTATTTCCGTTGAATCTCATTTTTAAGGAATGCGAAGAATTCAACATATTTGTCGTTGGATCCCAAAATCTATTTCCGTTGGAATGATCGTGCTCTGACGTTTGTTTGTCTGATCTCCGGTCTATTTCATACGACTATGAACCTATATATATATATATAGTATATCTTTACTGTGCATAACTTTATTGTGTGGGTATCAGGATGCAATGAAAGTCCATACTTTGTTTGTCTTTGTCAAACGCGAGTAAACCCCCTGCTTTTGAATCATGGCATCCTCCTCCCGGCCGAATTTCGTTCACGGCGGCGAATCTCAACGGAGACTAGCCATAGGACATATTATAGTGTGTGCGCAAATACAGGTGCACTCTCCATTCCCTCACTCTCATAATCCAATGGGACGGCAATCTGACACGACCGGAGAGAGGTCAGGCGCAGGACGGAAGGCTTTACGTGCTCTCCGAGGCACGGGGATGTAGCACCGCCAACTTCCTGACTCCAGGCTGCTACTGAGAATCTTGACAGTAAAATCCCAATAACACTTTTTGCTGACCCGGGAATTGAATCCAGGACCTCACGATTTGCAGTTGAACACGTTACAGCTAGACCAATGAGGCAGGCAACTTTACCAGTATTGTCATAGGCATAGCAAACAGGAATTTTGCCTAATGCTTACGATGCGATAAGATAGGCTAGGAATTCTTCTTCCTATAAAGCATGTTTCGTAGTCTTATTTCACCGTACGATATGCACGAAGTGTGCACAAAAGTCAAAAAACAGAAAATAAACCGTCATCATACAATACAAATATAACATCACACGTCAACACAGCCAATCTCTTAAACTAATTTCCTCCAAAAACTGTTACTTCACCAAAATTCGTTGCCGAATCCCCTAAGCCGGCAATCGCTCAAATACGTTAGAAAATAGAGTTTACCGAGGGAAATGAATATCGGTCTGTTTCCGAATTAAGACAAATCGGCTTACTGTGGTGACGGATGCGACAGACACAGCAAATACCAAAATTGAATTTGCAAAGTTCACCTCTATTTGCAAAATTAAGGAGCTTACAGTTTCACCGCTGATATGTGAATTAAATCACAGGGGAATTGGTCAGTGTGATTTTTGTACTGGCCCTCGAATTTCTAGTGACAGACTGCGAATTTTCAATGTATTATTCAGTTCATCGAATTCAATTGTAAGTGCTTCACTTTCAAAATGAATTTACAGGGTATTTTTAAGGAGTGTAAACAAACAAACAAAAAACTAATTTTTTTTAGCGCACGGCATATTAAGTCGAAATTTTATTTTGTTTCAAAGTGAATTTTTAAATTATGGTTGCGATAAGGAATGTAAACTAAGCCATTATGTTCTTAAAAAATCCTGTATAATTTTATATCATTAAGAATAACGTAGTATTTTAAAAAGTTGTTTTCGAAAGTTCCTTAATATCTTTTTTAAATTTATTCAACTAAAACAAACCCAATTTCTATTACGAAAACATCACAAAAACCTTACACAGGTTTTTCCGGATTTTGATGATACTTTTGAGTTTTAAATAACCTAATTATATCCACTCAAACTCCTCTTTGTCTTACCAACTTACGCTGTATTATATTATCTGTGCTCTCGGTTCCCAAAAGCCTAATAATCAAAATAAAAACAACGAATCACATCAGTTGTTATGAGATTTGACAGCTCATCATTAATGTTTTGGGTTCATCTACTTTTCAGAGACCTGGGATTAATTAGCTTTCCTATAATCTTCGACTATAGGTACTTCTTCTTCTGTCGTGTCGACATGAGCTACCTGATAATAGAACTGATGTCGTGGTGTAAAGATTTGCCAGTCAACAGGTTGGTAGCGCGGCTGACTGCCCAGGTTGCACCGATCAATTAAATATCATGACTCGTGAAGGCTCTTTAAATGCACATCACCACTATAGATACGTACTACTATAAATACATTTACCTTGCAATGAACTAGACTCTGACCGTGGCTCCGCCCGTCTAGATACTGAAATAAAATATAGCCTATTTTACTTCTGGATGAAGTAATACCTTTCTTATGGAAATGGTGAAAGAATTATGAAAATCAGTTCAGTAGTTTCCGAGTTTATCGATTACAATCACATGAGACTTTCTACCTTCATGTCTCAGTTTGGTGAACCGACTTGCGGTACCATCTAGGTAACAGACTAGGTGGTATTGAAGTTTTTATGGGCAAATGTAACCGCTGGGCCTTTACCTCGTTTCGTCATCCTACACTATAAAAAAAATCCTATTTGTAATATGATTATAGTAAGTATAGATTAGTGGCGATGAAGAGACAAATCTCAGAGAGATAAATATTCAATATGCTAGACGTACAAACCTAACAAATCCCTAAAAAATCCATCCTAATTCATAGCTTTAATAACCCAGAAGTAATTACTCATTCATGCCTTCATAAAAATATCTCCAACTAATTATTGCAAAGTAGATACTGTTGCACGCTCCGCTGACTGTTTCAGAAAGCAATGCCTTTAAGTACTGCGATAACCGAAAAAAGTTGCGTAAACCTATGAAAAAAATTATGGTCTCGTCGTTGCGAAGCAAATTTTTCGGTTGGACGCCCTTTCCGAATTTAAATCCCTAGTCTTTCCCTTTCTTAATTTTTTCCTTCCTAGGCAGTTTGCCCACTGCGCCTGAAGTAATTATTTTATCTGTGCCTGAAAAAAGTTTTCATTCAGTGTCAAAGAATACAAAGGATCGAGATAACGGTAGGAAGAATGAAAAGATTGTTACCTATAGTAATATAATTGTACTATCTGAGCTTTTGTTGGGCTTAAGGGTAACTTTGGGGAAGGTGTGGTTAGAGTAATTTTAATATTCAAAGACTTATTTCATTTATATTCATGAAACTTACTTTCTATAACGTCACGCGTCAAAACCAAACCCACTGTTGTTTTTGTTCTATTTATTGTCTATCCTACTTTTACACAGTCAGGCAGACAGTAACATCACAAAGCCGCTATGGATCAAATAGGAAACATTGGACCGAATAAAGATAATCTTTTACGGTATAAAGCACTCTTTACCCACAACGCAACGGAGAAGGTGGATGCGTTTAAGTAGGGTGGGAGGTTGTTTGTTTGTTTGTTTTTACTATAGCGCTTTTCGTGTGTATCTGTGTGTCTATCTGTGGCATCGTAGCACCCAGACGGATGAACCGATTTTGATTTAGTTTATTTTTGTTTGAAAGATGACTTTATCGAGAGTGTTCTTAGCTATGATTCAATAAAATCAGTTTGAGGCCATAATGTTCACACGTAAGAGATCCCTTCCAATTAAAAAACTGATGATTGACAGTTGCTTCTTGCCATGGCGCACCACAACCAAATATCTCGGGCTAATACTCGACAGTAAATTGAATTGGACAAAAAACACGGAATCCTTCCGCCTGAAAGGAATTAAATGCCTACACTCAGTTTATCCAATTTTCAACCGACGATCCAAATTAAGCTCCAGTACCAAATTAAAAATTTATATAACTCTAATAAGACCCTGCATTACCTATGCCGCACCTGTCTGGAGTAGCACTTGCGAATGTAACTACACTAAACTGCAAGTAATAGAAAACAAAGCATTTAAAATTTCATTAGATACCCCTTTCCGAACAAATCTAAAATTATTACACAGTAAATTAAATTTCCCAACATTAAAACAATTCATAATAAAATTAACAAAAAAGTTTTATCTTGATATTAATCCTAAACACCGTAACAAACTCATATCTACCATTGGTAAAACAAAGTAATTTATAAATATATCGATACATATCGTCGATATCGTCTCCCTCATCACTTGCTACTTTACGAATAACAAAGGTGACACGACTCGATGGCCGGACTACTACCAATAGTTTGTATAAATGCAGGTAGATCAAAAACTTAAACACCTACAACAAACGAAATTAACTTGCATTATATTTAGCATTCCTTCTTTATTATGTTGAACAAGTTGAAGTTTTAATTGACCAATAATGTAAAATTAATTGTTTTATATGCGTAACTGCATTATATAGTGTCGTATGTGTCTAAACCTCGCACTAACTGTACACCAGGTACGTTTCTAGTCTAGTGTTAACATGTCAATAACATCGTAGTCTTTATTACATTATGTATCATCATCATCATCATCTCAGCCGAAAAACGTCCACTACTGGACAAAGGCCTCCCCCAAGGGGGGGGATATGCCATAATCGCCACGCTTGGCAGGCGGGTTGGCGATCGCAGTTGGTTGTTGAAATACTCGGAGAACGCTGCTGCCCATCCTCTGGTGAATCCCTTAGTCGCCTTTTACGACACCCATGAGAAGAAAGAGGGTGGTGCAATTCTTTACGTCCGGCACCACACGGACGTCCGGCACCACACGACGAAATACATTATGTATATTTAAATGTTTTATAACGGTGTCTTAGCAAAACAACGTTCTACTTTGTACGATGCTTTTAGAATAAGATCTAATTGTCATTATTTTGTGTTTTTGTATGTCATAATAAAGAAATTTTAAAATCAATAAAATCTGTTTAGCCGTTTGAAGATGATCAGTTTTTTTCTAATTGATGAAGAGATGTAAGCAACTTCCACAGTTCTGATCGATTCGAATATAATTTGATATCCTGTTACTTCAATGATATTGCAAGAACATGGTAACTTTGAGTTGATGCTGCAGCATCACCTGGAACCTACAGGATACCCAACTCCTCACCGGCTTAGAGCGGAGGTTATAATCTTTGGGTTCATTGGAATGGCTTTAATGAATAAGTTATAGATAGATGGTGATCAAGGTCTGATGATAGAGCAGGAAAAAGAAATGAGGATAAATTGGTGAGGGATTCTAAGCTACTTGGCTTGCACTCGTTTAATTAATATGAAATGTTCTACGACGTAATACCGTTAGTGGCGAATTAAGTAGGAGTCGCAATCGGTTGCCGCCGCGTGCACGTTCATCCACTACGACGCGGCCCGGTCGGTGTAAATCGTACATTTTTATATGAACATGTAAAGTGAATGACCGAATGGGTTGTGTCTGGGTTTTTAAAATTTTTACTCATTTATAATATGTATATCAACTTCAGTGGTACGCACGGCTACACATCAAGCTATACATTTCTAGTATAAGCAGAACAGTCGTTGTAAGGAAAGTCTATACAATGCGAGGTCAGCTTATACTGGAAATCTATAGCTTGATGTGTAGCTGTGTGTACTACATTAGCCAGATTAAGCTGCACACACTCTGCATTCAACCCACTGATCAATTCACCAGGTACAAATAACCAGCATATGCACACTAATTAACAAGCATGGACGTGCCACGGAATACAACAAGAAAATCTAGTAGCCATCATCATGCTCATTTAAACGGTCATCAATCCGGCCTCAGTGAGCGCTGTTTGACCGCAGTGATTAACGATGGAGGGCCATAACTAAATTATAACCCTCTGGCCATCCGCCAATGACATAAACTGGACGATGTAATTTTCTGTAGAGGATTTTGGTAATATAAATCGGGTTTCATGCAGCATGAATGATTCTTCATGGTACAGTCGGAAGCAATAATATTTGCCTTTAGGGTAATAAGACATAGAGTTGTAGTTTCATTCAAAGTTCCGCTCAAAGTTGAAGCACATAAAACAAGTAAAATATTTTTTTAATAACTATCGTGAGTTAAATTCATAATTACATGTGCAACATGTTATTGAAATATGTGCCTGATATGTGGAAAGTAGCCGAAGTAATTATGATAGCGAAACCAGGAAAACCTCCTCATGAACCAACATCATATAGACCAATTTCCTTGCTACCTATTATGTCAAAATTATTCGAAAAGTTATTGCTAAAGCGGTTGAAACCCATTATAGAAAATAGACAACTTATTCCAGATCATCAGTTTGGATTCAGAGAAAAGCACTCGACAATTGATCAGGTGCACAGAATCACCAACATAATTGAAAAATCCTTAGAAGAAAAGAAAGTGTGCTCCGCCGTCTTTTTTGATGTAGCTCAAGCTTTCGATAAAGTTTGGCACGAAGGCCTAGTACAAAAATTAAAAATAATGTTGCCCAGACAGTTCGCTGCTATCTTGGAATCATACATATCCAATAGAGCGTTTCGGATATGGCAAGAAGACGCTTATTCTAAAATAATTTGAATTAAAGCAGGAGTACCTCAAGGAAGTGTTTTAGGTCCGGTCCTATACCTATTATACACTTGCGATATTCCAATGCCTGAGAACAATTCCATCGCAACATTTGCTGATGATACTGCTATCATGGCGGTAGGAAGCAGTCATGAGGAAGCTACAGAAAAGGTCCAAGTAGCCATCAACCAAGTCTTTGAATGGACAAAAAAATGGAGAATTAGACTGAATGAAGCTAAGTCAGTTCATATTGACTTCACTAACAAAAAACCACAATACCTTCCGGTATTTATAAATAACCAGGTGGTACCTTATGTGAATAACGCCAAATATCTTAATGACCCTTGATCTGAAGCTTCGCTGGAAAGCACAATTCAAGAAGAAGCGAGAAGAACTAGACTTGCGCTACAAGAAAATGTATTGGCTGATAGGCAGGAAGTCACCCATGTCAATACAAAACAAACTACTTTTATATACAAGCAACTCCTAATGCCAGTATGGACTTATGGTATTCAGCTGTGGGGTTGTACCAGTCAGAGCAATAGAGCAATCATCCAACGTTTTCAAAATAAAGTTCTCAGGGACATGGCCAATGCACCCTGGTACATCAGAAATGCCTCCACCGGGACCTCAATGTGGACGTCATAGACACAGCTATAAAGAATTACGCAGAAGCTCATCAATTTAGACTTCACCACCACGTGAATGTCGAGGCAATCCAGCTCCTCGATAACACGGAAATAGTTCGAAGACTAAAACGGACAAAGCCATTTGAATTAGTGTAGTGTATAGTGTAGTGACAGACAACATGTAGTGATAAGTGCTGCTTATAAAGAACACATGAACAAAGTGTCTTCCTCTTAACTGAAACTAAGAAAAGTTATTGGACACATTCTTAGAACATTTTTACATAGCAATTTAGGTTAAAGTTAAATTACCCATTAGCCTCATGGCTAGATTGTAATTCAAATAAAGTATCTTAAAGGTACTTTATAGTATAAAAAAAAAAACAAATGTTATTGAAATTACTGAAAACTTCTTAAAGGGTCAATGTACTCATAAGTATGAACAACTTTTCCTATAGCCCTGAAATCGCGAATAAAAACAGCTGATTCCTACATTTTGTCGATTCATGTGAACAAAAATGTAGGGGACAGCTGATATTCTCTTGTTCAATAATTTTAAAGAATCGCTCTCTTTTACTTACAGTAAATACAAAAAAGGGATAGCAACAATTTAAGTGCTGTTAAATTAATCGGAATTAAAATTTCCAAACAAGTTTAGTCTTGATCTCGGAACGTGCCTATTAAAAATACGAAGATGTGTAACACGTAAACTAATTTGACAGCACTAAAATTGTTTCTATCCCTTACTAACTATTAGTAAAAGAGAGCGATAGTTTAAAATAAGTTTAATATTTGAAAAGAGATTCAGCACCAATAGCAATCTGCCGATGGATAGAAAGTATATATAAAGAAGAGATGGCTCAACTACCAATTTATATTTTTTCTCACGACTTGATTCAGATAGATATTATTAACGGTTTTAAATCAGTCAAGAGACAGATATTATTGCTTCTGACTGTACTATTATGTTTTAGGGGACATGAGGGATAAAATTATCTAAAAAAAAGAAAGGTAACAGCAAAAGGCTGATCTTAGCGGCCTGTCATACCGTTCCAGTTGGCTAAGGAAAGAAGACCTAATTAGACAAGTGAGTAGAACTTTCTTTTTACGACTGGCCAGTTACCTGTTCTATGCTATGCCTACGCACAATCAAGAACCAAGTAACTACACTAAAAAGTACACGCAAGCACTCAAAACATATAGGTACTTTAGTAAAAAAGGTAGGTATCTCTTTCCTGACACAAATAACAAAACACATGGTCTGGTCAAACAAGACAATGTAATTGGCCAACTAAACATACGACAATTAAGTTAAAATAACGTTACCAACAATACCAACATGTATTATTATCTTCGACCTATCTGAAATATCAATATCAAAAGCGAAACACGTAACAGAATCATGCAGTAGGTATTGGAAAATGTTTGGCATAGGGTAAGATCCCCAGTTTTCGTCTAAGAGTCATGATCGATGTTCCGACACGTGCAGCAGGGGCGATGTTCGCCATTTATTAACTTTTGATTTCCGTGCAAACAAAAATATTGCATTTCTTTTATTTATTTATTATGACTTTGGCACAACCTATGTTGTAGGCACAGACATAGTAAATGTCTGTGCCGTCTGTGGTCGTAGGTAATATAATACTATAACTATTAAGTAATTATTTTATTATTTTTAACGCATTTACGCATGCGAAGCGAAATCTATCGATTAAAATTGTGGAAAGAAAAAATCGCTCACGAGCAGGATTCGAACTTGCGACTCCTGGCTCAGTACGCCATTGCTTTAGCCACTAAGCTACCGTGAACACTGCTCGTGGTATCGAAATTAGCCTCCACTATTGTATGTCTTCGTTTCGTTTCGTCTTTGTTTCGTTTGTTCGTCTTGTATCTATACGATTTTGAATTAACTGCAAAATTAGTCGAGTCGGCTAAGAAACACTGTTTCTTAATAAGATTTCACTGACGTAACCCAAAGACGTACAATCCACGATCAGTGTTCACGGTAGCTTAGTGGCTAAAGCACTGGCGTACTGAGCCAGGAGTCGCAGGTTCGTATCCTGCTTGTGAGCGATTTTTTCTTTCCGAAATTTAGATCGTTGACTATTAAGTAAGCGGTGCCTATGTATCTTCACTCGAGGGTATTTTAAATCTAAGTAACAAAACCAATTATTGCATTTAATATAAACTAGACATTAAGACTGGTCAAAATATCCTCAGAAAGAGACAAACATCAACTGAATATTTAAAAAAATCATCATCATCATGCTCCTGCCCTTATCCCAATTTATTTGGGGTCGGCGCAGCATGTTTTTTTCCATACATCTCTATCAGCCGTCATCTCCGTGTTCACTTTCTTTCTATTCATATCATCTTTCATACAATCCATCCATATTTTCTTCGGTCTCCCTCTTTTCTTATAGCCATCAACAATAACCATGAATATTTAAAAAAACACGGTTAAGTAAATCAAACATAACAAAAATGTAGCTCAGCAAACTCAGTGACTAATAAAAATACATGCCTCTTACTATAAAAGGCGCAGTCGCTCACTATCTTCAAATTTATCGTCATATACACAGTAAACTCGCTATGTTTATTAGTGGTGAAACTAGTTGCACTCCCCGACTTTTCCCGAGCAAAAAGGGGTCCTTGTCAGAAGTTTGTTTTATACACTTTGTCCATTAGGACATGAGTGAGGACGACGAAGTCATGTCAATCGGATTAGAAGAGTAAACAAGCTCAAAAGTTTTTGTTTTTGTTAGTACATATATAAAACATTATTTCAAGCTCACTTTCACGCCTGCCAGTCGCCTGTTCATTATAAATCTTATTTATTTACAACAACACAAGTCTAAACACTAAAACTCTTAAGTCATTATAAATAAATGTTTATTTCAATAACTTCAATTATGTTACATAGTATCAATTGTAGAATTACCTAAATATTACTTAAGAGAGACAATGGAAAACTACAAAAGGCAGCAAGGGGAAGCAAAGCATTACACGTAATAAAGAAACAAAAATGTTTTAGATTTCAGCAAATTAATATTGTCTGCAAATAGTATGTCAGCATCTGGAAAGCTCTCAACCTCAGAGCAACAGAATACTAAAGAGAAGACAAGCCGCGTAAAGGCTGACCGTTGTATGCACAGCGGGCATACACTGTGCTAGTTCACCGTCACTTACACCCGAGTGAGTATGCGCACTAGTCTGAGAGAAAACTTAATTTTATTTCAAAAAATCCGTTTACAAAAGTGTTGGTGTTTTATATGTGTGCGTGTTTTTTGTTGTAATTGATGCGTTTCTTGCGTTGTGTTTGTAAGTTGAGCTTGCGACACTTGGACTCCATGTAAATTAGGCGGCTTGCCCGATCTCCTTATATTCCGTTATCTATACCCTCGACTTTATATTGGTGGTTAAGCTATTGCTGGAATGAGGAGAGTGCTGCTTTCGTTCACTATGACTGTTTTGGGTCCATCATATTGAACCTATCAATATTGGATTACTGTGCTAGTACGGTCAACCGCACGTCATTGATAACAGTTTGACATTGACAGCGCCTTTATTTCGTAAGCAGTAAGGGTGGTTTTATAATTCCAGCGTTACCACTGTCATGCAGTCGACTGTACAACTGTAACACTACAAACCTAACGAATATATTATAATCGCGTCGACGTTTTCTTTACGCTCTAAATAATATGTAGTAAATTAGTTACAAAAATGTCACTATACAGTCTCCATTTTTCCTAGATCTATTATAAGTAATAAGAAGCCAAATGAATGACACCACCACAATTCACAATGTATCCTTTCAACAAACTTGACAAGCGGACAGTAAAGCTCAAGAAAACCCGGCGTCGCCGCGTCGGTTGGTAGGTCCGTGACACAATGGGACATAAGCAACCCTTCCGATATAACAGTAAATACGCGAGGGTCCCGAGAGCCCCCTCGCCGCATCGACCCATTAGAACTAAGTGCCACTTGTCGAATTGAACGTAACCTGAAGTTAATTGAGAGAAAATTGAAACCAGATATTTGCTGAGTGCCGTCAAACTCGCACTTCTTGGAAAAATAATTGTGTGGGGTGGCGAGTTGTGGTTAATAGATAGTATTACTTAGACACAATAGACATCGGTGCGTCAGTTATCGTTGCAGAAGTTGAACAATGGTAGCTGTGTTCGTTGTTTTGTGTCAAAAATTGTTAAAAAAGATTTCAACCCTACAATTTTGTTTCGAGTTAAAACAAAACAAATAAACCTAATAACACCGAATAGAAATATAGCATGTTTTAAATAAATTTAGCTCTACCCTCGTAAGGCTCAATATAAATTTAGGTCGAAAAAATGACGACCCAATGTACTAAAAATAGGTACAAACATTTGTGTTCACTTAAATAGATAAAATGTAGGGAACACCTGATTTTTTTTTTCGCGATTTCAGATTTGGTCCCATAGTAAAAGTTGTTCATAATGATGAGTACAATGACCCCTTTTCGGGAAATAAGCGATTCAAATTTCAGCGTGTATAAAGCATCGCATAGGGCGCAAAGGGAATGTCTATACGTGGGACACTCAGAAAGTTTTGCGAAACTAAAAAAAATTGTTCTATACGTACATATATTTTTATCAAATCTTTTCAAAGTACTTTCCACCAGCCTCTATACAAAGATTCATGCGCCTAAACCAGTTTTCAAAACACTTTTTCCAGTCCGCCGCAGACACCTCGTTTACAGCCTGCTCGAACGCAGCCAGCGCATCTTCCGGCGACGAAAATTGTATCCCTTTGAGCTGATTTTTTATTTTTGGGAATAAAAAGAAGTCACACGGTGCTAGATCAGGGCTGTAAGGAGGGTGACCCAGGAGTTTGACTGGCGTGCTGTCCAGGAAGTCCCTCGTTTTGAGTGCGGTGTGCGCAGGTGCATTGTCGTGGTGGAGCAGTAGCCCGCGGAGCCCTGTGTTTGGTCGCTTGTTGCTTATAACAGAGAAAACTTCTGGCAAACATTTGGTAGTATACCATTCGGCATTAATGCTTCTTTGATCCCGTAAGGGAATTGATACCAAGTGGCCAGTCAAATTAAAAAAGCTAGCGATCAAAATCTTACCCCCGCTTCTAGATCGCTTCACTTTGGTAGGCGTTGGCTCATTTTGAAACACCCAAACAGTCGACTGGCGCTTGGTTTCTGGGTCGTATTGATAAATCCAGGACTCATCACCTGTAACGATGTCGTAAACACGCCGAGACGAGCCTGCTTCAAATTTGTTAAGCATATCACGGCACCATTCCACCCGGGCCTGCTTCTGAGCATCGGTGAGGTTGTGCGGCACCCAGCGTGATACTATCCTCCTCACGCGAAGATGGCTGTGTAGAATCTCGTGAACGCTTCCCGATCCAATCTTCAATATGTGTTGAATCTCCTGATATGTAATTCGCCTATTGTCTTGGATTAAATTTTTCACTGCTAGCACGTTTTCTTCGGTAACAGCCGTCAAAGGGCGACCGCTTCTTTCGTCATCCCCCAAAGTTGGTCGACCGCGCTTGAATTCGTTATACCAACGATACACGGTTGCCTTGGAAGGGCCTTCATCCATGAATGCCATTTGAAGTCTATCGTACGATTCATCCGGTTTCAGGCGACACTTGAAATCGTATAAAATCATAGCTCTAAAATGTTCCCGGCGCAGATCCATATTTCAGTGAGACACAATACTTTGAATTAACTCGCAAAAAATGTGGAGGGAAATTTTGAAATTGGAACTTACTTATTTTTACTTATAAATAATCATATTTTCGAAAAACATTATAACTGGCCAGTCTCCCATATATAAAAACTTTTTTTCGCAATACTTTCTGAGGGGCCTGGTACAACGTGTATCAGAAATGCGTGGTCATAATTGAAGAGCTTATTCAGAAAGTGCTATAGAACAACTTTTACTATGGGAACAACCCTAACATCGTGAAAAAAAAACAGCTGATCCTTACATTTTGTCGAGCGACAACGGTGATTACGGTGACGGTGAAAGCTGATGTTTTTCTTGCTATGTCAGGATTGGTCCCATAATAAAAGTTGGTCTATTCTATGCCCTGAATGAGCTCTTAAATATGACCAAGTAATTCTGATACACGTTCAAGACGTTCAGAGCGTTCAGCGGCTATTTTGCATGCTTATTTATACACGGCGTGGGTAACATGCACATGTTGAGGCACTTGCGCGGGTTACATGCATCGTGTAAACGACCGTGTTAATAAATGCGTGGGTCCAGTGCCTTATGAATGTACCGTATTAGTCCGCGCGAGTGGCCCGTGTATGTAGCCCGCACCAGTAACATGTTCCAGTAACATGCACCGTGTAGAAACACCAAGTGACGTTTTAGTGAGGGACAAAAAAAAATTAACAAATTTTTGTTATTCTGTTGTACACTTGTTTTTATCCTCTAATAATATATCAACATCTCTCTATCGCTCTAAGGTTTGCTGTAAGAAAACTCATTTTTGAGTTAAGCTCGCCGATGTACATAAGCTTTCCTATTGTAATATTAATGTGTATTTGTGTGTACAATAAAGTATAATAATAATAATGACAAAAAAAGCTTTGGCACTTATGAACTTTTCAACCTATTTATGTTTATAGCTACTATTTGGGCGTTTACACATCGAAACATAGAAACACATGATCAATTTAAGAGTTATAAATTGTAAAGCCGAGGTAAGCTACCGTGGCAAAGCTGGTACAGTCCATTGCGTATGAGTCCATTGAATGTAGAACCCATTACGTAATGAATACCTGGTTTAAAACCATTTGTCCTCCTGTCACTGGAAAAACAAGAAGCATATCACTACAACCTATTTTAATTTTTTACCTTTTTGTATATTTTTCTACAACACATAAACTAATATTATTTTAGGATACCTAGTACAGACGAAGTACTCTTGTGAAAACTGTGTACTATCAGTCTTTGTAGTTATGAGGTAATTACTCACAAACTAATTCCACAGAAATAGCTGAGAGCTATTACAGTGTTCAAAGGAAAGTTTATGTATGCGAGTGTTAATGTAAACTAGAAGATAGATTTTAGTCTTGCACACCAACAAAGAAAAATGCTGGTTAAATAATGTATTTAAACAAACAGAGGAAAACGTGCTATTTCATTAATTAACGTGACCTGAATTCAATTTTGAAATTGAGCAAAAATACTTTCATAATAATAATTTGTTAGGTTTTCGCGATCACTACACAATATTATTAGCTTTCGAAACGTCAGGAAAACCAATTAAAATAATATACGCGATGTAATCCGGTTAAACTTGTTTTATTACGTTCATAATAACTAAAATCAAAGTATACTGTAAATGTTTGCACCTAATAAGAAAAACAATCTTAATAAAAAAAGATATTAAAGTTAATTTATTACATTCTATTGTCATCAGAACTACATGTATCTAATTTCAGTTTATTTGGATAACAGGAACTCCATTAACGGCCAAAATTAATATCCAATCTATCCACGATTTACCTTATTATAGATAGGAATTTGACATAAGCTCCATACAAAATATGTCAAATTTCTATCTCTAGTAGAGCAAATCGTGGATAGATTGGATATTAATTTTGGCCCTTAAACTGACTTGCAAGATTTGTAGCAAATATACAGACAGACAGATCACGAATTAAATTTAATAACAGCTTTAAAAAATCAATTTGAGACAGTTTGTGTTTAACAGAAATCCTATCCTACTAATATTATAAACGTGAAAATTTGTGAGGTCGTATGGATGTTTGTTACTCTTTCACGCAAAACTGCTGTATGGATGGTTGTTAGTGTGTCAGTTATTAAACCTCTTAAGGGGGTACTCATCAGTATGAACTGAAATGAAATCCCCACCCACCTCAAATCGCGAAAAAAAATATCTGTTGTTCCCTACATTTTGTCGATTTATGTGAACAGAAATGTAGGGATCAGCTGATTTTACTTTCGTAATTTCAGTGTTGGTCCCATAGTAAAAGTTGTTCATGATGATGAGTACAATTCATAAAGTTACTATACTGACGTAAGTATAGAAATGTCTGGTACAATTACACCATATGAGGTCTTCAGTTATTTCAATAACACGTTATAGTCTGGTTCGCTTACGTTGTGACTTGTGAGGAACTAAGGCTTATTATACAGAGAAGAATCTAAGTCTTATATTCAGAGACGAATCTAAGCGTGAACTTATGCTTCTAACTGTCAAAAAGCAGTGCTATTTGACAGTTGGAAGCATGAGTTCACGCTTAGATTCGTCTCTGAAGAGTGAAAGACTAACAATTGAATAACAATATGAGTTTCTTTTACTTTTACACTAAAAAGGTTTCTTACAAAACCTGTGCTTTTGTAATCAGCCGTTCTATCTCTTTAATAATTCATCACATTTATGAACAACTTATTTCTCCAGGTTACACTATCCACACTCCCTAATAGTTTTTGGACGGTTTCCAGGGAGTTCAGTATCTAAATTAAATTGGTTGCCAGCCACTTCTGTTGTCCTTTTACAGCGAAGTTCTGCCGCATTTTAATACTTTGAGACTTATCCCGACTTATAAATTACTGCTCAGACTGAATAAATTATCCAAGAAGATAATATAGATAATAGTATAGTGTTTTTAGTGTATTAAGGGGGTCATTGTACTCATCAGTATGAACAACTTTTACTATTGGACCAACCCTTAAATCGTGAAAAAAATCATCTGTTCCCTACATTTGTGTTCACATAAATCGACAAAATGTAAGCAACAGCTGATTTTTTGCACAATTTAAGGGTTGTTCCCATAGTAAAAGTTGTTCATACTGATGAGTACAATGACCCCTTAAGCAGTTTTCAGTTTTTTTATTAAGACCTTGCATACATTTTCAATTTCGCCTATATAAAATCTCTTGAAATCGTTATAAAAGTGATAAATTAGAGCGAGACAGCTGTGAAACTCAAAAGGCCTCTTAATACCTTAAGACTTAGGTTTGTTGACCCGGCATTTGATTAACTGAAGATTTATAAATTACTGCTCAGACTAAAGAAATTGTCCAAGAAGAATAAAGATAACGTAAGATTATACACGCTGAAATTTGAATCGCTTATTTCCCGAAAAGGGGTCATTGTACTCATCATTATGAACAACTTTTACTATGGGACCAACCCTGAAATCGCGAAAAAAAAATCAGGTGGTCCCTACATTTTTTTGATTTAAGTGAACACAAATGTAGGGGACCAACAGATTTTTTTTTCGTGATTTCAGGGTTGGTCCTGTAGTAAAAGTTGTTCATAATGATGAGTAAAATGACCCCTTTTCGGGAATTAAGCGACTCAAATTTGAGCATGTATTTTTATGCAGAAACGCAGAGAGCATGTTGAATCGGAACAAATTTGTGTATGGCCCTCGGAAATTAAGTTTTGTACAACCTCATGTCTTGCATGTGATATGTTATAGGATAAAAAAAAACCTCCGTTCATGTGTTCTAATAAACAAAAACGTAGATGAAGCGAAAGAGGTGTGTCAGGATCGTAACAGGTGGAAATCCATAGTCACTGACTACTCCAATGGAAAACAGGCGTGATATTAGTATCAACTCAGTCTATCGCAGTCCACTGCTGGACATAGTCCTCTTCCAAGTTACGCAACAACACTCGGTCTGCCTCTCTGCCTTCCACATCCAGCCCCCCCCAGCTACTTTAAATCAGGTCGTTGGTCCACCAAGCTAGGGGTTGCCCTACGCTCCGTTTTCTGATTCACGGTCTCCACTCAAGGATTCTATGAGATATGTATGTAAGGACCCGAATGAGAAGGGTTAAACAAGTTCTTTAGTTATCAATAGTAATTATAATATCCGTGTTTATAATTTCTGAAGCTCAAATACCTAGATAAGGAAATAAGCTAATGGACTACGTACGGTCGACCGCACGTCGGTGGTAACACTTTGACATTAGCAGCATCTTTATTTCGTAAGCAGTAAGGCCGTTTTCGAATTGAAGTGTTACCACTGTCATGCAGTCGACTGTACCACGTGGACTAACTAAATCCTAACACAAGGAAACTTCCAACGTCTACTCACTTATAAATGTTTACTTGTACTGTCATTTAATTGGAGTTTAACGAGCCCGATAAACGTCAGTTAATTGACACAATATAGATTATTGTTCGATGATGTCATTATAATACAATAGTCATTGTTTTTTTTTATTTAATTGTCATTATTTTTAACTTGTTATTTGTCATTTTATACTTCGCCATTATTTTCTAATATTACTTTGTTTGCTTCATTTACGAGAATGTGTGCAGAAAGCGGACACCCGTGACCTTTCATACATTTCCATTTTTATTTTACTACCGATTCTAGGACAAAAGTAATTATGAGAACCATTAAAATAATAATGGTTACTGTTCTAATTCAGCATCCCTTTAGTAGAATAGGGTTCAGCCTCGATAAAATCAAATTAGTTCTGGAAAGTAATAAAGGGACAAAACTAAAATATTCAATTCTAGGAACGGGACCAGTGTTTTGTTTGAGCCGGTTACCGGAGAAGGAAAATACTAAAACATTTGATTTCGTATGTTAGAGCGTGTACTTCCCTGCTAATTGAGTTTCCGACACACGGTGCAGTGTTGTACGGCCCGCCGATGCAGGCCCGGTGCGTCGATTATGTTTTCAGTACGGACGTTGCTGACCAATTACCACTGCTTTTCAATTCACTTTGCGAATTTCACAAATTCCGTGTGTTCTACCGTTTGAAAAGCACCTACTTTGAAACTTAGGTACCTTAGGGGACTTGCCTTCTTAATTCTGCGTTTAATGAAATTGAATTAGTTTTACAGTCTATTATACGTTTTTTTATCTGACTTAAGCTTATTTAGTATTCGTGGTCACGTCTAGACGGAAAGCGCTTCGTAAGCTCAGATCAAGAGAAAAACCTTTTTTACTTGGTCTGAGTTCGTAAGTCGAAAAGTAGAAACCGTGAAATAGACGGCATTGTCGAAAAAAGAATTTCAAAGTTAATTAGGCATTCTACTAAGTGCTACATTTTTTAAAGTTGTTTATTTTAAAGTGGTTTTAAGAAACATTTCAGACTTTAAAGCACTGAAGTTGTTTATTTTTTACAGCCTTAAACGACTCTAACACAGGCCCAAATGTACATACTGCCTTAGTTTTGAATTCAGAAATACGTTTGGTCAATAACCCTCCTTCTGGCGCTGTCGGGTAAAAATTTCAACTGCTTTCTGCTAAACGGGTATCAGGCTCATAATTATTACCTATCCAAGTAGTCTTTACTCACTATATTCTCTAAAATCTGATGTAATTCTGGATACTGGTAATTGTGATTTGTGTTTGGCATCCTAATGGGGGATTCTCATAAGCTCTAAGCTGTTTTAAAAGCGCTATAGCTTCATGTAAAAGGTGATTCATATAAAATTCTCCTCTTGACTCTGAAAAGTATTATACTTTCTTAGAAGAATTTCATAATCGCTTTGTCATCAATGTACTTACTACTACTACAAAGCGATTCGTCCAATCATCGACATGTAATTAGTAGTAAATACCTTATCAGATTTCCTCCGTCGTTGCCTGATTTAGTCTAGCATTTGAGTTCGATGCTATAGTATCTCCGTTGCAGTCATTAGGGTATGTTCATGGGAAAACATTGTGTTCTCCAGTATAGTGTAGAAATTATTCTGTATCAACAATGGAGAACTGTTTAGCTATCAGTTTTGTCGCAATATCATTATTATCAGCAGTCACTTCTGAAGGTATGTTTTCGTCTCCAGTTTTCATTGAGTCATGATTTTTTATGTACCGATCAAGTTGTAATGTATAATTTTTTTCCTTTGTTACCTTTTTATTGTTCAAGTTTCAAAACGTGTAGTAGGAATTTATGTGATACTATGTGGTATTTAATAACAATTGTTTCTTGTTGGTCATATAAAAATTTGGTTCCAGATTGTGAAAAGTGCTTAAAAAGAGATCATTGCCCAGCATTTGGGAATTTAAGCAAGCAAGAACAAAATGCCTGGCAAATAAAATACCCTTGCTCAACAGCTGAAGACTACAAAGCAAGGAAGGTCTTTGGTTTCGATCCCATCGCCAAAGGAGACTTTGTAAATACACCATTAATTACACATACTCCTCTTACTCATTTATTACAAAACTTTCTATAAACAAGAGTTATTTTATCCCGTAAATCAACAAATATGTCATTACAATACTTGGAGCGTAAATGCATCACGATAAAATGGTTTCACAAATAACCGTGTAATTATGAATCCATAGAGCTGATCCAAACTATCGGGAAAATTATTAAGAAGGTTCTAGGAAAAAAATACTTTATAATTGCAATTAATATCCACGAAATAAGGCGATTTCTCGAGTTTATTTTACATATTAATCATAGAGAAAATTTAAATGACAATTTAAACGAATAATGAATTCAATTTTAATGAATATGTATTTATCCATGTTCAAATTTCAGGTATGTTGTTCTAACGTGGCTCAAACGTCAATCAGCGTTAATAGCAGATATCCAGATTACAATAATTTCGGTAACAATAATTATGATGACGGAAACGCTGGCTATTATCCAAATACGCAAAATCGAAACGGCTACGATTTTGGAAATAACAGACCTGATAATAATGACTGGGGATCTGATAACAGCGATAATATCGGGTACCCTAATCAAGGGTCCTACGATTACCAACCGGTATTAAATCCGCCAAGAGCGCCTAAAAACTACTTTAATGATAACAATAGTCCGTATGTAACATCAAGTCCATTCTTTCCTGTACATGGGCATGGTAATTCCGGCGGTGGTAACCAAGGGCAGTGCCCCATAACAAGCTTTCCGCCGAAGCCTGAAACAGGATGTTGTGGACGCGAGGCGTCTGACACCGACAGGATTATCGGTAAGTTACCCCACACTATCCACTATGCTTTTAACGTGAAAGGTGAAACAAAGCAGCCACTTTTATTTTTTAAGTGTTAGACTGAAGCAGCTTGGGAATTTTAATTAAAAGTTGCACGGATTAGGTTTTGTAAAATATTTCCTAATTAGTTTTCTATTTGCACTTTTTATCCATACTTATAAAAGTCAATGATGTAATCTCATAGCCTCCTTTTAATGGTGCACCTTTCCATTCTCACTCTATATCTAATCAAATTTATAGCACCCAGAATTGCACGTATCTTTGGACACTCTTTTCTATCCTTTTCTCTGTACAATTTTTATTTTCATTGCACAGATAAGCCTAAACCACCGTCATATTATGACACTGCACCTAGAAATCACCGTCAGCCAAATTCTTACGAGAATTCAGATTGGCCATCATGGCAGCTCCACAGAGTTGTACGCGAAGCCCCTGTGGAAGTTGGAAATCGTATAGCAGGTACATAGTTTAAAACACGGAATAAAGAAAACATGGGGAAGTGGCATACGGCTATCACACGCGTGGCACAATTAAGCGCAGATGCGCAAAATTAACTTAATCACGCTTAGATTTCCGCTGCGACACTATGATGTCTCGAATGCTTACGACAAATATTAGATTACACCTTATTGTGTAATTATAACGTGTAAAAATTGTAGCAGATCGAAAAATGATATTCATAGAGATGTATTATATCCCCTCTATGTGTAAAATTTTGATAAATTTCATTCAAACAATTTTAATTTTGACAACTTGTATTAAGATTCAATTTAAAAAACATTATACCTATAATTGCTAGGCCCCATTTGCATTTCAAATAGACCCAATCACATAATTGTTTTTTGTGTATTTTAATGTACTATTTCATTTGTAAATGTGTGATTTTGGCAACACTTATTCCTGCACTAAGTAATCGTAAGGACACTTCCAATTGTTTTCTTTATTCCGTGGTCTAAAACATTGTTCATATAATTTTTTGTAATAGATAATTACATTAATAATTAAACACCACTTGTGAAAATTGCGGCCCTTTAGCCAATATATTTAATATTTAGAAATAACTGATAAACGATTCGATATGCTTTCTTATTTTTATACTATGCACCCACTGTCTTCTGACGCGACGCATTCAAAACACTCTAATAGTCTAATCTGTGCGCGTTACTATTTTGTATGTAGGATTTGGATCCTTATGTATTTTTCATTTTTTTTTCTCAGTGAGAACCCCTGAAATATTTGATAAGTTCATGTAAAACACTGTTTAGTGTCACAGTCCATTAGTTTACACAATAGATTTCGCGACTGTTACCTGTACCACTAATTAAACGGGATCATGTAATAGACATTTTAATTAACTGATTATTATTTTGTGTAACATTCAGAATTCTCGCAAATTGTGGTGCGGAGTTCCCAATGCTATTAACTAAATATCATGTGTTTCCTATTACTACTAATTAATTATTTGGAAATGACGAATTTGATTTGGTTTTCTATTTGTTTAATGGATTTGTCAATTAATTTGACGTGTTTTTAAAATTCTGTGATTCTATGTATTTAGTATTGGTTATTGCTTTGGTGTGGTACCAGACGCAAAGAATAGCACCGACCCATCTCTTCTCGTGGGTGTCGTAAAAGGCGACTAGGGGGCTCACCAGAGGATGAGCAGCAGCGGTCTCTGAAAATTTCTTCAACCAACTGCTATAGCCAACCCGTCTGCCAAACGGTGATTGGTGATTATGGCATGCCAAACATAGTGGAAGTCTTTCGGCTGAAATGATGATTGTTTCCAGATTGATGAAAAATACAGAGGTGCTAAGAGCTGGAACAAGAAAGATTCGAGTACTTACCGTCCATATGTCCTTGCTTCTCTGTAAAACAAAACATCTTACTCATTCTCAAAATCGCTTAAAGTTTCAAGGACATCATACAAATAAATTGTCCCATTTTCTTAGGTGGTCGAGAAACAGAGTTGGAACAGTTCCCCTGGACGGTACTCCTAGAGATGACCTTCGACTACGGAGACAAGAGGCAGGCCTACAACTGTGGTGGATCCCTCCTCAGCTCCCGATATATTCTGACGGCTGGACACTGTGTCTATGATAAGGGAGGGAAGGTTATAAAGTAAGTAGTCTTTATTCCATAGTACGATCAACCGCATGTTAATGATAACAAACCATTATAAGCCTAATGGCTTTGTGTGTTAGTTTCATACAAGACAGACTCTGCTTATTTTGGTTTTAACCGACTTCAAAAAAAAGAGGGGTTCTTAATTAGTTTTTTTTTTAAATGTTTTTTACCTCATATCTCCGTCATTTACAAACCGATTAGATTTTTATTTTATTTTATTTGAAGGTATATACTTCCAGATTGGTCCCATTTATATCAAAATCCAGTTCTGATAATGGGATCCATGTGGAATTTATGGAACTCTTCAAATATCATAGGTATACATATAGCGATTTTGATATTTTCATCAACAAATCGAGCATTTGCATTCAGAACGTATTATTTGGTGAAGATCTGATGAAGATAATCGAAGATAAAGAAGGGAACTCTTCAATGGATGACAGCTGATAGCAAATCATCCAAGATAGCAGCAATCGCTTGTCTTTCTATTGTTAATGCAACTCAAAATAGAAAAATTAAATAAACTTGAAAAAAAAGTAAAAACTTACTTCAAAAATAATAAAATAATTTGTTTAAAACAGTTTAGGAAGTCGGTGCCAATTTTTTTTAAATCAAACCGACCTAAACTGTTTTACACAAATTATTTTATTCTTTTCTTACTATTTTTTAAAGTTTATTTTTGTTACCATTGATGCGCTTTATTGTGCCTAATCTCATTTATTACCGAGGAGCTATAATAATCCTTTGAAGAAGATAGCTGGGATGAACTGGATGCGGAATGCAGAGGACCGAGTGTTTTGGCGCAGTGTAGAAGAGGCTTATGTCCAGCAGTGGACTGCGATACTAGTTAGTTAGTGGACTGTGAGTTGATGATGATGATGAATCCCCATTTAAAAACGGCGGATTTTATCTTCGACCACCTTGTAGTCATTATTTTTGTAATTAGTTATTAAGTTTTTTAGATTATGTATTAGGAACTCTTGACCTCTGAGATTCAAGGTAGTGATTATGTACAAAAATTAGGTATATCATTATCATGATATTTTTGATGCATTATTTTTTATAAAACAATAAATCGATTTCTCGTAACCATAAAAAAGTTAATATTTCTCAATCAAAATACAATTTTTGCAATGCCAAAGTATTTAACAAATTACCTTTATATTATAGCGTCAACATCTACCTAGCCGAATATGACAAGAGTACGTTCCCAAAAGACTGCAAAAATGTATTAGGCGTGGGACAAAAGTGTATAGAAAACATCGTGATGACAGGAGAGGATTTTGTGCTGCATCCGCAGTACGACGACGATCGCCTTAACAATGACATCGCACTGATAAGAATAGCGGGCAATGCGCCTTATACAGGTAAGCTTTTCGAATTTAACCCTGGTCTATACAAGTGAAAAAGAAATCACCTAATAATTTCTTAGGTTTTCGCGATCACTACACATTATAATAAAAAACTCGTCGAATACATAACCTCCTTTTTTGAAGTCGGTTAAAAACAAGTTTAACCGGATTACATCGCGTATATTATTTAAATTGGTTTTCCTAACGTTTCGAAAACTTTGCAGCGTTCGTGGTCGCAGGAAGACTAAGATGAAAAGCAAAGCTTTCGAAACGTCAGGAAAACCAATTTAAATAATATACGCGATGTAATCCGGTTAAATTTGTTTTATTAGAAATCACCTACACAAACACTCGCATGTCACTGTGTTTTCTTCCGATTTTTAGTAAGTCCCTTTTTCTATGTTTTTTTATTGTCTTTTTACTTGTATGCCCCGTGTCTTCTTTTGAACTAAATAAACGTTTTATCTATCTATCTAGCTAAAATCAAATCAAATCGTCTTTATTTGCGTACAATGTAGGTAGATACATAAGTTGAAAACACATAAATAAGTCCCAGTACATTCTACCTTGCTATCTACAAACTTTCAACGAAAACGACCAAAATGCGCCAAAAAACTAATTTAATGCAATCATTTCATGCAATGTCAATGCAGGTGGGTTATGGCGAACTTCAAACAAAATTCAGATGAGATTTTCATGCTTAAGTGTGGTTTTCCACCAGAGCTATGCGAGAAAGCTAAGCGGTGAGCGAGGATAGCCCCCACTAATAGGATTGCTTCATTTTGCTCGCCTGGTACTATTGGTGGAATTTTTCTTCGCTCACCGCTTCGCTTCCGTTCGCACAGCTGTAATGGAAGGCCACCGTAAATCTAAAGATGTTAGATTACATTGATTATTAATTTCGCCCGTTAGTGAACAAACGACATTAATTTAGACCAGGGTTTTTCAAACTGTGGGTCGCAACCACTAGGGGGGTCGCGAAACCTTACATGGGGGGTCGCAAGCAAAAGAAAAAACGCATGTGTTTCTAGGTCTTCACAACAATAAAAAAAAACAATTTCAATGAGAAGGATGAGCTTGTTTATTTTTAAAAAATTGTCCTAGAATGTCGCTAGAATTATTTAAGTTTTAAAGGGGTCGCGTAATCCCTTAATATTATTGCGCAGTTTTCTGCGAACACTTTTCCCGAATAGCATGTTTAATGCTATTTTTTTACCCAAAAGAACAAATGTTTCGTAGCACTGACACGGTTTTGTTCGCTCGTGTGCACCCTGCCTTAACACACGCTTAATACGTTGTACCCACGGAACAAAAATATGTTATTCCGTGGCTGTACCTACATGTATTGAGTGTTTGTGGTTGCTGTAATGCTATTTCGGAAAAAAAATTGCAAGTTTTTCAAGACTAGTTAAACATAAACTAGTTAACTAAACCTAAACTATCTTAAAAGGTGTTAAATTTTTAAGATAACTAATAAAAAAGTAGTTTATTTCAACATTATGAATTGCAAAAAAAAAAAAAAATTGATCCATTTCACACAGCACCAGTCTCAAACTAAGCAGAGCCTGTAATATGGGTACTAGACAATGGATATAATACTTATATACTTTTTTTTTGATAATACATACTTATAATAGCTACATAAGAAACACCCAGACCAACACAAACACTTATGCTCATCACATAAATTTTTGTGTCCTGTGGGAATCGAACCCACGATCTCGTGATCAGCAGTCGGACACTCGAACCACTAGACCACAGACGTCAAATTGCCTGTATCAGTTTTGAAATTATTAGGTAAGAGGTAGGTACAACATTTGCGGCATACTTTTGTCAAATGAACATTTTCAAGAACAAATTCGCACCCACATAAATTTTGTAAATTACAAAATATACACAAATCAAATTACTGTGTGAGGACACATTATATTTCACCCGAAATATTTCTTAATTAACGTAGTTAATTCATCATGTAATATAAAGTCTAGACTTTATTTATGTCCTCATTATCCCAAACCCAGGTCGGGTTCAGCTATTGTTAATAAATTAAACAATCTGTTATAACAATCTAGAATATTAACCATCCGAATAACAAACTTTGTTAATGTTGAGTTCAAAACAGCTTCTAGGCTTGTTTTGTAAACAAGCAAACGAAGAAAGTTCTGGAAAGTGTTGGTTTACAAACACTTCTCGAAATAACATCAACAGAAATTATTGATATCACATTAAACTCTTCTTACATTTCAATGGAGTAATATCAAGCCATTCAGACATTCTATCATCATCAAAGCAATAAAACTTATCTATTGTTTTTTTTTTACAGTATAGGATGGCGAAACGAGCTAAAGGCCCACCTGATGTTAAGCGGTTACATTTGCCCATGACAACTTCAATGCCCCCTAGGCTGTTGCGTAAATGGTACTGCTAGTCGGTTCGCCAAACTGAGACATGAAGATGGAAAGTCTCATGGGATTGTAATTTCACCGGCACCCCTACCCTTCAGATCGAAACGCAGCAAGCAAGCAAGGATCACTATTTGGCGGAGAAGTAGGCACGGTGGTAGTACTTCCCCGGACGAGCTCTTAACTCTAATTATACTTACAATTAATGCATTAACTCTAATTTCCAGACTACATAAGACCGATATGCCTTCCATCCATCGACATCGACAATCCGGACTTCTTCAACCTTCGTCTCGCCGTCGCCGGCTGGGGTCGAAACGGCCGCTACAGGTCCAACGTGAAACAATCAACTATCGTCAACCTAGTACCCCAGGCTAAGTGCACGAAATTCTACCCGAATCTGTCGAGACGACAAATGTGTGCGGCGGGCTACACTGGCGAGGACACATGCAAAGGAGACTCTGGAGGTCCACTTATGACGGTATACGGCGGCAAATATGAAGTAGTGGGAGTTGTAAGTGGGAAGAGGGCGGACTCGCCCTGTGGGACCTCTGTGCCGTCGCTCTATACAAGCGTGTACCACTACAGTGACTGGATACGAACCAACATGAATAACTAATTATTTTTGTTGTTTTAAAACGCCCTTGTTTGTATTGTAAAGTAAGGGCGTCGCCAAGGGGGTGCGCAGCTTTCCGCCTCCTAGAAACTCGAAAATATTTAATCAAATGCCAAGAAAATATTGTCTGATTTATAATTCCCGCACGATGTGATCTGAACCTCACACGGCCGCACCTATGCGTATGTATGTCCAAAGACAATATATCAACTCCCTTTATGTATATCGAACGAGAAGTTAAGAACACGATTCCATTTATTTTGCTCTGTTAAAGTAGTGTATTTATTTTACTTACGATGAATCCCCCTATCTATCATCCTGCTCCCCCTGGCTATCGGCTGGCGGCGCCCCTGTATTTAAAGTTATTTTTTTTATGTAGTAGTAATGTCTATGTTAATCCATGAACAAAATGTCAAGGTTAAGGTTAGGTATCAAAATAAACGAAATCAAAAAGAAAAGTTTTCAATTCATTTCCACATAATTTATTTAGCAAAAGGCTCCTCGAATCTCTCTTGTGCCAGAACCAACGCTGGATGTGTTAAATGTAGCATAATATTGCGGAATGATTGCCGGCTACGCAAGGTCTGAGTTTCACAAGAGCTAGGTTTTGCATGCTATCGAGCACAAATAAACTTTTATGAACTGAAAAATATAGCAGTAAAAATTTGAGGTGGCGATATTTTGTGGCTGTTTTGCCGTGCCGTTGGCAGACTCGCTTTGTGGTAGGTAAATTGCCACCGTATTCAGCGATTGCAGAATTGTGCATTGAAGTGAGAGATTAATTTTATTGAAAACGTAATAGGGATATAAATCATACAATGTATCTATCGGATCAAATAATATCTGCTGGTTGTCGTGTATGTATTCTTGTTCGCTGTTCCTTTTTAGGGTTCCGTAGTCCTACAAGGAACCCTTATAGTTTAGTCATGTCCGTCTGTCTGTCTGTCCTAATCCTTTACAGCTTAATAACTTCTACAGTTATAAACATAAGGAAATGAAATTTTGTTAAAAAATAGTCTAGATATAGATCTCAATTTTAAAAGAATAAAAAACCCGTGACCTCGTATTTTAGGGGTGGCGCTCATACATGTGAAATGGGGATGAAATTTTTTTTTTCGCTGCACCCCCTCGTGTTGGGTATCATTGAATAGGTCTACTAAAATGAAGGCAATGTTTCATACATCACTTTTTTATCAGGAAAAAAAAAATCATCATATCATCATCATATACCTATCATCTGCGAAATATAGCCCGCCAAAGTGGCTTGCAATGTGTCCCCGCCCTGCCATTTCTAAACTTTGCAACGTAGAAACTTATAATCTTCCACATTGATAGACCTTTGTAAAAACTCTCTTTTAAAATTATTTCGAGTATAATGTGATTATAAATTTTTGAGTTATAGAGGGAAAACTTAAAAATACTTAAAACGTCCTAGTTCAAAAGTCATTGACCTTAGAGAAAAATGGTCTTATCAAATAATGCTCCTTTAGCTACTTTCTATTTGAAACACAAAAAGTAACTTTGTGTTATGTTGACATGAACCACTTCTTAAATTTGGCGCCATCTAGTAATACCATCTAGTACTAACAACAATCTGAGTCGCCAATGCTGCCGTCTATTGCATTTGGCGCTGTATAGCGCGCGCCATCTAGCGGCTACTAACAATAGTGTCCGTCAAAATGAAGGGACCAAGTCTTGGATTTCCAATCTACAGACAAAAGTTTAATACTGTTATTCTACTATTTGCTACCTATGCAATAATTTTAGCTACCTTAATGTATACATAATAATTCAACAAAATACTTGGTCCCTCCATTATGACGTCAAAATGGAGGGACCAGATGGATAGGCTGCTCACAGGAATATCCTACCAATTTAGTGTTACAATACCTTTATTCTACCTTAAAAATATTGAATTTGATTTTCCCTAACATGAATCGTTTGAGAAATATTGACAATAAACGATGGTCCCTCCAATTTGACGATTCAAAAATATTGTCTGACATGTTAATGGATCTTTTATTTTTATTTTTCGAAGTATTAATATTTAATACCCTTTTGCTACCTTAAGATTTATATAAAATTTCTTTTGTTAAAGTTTAACTTTATGTACAAATTAAAAAACAAAAAATATTAATTATTTTTTCATTTGTATATTTCCCAAAGGTAGCCTGGGAGAAATTGCTGCTTAGCAATTAGGCCA
This sequence comes from Asteroscopus sphinx, assembly GCA_949699075.1. Classification (NCBI taxonomy): domain Eukaryota; kingdom Metazoa; phylum Arthropoda; class Insecta; order Lepidoptera; family Noctuidae; genus Asteroscopus; species Asteroscopus sphinx. Next base: position 13,349,758 of record OX453010.1, read on the forward strand.
CCTGTTGCATTTATTTATTTTGATTGTTATGTGTCTTATAATAGTAGGTAAAGTAGTTGTAATATAAAATACAGGTGTCCCATCACTATGCTTCATGGAGGGATACTTTGAATATTAGAAATATGAAATTCTACTAGGAGAATTCATTTTAGGGTTCCGTACACAAAGGGTGCCAACAGGACCCTATTACTCTCGCTACGCTGTCCGTCCATCCGTCTGTCTGTCACAGGGCTGTATCTTTGTAAAGGTAATAGATAACCTGTTGAAATTTTCACATAAAATGTGTTACTATTGTGCCTATAACGACACATACTAAAAACTAAAATAAGGCTAAAATCAAAGTAAATTAAATCAGTCTCTATGGGGTATCAGGTCGATGGGTGGTACGGAACCCTTACTGCGTGATTCCGACTCGCACTTGACTAATTTTTTTTATAAGATATTCTGCATTCACAGATTATTACAAAATCTCTTGCCTGAGTCGGGAATGGAACTCACACAATCGCGAAGAAGTACCATACTTTTTTTTTTTTTTTTTCCCGTGGGGAAATCCTCATGGACGCACTCAGCCCGGGTTAGGCGGAGCCAGTGTCGGACTCTTACCAACTAAAACCACCACGGTGTTCCTTCAACTACCTTTTTTTTTTTTTTTTATTTTTCCCGTGGGGAAATCCTCATGGACGCACTCCGCCCGGGGTAGGCGGAGCCAGTGTCGGACTCTTACCGACTAAAACCACCACGGTGTTCCTTCAACTACCTTAGCCGGGGGCGTGGGAACCCGTGAGTATTCACACAACCACCCCCGACAGGTCCCGGCTCGCCACAAGCAGGTGAGCCCCTTCTCCCCGTGTGGCCTAACGACGGCCGCACCCTTCTCTGTGGCGCACATGGAACACTGCACGCCACCTCACCTCACGGGCCTTTACCAACTACGCCAGCTGCTGGTCGGGCAGCAGACTACCCCGAGTCTGCTGCTCGCAGGCCCATCCCCCTGTAATTTTTATAGAGGTGTTCTTCCTCGCGGTCCGGGCGGTAAAGCCAAGACCCTCGGTCCCAAGAGGCGCGAGAACACTACTCAGCAGGCACTCCTGGGATTACGAGACCGACGGGGGCAGGGAAGGACAGTCCCCCCGCTGCCTGCCCAGTGGCAGGGTGAGTGCACACCAGGCCCGCCCCTGCTCCTCCACAGTGCCCTCTGCTTTCTCAGAGGGACACGCGGAGCAACTTCCCATTGGCCCACATCGGGCCCCTCCCGTGCCAGAATATTCGCCACAGGCAATAAGGTCCCCCGGTCCAAAGGAGACTTATTACCCGTGCCCAGGGTGCACCGGCCCAACAACTGCCGTTCCCTCTAGACGTGTCCAGAAGGACAAGCAGCCGTCAGACACACGTGGAGGTTTTCTGGCCAGCACCCCAAGAATTACCATCCTGTATTGTATGGCTTCTGTTGATAGATATCGATAGGGTCAATAAAGACGATCAAATCTCTAAAAACCTACCAAGTGCGAGTCGGACTCGCGCAGTAAGGGTTCCGTACCACCCATCGACCTGATACCCCATAGAAACTGATTTAATTTACGAGTTTTCATCAAAAGACATCAACGCACCATGCGCGAAATATGAATTTTTGCATCTCTTTCTTACGCAGGTAGCACCACACCACATATGTCTATGTTGGCCCTATTTTTCGTATTTGTTACTAAATTACATAGTATGCACTATAATCATACCAAGTTTGACGCTGGTATGTATTACTGTTTTGAAGATAAAGCAGGAACGAAAACGTTGAAAAAAATGCATGTTTTTCGAGGTTTCTTGTATGGGGACGGGGCAACAGGTGGCCTAATTGCTAAGCAGCAATTTCTCCCAGGCTACCTTTGGGAAATATACAAATGAAAAAATAATTAATATTTTTTGTTTTTTAATTTGTACATAAAGTTAAACTTTAACAAAAGAAATTTTATATAAATCTTAAGGTAGCAAAAGGGTATTAAATATTAATACTTCGAAAAATAAAAATAAAAGATCCATTAACATGTCAGACAATATTTTTGAATCGTCAAATTGGAGGGACCATCGTTTATTGTCAATATTTCTCAAACGATTCATGTTAGGGAAAATCAAATTCAATATTTTTAAGGTAGAATAAAGGTATTGTAACACTAAATTGGTAGGATATTCCTGTGAGCAGCCTATCCATCTGGTCCCTCCATTTTGACGTCATAATGGAGGGACCAAGTATTTTGTTGAATTATTATGTATACATTGAGGTAGCTAAAATTATTGCATAGGTAGCAAATAGTAGAATAACAGTATTAAACTTTTATGTCTGTAGATTGGAAATCCAAGACTTGGTCCCTTCATTTTGACGGACACTAACAATACTCTCTGAGTCGCCAATGCTGCTGTCTATTGCAAAAACTAAAATAGCCATGATTAATATTCGATTTGATTTGTTTGTAACACCTACTTAAGGAACCCTATAATACTTAGCATGGCCCGACATGCTCTTTGTCGGTTTTTTTTTGTATTAATATAATATTAATAACAGTGTACATACGCGGCTTCGCCCTGTTTATACAATGTAATTTTGCCTAAAATCTTTCGAAATCTTAAAAAGTGCTAAAATGACTACGTCTGTGGTATAGTGGTTTGTGGTTTGAGTGTAGGAGTGCTGATCACGAGGTCGTGGCCTCGTGGGTTCGATTCCCACAGGACACAAATATTTGTGTGATAAACATGTTTGTGTTGGTCTGGGTGTTTCTTATGTATTATAAGTATGTATTTCCAAAAAAATAAGTATATAAGTATCATATCCAGTGTCTAGTACCCATAGTACAAGCTCTGCTTAGTTTGGGACTAGATAGTGCTGTGTAAAAATGTCCTAAAATTATATATTTATTTATTAGAGCAATTGTGAAATGTGAAAGGCCTCTTAAAAGAAAACTAAACTATATTTACCGTAAACACATACCCAGCCGTTTTCTAATATAAATCTTTGTACACTCCCACTGCTTTAGTAGAAGCCTTACTATAAAAGGTTCCGTCACATGTTCCCCGTTAATGAGTGGGGGAGTATGGTGCATAAGAAATAATAATGAATTACGAGATTTTCCGTCACATAACTGAACTGGCAAAGCTGATTGGTACTTGTGACCATGCATGCACCTTGTTGTATTCATGGAAGGGTTCGAAAAATACGCAGTCATTTTGTACATACGCGCATTTCAATTTAGACATTTCTGTCTAGTTGATTTTTACAAATCAGATAATATCGTACACAATTTTATTAAACCATATATTAAACCTATAAGTAAGCCGGAAAGTATGCCAATAATGGGAACACTGGCACAGAATACCTGCGACGCATTCTTACAACGTGAACGCTTTAGTTTGCACTAAATTAATATATTTATTGTCTCCTTTCTAAAATACCTAATTCCAATAAAATGTTATGTAGTTAGTAAATTACTTCTTAATGTTTCTGCCAAGTGTTACATCAAAATACTTATAGCTTAATTATTATCCAAGTGTGTGTTTAGGCGGAGTAGCGGCAAGCCCTGCCTTTGACGAATGATGATGGATTGTGGGAACCTCCCGAGGCGTTGGCAGCGACAAAAAGCAATATACGTTCACAATTTCGTTGCTAGCTACATAATAATAATATAATCGTTACACTAAAAGTTTGTACACAAACAAACATAGTCGTGTTGTTCGTATTCAATTTTGTGAAAATAACTACAGAATATGACACATAAAATCGACACAATTTGAAACTATTAAAAAAAGCCGTAGTTATAAATTAGAAGGAACCATTTCAGCCACGAAATGTGCAATTCTTGATGTGCTTGTGGCTTTCTAAAAAACATCATCACTAAATTAATACCATGGCACGCTAAATTGATACTTTTCCTCCGGCGTGTTGACATAACGCTCACACACGGCTCTGGCTTCGTCTACGAGGCTCTTAAAGGCACGTTCCACGTTCCCTATGCTATTAAACATTGTGGAACACAATCCGGGAGAAGAACACTCAAATGAGCAAACACTATTATCAGGTCTGTGCCGAGGGCGTACAGATTTCCCCGGAGTGCCCTTCTCCTTAAAAGTGCCGGTCGGATGACCGCTATTCACCGCACAACCTCGGACGGACTTCTTTTTAGATGAATGAAATTTTAAAAGGGAGCGCGTTCGATTTAGTAGATTCCGGAAAGAGTTTTTGGCTAACGAGAAAACTTTGAACAAAGATCAGTGATCAGTGTTGTAGTTTGAGAACTGGATAGAATAACTGCTGCAGTACCTACATAGAAGTAAGTATAGCAAAGACAAATAGGGCAGTTAACTAATATTTTTATTAGAAATCTCGAAACTCTTTCAAGAAAAATACGCAACAGTGAAAAAAATAATAAAATATTTAATCAAATGTCCAGGTTATAAGCGATTTTTTTTTTCAGTAGATAGAGACAGCACTATCAAAGAATGACGTCATTGTTCAAAATCTTCATAGTAACTTGACCTATCTCTGTACAATGTACGTTTCGCACGACGAGGACAGAAAATGCCGCCTTCAAGAACTTATCGTGTATCTCTTCCATTTTTTCATGAATTTTGTTTATCTTTACTATAATGTTGTCCTTTTTTTAAATAAATATAAAATTTTTGGTCATTTTTAACATTAGTCAACTACAGGATTATTGAAAGAGTATTTGATGCATAAAAAAGAAATAGATCCACATTTGTAGGGCAAAATATTTCAGCAAATGGGACGAATCCTGATGGCCTAAAACAGTCTCACAAAAAAGAGCACACAATTTATCAGCGATTTCGTCTCTGATCCCCGAATCCCCAATATCGTGGTACATCCACAATCTATGTCGGTCCTCCCGTCGGGTGGCAAATTTATGTAAAATCAATGCAACAAATAAAGAAAGGTGCGTCGGTAAATATCCGCGCCACGTCACAATTAGTGCGTATCCCGCTGGGCCGGACACATTTTGTTTTTTGCCAATCTATTCCGATACGCCAACCAAAAACGATTCATACAATTTTATACCTCTATTTTTAGGGTTCCGTACCCGATGGGTGCCAAACGGAACCCTATTACTCTTGCTACGTCCGTCCGTCTTTTGAATGGTAATAGGTAACCGGTAATTTTTCTCAAAATTTGTGTTGCTATGAGGTGTATCACGACAAATACTAAAAACAAAAAAAAGTCTAAAACCAAAAACCCATACAAGAAACCTCAAAAAACATGCATTTTTTTCAACGTTTTTGTTCCTGCTCTTTCTTCAAAATGGTAATATATACCAGCGTCAAACCTGGTCAGATTATAGTGCATATTATGTAGTTTAGCAACAAATACTAAAAATAAGACATACATAGACAAATGTGGTGGTACCTGCGTAAGAAAGACATGCAAAAATTCATATTTCGCGCACTGTGCCTTTTGATAAACTCTCGTAAATTAAATCAGTTTTTATGGGGTATCAGGTATCGTTGAGAGGTACGGAACCCTTACTGCGCGAGTCAGACTCGCACTTGGCCCGTTTTTTTATATCCCCTGTAATTCCGCAGACATGGGAATTTAAGCCAAAACATTCAGTTCAAAAATATATATACATTTTTTTTTTACATTTTATCAGAAACTCTCAGTAATAATTGGAACAGATTTCCGTTTGTATATTGGAAGGGCCATTATTCACGTTACGTGTTGAGTATAAATGGTATAAAAAATTGTGTTAGATACATTTGAATTCAGTATTGGATTTAAACACGCAGTTGAAAGGTTTAATATTATTTGTGGTGTATTTGGCGAAACACTTTTAGGCCGACAGATCCGATCCTGAATTAAGTCAAGCAGAAATACAAGATTGTTTCCGTTCAATAGGTCTAATCTCTCAGATGGGTATTCGTGCTGAAACGATCCTCTTTTATTGGCGTCTCTTTGTCGAAGTATTCGACATTTTCATCGGTTACTATACGAATTTTAGTTTAGGGCGAAACATCTCGGGGACTCCTAAATTTGATTTAGAACTGAAGGTATCGAATTTCGCAGCCGTATCTTCGTTGAAGTGCCTAAGTGCTTTACAGCTTTATTGAAATTCTAGTACACTTAGCTTAATTGTGTTTAAATATTGCTGCTATAACTAAATTAGATCAAAAGTTATTCTTTTGAATAATGGTTGCTCTTAGATCTAAGGAAGTTGCAGCGTTCTCTTATGGATCAAATTTAGTATTAGGTGCAATTTCTGCCAGTCGTTTAAAAACTCTTGCTTTCGCTCTGCCACTGTCATTACCTATAAATGCGATACACTTATTGCTCCACGCTTCACGAGTTTTCAATCGGCTAAAATCAATCTTTTTGTACCTTTGGAATAGCTACTCAATCAATATAGCAAATTACCTGAGACACAAAAACTCTTAAGGGAGTAGAAAAAAGAAGAATTTTCTTAATAAATAGATTGTATATACCTACGTGGAACACTAATGTCTTGTAAAATTTCTCCTAAATCGTCATTGGATGAAACAAAAACTATAAAAATATAAATTTTACTGTGGAGCTAAAATATGTGTGTCCCTGGTAGTAAAATATTCGCATATTTATAAACATTGTTTACAATATCGACCGTACCACGAGAAAAAAAACATGATATTCATCGTAAATATGCAACGAAACCCGAAACCCGTTTCATATGCAACGAGTCGGTCGAGGATCGCGTTCATGGACGTCATTCCTTTCCTAGCTTTGTTCTTATCTGGGCTATTATTTAAACAGAAAACTTCAAGTGCAGTGACATTGTAAAAAGACCTTTATTTTTATTTAATTAATGACGATGTCGATCATGCGGGTGGTAGCGATAACAGGATGTGACAGTGGCCTGGGCTGGGCCATCGCAGCCAGGTCGGCTCGTGAAGGTATCGTTACAGTGGCTGGGATGTACCAAGGAGTTGATACTAAGGCCGCAGAGAGCTTGAGAAAGTTGTGTGCACACCCCTGCTCGTTGGATGTGACGAACCCGGAAAGTATAGCTGGATTCCGAGATTACGTCAAATGTTTGCTGAATGACAACCCTAATTACAGTGAGTGTATGTTTCATCTTTCGTTTTATACATTCCATTATTATACACCTACTGCCTCAGACCAAGTCCATACAGCGGTGAGAAGGTGGATTAACTTGGTCCGAGGTAGCAACTCAGTTTATCTGATCGAAGTAGCAACTAGTTCCATTAACTGTGATCTAAGACAAAATGGCTCAATTAGACCATCACAGACATCGTCCGTGTGGTGCCGGACATAAATAATTGCACCACCCTTATCTCTTCTCATGGGTGTAGTAAAAGGCGACTAAGGGATTCACCAGAGGATGGGCAGCACCGTTCTCTGAGTATTTAATCCACCAACTGCGATCGCCAACCTGGCTGCCAAGCGTGGCGATTATGGCATATCCCCCCTTAATTAATTCTAATTCCAGTGGACTATTCCACTGGAATTAGAATAGTAATAACTAAAAGACGAAAATAAAATTGGATAGGTGTCAACCAGTGCACCAATCGTGTCGTCAATTTGTATGACCTAGTTCAATGCGAACCAATCTTTATGGCGCCTCTGAAGTTAGCGCTGCGCAGCGCCCCGCACCCCGATTGACACCCTTATTTGGCACTCTTAATTTTGCTACTGCACAGGCATACGACTCGTTTTCATCAATTTCATATCTGGTATCACCTGTTTTCTTCTTTCTTTCTTTTACAGCCGCCAGCAACCCTGAAAACGCGGAAAAAAAATAAGATGATCACTAGTGTGTTCATATCTTAGGTTAAATAGGCAAAATATTGGGAGCAGCTGATTTTTTCCACGATTTTGTTGATGTTTTGTTGTTGGTTTAGTATAAACTAAGAATAAGAAGAAAGAAGAAGAAAGAAAGAAAGAAAGAAACATTTATTTGACACAAAGCACATAGATACACATACACAATTCAACAGGAACACAATTAAATATACAAAAAAAACCGGCCAAGAGCATGTCGGGCCATGCTCAGTATTATAGGGTTCCTTAAGTAGGTGTAATTACAAACGAATCAAATCGAATATTAATCATGGCTATTTTAGTTTTTGCAATAATCGGCAGCATTCGCGACTCTGAGCGTGTTGTTAGTAGCGCCATCTAGCGATAAATTCAAGAAACCAAATTTATGAAGTGTCAAAGTTACTTTTTGTGATTTTAACAAATAGAAAGTAGCTAAAGGAGCATTATTTGCTATGACCATTTTTCTCTAAGGTCAATGACCTTTGAACTAGGACGTTTTAAGTATTTTTCAGTTTTCTGTCTATAACTCAAAAAATTATAATCACATTATACTCGAAATAATTTTAAAAGAGAGTTTTTACAAAGGTCTATCAATGTGAAAGATTATAAGTTTCTGCGTTGCATAGTTTAGAAATGACAGGGGTGGGGACACATTGCAAGCCACTTTGGCGGGCTATATTTCGCAGATGGTACACCTGATAAAAAAGTGGTGTATGAAACATTACCTTCATTTTAGTAGACCTATTCAATGATACCCCAAACGAGGGGGTGCAGCGAAAAAAAAATATTCATCCCCATTTCACATGTATGGGCGCCACCCCTAAAATACGTAAAAACGATTTTTTTTATTCTTTTAAAATTGAGATCTATATGTAGACTATTTTTTAACAAAATTTCATTTACTTATGTTTATAACTGTAGAAGTTATTAAGCTGTAAAGGATTAGGACAGACGGACAGACGGACAGACGGACGGACATGACGAAACTATAAGGGTTCCTTGTAGGACTTCGGAACCCTAAAAACGGATCATCGATGCTGTGTGTCTAATAAGGTTATATAGTATGTGTGAACTAGTGACCTAGTAGGTAGGTATAGAGTATAGATAGTTGTTTCAAGACTGGGCATTTGTGCGTGCGTTTGTATCTGATCTACAACCAAATCTTAGAGGGGAGAAAAGTATGATAAAGAAACATAATCTAGCTGACCTAGTTTCACATCACTGCTAAAATTTAATCATCTTTTCAGAGTTACATGCGATTGTAAACAATGCTGGAGTGATGACGATAGGTGACTATGAATGGCAGACCCCTACTATGGTTGAAAACACCATCAACATAAACTTGCTTGGGGCTATGAGAGTCGTGTCTGCGTTCCTTCCTGACCTAAGGATAAGTGCCTTGGAGGTAATTAACCTTTTACAACTCTTTTACCAATTTTTTTTTTCAAGATTAACATTGATTTAAGATAGTTTGTTGCCTACAAAGACTTTAGAATGTTTACCAAATTATGGCAGAACATTTTTGAAGTACCTATTTGTGGGCAACAAGCTATCTTATTTCAATTTAAAAATCCTGCATCCCTATTCACCTCGTTTTAATAATTTTATTAGGCCTTGAGAAAATTGATTTATTAATTTTTTATTTTTTTTATTTTTTTTTATTTTTTTTTTTATTTATTGATTTGATTTATTTAATTTTTTTTCTCGACTTTTGTCTACTTTAAGTACCTACTTATGGTACACACAGGTAGGTATTACGTGATGGGTTGATGTTGGTGTTGAATTCTTGTTTTGGTGTAGGTACTTGTTTATATACTACTAGTTTTATTATCTACCTATTTATCGGCTGGTGAATTTGCATGCCCTATGTGGCATCGATCCATACATGCCCGAGAGGTAGATACAGTCCTTAATATATAATATTTATTTTTAACGAAACATGCAGAATAATAACTGGCTGCCTTAAACCTACACCACTCGCTGCACTATAACCCCTTGCAGGTATAGCCCCTCCGGCAGTCTCAAGAGAAATTGTCTGCTCCATTTAAAAATCCTAACAGGAGACTGACAAAAGACGTCCTCTCTATGGCATCAGGAAGGCGAGATGTAGACTAAAGAATCGCAAAAGCTTTCTTAAGAAGGTAATTAAACCATTAACAGGCAGCAGTCCTAAAAAGGCACGAGTGGAACTGTGGCTACAAAAATACCCTCCTCTTACTGACTATATTGAGCCTGCAGAAGAGCTCCCAGCAGGCCAGCAACTACCATGGCCCATCTGGAAACCCTTGAATCGACTCCGAAGCCAGATGGGCCGCTGCAGGTCAAATTTAGTTAGATGGGGATACACAAACGAGTCACTATGTGACTGTGGAGTCAATCCACAGACGATGCCTCGCCTCTTGACCAGCTCACTGTGCAATTCCACCTGCACAATCAAAGACTTTTGCTACTGATAGTGCTCTTGACGTGGCTACATTTTGGTCCACAATAATATAATTAAACTCGAATCATCGACACGAAGAAGAAGAACCTACTGTAAAACGGGGTAAATAGGAATGCAGGGGTGAATAGGGACAAAGGTGGGCAAAGATTTTAACATTGAAATAATATAGTTTGTTGCCCACAAAGACTTCAAATGCTGTACACAAAAACTGCCCCAAATTATGGCAGAACATTTTTGAAGTATTTGTGGGCAATAATTCATCTTTACCTAACGAACGAAACTGTGTTTATTTTTCGACATCCATGTTACGCGATACGTAAGTAAAATAAAATAAAGAAGTAAACAGTACGAGTGTAATATTCCTTCCGAAGTCCCTGCTCTGCCGTATCCCAAATAATGGTGTCCGTGGCAACAAGTTAAAATCATATTATTAAGGTTTCTCGGAAACAGATATTGTAATAACAGCAACAGCGATGGAAAATTTGATACAATCGGAATAATCGTGTGATTTCTACGCAAACAGTGAAATAAGATTCTTCCTCAAAATGAAATTGACTTCGTAAGCAATATTTTCTGTAAACACGTATTATTTCCTGGGCTTACGATGGCCTCAACCAAAATGCTGAACATCATAAGCCCAGAAAAATAATATCAGCCTATAGGGAAAATAACAATATTTCTTTGGAGTCGCAGGTTCGTATACTGCTCGTGAGCGATTTTTTTTCTTTTCAAAAATTGAAATCTTTTGATTTCGCTTAGCATGCGTAAATGCGTTAAAAATAATAAAATAATATTTCTTTGTTTAAAATGTTTAATTGAAAACGTAAGCCTGGATTTGTATAGATTATGTTCCACTTTTGTAGAAAAAAAAGTTGAGAGGTGTCAAGGGACACCCGGATGGAACGAAGTTCCTTTCGATTCGGTATTGCAGTTGTTATGGGCAAAGGTAGCCACTTAACATCAGGTGGGCCTTTAGCTCGTTTCGCCATCCTATACTATAAAAAAAAAAAAAAAGTGTCGTTACAACTTTTCGTGAGAATTTTTTTCCGTCTAGCCCCCTTTCACAACGCGCGATAAGGAACTACAAAAAATAAAACATAAAAACATAAGGAACTACGTTCTAATAAAATTGACGTTTTTCTTTTGTTTGTTCGTTTTGTCTGCGTTCGTTCGTTATTGGACTGCCTCGTTGGTCTAGTGTAGTGATTGCAAGCGCGACTGCTGAGCCAGGGGTCTTGGCGTTCGATTCCCGGGTTGGACAATGTGTTCAACCTTGATGCGCGCTCGGCCGTTTTGGGGCGTAAAATGAAAAAAATCGCACCTGTAATAAAAAACCGTCACAATTCAAAAATCATGATTGTTGTGAGGATCATTTGGATCACCTTTAAAGTTTAATATTTAAACGTGACTTTCCATTATGCCGTGTTTTTGATCTCCTATGGTTAGGAGAAATGACCATCAGAATTTTTGACCAGCTCGCGCGCATATTCTGTCGCGCTTCGCTTATATCGGATGTACCCTGACGCCACCAGATTTTTTCATTAGAAGTGCCCACAGTAGTTTTCGCAGACATAGTAAAAAATATAAACGAATTAATAATATTTTTTTTGTTGAAAAATCTATTTTTCAAAACAAACTTTTATAAGAAACGGATTTGGTACTATAACACAAACTCGGTGTGTCAACGGTGACTAAAGCAGAGTTCCTGTGACCACCTTCCGGCTCCATCAACAGATCAGCTCCTAAACACCATAATATTGCATTGTCCTCGGGTTTACATATGTGTACCAAACAGTCAATTCTGATAACGGGAACTGGTCTTGCAAGATTTACACTAAACCAACTCACAAACATTGCAAGTTAAATAAAAGCTTTTAAAAACTTGGTAAAAGGGAAGAAAATCCACACTTACATTATCACTCTTACCCACTGCCAAAATTTTGACATCCGCGGATGTGGATCCGGATTATTAGAGGTTCACATCCAAGATTTTATACAGTTCTATCAATTTTAAGTTCACAAATAAATGTTTTTTTTTTTTATCAACATTTCACTTAATATAACACAGTAAACTAAGTAAAAAACGCTGTAATTGATCCACAATGGAAAGCTCGTATATAACTAAAACGAAACAAACATGACGTGTAGGATCTTGTACCCAATCCCAGTGTCTTCCTATTGGTAAATTAGCGAACGAAGATAACAATGAGTAAAAACGCGCGAGGCACGTGCCACTCCGGCACCGCCTACTTTCTTTACATGCCATGACTTGTTTGTTCAAGTATGTTGTTACACAGGTACATTGAAATATAGATCTACTTCCAATTGATCTATTTACGCATTTCAGAACGCGGGGACTTCAAAACCCCGTATAATCAACGTTGCCAGCCACTGCGGTTTGCAACCGCTGCCCGGCTTCGCGGCCTACAGTGCCAGCAAGGCAGGCGTGCTTGCTCTAACGAAGGCTTTGAGACTGGAGCATAGAAGTTATGGACTGAGTGCCGTCGCTTTTGTACCAGGTGATTGGAAAATTTCATTGTCCTCAGTTTGCTTATTAGGCTACAAATTACAAGTTTGTAAAAAAAACGGAATAGGATGGCAAAACGAGCTGAAGGCCCACCTGATGCTATGCGGTTACCTTTACCCATAAGAAATGCAATACCACCTAGGTTGTTGCCATAATGGTATAGTAGTAGTAGAGCTCCTTTGTGAAAGAGCTCGTCCGGGGAAGTACTACCACCGTGCCTACTTCTCCGCCAAATAGTGATGCTTGCATTGCTGTGTTTCGGTCTGAAGGGTACGGGTGCCGGTGAAATTACAATCACATGAGACTTTCCATCTTCATGTCGAACCGACTTGCGGTACCATTTAAGCAACAGCCTAGGTGGTATTGAAGTTGTCATGGGCAAAGGTAACCGCTTAACATCAGGTGGGCCTTTAGATCGTTTCGCCATACTATACTATAAAAAAATAAAAATCGCGTTCGCTTTACTGATTCATGAAGATGGAAAGTCTCATGTGATTGTGATTTCACCAGCACCCGTACCCTTCGCACCGGAACACGGCAATGCAAGTATCACTGTTTGGTGGCAGAAATAGGTATGATAGTACTACATGCACGTGCAGGATTCGAACCTGCGACTCCTGGCTAAGTATACCAGTGCTTTAGCCACTACGCTACCGTGAACACTGCTCGTGGTATCGAATTAAATTTGCACTTACGTCTTACGTGTTTCGGTGATGTTAGCAACATCCCATTGTTGTTTTTTGTTGAGAAACACGGTCTGTTTCTCTATGGGATTTTGCTGACGTCGCCGAATGACGAGTGGAAATTAAATTCGATACCACGAGCAGTGTCCACGGTAGCTTAGTGGCTAAAGCACTGGCATACTGAGGAAGGAGTCGCAGGTTCGAATCCTGCACGTGTGCGATTTTTTCTTTTCACAATTTATATCTCTAGGTATCTATATATAGTCAACAGACTATGCATGTATTACAAAGACTAACTACGTCAACCTAAAATTTGCGTACACACTATTTACAAAACCATTTTATTTTTATTCAAGGTGGTTTCGTCGGCTCCAGCAACATAATAGCAAGTCAAGGTCCAAATGGAAACACGATGCTACAACATTTGAATGACGAACAAAAATCCTTTTACGAGAAAAGGATCACAACGCTCACTAATTATCTGCAGTCAGCAACAGCTCACGACGCGAGATACGACTCTTTGAAAGATGAGAATATCATAGAGACATTCGTCAAAGCTTTGACGGATGATAATCCAAGTGATCTGTATAAAGTGGAATCGTTGAGATACATGTTTTACTATAATCTTTTTAAGTTGCCGCTCCCTGAAGCCACTCTCGGCTGGCTTGTAAAAAAGTTTCTTAATTTTCCCGAGTGAATAAATTTTATTTGAGAAATAGGTAGGTACTTTTATGTAAAAAAATCCTTTTAGACTCAAGACTACTTAATCACAACTTTGTTTACATATTCAATACCCTTATGTATTAATCCTCTTGCGTAAGTAACCTGAAATCTAAATTTGAATTGAGAATTGAGAATCTCCTCTATTTTCTTAATCTCCGATTGTGGATGGAAGAGTTTGAAGGAGACGACCTCGGCGAACGTACCGCTATCAAATCGCGGACGTTCTAAAAAATGCCAGGTTAAGAGTACTTTAAACCGACGAGCATGCATGACGAGGTTAATGGACGTAGATAAAGCGAAAGAGGTGTGTCATGATCGTAGCAGGTGGAAATCCATAGTCTCTGCCTACCCCAATGGGAAACAGGCGTGATAATATGTATGTAAAACCAAACTTTTAAATTACTACATTGGTGGTTTAGGTACATGGGCGAGGTACCTATACTTCAACCTGGGGGGGCAGAAAATCACGAATTTTCTTTCAGTAATTAATTGAACTAAACAGGAATGTGCATTAATTAGGTACATTACGAGACAGCTGCTGTAAGATGTAAATACGTGGGACACTCAGAAAGTTTTGCGAAACTAAAAAAAATTGTTCTATACGTACATATATTTTTATCAAATCTTTTCAAAGTACTTTCCACCAGCCTCTATACAAAGATTCATGCGCCTAAACCAGTTTTCAAAACACTTTTTCCAGTCCGCCGCAGACACCTCGTTTACAGCCTGCTCGAACGCAGCCAGCGCATCTTCCGGCGACGAAAATTGTATCCCTTTGAGCTGATTTTTTATTTTTGGGAATAAAAAGAAGTCACACGGTGCTAGATCAGGGCTGTAAGGAGGGTGACCCAGGAGTTTGACTGGCGTGCTGTCCAGGAAGTCCCTCGTTTTGAGTGCGGTGTGCGCAGGTGCATTGTCGTGGTGGAGCAGTAGCCCGCGGAGCCCTGTGTTTGGTCGCTTGTTGCTTATAACAGAGAAAACTTCTGGCAAACATTTGGTAGTATACCATTCGGCATTAATGCTTCTTTGATCCCGTAAGGGAATTGATACCAAGTGGCCAGTCAAATTAAAAAAGCTAGCGATCAAAATCTTACCCCCGCTTCTAGATCGCTTCACTTTGGTAGGCGTTGGCTCATTTTGAAACACCCAAACAGTCGACTGGCGCTTGGTTTCTGGGTCGTATTGATAAATCCAGGACTCATCACCTGTAACGATGTCGTAAACACGCCGAGACGAGCCTGCTTCAAATTTGTTAAGCATATCACGGCACCATTCCACCCGGGCCTGCTTCTGAGCATCGGTGAGGTTGTGCGGCACCCAGCGTGATACTATCCTCCTCACGCGAAGATGGCTGTGTAGAATCTCGTGAACGCTTCCCGATCCAATCTTCAATATGTGTTGAATCTCCTGATATGTAATTCGCCTATTGTCTTGGATTAAATTTTTCACTGCTAGCACGTTTTCTTCGGTAACAGCCGTCAAAGGGCGACCGCTTCTTTCGTCATCCCCCAAAGTTGGTCGACCGCGCTTGAATTCGTTATACCAACGATACACGGTTGCCTTGGAAGGGCCTTCATCCATGAATGCCATTTGAAGTCTATCGTACGATTCATCCGGTTTCAGGCGACACTTGAAATCGTATAAAATCATAGCTCTAAAATGTTCCCGGCGCAGATCCATATTTCAGTGAGACACAATACTTTGAATTAACTCGCAAAAAATGTGGAGGGAAATTATAAATTGGAACTTACTTATTTTTACTTATAAATAATCATATTTTCGAAAAACATTATAACTGGCCAGTCTCCCATATATAAAAACTTTTTTTCGCAATACTTTCTGAGGGGCCTGGTAAATCTAAAACCGGCCAGGAGTATGTCGGTCCATGCTCAGTATTATAGGGTTCCTTAATAATAATAATAATAAAAGCCTTTATTTCGGACATTTACAAAATTTCGCTTAATCTATTATACTGCTTAAACCAATAATTTAAAGTCCGTTCGTCCAGTGACGAAGGCCTCCTCTAACTCCCTCCACTTTTTCCTGTCCTGTGCCGTCCTAGTCCAAATTCTTCCCGCCACCCTTATGATTTCATCCTCCCATCTTCTAAATTGTCGTCCCCGCTTCCTTTTTCTGTCTCTTGGGTACCACGACATCAAGGTCTTACTCCATTTATCGTGTCCTCTTACCGTATGTCCTGCCCATTTCCATTTTAGTTTCTTAATTTTTATCGTGACGTCTTTTATTTTAGCTATTTTTCTTATCTCTGTGTTCCTGATTCTGTCACTTTTCCTTTTCCCCAGCATAGGGTTCCTTAAGTAGGTCTAATTACAAACGAATCAAATCGAATATTAATCATTGCTATTTTAGTTTTTGCAAACAGCGCCACCTAGTGCTTAGTTTATGAAGCTAAATTTAAGAAGTGTGTTTCTTTTTGTGATTTTTTTAAATAGAAAGTAACTAAAGGAGCATTATTTGCTTAGATCATTTTTCTCTAAGGTCAATGACCTATGAACTAGGACGTCTTAAGTATTTTTCAGTTTTCTCACTATAACTCAAAAATTTATAATCACATTATACTCGAAATAATTTTAAAAGAGAGTTTTTATAAAGGTCTATCAATGTTGAAGATTATCTTTTATTTATTATATTATTATACTATCAGCGCTAGCCCTAAACCTACCCTAAATTTAAGAAGCCAAATTGAAGAAGAATTGTGTCATATCAATATAACACAAAGTTACTTCTTGTGATTTTTTTAAATAGGAAGTAACTAAAGGAGCATTATTTGATGAGATAATTTTTCTTTAAAGTCCTTTGAACTAGGACGTCTTAAGTATTTTGCAGTTTTCTCACTATAACTCAAAAATTTATTATCACATTATACTCGAGATAATTTTAAAAGAGTTTTTATAAAGGTCTATCAATGTGGAAGATTATAAGTTTTATACGTTGCATAGTTTAGAAATGGCAGGGGGGGGACACATTGCAAGCCACTTTGGCGAACTGTATTTCGCAGAGGGTATACCTGATAAAAAAGTTGTGTATGAAACATTACCTTCATTTTAGTAGACCTATTCAACGATACCCCACACGAGGGGGTGCAGCGAAAAAAATATTTTCATCGCCATTTCATATGTATGGGTGCCACCCCTAAAATACGTAATTAAGATTTTTTTATTCTTTTAAAATTGAGATCTATATCTATTCCATTTTTTGTCAAAATTTCATTTACTTATGTTTATAACTGTAGAAGTTATTAAGCGGTAAAGGATTAGGACAGACGGACAGACGGACAGACGGACAGACGGACAGACGGACAGACGGACAGACGGACGGACATGACGAAACTATAAGGGTTCCTTGTAGGACTTCGGAACCCTAAAAAGTAGTTGAGAAAAAATCGGGTCAGTCAATATCAGGTATATTTTTCCTTTAATCCGCCTTTGACAAACTAAGATATCTTTTTATAAAATATCTGCCACTAGCTCTCGATTCACAGGTCAATGCCAAAATCAGTGCCTTTTTTTGTAACCATTAAACGTTTACCAACCATTAAAAAATTTACGTTTTTTATACTAGTATAGAAAAAAAAACTACGACCCATTGAGGTATCCTCAATGCTGCGACTCGCCATTTTTTTACGACTGAATGTAATAAAAAGAATGAATTATTAATTTTCTAGAACATATAATTAAATTGGTAGGTAAATATAACACAAAGGCGAGGCGAGATGCAGGTGACAGAAAAGCGCGAGCGCAGCGAGCGTGATTTTTTTTTGGGGTTTTTGAGAACATCGTTTAAAGTGCATTTTTTAAAGGACTTTTGGGTTTTGTCTTCTCATAATATTTGCCATTTGAGCCACCTTGGGCTGTGCTTGAACAATCGTGCGATATACAGGGTAAGTTTTGAAAATAGTGCTGGAGGGCCTAGCAACCTTATCAATTGGTTCAATAAAATATAGAATGATATTTTTTAGCTAAAAGGATTAGTGTCGATTCCTGGCCGAACCATCTGCTTTTTCAGAAATCTCACAAAGAAAATAAACAAAACTTTTAGTTTATGTTTATTTTCTCCGAATGTCGGTATTACCCAGAAACTGGGTTGCGGGGGTCTGATGGCAGTCGCTCCGTGTAAAATACTGATGTTCAGCCGCATCTGGCTAGACTGGAAGCCGACCCCAATATAATTGGGAAAAGGCGCGGAGGAGGATGATTTTCTCCTAAATCGAGCTGACGACTCCTTTGACGACTATTCTCTATAAGTACCTTATAGTTTCGGATTTGGCCCTCCAGCACTATTTTCAAAACTCACTCTGTATTGTATTCAAACTTCCGTGAACGTGGGGAAGATTTAAGAATGATTTCTAGCAAAACTGTTTTAAGTGTTAGGTAACATATCACGAATAAGAGACAAGTAGATAGAGAGAGAGTGGTAGAGTTTCAAAGCGTGTTTGTGTCAGAAAGAAAAACTTGTAGATGTATTTTGTTTTCAGTAAGTGATTCACTTTTATTCTGAGGTGGGCCCAAAGGTTTCCAGGAGGGGCGTGCCCCCCCCCCCCACTGGCCCCTACCTGGCTACGCGCAAACTAGGTATCGCTGCAAAATAAAAACTCGTCATATTGTTAGTTATTTGAGCAAATCCTGACAAAGTTTCGACAATGCTTGAATATTGACCAACTTCTAACAGGGACAAAACCAAACTGCCGCCAACGTCGGCCTTAAGAAGCTGAAAACACCTAAAAATCAGACCTCTGCGGTCACTGTCGTTTTGTACAGAACTGAAAAAGAAGCAACGAGAGGAGGGACGACGGGTGAGCCGCTCAACTTGAATGAAAATTAACAAAAAATTTTTTTTATAAATAACTAAAAGCCTATTTCAAAAACAGAAACAACTATGTTTTAGATTATTAACATATTGTTACGAGCTGGGGGTTCGTATATAGATAGAAAGCCGATTAAATGCGTAGAGAACACTTTATTACTGAACAATTACACTGAATCGCTTATTACCACACAAAGTTACTAGTTAAATCGCTCCGAATATCGCTTCGATGTTATCGCTTGTATCGCTTGATCCAAACTGAACTCCACTGGCGCTCAGCTGCGCCGTTTATATAGGCCGCGAGTCGTGGTACTGGAAAGTCCTCGAACGTCATCTATCCTTGTCATAAGATAACTCTTTCTCACTTGCACATTCTCGAAATAGAAAGTTCTCGAACCTCGTCGAACCTCATCTATCCTCTATCTCACTCACTCACTTCTAGAATGGAATGTTCTCGAAGCTTGTCGAATCTCGTCTATCCTTGTCTTATATTAGCTCTATCCTGCTCACTCTCTTCCAGAAGGTTCTTCGTCTATCCTTGTCTGATATTTAGCTCTATCTCGCTCAATCATCAACAATTTTACATGTGGGTGTCAAATGGCCATAAGGGGTCCTGAAAACGCCTGAAAATGGGTTTTCAGGAAATGTCGGCATCGGATTTGTTGGCTCCTGAAACGGCCTGAAAACATGTTTCAGGCGCCTGAAAACAACGGCAACTTACTCAAAATTTCGATTCTTTGGTATGTGATAGAGCCTCCTCTGATACGGACTGAAAATGCATTTCAGCCTGCTGAAAACGTCTCTAAGTCCAGGAAAATCGAGGTTGAAGTATTTCAGTCCACTCTGCTTAACCCTCCGTCGTAACACTACCCCCTCCTAAGACATGCTCGTCCCGAGCATCATTATCTCCGTAGTACCGGGCCAGTCGATCAATGTGTACAATCTTCGGTTGATTGCGTCCGTCCTTTCGGATTCGGTAGGTGACATCGTTGATCTTCGTGATGATTATATACGGCCCATCCCAATCAGGTTGTAATTTTGGAGATTTTCCCTTCCGGCGTACCGGATTGTGCAACCAAACTTTGGAACCTTCCTGGAATACTTCATGGTTCAGCTTTCTGTCGTACCGCGTTTTCATTCTTGCACTTGCCTGGAACTCCGATTTTCTCATGTGCTCTTGTATGTCATTCATCCGGTTTCGCAATTCATTTGCATACTCCGTTATGTTACTAGGTGTATTCGGTGGACATCCGGTAAGAAGGTCTGCCGGTAAACGGAGTTCTCTCCCATAATTTGCGTAGGCTGGAGTTACCGATGAACTTTCATGTACTGCAGTTCTGTAAGCTAAAAGAAACAGTGGAATATACTCGTCCCAGTCCTTTTGATGCTTGTCCACTACTTTTGCCAAATGCCTCTCTAAGGTCTGGTTGAATCGTTCCACCATTCCATCAGATTGTGGATGGTAAGATGTTGTACGCGTTTTGTGAATGCCCATTATTCTACAAGTTTCTTGGAAAACTTGGGACTCAAAGTTTCTTCCCTGATCACTATGAATTTCCAATGGTACCCCGAAACGACAGAACACTTCGCTGACCAATTTTTTTGCTACCATTGTGGCTTCCTGATTAGGTATAGCGAAGACTTCTGGCCATTTGGTGAAATAATCCATCACGACGAGGAAATAGCGATTTCCGCTTTCTGATATCGGGAATGGTCCAGCCACGTCCAATGCTATCCTTTCCCATGGAGCTCCAACATTATACAGTTTCAACGATCCTCTGGTACGAGTGTGTGGCCCTTTTACACCTGCGCAACTGGTACATTTGCGACACCAATCCTCCACATCGTCTCTGCAGTGAACCCAGTAGAACCGTTCTCGTATCTTTAACAGAGTTCTTTTGACGCCTAGGTGACCACCCGAAGATCCATTATGGTACTCCCGTAAGACATCAGAAATTTTTGATTTGGGCACGACTAGCTGTAGGTGCGCTTCGTTTCCTCGTGCATTCTCCCATTTTCGACATAGAACACCATTGTGAAGAAGGAAGCTGTCCCATTGAGCCCAATAGCTTTTTGTTGTAGTGCTCATTCTGGCGACATCACTCCATTTGGGTTTGGGACTTCCAGCTTGCATCCATTCTACGAGAGGTCGTAAATCATTGTCCTCTAGTTGCGCTCTTTGCATGGATGCATCACTCCATTCCGCACTCACTGTGTCCGTCCTTAACATCTTAACTGACGCTATTTCTTTGGCCTCTTGCCTTGTACAGTGTTTACATTCGTCTGGACATGGTCTCCTTGATAGAGCATCTGCATTCCCATGTAATTTCCCACTACGATGCTCAATGGTGAAATTAAACTCCTGCAGTTGTTCTATCCAACGCGCCACTTGCCCTTCAGGATCCTTAAATTGAAGTAGCCACTTTAGTGCAGCGTGATCAGTTCTAAGTCGAAACTGGCGCCCTAACAAATATTTACTGAAGTGCTTCAAAGTCTTGACCACAGCGAGTAACTCTCTTCGAGTAACGCAGTAGTTCCTTTCTGGTTTGCACAGAGATTTGCTGAAGTAGGCTATAACTACTTCTTGATCTCCTCTGCGTTGTGACAACACTCCGCCTATACCGGTGTTGCTGGCATCAGTGTCTACGACAAATTCGCCTTCGATGTCCGGGTATCCAAGAATGGGTGTATTGCACAGATGGTTTTTCAGTTCCCTGAATGCAGCCTCACAGGCATCATCCCAAACAAATGCCCTCTTTTCTTCAGTGAGCTTATGTAAAGGTTTTGCTATATCTGAGAAATTTTTCACAAAGCGTCGGTAGTATGAGCAAAGTCCCAAAAACGCTCGAACTCCTGTCTTGTCCTTTGGTACTGGCCAATTCTTAACAGCCGCCACCTTTTCTGGATCCGTGCGAACCCCTTCAGTGGAAACCACATGTCCCAGGTACTTGACTTCTCGCTTGAAAAAAGAACACTTTTTGGGACTTAGTTTCAAGTTTGCTGCACGAATCTTTTCCAAAACACACCTCAAGTTTCGAAGATGGCTGTTAAAGTCCTGCCCAACAATCACAATGTCATCCAGGTACACCAAACAGGCTTCGCCAATTAATCCAGCGAGCACTATTTCCATTAGTCTTTCGAAAGTTGCAGGGGCATTACATAGGCCAAAAGGCATGACTTTGAATTGCCAAAGGCCCTGACAAAGCCCTCCTGTCGAAAAGGCTGTCTTTTCCTTATCCTTAGGATCTATCTCCACTTGCCAATAGCCACTTTTTAGGTCTAGCGTTGAAAACCACTTCATCCCAGCCAGCGTGTCCAAAGTGTCATTTATCCTCGGCAAAGGGTAGCTGTCCTTCTTCGTAATGTCATTAAGTTGACGATAATCAACACAAAACCGCATGCTTCCGTCCTTTTTCTTGACCAAAACCACAGGAGAGCACCACGGACTTGATGATGGTTCAATGACGTCACTCTTCTTCATTTCCTCAATCATGTTCTGAACCTCCTTTTCACGTGCGACTGGCACCCTTCGTGCTCGGTGACGAATTGGAATTTTATCACCAGTGTCAATTTTGTGTTGAACAAGTCCAGTCCTTCCAAGATCAGCATCATTTGAAGAAAACAAGTCACTGAACTGCTGCAGCAATGTCTTAGCTTGGGAAAGCTCTTCCATTGACAGATCCCGTTGACAGCCCTGCAGCAGTGACATTATGTCAATGTTGGATTGCGCAATGTTTTCTCCTCCGCACGGTTGTTGACATTTGCGCAACCACGAGACTTGGCCGCAGGTTCCAACAACTGTGTTCCTTTTTATGGTTTGCTCGGTATCGCTAAAGTTCAGGATTGATACAACATCCATGCCTGTTCCTTTTATAAGCGTTCGTGCCGTTATCCAAGGACTATTGTTATCCACTTTTTCCACAATTACGCAGCGATGATTGTTTCCAATATTACCTCGAGCTAAACGAACTGGAACCGTTGTTTGTGACCATGGAGGCAAAATGGTCTCTTTCGCGCAGTAAACATTCCCAACAGATCCTCCTTTCAGGAATATTTCTTCTGATCCGCAATTTAAAACACCATGCTTTATGTCAATCTGGCAGTGGTGTGCTCTTAAGAAATCGAGTCCAATAATGCAGTCGTCGACGATATCAGCAATGATGGCCTTATGCGTAAACATCATCTCACCAAGCTTTACGTCCAACTCCCTCTCCCCCTGGACGGCTATGTGCTGGCCGGTGGCTGTCACAAGTTGAACGTTTCTGTTCCGACAAGGTTGGTTCCCGCCGAGACGTTTCACAAGCCCAAAGCTGATAATTGTATGTGACGCTCCTGTGTCTACTGTCATTTCACAGGGAATTCCATCAATCTCACCGTCGATTATCAGGCTATTTCCGTCTTGGGCTTGCCTAATCTTGATTTTCGGGGCTTTTTGAACACCAGCCAGCACCCGCCCCTCGGTCCTGGCGTTTACTCGTTTCCCTGTAGCGGCTCGGTGGTGGCTGTTCCCACCGCTCTGCTTGTGAACCGACGAGGTTCCTCGCGCCTGGCTTGCTTCGGACAGCTGTTTCTGATGTGACCCCGTTCTCCACACAGGTAACAAATTGGTCCCCAACTTGCTTTGTTGCGTTCGGCCACTTCGCGGATCCGACTTGTCTTAGGGTCCGTCCGAACAGCTTCTACTTCCAGTGCATGTGCCAGTGCGTCCTTCAATGTCTGGTGATGTCCGAGTCGCACAGTCGCTCTAACTTCCGAATCTCGTATTCCATCGATAAAGGCCTGTACTAGTAGGTTATCGATGAGCACAGGCGTGGACCTATAGGCCTTCCGTACAAGCTTTTCCACCTCCAGCGCCCATTGCTGTAAGCTTTCGTTATAGCGCTGAACACGCTCTTTCAGTTGGGCCCGGAAGACGTGTTCTAAATGGGCGTCACCAAATCGTGCTTCTAGGGCCTCCAAAAGCTGCTCGTAGGCGACGTTCTCACCGAGTGCTTCCAGCACCGTCAAAGCCTGATCCCGAAGCCCTAAAATAAGAGCAGTCTTCGTCTGGTCATTGGTCCATCCATTTGCTGTTGCCACCGATTAGAATTGCAGCTTATATGCGGTCCAAGAGGAGGTTCCGTCAAAGGGTGGAACCTTAAACCTTCCTAAAGACACCCCTGTATTACCAGCGGAAACGATGGGAACTGGTCCAAGGTGTGCACTGTTGACCTTCTTTTCTAACTGCGTAATCCGGTGGTCATGAGCCATAACCTTTTTCTCATGCTCATCTACTTTAATCTCCACCTCATCTACCTTGATCTCCACCTCATCTAGTTTGTTTTTAGCAGAGAGATAGAGTTCCTCCAATATTGCTCCTCGCTCAAATATCTTCTCCATTCTACAGAACCGCTCTTCTTGCCTTGCGGCTTGCTCTTCCTGTCTGCGTACTTGCTCTTCCTGCCTTGTGGCTAGTTCGCGTGTTTCGCGTACTTGCTCTTCCTGCCTTGTGGCTAGTTCGCGTACTTGCTCTTCCTGCCTTGTGGCTAGTTCGCGTGTTTCGCGTACTTGCTCTTCCTGCCTTGTGGCTAGTTCGCGTGTTTCGCGTACTTGCTCTTCCTGCCTTCTTGCCATTTGCTGCATCAAGTTGAATAAGCTGGCAATATCGTTGTTTCCACCTTGAGGCTGAGGTCCCTGTTGGACGACCTCCTCCTGATTCATAGTTCTTGATGCGTCCTGAGCTGTCTGTCTCGCCGTTAACTGTCTCGTCTGCATCCGACTCGGCGTTTCATTACCAGTCGGTTCCTCGTCTCTTGGCGTAATCGGCATTTTCTATCCCGCTTTCTGACACCAAATGTTACGAGCTGGGGGTTCGTATATAGATAGAAAGCCGATTAAATGCGTAGAGAACACTTTATTACTGAACAATTACACTGAATCGCTTATTACCACACAAAGTTACTAGTTAAATCGCTCCGAATATCGCTTCGATGTTATCGCTTGTATCGCTTGATCCAAACTGAACTCCACTGGCGCTCAGCTGCGCCGTTTATATAGGCCGCGAGTCGTGGTACTGGAAAGTCCTCGAACGTCATCTATCCTTGTCATAAGATAACTCTTTCTCACTTGCACATTCTCGAAATAGAAAGTTCTCGAACCTCGTCGAACCTCATCTATCCTCTATCTCACTCACTCACTTCTAGAATGGAATGTTCTCGAAGCTTGTCGAATCTCGTCTATCCTTGTCTTATATTAGCTCTATCCTGCTCACTCTCTTCCAGAAGGTTCTTCGTCTATCCTTGTCTGATATTTAGCTCTATCTCGCTCAATCATCAACAATTTTACATGTGGGTGTCAAATGGCCATAAGGGGTCCTGAAAACGCCTGAAAATGGGTTTTCAGGAAATGTCGGCATCGGATTTGTTGGCTCCTGAAACGGCCTGAAAACATGTTTCAGGCGCCTGAAAACAACGGCAACTTACTCAAAATTTCGATTCTTTGGTATGTGATAGAGCCTCCTCTGATACGGACTGAAAATGCATTTCAGCCTGCTGAAAACGTCTCTAAGTCCAGGAAAATCGAGGTTGAAGTATTTCAGTCCACTCTGCTTAACCCTCCGTCGTAACAATATTATATTATCTGTGACATAACATAACACCACGCCTGTATTTCCCCGAAGGGGTAGGCAGAGGTGTAATAGTACACCAACATTTCGCCAGTTATGTTATAGTCCCATAATATGTAATAGGGGGCGAGCCTATAGCCATTGACCGGGCACAAATCCAGACTCCGGGCTGCTACTGAGAATTTCCTAATGAAATTTTTTTTTTTGGATTATTGTCTTTCTTAAATGTTTTCTTAATTTAATTTATAATAATTGGTAAATAATAGAGATTGTTTGCTTAAGAGGTTAGTTTACAATTCTCTTGTATCGAGAAAACTTCAAGAAAACGTGTTTTGGGCACAATAGAATTTTAGAAAATACGATCAAGGTTAACATTTTTTTTTCACTGCCACAAACTGAATAGATACCTACAGCTAAAATTGTTTTTAAAATAAAAGAAACTTATTTTCGGTATTTGGCTGTTGTCAGCGTCTTAACACGGGCACATGATCTTTGAGAGCGCTGCGAGTGACCTAGGCCCTTCGGAGGCGTCGCGAGCGCTTGCGTTCGGCGCCCCTAAGACCCTGCGCCTATGTGCGTCGCACACCCTGCACCATCATAGGTAAAGCCACACAGTCAGTGTGTGCACGATAATATCGACTGATATTAAAGCACCTTGGAGGACCCTTGGAATATTGGATTAGCTTACTTCCCGAAGACATCTTGATATAAACATCCATAGGTACATGATATCACTTTTTCAATTCATGCCTACTAAGTGCTGGGAACAACCATAGTGAAGCCAACAAAAACCATGCTCCTGCCGCGACATGTGAACTGAGAGGGGTGAGCACGGTTTAAGGTGCATGTGTGTGCGTGAGCACTGGTTGTACATGAAGGAGCACGGTTTTTGTTGGGTTCACTATGGTTGTTCGCAGCACTTAGTCTATATTTTTTACTATGTCTGTGTTCATGCCTGATAAAATAATAAGATAAATATTTTTTGCTAAGAGCTCAGCTTAATTTCAAATGTAAAGCTAGCTTTAGGGCCGCGTTCATTAAGCATCCTGAAAACTACTTAGATATAGCAGACAGGTGGGACAGTCCCATACTAGGACATTATTACGCCTACATGCCCTGTGGCGTAATTCTTACATAATTAATTGTATACACTGGTAGATGTAAGTAGTTACTAACATTAGTTTCTGAGTAATGGACTTACAGTCAGATATTTTTTTTTTAAATTTAATTTAATTTTATTAAAGATTGAGTTTCGTTCTATAATCCTCAGAGCGATCGTCCAAACCACAGATCACTATATAGTAGCTACGTCCAAAGGAATGCCAAAAGAACGCTCTGTGCGTCATCCGTCGACGCCATGTCGACGCTAGCTACTATTATCTGTGTGATCAGTAGGCCAATTCACGTAACTGAAGAAGTACAGTTGTAGTGCAGTTGCAGTTAAGTTTCGATCAAAACAATGCTATTCGTATTCTCTTATCAACGGCGATCGCTGTCAGAAATGAACTGCAGCGTCACTGCAACTTGATCGGTGCGTCATGAAATTACGTGAATTAGGGCCCTGATCTGTGGTCGACGCCGAGCGATATTTCATAGCTTCATAATACAATTAATCTGTGATACAATACAACCATGGACATGTAACAGAACTCACCCAAGGGGCACCCCTTGGGTGCGTTCTGTAATGTGTGGCCACAGACCAAGTAGAGATGCTACGCATTGTGTGGCGTATGGGTGACAAATCAAGCAATTAAGTGTTGTGTCGCTCGACGACGACGGACGACGCAAGGACCGTTCTTTGGTCGTTCGTTTGTAGTGTAGTGTGTAGTAGTTCGCTCTAAGTAGGTAACTAAACGACCAAAGTACGCTCCGTACATCGTCTGCCGTCGTCGGGCAACATAAGGGCTCAGACAGCGTGCCGGCGACGCGAAGTGATTTCAACTGCCGCGATTTTCAACGAAAAAACACAGTGCAGCAGCGTGGTAGCGACTAACGACAAGCGAGTAGTTACCAGCGACTAGACAGATACAAATTACAGTTTCGTGCTACACCAGAGAACGATAAGAAGAAGAAGGCTATTATAATATCAAAACAAAACGTAAATTAGTTATTTAATGTATCCTCAGCCCACAATTATTATTTTAAAACAAAATATCTGTCATAGTAGGTAGGTACTAGTTTGGTTTTTGGTCCCAAAAGTTTTTGGTTTTAATTAATCTTTCTATATCCATAGTAGGTAAGTAGGTACCAACTTAATTACTTAACAAAATAAAAACTCAAATCCGCTCTGCGTTAGTTGCGATACTCAATTCGCTAGCGACTTCACGCGACTGGTCGCTGCAAATTAGTGATGCGACTCGAGTCCGATTTTGCCACTCGAGTCATTCGAGTCATTTTACAATTTTACTCGAGTGCCACTCGAGTGGTCGAGTCACTCGAGTGGTTCACGAATCACTCGATCACTCGAGTGGTCGAGTCACTCGAGTGGTTCACGAATCACTCGATCACTCGAGTGGTCGAGTCACTCGAGTGGTTCACGAGTCGCTCGAGTAGTTCACGAGTCACTCGGTCACTCACCTCACTCACTCATAAACGTCGATAACTCATTCAACACAACAGTTCACTTGAGTTCACTACACGCAAGAAGTGCAAACAAGTGTGACAACAACGCACTTTAACCTATCTCTTTTAAAAAGCAGGTTTAAACCTGTTTGTCTCGGCGAATGGTGGGCGAGTGACTCGAGTGGTTGGCGAGCGACTCGAGTCCGAGTGAACTCGAGTCGATTTTTTTTTCACTCGAGTATGTTTTTTTACGATGTCACTCGAGTCACTCGAGTAAAATTGGACTCGAGTCGCATCACTACTGCAAATTGAGCACCCACCGGTCGCGAGTCGTGCAGGTACGCTGCATAGAGCTATTTGGTTCAATACCATTCAATACGTTGAAATAAGTTCCGGCGACAAAACCACGTTGCGTCGCCCCGGCCGGCGCCGGCACGCTCAAAGAGAATATAACCACTACGTTTAGGCACGCTGTCTGAGCTGAGTCGATATTAAAAAGTACTCTGTGGCTGAGCCCTAACTGTATTACTCATTGAATTAAGAATAGGTGCAAGTCAATGGTATTACTGAAGGTACACTGTACCGCGTTCTGGGCCGCGTTTAGTTATATTGCCCAACGTCGTCGGACGACGCTCGGAGCGTTCCTTGGGCGATCCTTTGTATGATCGCTCTGACTCCGTCTCTGAGTAACTAAACGACCAAAGTACGCTCCGGACGTCGTCGGGCGATAATACTGAACTACTGAACTCACCCAAGGGCCGCGTTCAGTATATTATCGTCCGATGACACCCGGAGCGTACTTTTGTCGTTCAATTACTTATAGCAATCATACAAACGAACGCCCAAGCAACGTTCCGAGCATCATCCGACGACGTCGGGTGATATAAGTGGACGCAGGGGTGCGTTGCCGACCTCCAGCCACACGAGACGTGGGCTTGTGGGCGGTGGACTCGGGGTGGCCCACCGCCCGACCCATAGATAATATACTTATACTGGTAACCCGACCAGTCAAGGCCCGTGTGCCCGTGACGGTGGCGCGTCGTATTCTTTGCGCGCCAGTCAAGAGGAGGGTGCGGCCGATGTTGTTGCCGCACGGGGTGAAGGGGCTCGCCTGCTATGGCAAGCCGGGAACTGCCGAGGATGGTTGGGGAATACGGGAGTATTTCCCACGCCCCCGGCCAATGGTCGGTAGAGGAACACCGTGGTGGTTTTTAGTCGGTAAGAGTCCGACACTGGCTTTTCCTTCCCCGGGCGGAGTGCGTCCATAAGGATTCACCCAAGAAAAAACAAAAGGGGTGCGTTCAGTATTATCGTCCGACGACGCCCGAAACGTGTACGTTTGGTCGGAGCGATCACACAAACTAACGCCCAAGGAATGCTCCGAGCGTCATCCGATGACGTCTGCCGATCCCTGCCTGCATCCCTGCCCTGCCCATAACGAATGGCCTATAAAATCTGACACTTCTGACCAGTGGTCTCGATCCTATCGATTTTTCGGTAAGAGCTAGTTTTATATTTTTTATGAGTATTATTTAGTAGATATATTGTTATTACTACCGCGAATCATATTTTGATTGATATACAATGCGAAATAAAGCTACAATTTGCAACAAACGCAAGCAATTTTGAATTTCACGGGCTACCCTGTAGCATTCACCTTAAGGGTCATAAATAAGTCGATAATTACGAACCAAATTGCAATCAAATTAATTGAAGCTACTACATCATTGTTTAACTACGAAATAGGTATGTCTAAATGATTCTAAAGATCACCGATTGAAGTTAGTGTTGTAGGAATAGGCTATGTTAATAAGTAGGCATTAAGAAAATGTTTTGTTTAATCTAAATTTCTAAATTTAAATAAGTAAATAATATGTATTATTCTTTTATTTCTGTTACATTTTTGAAAGTTTTATTGACTAATGATTATTTCTATAAAATCCAATAAAATTGTATGGTGAATTATGTAAGTTTAAATTGAGAAATTCGATAAAAAAAAACATATACCGATTTTAGATACAAATAGACCGATTTTTGGGGGCAGCTCTACCGATTTTGCATTTTGACGTTCGAGATCGCTGCTCTTCTGACAGTTGACAATTTGAGTTTTGACAGATTAAGTTTAGCATTCGAAAAGACATACATTTTTCTGATAAAATCGTTAAAAAATTGTGCTAAAACTATAAATACCGTGTAAAGATTGAAGGAGTAATTAAAATTGCATATATAGAGTGCAGTCTCGTCTAATTCCGTTAAAATGGAAGTGGGTTTTGGACCTAATTCGGTCGACGAACCGGTACGTAAATCTATGCCTTCCTAGCAATAGTTCAAATTTTGATCAATAATAACACAGTATTCTACACATTTTGATCAAGGGGTTTCATCATCCTCCTGCCCTTATCCCTATTTATTTGGGGTCGGCGTAGCGTTTTTCTTCCATACATCTCTATTATCAGTCATCTCAGTGTTCACATTCTTTCTAATCATAACATATTTTACACAATCTATCCACGTTTTCTTTGGTCTGCCCCTTTTGTTATAGTCATCTACATTCATAATTAAAACTTTATTCATGAATATAAAATATCAGACCATTAACAGTCAACAATCTTGTAAATTAATATTAATAATGTAATAGCAAATAGGAAAATAGGAAATTCTCAGTAGCAGCCCGGAGTCTTGATTTGTGCCCGGTTAATGGCAATAGGCTCGCCCCCTATTACATAGGACTGAACATAACTGGCGAAATGTGGGTGTACTATACACCTCTGCCTACCCCTTCGGGGAAATACAGGCGTGATTTTATGTATGTACATTATGTAATGTAATTTAGCCATGTTCAACATTATTGTTATTACAGCACCTTCTTTACAAATTGCAACGTAAAATACAAGTGTTCAACACAACCGACCCACTGCCTAACCGAGGCTACAATTTGGTTGCTTGCGCTAGCAAGTATGGGATTGTTTTCATTGCTTCACCCGATGGAAATTTAACAGGTATCTATGAAATTTTAATTAGAATTGCCATACATTATAAGATAATTGGTCTATCAAGTCTAAAATGTAGTTTTTAATCTAATTCTGTTACCCTTTTAATAAGAAGAACCAATATATTCTCTATCTTGACAAACTCCTTTAGCTTTTTCCACCTTCAACCAACTTATGTGTTATTGTTACAATAATTGTATAAATACTATAAAATTACTTTAATTACAGTATGTAACAAAAACGCTGTTGTTCCATATTCATACGTAAGGACACAACTCATTTGGAAAAATTCTTCGATAAAAATAACAAAATTAAATATTAAATCATTATTAATTGTAAATTGAAAGTGATAAAATCACTTTTATAATGATTTATTATTTAATTTGATTATTTTTATTGAAGAGTTTTTCCAAATGACTTGTGTCCTTATGTATGAATATTGATTGTGATAACATACCTCATAGGAACAACAGGGTTTTTGTTACATGTTGAATTTTCTATAGTCTTCCTCTAAAAGTTGTTTCGGGTTTCGGGGTTGCATCGGGGGTACAACCCCCTCCCGGACGGCCGCGTGAGCCAGCCGTCGCGCGCTTTCATTGATGTTATTACGAACAGATTGTGTCCATATTTTGCTGATTTTAAGACGGATAAAAAAAAAATTAAAAAAAAAGTATCGAACAATTAATGGAAATGTGTTCTATTACTCATAATGAACCAAGTTAATTTTTTTTCCTGTATTGTCCTTAAAACACTTCATCAACATACCTAATATTTACAGTTTACTACCTACAACAACTGATTGACAAGGAATGTGAGCCGCAGCACTTAACTGTTAAACTCCAAGAGAAACCAACACACATTGCTGCTAGTTGTGACCAAGAATTGTTGGCAGTTACTGGCGGACAACTTCTATGCATTTACAAGATTGCCTACTTCCAGAATCAGGTAATATAGCATTAAGGGCAAAAAGCCAACGCTGGCCACGAAACAAAAGAAAATCTTTTATGTATGTCTCATTAGCTGCTCTTTGATTAACTAAAATTAATTCTGACATTACTTTTAAAGATATATTTTTATGCAGATCCCATTCTAATTGATACAATAAATATACCTGATAGTTTTTTAACAATAAAAGATACATAAACCCCTGGTGCCTAATCAATCAAATTTGTTGTTAAATTGAGTGTCAGATAATGTGATAGGTTGTGTAAAATTCTAAAAACCAATCACATTAAGTGCGGGTCCTGAGTGACGCCACATCGCGCACGCGGATTCCACGGCGCACGAAACAAATACTCGAATACACTTGTGCTCCTGCCTGCTTGAAAGAAAAAGAAAAGAAAGAAAGAAAAAATATTTATTTGCTTCAAAAGTGACGCACAAAATTATCAAAAAATGCACTGCGGACATGTTCAAACTTTACAAGATTTTTTTTCGTGCACCATGGAATCCGGGTGCGCTATGTGCCTTCCAGGACCCATATCACTATCACTATGGTTTTAAATCCGGGTTAAGCATGTATATAATTGGGCCCATATGCCAGAATGTATCGACAACTGTCAAAAGAATTTTTAATACCAAATCGATAGAATGTCGACCTCTGTGGTCTAGTGGTTCGAGTGTCGGACTGCTGTTAACGAGGTCGTGGGTTCGATTCCCACAGGACACAAATATTTGTGTGATGAGCATAAGTGTTAGTGTTGGTCTGGGTGTAGCTTATGTATTATAAGTATGTATTTACAAAAAAAAAAAGTATATAAGTATTATATCCATTGTCTAGTACCCATAGCACAAGCTCTGCTTAGTTTGGGATTAGATGGTGTTGTGTAAAAATGTCCCAAAGATATTTATTTATTTAATGTTGTATAATACTATCCTGCAAAAACATCCCAAGACTAAACTGACATAAATATTACGTTTTTAGTTGACCTATATGTACCAAGAATCACAACGCAAGTTTAAACATAATTTTCTTGTAAACAATATGATGTGTCCAATTATTATGTAAATAAATATTATGTGTGATTAATGTAACATAACTGTACTTTTAATGTTTGTTGATATTGATACTTTTTACATGACTTGCTTGCAATGTAAATGTTAGCATAACATTACAATTATATTTTCAGAGTGTATCACCTGCACTAGCCATCAGGTGTGATGTGAACCCATCCACCTTTGTGTCTGCATTACAATGGAACCCATGCATTCCTGATACCATTGCCATAGCTTTCTATGATGGCACCCTACTGGTGTCTCAAGTCAGCACTTCTCAGATCAAGAAAGTACCGTCTAAGGCAAGGTAGGATTTTTTTAAATGTTTTTTTTGTAAGCTGCTATTGTTTGTTTCATCAATGAGTAGTTAATACTATTTACTTCTCTTCCTACTAAGGTCAATCAATTGAATTGCAGTCATAGCTGCAGTCATATTATTTTTCTGGCAAATGGTGTATGTGGTATGTGTGGTATATGTCGGGGTGTGTGTGTGTGGTATGTGTAATGATCACAGACCAGTAAGCTTCAAGACTCCGCATAAACAATGTTTTGTATTCGAACGCAGTCGTAAAACGTTGGTGGGGTCAGGGGGGCGGACGGCGCGTTATGATTGGCCGGCTCAAAAGTTCGGCGGTATGATACCTTATGATTGGTGCCGCTCGCTGACTGAGTGACGTTCCGATTGGCAGATGGACGTATGATATGCAGTGGTAGAGCATATGCGTTGTGACCGGGGGTGTCCAACTAACCGGCGTCTAGAGGCTTACTGGTCTATGGTAATGATATATGAGCTTAAAATAGTACAAACATCTCATATTTATTTCATTATCTCATATTTATTTAAGTATCTCATAGTTCCTGTTCAATTATTTCGTTTTACAAACAGCACATTTTTATGAAAAAAAAAAACTTTGTGCCTTACATTCTGTTGAGCAACATCAATGATCAATCAATGTCAGAAACAGTTGTTTAAGTTTTCGTGATTTCAGTGTTGCTGCTATTGTAAAAGTTGTTTTTTTATTATGAATACATTCATCCCTTAAAACAACCTCTGCAAATAATGTTAACCCTTAATATTTTGTTTGTATCATAGTTAGATTTCATTGTCTACCTGCAGATGCCTGTGTTGGAGTCCAAAGGGCAAGCAACTTGTTACCGGCAACAATGACGGAACTCTCAGCCAATACAAGCCTGACCTGACGCCAGCCAAGACTATTCCTGCTCCAAACCTATTTGAAAGTGCACCGGTGGAAGCACTGGCTGTGTACTGGATATCAACATTTCAGTTTGCTGTAGTGTATAAAAATGCTACTAACGGTAGTCGCCCAGGTATGTTATGTACAATTATAAATCTTTCCGGTGAACCACCACTAAGGCTAAAATCGTTTGAACTCAATGTTCGATGGCAGACACGGAAATAGACAGAAGGGCAGGGTGCGGCAGGGCATCCACCATAGTGCAGAATATTTTAAAGCCTTTCTCAGCATGCCTTATGACTTGTTTCTATAAACTATGTAACAAAAACCCTCAAAATTGCCTTATTGTGCTGTTTCTAACTGCAGAAACAAAATCTGTAAAGAACATTTGTTTTGACGTCATAATGTAAGGCGTAGTTTGTTCGGAAAGTTGCCACGCATGAATCGCAAGTAAAATTGTGATTACAACCATTCTATCTATTTATGTGATGGCAGCGGTGGGTTGTAATATACATGTATATTATACAATGATCGGAATAGGTAGAGCTAATGTGCCTAAAGTTCAAAGAACAGAGACAAAAAAACGAATTTATTTCCTGTTTCTGTTTAAAAAAAGAGAGCATAATTTTTATTGTTTAAAAAAAATAACGGTTATCTCCTTATCTTCGTTTGAACGACGTAAGTAAGCGCGGTAGATAATCTAATTTACATACCAGCTTTAATAATTAGAACTAACAAGAATTTTATTTTATTTATCGAAAACATATATTCCGTAAAAAAAATGTACTAAGGAAGTCTCCACTTTTTTGTCTCTGTTCTTTGTACTTTGGGCACATTAGCTCTACCTATTCCGATCACTGGTTATGTAGCAGGATTCGTTTTACACGATTAGTCGACAGAATGTACCACCGCGAAGTATCTTGACCATACGTACTTTAACCACTTGCCTGTCCCGTGAGTCATAATGACTCACGGTGATTGTGTAACTATTGTGGACAGGGGTTCTTCTCCAATCACCCAGTCGCGTCACCATCGATTGAATACTTAGCTTACCATCAACAACAGAACTACTTAACAACCATGTTAGCCTTATAAAACCTCGACCAAGTAAAAATAATTCAAGAACCTTAAAACATTGATATTAGTTCATAATTAAAAAGTTTTTTGAAAATCGGAATAAAAAAATAACATACCAATTATAAAAGGTCATTCAGTAAGTAAATATAATCTGTTTTTGCAAATAAATACCAAAAAAAATCGCGCACACTGCGTTCGCGCTCAATTTGATTGTCTATACAATTTGGGTGTAGCTCTGCCATGGCGTGAATCTATGATTAGTTATTTACACTATAG